>JAHUUD020000014.1:1995000-2645000 GCA_020010945.3 Muscidifurax raptorellus | reverse complement strand
TTGCGAAGACCACCAGCGAGAGAAACAGATCAAGAGGCCCTTGCGCTCCACTTTTCTCTCTCTCCCTCTTCTTCCTTTTCTTCTGCTGCTTCTACTTCTTCTTCTTCTCCCGTGGGGGTCCATCACTTCATTTTCTCATTTTCTTATTCACTGCTGCCCTCGCGAGATTTTTCCTGCTGCACATCTTTAAATTTGATTGTATGTAAAGCCTCAGTTTTGTTACGATCTGGTCTGCTGTGTGCGCAATGCGCGTGCAAAGATGTCGCGATTGAGCGCAAATTTCAGAGCGAGTTATTATGTTTTGTCTTCTGTGTCAACTGAAAGGCATGTATATGAAATATGTACCGAAGGAAAATATGTTCTAGAGAGTTTCTGATGCATGTGAATTCTTTCAGACTAAATGACTTTTTTCCAAAATTGTAGGGTGTAACGTTTTCAATTTATCTGTCTTGAGCGGCCACTATTACTGCTTATAATTTTTTGGGATAAGTTAAGCTTACGCAATTCTATAAATATGACGGTTTTTGAGATAATAATCATTATTTAACAAATTTGAACAGTCAATAATTAAATATTAACAAATAATGCTCTTATTTAATTAACACGTTATTAGTGGCCGCTGAGAGAAACAAAAAAATGGCGTCGCCATACCTTTTCATAGGAAAAAAGTTTGCAGATATTCCTGCAGAGAAATCTGCATATTTCTCTGCAGGAAATTGGGACTCTCTGCAGAGGTGTGTCGGCATATATACCCTGTTGAAATTATATTTTTTAAAAGTTTTTTTGAATTTATACTGCATTTTTGTTCATTATATAATATTTTACAGCATACATTATTGTTAAAAATTGAAAAAGAAATATATGTACAATACTCAATTCGAAATTTCGACAAGAGATTGAATTAGATGCAGTATCATTATAGTCTAAGATAAATTTGGATCCCATAGTATAGTTATGCTAATATTTGTATAAAAGTAACTCTGAGATTAACACACATAAGATATATAAATCTAAAGTAGAACATCTCTTGCGAGAAATTTGAATTTCATTTACCTCTTACTTTGGATTTCTATTTTACTTGCATATTTGGGATAAGTTAACCTGTCTACTATTGGTATCTCCCGTAACACCATCTTTGAGTAAGCTACATTATGATTCTCGCCAACGAGAAATTAAATTTTACACACACTGTGTCAAAAAGTAGTTTTTTTTTCTACAAAATAGTGTAAAGTATACGAATGCGTATTTTTCAATTAAAATCTTCCACCAAAGCTGTATTACAAAAAAATATGTTTATATTGTTGATACATAAATTAAGCCTATGAATATTACGAGTATAATACACTGGAATGTTGTGTCGATAAGACAATATTGAAAAAATGTCAAACTATATCGACGCGATTTGCGCAAATGGATAATTATTTCGAAAGCCCAGCAGTTGGTATATGCGATAAGCGTTAAAGTCTGCATTATCCGTCGACCTCCTTTAGCAATTGCTTACGTCGCAGCGACGGCGCGTGTGCGCCCCGTCGACCACCTAGGTGGCGCACTACCGAGCTCTATATACATTATAGTATAGCTAGTAGGCGAAGAGGGTTGAAGCTTTGAGCCGGAGAGTGAGTCGTCAGAAGACGCGATGTATACGACGTATTTTCGCTGAAAGCATGACATGGCGCGCCATCTGCCGACTGAGATGCGAAAATAATAGGAGAATGGTGCAAAATAGTATATATATATATATCAAATTAAACCACGTACGTACTTATTTTGTGCTCTTGTTCAAGTGTGCTCGATGCGTATTTGTATGGGGTTAAAAAGTTGGTTAGTAAGGATTACAAATATAAAGTGATTAAAATTTTTTCTATGCATTTGAAGGATTTTTGATATTTTTTTGGTACGTTACAGATATTGAAAATTATGTGGATAATTGTAAAATGATTATAATAATTAGTACACGATTCGATAAAATAATAAACCATATCTCATTTTAACACACCACGGAACAAGAAGAAAAATTATTAGTAAACGCCCAACATGTACAGAATGTTAAAAAGCATAGAAAGAATGGTTAAAATTATTTCATCGAAGCGCAAGTTATCAGACAGACATCAGTGAGGCAGTCGAGTACGCAAACAGACCTGTTATGTTGGATATTTCAGATCTGATATATTAAGTACCTTAACATGTAAACTAACATTAATAAGAAGCAAATGGTAATAAACAATAATCTTGTAATAATAGCATTGACTTAAATGATATTATAAGACATATACTTTTCTTTATCAAGGTCCATAACCTCAATATTTTAAGATTTATCAAAGCCATTTATATTATGCAATGTATTAACTTTTATTATACATGCAAGAATTTTTGCTAAAGTACTATATAATTTAATATCTTAAGGGATATCAAAGCTATTTGCACTATATAAAATATCAATTTTTACTATCCATGTATAACAATTTTACTAAAATATTAATACGAATTGAGTATATTCAACCATTCCTATATAATATAGTAATTTTTCTTATTAAAATTGCAAATTTTACTATGGATTTTTTCTCAATGTATATACTTTAAAAAAAATTTTGATGAAAGCCTCAAAAACAAAGATTAGCAATCGATAAGAGATATAGTTTCTTCAATGATACAAACAGTTGAAATAAATCTGGAGATTGAAGACTGTCAAGCATGTTTCTATAATTTTTTTAAGATGTGCAACGATCATCCTAAAGGATTTTTGGAACAAAATATAGTGACGACAGTCGAAGGTATTGTGCGTTTGTGTTGTGACACTTTGGGAGTCAATATGTAAAAGATATGCATGATATAAAAATGTAAAATTTATTTGACATTAAATTTAATTTTATTGAAGAAAAAATTCTTTATACGGTTGTTCTACACTCCAATAATAATAAACTCAAGTCAGAACAGGTTAAGTTTGTGATAGAATTATTGTTACATTCCACAAAACAGCACGGTACACCAACTATTTTATTTGTTATTTACTTTATTTTATTGCAAAGTTATGAGATTATACCAAATTGTATGCTATATTGCTAACGTATACACAAGTAGAAAACATATTTTACAATGCTGTCACCTGCAGCGCTAGCGTCACTCTTGTTTTATCCCCTCCAAGACCTCCTGACGCACACAGTGAATAGTTGTGGAAGTCATGCTCGGCCTAAGATGCATGCTTGAAAAGTCTTAATAAGTCATGCAGATGATTTCTTATCACGAACGCGTAAATGTAACGTCTCAATGAAGAGTAATGAATGGTATGTTTCGCATTTTACCCTGCGCACGAAACAATTCCCTACAGCCGAGCGGGTATTATATATTATTTATGTACTATAGTTAGTACATAAATAATATATAATACATAGAAGTGCAGAAAAAAATTAAAAAATTTTTTTCGAGTAGCGCAATACTACATTGCTTGGAGACCTGATATATTTATCCCGTCCATGAAATTGTTGTCTACAGAAATTTTATTGCAATTTCGTCGACGCCTACATATTATGTTCCACTTTTCAAAAGTGTCTACCGTCCTATATTTTTTAAATAAAAAAAATAAAGCACATAAAACTTTTTTTTTGGTGCTGTTTCCCATTTACTTGTATGTATTTTATGAACCGGCTCCCGAGATAAGGCCTTTTTCAACCGGCTCCCCAGATAGGGTGTTATTACCATCAACCATCGATATAAACAATATATAAATATACACATTTATTTCGCAAAATTAAGAAATGACGTATTATATGAGTTATATTCACATACTGCCCGTAATAATCGTTCATCATAATCGAGATTTACTTTTGAAACTTTCTACTTCAACCATGTGAGATTAAAGTCATCATGCACTGACTCCATAGCCTACTCACTATAAAAGTCTAAACCACGTTCATATTTGCAACAAAAATCAAGAACAAGAAAAAGTATGGCGTGTACTTTAGGTGTAACGGGAATTTCTAATTTCAAATAATTAGTTTTAAATTGTTGATTGCAGTCAATATAATTCTCAACTAAATATACTTTGAAGCAAGCGTCTACAAAATATGTAAAAACCAACCTATATAAATACTGTGATCGTGTATAGGTTCACAATTTTGTATACAACTGTAGAAAACCGACATTTCAACCATTATGCAGTGCTAAATTATCAAAATACTATAAAGAATTATTTACATTTTTAAATATATACCTAATTTTCGGTGTAGAATGTTGGAAAATAGTTAGTACAGGAGTATGAGACATTATTTCATCGGAAATAACAATACAATTTTCAAAAAAAATGTTGACTCATTTTATTTTTCAAGAGCTCAGGAAACATATTTTCGAATAACGTTCGAAAATCTATATTTTTTTTATATGTACTTTAACCCAATTAACGTAAAATTTATAAATTACGTATATAATTTATGTATTATATAAAAAATCGTTAATTCATTGTCAAAATTGAATGGTTGACACGTTTGGTAAGCAAATTGTCTTCTGATGTATTTTGCTATTTACTTTCAATACTCCCGGCTGTTATATATATATATATTCAATATTCAATATTATATAATATTCACTCTCTTTGCAATCGACTTGAGGTTAAGCTTAACTAGTACGCAGAGGTGTAATAGTTATACTACATTTTATTGTTTATACCTTGCTATTATTTTTGTTTCATAAGCTCATATTCAAGCTGCTATAATTTTTAAATGTAATATTTAAAAATGTTAATGAATTATATTGTACATTAAAATTGAAACGAATGTAAAATAGATTCTGAAATTTTATACCTTTATAATATACATGGCAGGGGTGATTTGAAACTCCCTTCTCAGAAGGTATAGAGCTGCAACGATCTTGTTTAGAATATTCAAAGTGTTATTGAGAAAAAAGCATAGCTCTCGAGCAGCTCGCAAGTTCACAGCGCAGTTACGGTAAAATAGACAGTAGAATTATATTTAACGCGGCTAGCAACGTTTGCTTTTACCTTCAATCTTCGTAAATAAGAATGATGCGCAAGCGCCCGCACTGGTGCGTTCTCGAAGAGCGAAGAGACGGATGCTTGAAAATTGTTGTGCCATAAACTAACAGAAGCAGAAGCAGAAGAGCGGTTGAGAAGCTTTAAAACGTAATGGCAGCGCGCGATCGCCTATGCTCAAGCGCAAATCTCTCTCTCTCTCTCTCTCTCTCTCTCTCTCTCTCACTCCCTCATTCTTTTTCCCAAAGTTTTCAACGGTGGGAAAGACTTGGAAATAAGCTTCGAACACGGAAAGTGGTTCATGCAAGCTAAGGTACACAAGTATATATATGCACTCCAATGGTGGCTCGTTATATCGTTTTGCAGTCTGTGAGGGCTTCGTCGAAAGAGCCGCAGCAGCGGCAGCAGACAGCTAATGTAACGCGGCTAAAGCGGGAATGCGCGCGCCTCGGTTAAAAGTCGAAATTCCCGAGCTGCAGCCATCGCGGTCGTCGCGGAACAAGGGGATGAGAAATAACGTAGGATCATCCCGTCGCTTGCTCTACATAGACATATTATAATATATGCTACGCGCACACACCTTGGGGCAGCATTTGCCCGATGACGTTTGTTTGACCGGCACTCGCGCACTTCTTCTGCGCATGCGACTGCCACGCCGGGACTCGTGAGAGAAAGAGCGACTAAGCAGCCGTTGGCGATGACGTCTTCCGCGAAGAATCGCTGCTTTTACGATATGCCGCGATTCGAGACCTCATCGCAGTCGTAATTTTCTTTGTCAAGACTCAAGTAACCTACTATGGTTTTTTTTTGCCCGCAGCTTAATTCGTCGTGGTTCGATCTTTTCTCAGCCCTTCTCTCTGCTACACTTCGCGGGATCGGATCTTCACTTCTCTATATATTATACAGCCTAAGCTTAGCCTACCACCTTATTTCCCATATTTTCATGTCAATTATTATAAAATAAACATAATAAAATATACGCCGGGACATCCTGAAGCTATAAAACTAGTGCGGAAAACTCGTAAAAGAACAAAAATTGCTGGACGAAGTCTTCCTCCTAGAGGAAGCTTTGTAATAATAAATTTTTCAGTTTCGTCAATTCTTCTAGAAAATACGTTTTGATGGCATAGAAGTTCGGATCAAGTGTTTTTGAAAATCTCTATATGGATGTGTGTGTGTGTGTATACTGTGATATCTCCGGAACTATAAAAGCGATGTTATTGAAAATTGGGATGAAGTTTTGTTTTTCGAATTATGGAAAAGTTACCTTATTTGAAACGTATTTTAGTATTATAATTAATTTACGAATTACAAACATTTTATTTTTAATTTTTTACAATAGAATTTTTTAAATCTGATTATATCTATCTGATTGAGTATAAAAATACTTACATTTAAAAAATATTAATTTTGCATTTATAGTTATTGTGATTTTTAATAAAACGTCTTTTGTTGCAAAATCCTAATGTCTTCAAAAGTAATTGATTAATCCTTTGAAAAAATTCATAATTATGCATAATAACGATACATATGGGTTGTTAAAATTTCAAATTTATCCATGGATTAGTCTTTAAGCAAAATCGAAAATAAAAAATGTCAGTTTTCTATGTGTGACGTTTACAAAAGTAAGAAGACTGAAATTAACTTGAAATTTTGTGAAAATATAAATATGTAGGTTACTTTGGCTACATTCTTTTTGCAGTTTTTGAAACACATTAATTCAAAAGATAATAAGGATCAAATTGTTTGTCTATTTGATTTACGATTCACCCTGTATATGCCCTGTATACCTGAAAATCATTACTTTTGTTAGAACTTATAACTTGCTAACTTAAGCTTGGAATGTTTTGCTGAGAAAATTCTTAGTATTAAGATGTTATGAGATCTATTTGTTATATAAATTATGATTCTTTTATACCTGGCTGTAGTGTAGAAAACGCACATTAAGCGTATTTTAAAAGAGTAGGAGCTCAAAAGAAGCACAAAATGTAACAAATACGAGTATAATATTTGAATATTATATAGATCTTATGATTAGGCTACATATTTTTCGAAGTTAGCATATAGAACATTTATTTAAAAACATTCAGAGAAAGCATTAACATATACTACATGTTAAAGCAATATTTTATTTATTGGAACTATACATTAAGTTGGATGAAGCTATACGTGCCAATGAATTGGCAGCGGTTATTCGAACGTAAGCAATTAGCTTTTATGTAGACTAATTATAAAATGGGAGGGTTCCTATACGTGAAGATTAAAAAAATATATAATTATGGAATGGTGGTGTGTAGACGCGCTCTCAAAATATGTTTTTTACAGGATTACAGAATTTTTCTGCATGTCTTGTAAATTTGTATTTTATATCCAACAAAGGCCAAAGAAACTATAAGTACCTATACTTTTTATGCCATCCAACAATGACATATTTAATCTTTTTTCTGGAATAAACATACCTGCACATTCCATGCAAAAATAGTATTACCGAAATTGATGCTGAATAAGCTCTGAATAATTCAAATCTCATTGGGAGGCTGAAATTCGACAAATAAATTAAACAGAATTCACACTTGTAAATGAAAAGATCGGAAATTGTTTATTTTTCATCAGTGAATTTTTATTTTATGTAATAAAGTGTACATTAACTACTGAAAGGTTGTATATAGAAGTAATGCTCTAAGTTTTGTTAAGAGGATCCCACTCCCTCCTTGTACTATTGGTTTGATTGTATATTCTCGTGTATAAAGTTAAATGAAAATTGTTATCTTTATATATATATATATATATATATATATATATATACGTAATAGAAGTCAGAAAATAGGTATAGGTGTTAGTAAACTTGGTTAGTAAAAAGAAAAAGTTTGAGAAAAAGGGAGCGAAAATGACGGCACACATGTGGCTTGTAAGTATATAGCCATGCACAGTTTGGGGGAGAGAGAAGCACAGGTGAAGGCGAAGGGGCATTGTGTGATGCGCACCGATCGGTCACACGATACTGAGCCGGTCAAGGACAAGCCCGCGAATCGCCGAGTTCCCAAGAACTCGCGGTGCCTCTGTATATAATACACACGCTTCTTTCTTTTGCCGCGTTTACACCACACTCATTGTTAGCAGACTGTGTCGATTTGACTGCGGGATCTTACTTATATGTAAAATGTCCAATTTGTTGCATTATCACCGCTACGTAGCATATAGACAAATACATGAGTCTGCATGGAAAAGGTTCTTAACTAGCTTTAGATGCGTATATATAGATGGAAGCTTTGCTTAGATGATCAGCTTCAAGTTTTATTATATTATAGTATAATCATTCATTGCTTTTGATATACCAAACACCAAGCTTATGCATTTTCAAACTTCGTAATTGTTGCCGGGTTCGATAAATGACACTCGCGTACGCACACACGTATATATATATATATATATATATATATATATATATATATATATATATATATATATATAATTCCGACGTAACTAGCACAAAAATTTTATTGCGCTAATTTACTTATTTGAGGTTTTTCCCTGATAGAAATTTGGCGAGTTTTTCTAGTCAGGATCCCCAGCAGATCCCGAGATCCGGCTCGGTAGAAACCCGAGAGAAATGGAGATCGATTTTTACTCTGGAACCAGCCCGGTACGGGTCGGTCTCGGACGGTAAAACAGAGCAACTTTTAACGATTGAGCATCGGAGTTATCATCGGTATTATAACCCGACAATTCTGTATATTACTCTCCCGTCGATTTTTACAGAAATTGGTAATGGAAAACGCTACAGTTCTGATTAAAAGTCGCAATAAGTGTTCTTTTATTCCTCCCGGTATCGAGGCAGGTAATGTGAGTGCGATGGAATACAGTCGTGTATGCGTGTAGAGTTGGCTCAACGCTAGAGCGCTCGACTAGAGATTTTGTATACGCAGGGTCAAATTCCGGCCTCGGCACCTCAATTTTTCAATGCTCATTTCCTATCAATTACATTTTTGCAGATTTCGTACACGAGTGTAGGGTGAAAAATAGATAGTCCACTTCAAGTTACGTTAGGGAGTACACGCGAGCACGCTATAGTCGCGTCTCGGAAGAAACACTCCAGAATTCATGTCAAATTTGGCAGGGTTTCCGGCGAGATCTGCACGCGAGTTTTTATTTTACCGAGATTTAAAAAAGCTCGCAACTTTCTAGAGAAAATATGACCGCCGTTTCTACCAGGGTTGCTCGGTTATTCATACTGTAATAGCACACAAATGAAATATTTTTTACGGCACCAAAATTGCGTCTTCTTATTAAAAGTTATATAGCAAAATAATTTTTTTACTGTAATATACGCAATGTAGTTTACTCTTCAGAATTTGTAAAATTATCAGAGACAGCGTTCTTCTTATTAGTAACTTTGCTTTTTGTGCGATTGGTACGTTCATAGTTTTGGCATACTGCAGTTATTTTCTTGATTTTGCATATTTCTTATTATTTACTTTTATACCGAGCGTACTTAGCAATTTTGAATATTGAATATTACGGAACTGATATTTCAGGGATGTTTTGCTAATGCAACCTAATCAGATGATATATACAATTTTCCCGCATTTAGATTTCAAAGTACTTGCTATTTACTTAAGAAAAGCAGGTTAATTATTTTTAATTTATTAAGTATTGAAATAGAAGTTCAGTACGCAGAGTTACGGAATAACTGAACAATTGTACTTTTGTCAATAATTTTGGGACTAAAAATCAGCTCGCCTTTGGAAAACTTTGAATATTGTATGATTGACCATCATAACGTAAAGTTTAAAAATATACCGGTAGTTAATTAACTTGATACAGAACTAATGGGCTTTTGAATTTATTTTTAACTCCCTATTTTAATCAGAAAAACTTATGAAACTATGAGAAATATGTTGCAAAGTACGAAATCTTTTTAGCGAATTTTCCTTTGAATCTTCCTTTTTAACGAATCTTTTGTACAGTGCAGTATTACACCCAAATCTGAGTTGAGGCATGTTACGGAACTGACGTTAAGATTTATTTCATGGACTAGTTTTAAATCAGGGTATACATATTCGTTTAGATTTTTTACCGTCAGTGTTTCGTTGCAAATTGCATGTTCGTGAAAGTTGCAAATTATATAATTGTGAAACATTAAAATAACAAAGCGTTTAGATATTTATTTCTTATAATAAAATAACAAATTTTAAAAACTAAAATTGAATTTGTAGTAATAGTTTGAAAAAGAGCGGTGATAGCTTAGTGGTACACCACCTGTCTCACGCTCAAGGGACCATGGGTTTGAATCCGATTTTTTCGGATCTGATGGAGGAAGGAGAGGGTGAGAAAAGCATAGGTGTGATGAGCCTATACTGAAAACTTTTGATTCTAAAATTTATCTAGAAACAAAACAGGACGCGTTGTGACGCCATAAACTTATAAGTTCGGAAAGGTCAATTCGTTTTTTTTTAAATAGAGAATATCAGGCGTGCTTGCGTTTGCTGACATCTTGATACTGCGTTAAACTAATCGTTTAATATTATTATTACGGTTTTTAATTAAAAAAAATTGTTATTGATTGAACCATAAAGAAGATAGGAATACAGAAGAAGGTGCATTTCCATGATTTAAGTAGTCCTAAAATGGTTACGTATTTATAGGAGCATAATAAATAAAACCAGAAAACTCACAGACAACAGTCATCGCGTATATTCTGAATCTTAATAAATTAGTCATTTACAAAATTTTGAGTTGATAATCTAATTTTTTACCTCCTTAAAGAGTTATCGGTTCCAAACCATGTAACCGAATGTGAAATTCAATTGTAACGACGAAGTTTACGCTCAACAGATGGTATAAAACTATCCGATCGAGTTTCTAGATGGATTCGATACACATTCGAGATCAATTGCTTGCTTTATTTATATTATGGATACAAACAGTTTAGAACGATTAAATAAATATAGTCTAGGTCTTGGAGTATCTGGTATATAATATATTATTTAGATAATCATTCTATTGTCTAATCATTCTACGGAAGTTTCAAAGGTACGCAAAAACAAGCAACACACCTACAACATAATTTTTTTTTATTCAAAGTACTAGAATTACATCATAAAAAAAGGATTTTATGATAGTTATATCCTCAATCGACAATTAAATGAAGTAGTACGCCACGCCCAAGTTATGTGTATCAAAAATCGCTTTTTGGGCTATGCTTTGGATTTAGATATTTAACAAGTATATTTGTCACAGTAAAAAGTTGTGTTATCAAAATATGTACAACATTTATATTTAACATTTATGTAAAATGCATTTACATTAATTTTCATAGTAACATACTGATTTATTGCCATAAAAAACAATTTTGGTCTATTAATTTGTGTTGAAATAGCTATTTTTTGAAGCTCTATAATTGTTCTCTTCAACTTTTCTTTGTAGAATGCTTAGTATTCGAGTTACAATCAAAAAATTGTTTTTAGCGATTTCCCAAGGTGACTACATTCTGTGTATATGTATTTGATTCAGCCCAAAATAGAAGCGTCAGTTTATTATTATGGGGGATAATAAAAAACTTTCCCAAAAAACTTTTTAACCCTAAAGGTAGACATCGTACTGATATAATTACATATCCGAAATATACGCATACAAATCCGAAAAATTGAACAAATTGTAGTTGCATTGTAAAATGACGCGAGAATCGGAATAAAAACATACTTTCCCAGTTTATGTAAGAGGAGACTTTTTACAAAATTTTAGCTCGATGAGTCAAAAATTGCATGAGGTATCGTATGTCACATATTTTGCACGCACGATACTATATAGCCCGAATTTATAGTAGGCACTCAATATTTAGTAGTCTTCGTTGAAAATAAAAATACATATCTTTAATACGTACTAAACACTTTTACTTTACCTGGTAATACGTATATTTAAAATATGTAATAATTTGGGATTGGCTATTTTAAATATATTTTTAATTTTAAAGTTCATAAAACAATTTGTTTTTATTTAAAAAATAATGAATCTTTTCTTAAGAAAATAATCTGAGTTGTACTAGCTTACATACGGACCAGCGATATAGAGTACGTTAAGTAATACCTTTCAGATAGAAAGATACAGAGATTAAACAAAAAAATTGTATTCTTTAACAAAAATTTAACAAACGCATATTTTTATTTTAACACTAAAAATAGCACTTCAAAAAATGTGTAGTC
Organism: Muscidifurax raptorellus; assembly: GCA_020010945.3. Lineage (NCBI taxonomy): Eukaryota > Metazoa > Arthropoda > Insecta > Hymenoptera > Pteromalidae > Muscidifurax > Muscidifurax raptorellus. The sequence continues at coordinate 2,632,817 of JAHUUD020000014.1, read as the reverse complement.
TTCAATCAGATTACAATTAGAGAGTTTTAAAAGCCAGAGTTGAAAAAAGCTATGGATGAGTCAAAGAAGTTAACGACCATTCAAAACATTTGTACGCGCCTGCTGCTGTAGTCGCAAGTGTTCGTTTCGTATTCAATAAGGACTTTGAAATAGGTGAAAAATGAGTGTAAAAGAGAGGGAGAGATGGTCGGGGGGGGGGGGGGGGGAGTTACGCGCGACTTTTTCTCCACGTGCCGCTTTTCTCCCCTAAATATATAATGCGCGGTACCTAATATAATACATTACGCGCTGTTGCCGGCGCCGTCACGAGTTAAAGAGGGTAAGGCTGGTGCAGGAGGGAAGCAAAGGAACACAACTGTTTGTCCCTTGGTAAATAACGGGGGAAGGCGAGTGAAGAGCCGTTGAGCTACAGGTGCATCGCTATGCAGTCGGCTTAGTGGGTTGCTACACCTGTTCTCGCAACGTTCCCCGGGTGCCAGACACCAACACCCAGCGTATATGCACCACTACCGAATGCGGCTTGACCTCTTGCTTCCTGTAATTTAGCGTTCTTGTAAATCAATGTGGAGTATGCCACTGCCATCGCTATCCCGAGGTTCCCATCAAAAGCCAGGATTATGGTACCTGATGTGTATGTATGTGTGTGTGTGTCTGTGCGTGCGTGCGCGCGCACGCGCGCGTGTGTGTGTGTGTGTGTTGATATATATATATATATATATATATATATATATATATATATATATATATATATATATATCAAGGGCCGAACTCCTATATAGCCGCACTTGAAAATGCTTACGTGCCATTAGCATAATTTTACCGTTGATGTAACAGCAGCACTTCGGCATAACGAACGTTCGTTCAAAACTACACGCATGTGCATATATATTTACTGAAAACCAAGTGAGAGAAACTTATACCTATATGCTCGAAGTATGCGAGGAGTCTGTTATTGTCGTATAACATCGATGCCGGGTACATTATGATAATACGCGCGAGGACCGTTGCCCTCTTGCAAGACTGTATCTATGGATTTTCGTGTACTACTATTACTATTTTGAAAAGTTATTACTCTTTTTTTTGAAAATAATATTATTACAATACTGATATAAATGTGAAATATATTAAATTTCTTATCAAGTTCGAACGATTAGGGGTTTATTTTTTATAGCTTATGTATAATTGCAAGATGTTTCCGTAATTATATAGCCTTTTGCATAAATAAAGATAGGGCTATATGCAAGAGAAGCCTCGCGATTAGTTTAATTATGACCCAACAGGGATGTTGAATAAACTAGAGAAAACACGCTCTTTTTTCACTCGTATGGTGCAGAGCAGTGTTCTGTTCGCAAGTGTTACGACATGTATAAGACAAAGGTTTACTTGCCCGCCGATGACTGCAACGTCTTTCTCATTGCTACATATATCCCGGTATACTCTGGAGTAGGTTTTTCACCTGGGAAAAGTTGCAAAATCGATGTCGCGCGATAATACTCGGATCATGATTATGATTACGCTTGTTCACAAGATGCGTAAGCTTTACATATCATTTTATTTTATTTTTTCTAATGCGCTTATCATGCACGAAACTTCAAAAACCACATTTAGCCCTTGGTGCACACCATATTTCTCGTGACGCATTTACATATGTTCGCGTTTTCTCTTGGCTATTACGTGTGAGTAAATTATCCATTTTTTACACGGATACTATGCAATTACAAAAATTAAAAAAAAAACAAAGTTTTTACAAATTTTAAAATTTTTGAAAAACGGAAACTGTAAAAAATTTTTCCAATGAGCAAAAAGAATTTTTCCTATCCGTCGGTAAACAAATTGCTACTCCAGGCCCGTAAAGTAGGCACGAAGAAACGCTAAAATTATACATGTGTTACAAAAAGTATTTTCTAATGGATTACTGAGAAAAAATTCGTAGTAACATTTGTATATTACAATAATAATAATAATAATAATAATAATAATAATATCCAACTTACAGTGGAACGTCGGTTGAAAAATCAAGTTTTTAAAAATTACGTCGCAATGATTAGTAAAATTTGTTATAATATGAATATATCCGACCGTTCATATAAAATATAATAATTTTTCCTATATATTTAACAAATTTTACTACGAAAATTTTCTCAGTGTAGTATTTATCAAATAAACTATTTTTAAATATGAAATATTGTAAGTTTTTGTAATTTATCAACATCATTGACAATATAAATGTTTAATAAATTTAATTATTTTATTATTACCCTGTTGATGGCTTGAAATGGTCAATCTCCCATCCGCGTATCTCGCTCTTATTAGAAAAAATACGGCGTGTGTAATGTACTATTATTGTATTTAATTTAATTTTTGTTACAAAAGGTGTTTAAAATTTCAAATTTTTTTAAAGATTGCAGCAAGTCAATATTTTACGTGGCCTCCTAAGTAATAAAAAGAATTATTTCGATCTACAAAGAATTACGTTGTAGGTCGGTTTTGGAAAGAGACCACTGTGCGCTCGTAGGTGAGGCAAGCAGTATGAGTGCAAGCCTGCAGGGAAAATAAAAAAAATTAATAATTAGAAAACTATAGCATTTTAGTAAGCAAATATTTATGCAGTATAATATTATTAAATATCATTATTACCGCGCAAACAACTGCACTATGTATATATATTGTAGTTATAACAGAATTGAATAGTACTTATATAATCATTCTTTTTTCGAGCGAACCCTGTTTGAACGCCATAAATAATAGCATTGTGCAACATTTAGGGAAGAAAATGAAGCAGTTCTAACGAGAGCCAGTTGTTCAGCACGTTCACTAGCCGTATTTGAGTGCTGTATATAGATAGTTCCACCTGTGTCTGATATACGGCCTTTAGCCGTAATTTTTTCAACAACAGCATGATAATTATTTTTTCCTGGGGAACAAAACACGCACGAAAGATGGATAATTTTGTCTTCTAATTTCCGAAATAAATAAGACCTATCTTAATTCAATGTATTTGCGTGTAATTTTAGGAAATAAAAAAATGAATATTTGTTTAGAAGGTAAGAGATGATTTTTAAATGGAAATAAATTCAAACTTCCGCTAATTGTATGTAAATGGCCGATTGAAAGCGCAAGTGCGCACATGCAATGCATCGCTCGCGCTCTAGGTTAGTACGTTCATTTTGTGTAGCATGGCTACAGATATCACACGCGCGCGCGCGCGCGCATGCACGCACGCACACACACACGTGTATATATATATACTCGAGCATGCCGCGGATCACCCGGCTAACTGAACCACTTTCAAGGAGTTGCGCGTGCGAGAAACAATGAAATCCGCGGGAGAAAAGGCAAGGACGATCCCACGTTGTCGTGCCACGCGAATCCATGTAACATATTGTATAGAGAATACTAGTTGGTACATGCTCGCGCCCTCAACTCCCCTATTAAACACCTACACCTCAATTGTGTACGCGTATATATGCGCAACCTCCTTCTTCATCATCGTACTTATATGACCTCTCTCTCTCTCTCTCTCTTCTCGACTCGCTTTTTCATAATATTTGTTATAATGACGACTCTGGCTCACACATATTGTTTGCTCATGGTTGCTGTTACGAGCTTCTTGTTAGACGAACCAGCTGAAGTGTTTGTAGCACACTTACCCGCTTATAGACCCGTACTTATTGCGTTATCCATTATCTTGTGATGACAACCGAAATATAACGAGACACCGAATAACTAAACATTCGAACCGTATAGCAAACAAATTTGCCTTTTTATTTTATTCTTATATGTAATGCAGGTACTCACGCGCATAAAGCCGGTGCTACAGGACCGTAGATATACGTCGTTTATATATAAGTGGAGTAGTACAACGTTCAACCTGCACGTGCGTAGTATACATGAGTTATTGTCGATAACTTTATTTTGCAGATACATAGATATATTGTGTATTATTATATATTAATGTACGTAGCTGTGAAGAAAAGATAATTATAATTTTCCACAAATAGGCACAATGAACTATAATAAATGTATCATAAGGATAAGAAAAATAGGAGTAAGAGATGCAAAGAAGTATTGGAGCTGGACGTTTGTACAGGCAGAGCCTTAATATTTTTGTCTTCATTTAACAGGTTTGGAAAACTGAGAGTGAAGCAAAGCCCAGTATATAAACTGGCGGGGCGCGGACTTGTCTGACTCGGGCACGGCGGTGGGTTTTCGCCGTGTACTTACAGAAATTGCTATGCCGCGGCCCGTCCAAGTAAGTGGGCAAGTGCGACTGGCTCAGGGACTACGATTCGTAGTACTACGACGGAAACACAAAAGAAGAGACTCGCAACGATTACGCGAATACGGCGGCAAGCGGGAGTAAATTATTCTTAGAAGGAAACGCCGAGGGCCACGCTGCGCGGACTATTCACTTTTATACACGGACTTATAAGTATACTCACATATAATTTCGATTCCTAGGTAAATAACGTTTGCTTGATCTCGAGGGTCTTATACATTGTCGTGGTCAACTTGCGCATGCCAGCGAACAAACTCGCTGAACTGATGGGAGATCAGGACTATTCTCATCATATAAATTGCATTTACACATCTTTCAACCTAATTAAACCTAAAACTTACAATTTCAATATGTTTGCTTGGCCCAATCAATGCTCTTTTGAAGTTCTAAAATATACCTTTACGGGACTAAACTAAATATAGTTAGTGTTATTGTTAGAGATTTTTTGTGAATTGGCTTCCTTGTTGAGTTAAAAATAGATCAATGACGAACGTATACGCTTATAAGCGCAGTTAAATTCTGGTCGAAATTTATAATTTGAATCTTTCTTATCTCAAGAAAAGAGCCAAATCAGAAAAAAATCACAAATTTTTGTGCACAAGATGAGACCTTGTAATTTCAATCGAATAAAAAATAAAAATAATGCCAGCGTTGTATTCGATAGTTTTTCTAGTCGACAATATTTGCTATGATAAAAGAGTAACTTTTACTTATATTATCAATCCTATTATCAGATCATAGATAATTATTAATAAAAATTTTTTATATATATATATATATATATATATATATATATATATATATATATATATATATGTACTATATCTGGTGGGCGATCTACCTTAATCATTCAAGTTGTATTTATTAAAATTTTTTTAAATTAAAATTTTATTACAATTATTCGCAATGTATCTATTGTTCAATAGCATATATCTATTTTCCGAGGACACAAACGAGAAATGTATATTAATATGATCATGATATGCGAAAAGAGCTTCAATTTGCTCAAAGATTATTATAAATGGCCGATATGATAAAAAATCGTCTGCTATTAAAAGAAGGAAAATAACGTTTTTAAGAAAAATTACTTTTTTGAAACTTGACAAATTTTGATATATTCATGAGTTATCTCCTTTTTTTAATTGCAGACAACTGTTGGTCTAAGCGATCATTTTTAAAGATCTTTTTTTAAAATTGAAGCTCTTTTCCTGTACTACGATAATAATAATATACATGTTACGGTGACGCTCTCAAAAATAATGAGTACATGCCATGAAACAATGGCTATACATTTCCGTGGTATTCATTGAAGGGAAGAGCTGGCGCCTATGCTTCTTTTACAACACGTAGTCTTATGGCAAAAATCTTATGGGGGTAGACTCGTGGCGTCCGCTCGTACTATTTTTCATCCATAATTTGCATAAAATTAGAAAAACGATAGAACGTCCGCGTCGCAGTTTTCACGAGTGAGGGAATGAGTCGTTTTACCCCTGACAACGAGGGGTAAACATAATACTTTACGCGTAGTATGCTGAAAACACTTTCAAATTAACATGATATAAGCGGAATTTATAATTTTTTATCTCAGTTCCAGTTTTAATAAAACTGTTATAATTTTTTCATTAATAGGCTTTAAAATACTGCAAAAAACGGTCTATTTTCCCAATCTTGAGACCGAAGCAACAAGTGTGTTTAGTTTACCAGAGTATCGATATGGACGTGGATCAGTTTCCATTTGATAACATAGCGTAAACAATGGTGAAAATACGGCAACCTCGTTAAACAAACTTTATAGCAATATGATTTGTGCGTGCAGAAAAAAGAAGCGGGGTATGCTGTAGTGCACGCGCGCGCGCGCGCGCGAGAGAGAGAGAGAGAGAGAGAGAGAGAGAGAGAGGTATGGCTTGTATACATAGACAGGAGATCAGCAAAGGCAAGCGCAAGGAAACTGAAGACTAGGCCGGCGCGGAGAGGAAATTGAAATTGCATACCGTGCTGGGGCGCTGCGGACCAGGGAAGAGTATAACCGTGCGCGGCTGATTTGCATGAAGGTACCGTGTATAGCAGCTAGAGACAGTATATATAAATAAATATATATATATATAGAGAGAGAGAGAGAGCAGCGTGTGCACGTGTACCTGTAGCAGCACGACCGCATCGCAAACGTGATCAAGCGCTTGCTAACTCAGACTCAATAAACAACGCCCATTTTGAAAGGTCCAGCAACCGGTGTCGCGAGCGCACTCACCGCTTGCGCGAAGTGCGCGAACCGTTATACGCTCACCTCCAGAGCTCTCTTGCTGTTATCGGTTTTACATTTAAATTTCATTCGAATTGCCAGTGTGTAGCTGCTGCTGTTCCTGCCACCACCCTGTCTCTCTATATAAATTAATTTCTCATTATGAATGAAAATGTTTATTTTATTACTTTTGCAATATCTATTTTCTTCTATTTGATGAATATTAGTGACTCAGATGGAGCATTAAATGATGTGCAAAATATTTTTTACTTTACCGAAAATATATGCTCGGTCGCAGTAGCCAGTTATAATTACTTACGACTAAGTCCCTTATGGAAATGTGTATCAACTACAATATTTATGTTGGCCTTATAAAAAAATATAAATTCATTGAATTAATAAATTCCTTGATGGTTATTAAAATGCCGATTAAAAAGATTAACGGGTATTTTATGAAAGAGAGAAACGCAATGATGAATGAATATTGATTAACTATATAAGTATCATATGGAATCGGTATATTAAGTTACGCAGCTATAACATATAAAATTATTTTGTTTACAGCTTGTACCTTTTATGAACTATTATGGACAACTTGTAATTCAACTTTTTCTTTAACAATAAGTCCATATATACCATACGAATTGCCTGACAAGAAGTGACCAGAAGTTATAGTACAATATTTTGCGCTCTAAAGGGATACAAGACATTTTAGAATGTTTTGAAAATATAAAACTGAATGTAACTACATTTAGTTACATTCACTCAATTCAGAATCTAAAGCAATAAAAAAAGTCTATTAGACGAGTATCGGGTTGACCTGATGGCCGTCATCGATTATCTTTTAGCTATATGATATATTCTTAATAGATTTTACTGCAAATTCTTAAGGTAATAATTAAACAACGACTCCAAATAAGTATATATATTATACTTTTCCTATATTAATTATTAATTCATACTAATCAAACTTGCATCGAATAAGAGTTAAATTGCAAACTAGCCTGTTCAAACTAATGGAACTTTAATAGAATAAATGCTACGCAATCCTATATATAACAGCAGATGATTTTACGTTTTTCACTTATCTCTGGGTTTGAGCTGTTAAATCGTGAGCATTCATTCATAATCCACTATGATGATGTATGGTGACTTAATTTTTCTTCATACTACAAGATAGGAATTAGCGATAATAGTTTATTTAATGTATGCTCAAATGAGAACAGTCAGTAAGTTGCAGAATGTGCTAATACTAGTTATTTCTCTTGCGTCGCTACCGATCAGAGGGAGAGCGCAAAATAGGCGCGGAAATGATGAAGACCGACCGTTATAGCCACATTCGTTCTCGCTCTTTCGCTTCTCCCTTATTTAAGTTAATGTTATCGACAAGTATATTTTCGTAGTTCCTTCATTGGCCTGCGCATTTCTTTATGTATGAATAGCATAAGAAAAGCTCCTTCGTGCGCTTATATATCACAGAGTGAATCCCTAAAGCACATTAACAAGCAAGTATGCATAAGAAGAGGGGTGTGATAAATAATAAATTATCGTTTATCCTACCATTATCCGAGGATTGCGTCAACGTGGGCTCAGCAAATTCCGGCAGGAATTTTTGATCCATAGTCTTTGGTGTAGATGCCGAAGGCCAGGATGGAGGCACGAATTCTTGTTAGTAAACTATTGGAAAATGCACACTTATCGCACAGCACTAATTTTCACCGAACCCGTCTATTATGCAGACAGTTACAATCGCTCACTGGTCACTCGTTCTTTCACTGTCCGGAAATCGCGCGCACGCCTGCGTGGCGTACCCTTTGTACACCTGCACCTTAATAGAGCAGAGTCTCGTTTAAAGCAACTGGCAGCATCGATGGCGCAGCCGGGCCCCGCAAGTGCCTACTACTACTACTACTACTACCTTGTGGCCGCGCGCGCACCTCATGGTAGTGGGGCATAGACAGTCTGCGAGGGGAAGCTTATAAACTTGCCCGCCGTTACTGCGCTGCTACTTGCCCGCGAGTCCCAATCATGGGAGCGAGAGAGAGAGAGAGAGAGAGAGAGAGAGAGAGAGAGAGAGAGAAAGACAGAGTGTGCGAGAGAGAGAGAGAGAGAGAGAGAGAGAGAGAGAGACAGACAGAAACTCCTTCTCCCGCGCGCGACTTAGCATTTTAACACGAATAAAAGAGTATAAAAAGCTTTGCATTGATTGTCTCAGTTTTGTTTTTAATCTATAGTAATGTAAAAGAACGACACTGTTATGCCTCACAATCAATTCATATGATACCGAAATTCGCATACTTTACAATAGTAAATTGTTCAGTTTTGTCAATACTTCTAGAAAATACTTTTTGCTGCGTTAGAAGTACGAATCAAGTGTTTTTAGAAAATGCACGTATGGATGTGTGATGTGTGCGCGCGCGTGTGTGTATTCCGTGATATCCCCGGGACTATAGAGGCGATGTTATTAAAATTTGGCATCAAGTTTTATTTTTTGATTCTAAATTCGAAAATAGTAATCTTATTTGGATCGATTAAGGTGTTTTTGTTTTGTGATGAATTTTCAAATTTCGATAATTTCATTTGTAATTTGTTTCTATGATAAAATAGAACTTTTAAAATGCGATCAAATGTAACTGATAGCGTATACAAATACATAGATTAAAACAAAATATTATTCAAGAAAACTCATAGTATTGGGAAGTCTATTTGTCATATAAATTTTAATTAATTTCCTCATGTATATCCGGAGAAAAATTTAAATTTTGAAAAAAATTATTGTTATATGTAAAATTTAAAATATCAGTACCGTAAGGTAACTAATAATCCTCTATTAAATTAAAGTTGTAAAACTGTAATTACCAAAATATTGATTACATAAAACTGTTATTCTAGCGTAATAAATATTGAAAGTGTCGTAAGCAGTTTATTCTGGCACCGTAAGGTTAGCACCCGGGCGTAGCGAGGAAAAGTAAATTTTCCACTTGACATGGAGTTTTTTCCTATTGGCCGTGGATATGTACATATATGATAAAACATACAATAAAAACAATTAAATTGTCAGTTTGTGACGAGATTACCAAAAAGATTGATAAAAATATCCTGGTAATAAGAAAGTACAATTTTCCTTGAGAAAGTAAAAACCGCTGCGTATTCATTGGCACGTAGCTTCCTCCGATTAAATGGATCGTTCCAATAAATAAAATATAGTTTTAATATTTTAATATATATTGAGTATTTATGTTCACTGTGCATAACAAAATATCGATTATGCGTAAATTGTGTACAGACGATTGGATACAGTTCATACACAATTTGTATAAAGTCTGTATATAAGTCAGATTTTCAATATTTATTACACTAGAATAAGTTTTATATAATCAATATCTTACTAATCACAGTTTTTTCAACTTTAGTTTAATAGAGCATTATTAGTAATATTTTAAATTTTACATAGAGAAACAGTTTTTTTCAAAATTTAAATTTTTCTCCGGATATACTTGAGGAAATAAATTGAAATTTATATGACTAATAAACCTCATAACCTCCTAATAATATGAATTTTCTTAAAACATTCTGAGCTTTAGTTATAGCAAGTCATAAGTTTTTACAAAAATGATTTTCAGTTATACAGGGTATACAGGAAAAGAAAAAAAAATGATCTCTAACATCTTTTGAACTAATCTGTTTCACAAGTTGCAAAAAGAACGTAGCCAAAGTAGCCCACGTATCTAGATTTTTCCAAAATTTTTTATTTTTTACTCAAAAATTAATCCATGAATCAATCTGAAATTTTAACGTCTCATAAGTACTGTTACTCTGCATGGTTATACATTTTTTCAAGGGATTATGTTAATTACTTTTGGAAATATCAGGATTTTGCAGAAAGAGACCTTTTATTAAATATCACAATAACTGTAAATGTAAAATTAATAAATTTTTTAAATGCATGTATTTTTATACTGTATCAGTTATATTTGATCGCATCTTAAAAGTTCTATTTTATCATAGAAAAAAATTACAAATTAAATGATCGAAATTTGAAAATTCGTCACAAAACAAAAACACCTTAATGTAATAAACCAAAAAATAATACTTCATGTCAAATTTCAATAACATTACCTGTATAGTTCCGGAGATATCACGATATCCGGAGATATCAAGAGACACCCACACACACACACACATCCATACGGATATTTTCTAAAAACACTTGATTCGAACTTTTAACGCGCCAAAACGTATTTTCTAGAAGTATTGACGGATCTGAACAATCTACTATTGTAAAGCATTCTCTAGGACGAAGCAAACATTTTTCGGTACTCTCGTATGCGAATTTCGGTATCATGAATTGATTGTGAGGCATAACAGTGGAGTTCTTCTACATTACAGTACATTAAAAACCTGATTTTTAGTGATTAATTGTATTAGAGTTTTGGTTTTGTCTCTCATGTAAAAACGATTATAACTAGAGAATCGAAATTTCGTATGAAAATTTGTTTTGGCATGTTCAAATAATATATCAACTTGTTGTTGTTTTAACCAATATAATTTCGATTTTCATAGCAGACGCATGTATGCAAAATTGGACGCTCATGCCACATGGTGTGATGTAATAGACCTAACGACAATACTTGAGTAAGACATCATTTACAACTATTTGGAGATCCTTTACTTTCAAAGTTCATCGCTGGTTGTCACTGGCTATTTTGGGCACATACATACCACTATTTGTCTTCAATATTTAACATAGTAAGAGGCATGTATAACAATAATAATCTCAGTAAGTAGTCTTCCAATTTATACATGTTCATGTAGGGTTAGGTTGCCACTCTTAGAAAAAACTTACTTTAACTAAAGATTGATAAGGTATATCGTTCATTTAGGTAATTTGTGATTTAATATAATATTTTTATAGGAAAATACGTAAATCATTGTTATTAAACTTTTGATTGTGTATAGTAAGTTACGAAACGGTTCCGTCGATATTTTCAGTACAATTCATGTGACTTTTATCGAGAATTTTGGCGAGACGTCTTTTATGAAATCTAGCGAGATTTTTCAAATCTAGACACTATCTAGCCATCTTATCCTAATCGCTTCTACCAGGGTAAGATTGGCTGATTTAATTATTTGAGATGAAGCATCTATGATTCCGAAAAAAGCTTTAGAAATAATAGATTGAACCTTGCAATATGTATGCTGTAATAAAATACCTTTTGGAGAATTAATCGTATTTGGAAGTGATTTTAGACAAATTCTTCCAGTAATGAAACATGGTTATAGAAATTCTATCGTTGAGAAAACAATTAAATATTCCAAATTATGGCCTCTTTTCAAAGTTTTAAAATTAAAAAAAAATTCGTTTTAATGATAGTGAATTGTTATCATTATTGACCAAACTTTCGTTGCGGAATATATCAAACTCGCCTAACCTTTTACTTTTTAAAAAGTTGATTTTTTTTTAAAGATTTCAGTCCTTTTTAGTAATTTTTTTTGAGTATTTCATATTTCTCCTAAAAATAAAATATAAGCATTTTTAGAACCTTTCGACCATGGCATTTTAGTTCTGATACAGTATCCTCGAATGATTTCTATACCTAGACACCAAAAACCAAGTGCGAACTATCTAGACTTCGTCATTGGCCATCCTGTACACCTACCATCGTAGGAAATTGAGGCTAATATGGCCACGATATTTTAAATTTTATGCCCAGTAGCCAGATCATGCGGCACATCGTGGCCATATGTCCGTATTAATAGGCGATGGTAAGTGGGCATAATATGCCATAAAATTATGGCGAACTTTTTATACATTGCAACCTAACCTTGCACATATTCATGCACACAAACATGACCACTCTCAAAACTCACACTGAAAAGCACACTTTTTATGTGAATTTAGATATTAGAAACATTAAGTAAAATTTGTGTTTTCAAGATTATCAATGATGAAATGTAAAAGTGATGATCTTGACATACATATATTCCCAACTTAGTGTATGAGTCAGTCGTAGGCAGTATTCATCCTCATGGGTCTGGGGGCAAAATTTACAAATGGGCGTTGATATGAAAATCTAAACTACAGCACTTGAGATAAAGACAAGTGCATATATTGTTTTAACAGCTTGAAACAAATCACCATGCAAAATTTCAGCACTCTAAGTATGAAAGATTTTAATTGAGAGCAAAAAGAAAAATTGAAAAAAGTAATCGTACAATCATTGATAATTTCTTTTTGCTCTCGATTAAAATCTAACATACTTAGAGGGCTGAAATTTTGCATGGTGATTCGTTTCAAGTTGTTAAAACAATATATGCTCTTGTCTTTATCTCAAGTGCTGTAGTTTAGATTTTTATATCAACACCCATTTGTAAATTTTGCCCTCTGAGCCATGGGGTTTGATGTGAGTCAGCTAGCAAAGACAGACAAGGAAGAATTCTTACGCTAGCCTGTTTCTACATAATAAAATAAGCATCTACACAACAAGTTAAACATTTTGTACGAGTACACTGCATATAAAGCACTATAAGGATGAATACTGCCTGCGACTGTGTCGAACACTGAGTTGGAAATATCTTTCAAGATCATCACTTTCAAACTTCATCATTGATAATCTTGAACACACAAATTTTACTTAATGTTTCTAATATTTAAACCGATATAAAAAGTGTGCATTTCCGTGTGAGTTTTGAGTGTTGTCATGTTTGTATACATGCATGAATATGTGTAAAGTTAGATTGCCATTCCTAACATATTACCTTTTATTTTCCAAATTTATTATAAAAACTGCTTCTTTTAAACGTTGAATCATGTATTTTAAAATTTATTGATTTAAAGTAAATGTGATTGTTAAGTTTATGAATTTTAGGTTATAAACTATTAGTGGATCAAATATCCTGACATATTATGCTAAGAAAATATGGCCACTAGTTATCGACAGGCCATATCTTATGGCGTATTTTCTACGAGGGTAGATACCGTCCTCGTATTATGATTTATTTACCTAGACCAAAAATCGCGGAGCGCACCACCTGGACCTCGTCATCGGCCACCCTGTACACTTAGATGCCGCCCTCGGATTATTTCTACACCTAGAGACAAAAAACTACATGTAATCGAGCATGCAGAAATACCGATGAGAAAGCAATACCCATTTGCATATAGCTGTGCGGCCAACCTCACGGTCAGAACATTTCTGCGGCTAACTTAACGGTCCAAACATTTTGATGGAAGGAAAAAATTGGATTTGATTTGAGCATTTTTGAATGGCACACTCGTATATTACCTATAAAGGAAGCTTTTTTTACTAATATTTTTGTTGAAAATTATAGTTAGGCATAATAATAGATGATATAAGTCAAAATAACTTGGAGATAACAAAGAAACGCATTTATTTCCTTATAATGAAAAATGCGAACCCCAACATAGAAGTAAATAGTAGCGCGGGCGCCGCGGCTTAGTGTGTACACAGAAATTATTTAATTGAATTAAATAATCAAATTGATCAACAATTAATTGCGACGTGCTGCCTCCCAGCAGCGCGCACGCAACTCGTGCGCCTCTAATGCGCTCGATTTTTATTTACATCGAGGGATTCGACGCGATCGCATTTGCTTGGGAGAGCTGGGAAAAAGGAGGGAGAATGACAACAACAAAATTCAGAGAAATAATACTATTTTTCGCACACACGCTCGAGTCTTCGACGGCACGTGTGCTCGCGTCGGAGATTCCGCCTAAGTGAAGAACCTCGCGTAAGTGAAGAACCTCACGAGGACGGAGGGGGGGGGGGGGTACGGGTAAGCCCCCGAGAATCCCCCCTCTCCCACGAAGCTCAGGAAGTCCCGCCGCCGTTAGGCCTGCTGGCTTCCCAGATGCTATGCTGGCGAGGACACGGAAGCTTCCGCTTCCCGCAAATCCCGGCTGAGCCTGGTCGTCCTCTCTATTCCTCGCGGATGCCTCAAAGGCCGTTGGCGACGCGGTCATCAAACGCGTGTCTTTTCTTCCCTTATTATATACGCGCTCTTGCTTCTCAACGGCCTCACTTGCGAATTTTGTCACTAAATCCCTCAACGCATCTAATCGCTTCATTCGCTCCTCCCACTCCCCTGACTCTCGCCTCTCAATCAGCTTGCCCGCCTCGATTTCGCGGCGTAAACTCAACACAGGGCGCAGGTGGCGCCCGTAGTTGAGAAAAGCAGGCGAAGGTCGAGTAGACGCTTGTGTGGCCGTATTGAGGGTGTGACGAAACTCATGCAGGTGCACATCCCAGTCGCGATGACCGGTCTTCACGAACGTTGCTATTATCGTCTTAAGCGTACAATTCGTACACTCCACTGGGTTGGCCTGCGAGTGATGAGGTGGAGCGTTTTATATTTCTGACATTCCTCGCAAGATTGCACAAAGCGGTACACATCATGGTACGCTCCTCGTCAGTAATATTCTCGAGCCACTCGGTTATATGTTTTCTCAATTCCCAAGTAACCCGATCAAGGTGTGCAGTGCGCATCTCTCATCACTCTCCCCTTATGCTCCTCAGGCACTACCAACCTCCACGCTTCCTCTCGGTGTGTAATCGGGTAAAGCAATGCATCATTGCGCCAACGATATAACACACCGTCTTCGATGCGCCAGTCGGTGGATATGTCAAATATGGATAGGTATTTACTTTATGATAGTGTTTTTTATTAGTTCATAGTGGGAAAACCCTTAATTGTGTGTACGTGTTCTCTACTCATTCGGAGAGATTAACAGCGTATGGTTTTTCCCGTAGGTTTACGATCTAATGTCCGTTTATGATAGGGTTTATTTGTGCGCCAGTTCTGTTTAGGCTTAACGTAGAAAAAACGCAGGTCGAATGGACAAATTGTCGAGATTGTATATGCGCCCGACGGCGGTAGAAGGAAAAGGCGTGCGTCCGCTAGGCGGCATTTTACAACCTGGGGAAAACCGAAGGAGCCGCTCGGCGTCCCGACTGTAGGGGTCCGAGAGGCCAGGTATCCGAACGGAGTTGATATGTATACCGGAGTGCGAGAGCTCGGGCAGTCTCAGTATCGCCTCCAAAGTGAGCATATCGGGCGATGCTTATTGTGTATTTGTCACTCTTTTGCCATTTTCTGAATAAATATTAGTTTTATTTCCTAATATAGTCTGCATATATTCCACTTCACCCATTACCAAACAGGATACTTTCCCGGGAAATTTTCAACATGCTCTCACAGTTTTCAATATTCCGGGTCGGTAATCTCTTCGAAAGCGGCAACGACATCTTCGCCGCTGTCCTCGCTTCGAGATAGCACATCAGGAAAGTGATTCCATTCCCCTTTCCTATAAATTATCTCAAAATCCCACTGTTGCATCTCGCTAGGCAGCCGCTGGGATCTTTTAATTTTCTCAACCACTGCAGGTTCTTGTGATAGGTTATCACGCTGAAGCTGTACCCCTCAATGTATGGCCTCAGCTTTTTAATAGCCCAGATCACAGCTAAACACTCTTTCTCTGTCGTCGTGTAATTCCTCTCAGATGACGTCAGCACTTGGCTAATGTACATACCACTATGGGGCGCTCGCTATCTTCTCCCTTTTGTGTCAAGACAGCTTCAAGTGTTCAAGAATAGCCACGCCACTGACTTAACACTGTACTTTAAACGGCTTTGAAGAATAGGGCCGTGCGGCGTGCGAGTACAGGGACCACAGTGAGCGCGTGCCGTAGCGCTTCAAGCGCCTCTTGCTGCTCTTCTCCTCACTCTCAGTTTTGCTCTTTCCGAAGCAGACGGACTAGCGGGACTTTGAGCTCGGACTCGCCTTATAAAGCGCGAATACCAGCCCAACATGCCCAGAAAGCGTGACAGCTACTTGACAGTTCTCGCCGCTGGAAAGTTTCGTACAGGCTCTACTCTGTCAGGATCGGGACGTAAACCCTCGCTATCTAGTAGAAAACCTAAATACGAAATCCGAGAGCAACAAAACTTACACTTCTCTCTATTCACGACCAATCCCGCGGTGAGTCGCTTCAGGACAAATTCGAGCCATTTTAAATGCTCTTCGAAAGTCTCCGTGGCGATCATCAGGTCATCGTGGTAAGCGAATGCGGCTAGCTCGTACGCAGGACCAAAGAGTGTATCGACTAGCCACTGCTGAGTTATAGGTGTGTTGCACAATCCGAAGGGCAACCTTTTAAACTACCACAGGCCTGAGCCTGGGACAGAGATTGCCGTATACTTTCGACTCTCTTTCGAAAGCGGGATCTGGTAAAACGCTTGCTTTAAATTGACCTTCGTGAGGTAACGAGCATTGCTCAGCAGTAGATAGGCTATAGGCATACTAGATCATAGGCATTCTAGATCACCCCCCCCCCCTCCCATCTCCCAGTGATCTAGAACGTCTCGTGTGTATAAGGATAGGGAATATCCCTTCCAGAGGGACAAAAGAGTCGAGGAGGGGTAAAAAAGAGAAGAGAATCCCTTCCCGCGAGTGATCTAAAATGTCTCGTGTGTATAAGGAAAGGGAATATCCCTTCCCGAGAGACAAAAGAGTCGAGGAGGGGTAAAAAAGAGAACTTTCCTTGAGTGATCTACAATGTCTCTACGTGTAAAGCATATGGTTTCCCTTCCCTTTGAGTATGCGAGGTGGGAGAAACGCTCCTCCCTCGCAGGGCCTAAGCGCGCCCCTCCTATTAAAAAAAAAATGATTCCTACTGCGCTGCAGCGGAAAACGTTTTCTCCCAGGATACTCCTTTTATTTCTTCGAAATTATTATTTACGAGAGAGAGGGAAAATGTTTACCGGCCGGAAATGTACGCGATTCGATAGGACGTATAAACAGCGTGCAATTAGCGTGAAGAGGCTGGAGATAAAAGGGACTGCAGAGAACCCGAGGATTCATACAATCTGTTAGGGTTTATGAGATTCGTTACCTCCTATTTTTCACTCTGTTATATAAGACAGCTGCAATCGAAAAAAGGGTACACCAGCCGAAGCGGCGTGCTATTAGTATGGATAATTTTAAAAGATGAGCGACGATAAGTTTATAGCAAGCTGAGAAATAATGCATGCCGATAAGTCGAAGAGGGCTGGAGGTGAACCGAAGAAAAATGGTTTACGTTATGAGATTCGTTATCTCCTATTTTCACTCTGTTTAGTTAGGATAGTATGCGTGTATAGGAACTTTTAGATTTTATAATGATGCATGCCAATAAGTCGAAAAGGGGTGGAAATGGACTGGAGATGAAAAGGGTCTGCAGAGCCCTGCGTCATTTTCCTGCACTTCATCTAAGAGAGCTGCAGCACAAACCTTATCTTATTGACAAAGGGTGCAAGAGACGGAAGAGTAGGCTGGAACTTTTCTTACGTGACCTTCTCGAAAATCTTGCCCATTTTTATGACTGAGACCGGTTTTTGAGAATGAGAGGGGATTTTTGTGGGGGTTGTGGGTAAAATTTACGCCAAGTGATCTAAGAGAAAAGTGGTGAAGAAACGCTTGACATCAAATATTTTACAAGTGAAAGTGGAACCATTTTCGTGTCAACAAATTTGAAAGAATGGTTCAAAGCGCACATTCAAGATTCAATACAGACACAAATAGAAGAATTTCAAGAAAAGGATTTTGGATGGGCTCTGAAAAGCATTATAAGTTTATGTATAAATATGAAAAAATATTCGCCAATTAAAGGTAATTCATACATTCCACTTCCGTCATTTATAGAGAAGAAGAAAGCGTGTATAAATGTGCGCAATAATGACAATCAGTGTTTCAAGTATGCTATCCTCTCGGCACTACATCCTTGTGAAAATAATGCAAGTCGAGTAAATCAGTATCGGAATCATGAGAATGAATAAAGTTTGATAATATTGAATTTCCAGTGAAATTGAAAGATGTTCCAAAATTCGAAAAAACAGAATAATATTTCAGTAAATGCATATATGCTAAGAAAATATGGAATAAAGTGTGAAGTATCACCTTGTCACGTTACGTCAGAAAAGAAGGAAAAGCATGTAAATGTGCTTATCATTCAAGATTTCTACATAGATTACATAGATTAGATTCTACATAGAAAGGTCAAAAGGTTCCTTTTGTGATTTACGCAGATTTCGAATGTTTACTAAAACCAACAGAAAATGAGAAAACCTTTCAACTTCATGAAGCATTTAGCATTGGATACTATCTACAATGTAGTTTTGATGATCAATTATGTGGTTATAAATCGTACAGAAAAAATAGTGAAAATGAAGAATCACCTGCAGAATGCTTTGTTAAAGAATTATAATCAATTAGTGAGAAGATAGATAATCTATATGAGAATCCAAAGCCTTTGATGCTCACAGATCTGGAAGAAATATCATTTCGTCAAGCGAGCGTTTGCCACATATGTAAAAAACCTATCCGTGATGAAGAACTTGCAGTACGAGACCATTGTCATCTCACAGGACGGTATGTTATCACTTTATTACATTCGAATAATTAAAGTAAATATACATGTGCAATAATATTTTTTTTCCCTTCAGTTACAGAGGTGCAGCTCATAATTCATGCAATTTAAATTATAAAGATTCAAAATTTGTTCCTGTTTTTTTCATAATCTCAATTATGATACACACTTTATTCTGAAAGAAATCGCTACATCATCAATATTGAAAGCACGAGTTTCTCTCATACCACATAATAAGGAAAAACATATTTCATTTACAAAATACATAGATGACTGTGATATTAGTTATAGATTCATAGATTCTTGGCAATTTCTGCCTTCATCATTAGATAAGCTCTCATCGTATCTGCAAAATGTGCCTACAGCGGTGAAAGAGTTTCAATTAGATGGATACAGTAATGAAAAGATTAATCTTCTTAGACGGAAAGGTATATTTCCATATGACTTTTTGAACAAAAAGAAACAATTTTATAACAAACTCACTGACACTCATATTTTTGACGAAGACTACAATCATGCTGTTCAAGTCTGGAATACATTCAACGTGAAAACGTTAGATGAATATTCGAATCTTTACTTAAAAACAGATGTGTTACTACTGGCTGATGTATTTGAAAGTTTTCGAGAAACATCTATCAAAGCTTATGGTTTGTGTCCTGCTCATTTTTCTACAACGCCGGGACTAACGTTTTCAGTAGCTCTCAAAATGACAAAAGTTGAATTGGAACTTTTAACGGATATTGACATATTATTATTTCACATCCATACTGGGGCCTCTATATGATAAAAATGAAAAGATTAAAACTCGCTTATATTTTGATATAAATAATCTGTATGGTTGGGCAATGGTGCAGCATTTGCCAGTTGGAAAGTTCAAATGGGTTGATTTCGAGTCGAACCCAATCTTCTATAATGCAGCACCTAATTCAGATGTGGGATACATTGTGGAAGTAGATTTAGAGTACCCAGAGGAAATTCATGATGATTACCGATATTTGTCTTTCTGTGCTGAGCACCTTGCACCATCTGGCTCGAAATAGAAAAAGTCCTCACTACATTACAGGATAAAAGAAGATATGTGATACATTATCGAGCTCTTAAACAGGCACTTGACAATGGACTTCGATTGAAAAAAGTCCATAGACTTTTGAGTTTTGAGCAAAAGCCCTGGCTCAAACCCTATGTTGAGTATAATACAGAAAAGAGAAAGCAGTCTAAAAATGAGTTTCAAAAACTATTTTATAAACTATTGATTAACGCAGTCTATGGAAAGTGTATTGAGCGAGAGCGATCTCGAGTTGACGTGCGATTAGTCAATAAATTCACTGGCAAATACGGAGCAGAAGCTCGTATAGCTCAACCAAATTTTCATAGTTGTGCAATCTTTGATGAAAATTTGGTTGCTATCCAAATGAAGAGAACGAGTATTACAATTAAGAAGCCAATATATGTTGGTCTTAGTATACTTGATTTCCATTACTCTTATATGAAAAATCGTGTTGGAGATAAATGCAAACTCTTGTACACAGATATAGGTAGTTTAATTTATGAAGTTCAGGATTATGATATGTATAAAACCATGAAAGAAGACATCTAGCGATTTGATACTTCCGATTATGCTGAACATAATCCATTTGACATTCCAAGAGTAAATAAAAAAATTTTTGGATTAATGAAAGATGAATGCTGTGGTAAGATAGTGACTGAGTTCATAGGATTACGCAGCAAAATGTATAGTATTTTAATTGAAGGTGGAGAGACCATTAAAAAGGCTAAAGGCATAAAATCTATTGTAGTGAAAAAATCAATCACTTTTGAAGACTATCGAAACTGTCTTCAAGATCTCGCAATTATACGTCGTGAAAAGTGCAATATTCGATCTAAACTGCATATAGTACATACAGAAAAATAAAACGAAATTGCACTAAGCCGTCATGATGACAAGAGATTCATATTGCCGCACAGTACAGATACTCTGCCTTGGGGTCATTACCGAATCATTGAAGAACAGATGGCGCTATCTGCACTGCAAGTAGAGAGGGAAATGGAAGCAGAGAGGGAGAATGTCACATCCAATGAGAACATTGCTTCAGGAGAAGGTATACAGATGACGCTATCTGTACTGCAAGTAGAGAGGGGGGACGAGGTAACCAATAAGAACATATCCTTAGGAGTAGGAGTTATTCATGGAATGGAGAGGGAGATTGAGGCAGCCACTAGAATTATAATAGAATAGAACGCCATAGAAGAATTCATGCACGACTGGAACCCATCGATAGAGGGAGAAAGTCCTGTGAATAGAGATATCTTGCAGGAGGCGATGTAAGGAGTAGACATCGAGGAGGGAGACGGGCTATATCAGCCAACGAACCAAGCTGAAGAGCACATTCGAGCGATCGAAAAGCTTGAAAACTACCAACCCAAAGCAGTGAAAACAAGACTCACTTAACTCTTCAAGTAATTTTCGTTTCTTAGTACTTGAATTTTCATACATTCTCTCCATCATTCTCTAACATATATTTTTAGAATGGATTTATCTACACTTAACAAAATTGCTGAGCGTCAATTTCTACCAAGAAAGAAAGCTACGGACTTGGAATAGGGGCATCAGTACATGGTTACAGCATTAAAGGAGGTGAAGATGGGATTCGGCAATAAAATCGTAACCGAACTTGATGAAAGCTTCCAAATCTTCATGCCAGAGAAGATTTCATCGGCTATCCTGAAAGACCAGGAGCTTTTTAACAATCTTGCCGACGCAGCCAATAAACTTAGTTTATTATAATATATCAAGGAGGATTTTCTTTTAAATTTGAAAATTATTAATAAATACAGATTTATTATCTTATTAAAAACTTTTATTTATTTTGTACATAATATATATACATGTGTAAATATATACATATATAATATTAAATATAATACGATTATCTTTTATTTACTTTCACCTTCATTAATTTAACAAATATCCTTTTTATCTATCCAACTATTATGCTCGTCACTAAATCCTAACCATTTAACATATGCACGTTTACCACTTTTCTTTAAAACTTTTTCTACTAGATAAATTTCCGGATACGTAGTTTTCTGAATTTCTGTTTCATAAAAACCGCCAGAGACGGGTTTATCAGAATAATCTTTAAGATGGTAAGTTACCGGATTTGTTTTAACAATTCGAGTTATTGTAAAAATTTCAGTAGACCAGTTTGGAGTATAACCTTTTTCAAAAACACTTTTTATCTTACTTATTCGCACTTTATCTCCTACTTTGAATTTCGGTTTTTTCACTGGCGACTTTTCAACTGGAAAATGTCTTTTGATCTCTCTCTCATTTGTCGACGTCACATTTTTCGGCTCAATTCCTATTGTACGATGTTTTTTTTAATTATAAGCTTCGTTTAGTTGTAAAATTCTTTCCCTTGGTCAGTTTGTAGATTTGTTGGTACTCTACCTTCTTTCAATATCGATTTCATGGCAAGAGTAACATCTTTGCCGCTTTTTGTCTTGACTGGAACGGCCCATCCATACTTTGAATATATATCTATGACAGTGAGTAAGTAGTGAAAGCCTTTATTCTCATTCGAGTAAGGTATCATTTCTACAAGATCAGCTTGCCAAGTCACATCTATTACACGTATTTCGGATTTTCTACGTTTGTATCTGCGACGTGCTGGTTTGTCCAGCTCTTCAGCTACTCTTTGATGTTTCATCTTGCACTCTATTTACTAGATGGAAAACTATCAGGAAATTCGTCCATACGATGCTTCAATTGTTTATTGACTTCTTCAATGATATAATCAACACCAGAGTAATTACGTAGAGTTGTACTATAAAGGTATTTCAATTTTGCATCCATTTCATTTATTTATTTCAGTTTGTAGGATAACTTTCAGTGAATGCAATGTGATTGCATCGTTTGGATTACTAGGCTCTCCTAGGTTGCTAAGTCGTCTATTTTCTAAATCAAAATGACCGTCTGATGTAAAATTGAAATCAATGCCTGGAGGACCGCGACT
Source organism: Muscidifurax raptorellus (assembly GCA_020010945.3). NCBI lineage: Eukaryota > Metazoa > Arthropoda > Insecta > Hymenoptera > Pteromalidae > Muscidifurax > Muscidifurax raptorellus. The sequence goes on along the minus strand of JAHUUD020000014.1, from coordinate 2,609,859 downwards.
CCCTTGCGAGCCCTCAAGTTTTCGTCCAAACACATCGAGACTCATGGTACTACTGATCCAAATAAAAAAGTCGTGTGTCAATATATATGTCCAGCTTCACGTAATTGCTCAATAATTGATTCGATTTCATTGCTGTGATTGTTATTTCCAGCAGATCGTTCGGCAATCAATAATCGGAGTCGCTCGATAAGCTCGTTCGGATCATCCCAGTAGACGAGATCATTGGAAACATTTTTCTTAGCTATTTTATATTTAGGTATGAGACCTTCTCCGGTGCTGTTGTTGTTCTTTTTACGTGGAGTGCTACGGAACATTGGTGCCAAGACATTCTTAAATTTATTACTCCTCGAACTTCGTAAGGATTGATTTTTATCGAATTTTTTCCGATGAGCATTTGTTGCTTCCAGGATCTTGCGATAATTTGCACGATCTGTTGAACCCAAAAGAAGCTCATCCGAATATTTTTTAAATAGCAATTCCATTAGTCCACTACTTTTAGGATAAACTTCACCTCTGACTTTAATATATTTATCATTAAATTCAATTTCTGAATCACCAATCATAAAGACTCCATTAACTTTTCGCACTCCGTATATATTATCAATGGTTCTACGGCTTTTATCTAGCAATGACAAGAAGTCTTCAGATGATTAATTTTTTTCCCCTCGCAGATTTAAATTAAGAATTGATTATTGTGTCAGCCATTGACTCAAAATCGTCATCATCATCATCATCATCATCATCAAATAAACTTAAATTATTATTATTATTATTATTATTAAGATCGCTTAGTATACTTGAACGATCAAATCTTATTCGTTTTGCCATTTTTTGACTCTTGCGTGTATCCAAAATGTTTATGGGATTTTGCAAGCTTTCGGTTTTGGATTTGACAAGTTTCTCAAGTGGTATGACGACTGGTTTCAGAGTATCACCGATGACTTTTTCAAAATTATCTCTCTCCTGTTTTAATAGAGTGTATTTTCTTTTAATAGCATCACGAGCTCGCAAGAGCTCACTGAGAATATTCTTCTCTTTCTTAAAGTCTGACATGCTTCCAAGATGCTGTCTAAAACTGTACTGCAAGTTTTACACTTACAATTCCTTTTTTATTGCAAAACAGTCAAATCCTTTTCTATATCTACCCTCATTTATCGCTCTACCTTTATCAATAACAATGAATCCATACTTATCATTCTTCCAACATTCAGAACATAAATTTCGAAATTCATTGAAAGTTAAATCAGTATTCACATCATCTTCGTAGATGGATTTCAGATTCACATCGTATTGTCGGTAAATCACCAACAAATTAACATTATCTCTAATGAGATGTTTCTCTATATGAGCATATGATTGGCATAGATAGAAAATGTCTACATTTTTATGTCTCCACATACAGAAAAATGCTCTGACGTTATCCTGCTTCTCACAAGCGACGTCGTCAAATATCATAATTTAATTTGGAAGGGCTTCATCTGGAGATACTACAGATTCATGCTTACTGAACGGAAGATATGATACTCTTTCAATTGGCTCCGAGACATTCTTGAGAAATTGATAATTTGGCCGATTCAAGGATTTTGAGTATAAGTACAAATTCTCGAATCTAAGACCATTGGGGTACGTAATTAAAGCCAATAAACTATTTGTTTTTCCACAGTTTGATGGCCCGCAGAATACTGCTCGTATACTATCTGGTAGTAATTCACCATGTTGCATCTTTCTCTTTTCTTTTCCAAAATCGAAATTCGTGGCGGGAAGTTTGATGTTCTGCTCGGTAAAATCCATGTTCACGTAACAGAGTCAGATTCAACATTGAGCTCAAGAAATTCAAACGCTTGTTTCATACCCTGATCATCAGTTGTAAATCAACACTCGAAGAGAGATGATCATACATGAATCTCAGAAACAGCCGAAAGGCAATGGGCTGCTTGATAAAGTGATCAATAATTTACCTGTTGAAATGCATCTTCCTGGCTATCAATACTGCGGTCCCGGAACCAAATTGAAAAAACGAATGAAAAGAGGAGATCCTGGAATTAATCCGCTCTATCAGGCATGTAAAAAACATGACATAGCATACTCTGATAAAAACGGAGATGGTAAAGCGGCTGAAAAGAAGCTTGCTGATAAAGCCTTGCAACGTGTCAGAGCCAAGGATGCTAGTCTTTCTGAAAAAACTTTTGCTTTTGCTGTTAACAGTGCTATGAAATTAAAAGGAAAAACTGGAATGGGACTGAAATTTAATAAGTTAGTAACTGCAGCTAAAAAATCAATGACCGCAAGTAAATGTTCTCGCAAGGTTATTCAATCAGCCTTGAAAGGTGCACGTCAAACTGTTAAGAGTGTTGACGGAAAGAAAAAAGTTATCATTCCACGAGTTCTACCGCTTCCATCGAAAATTGGAGGAATACTTCCTTTTCTCATTCCACTGTTCGCAAGACTTAGTGCGAACGGTGCTCTAGCACGAGGTGCTGCTGGAATAGCTAAAGCTGTTAGAGCATCTGGGAAGCCAGCGAGCCTGACGGCAGAGGGGCTTCCTGAGCTTCGTGGGAGAAAAGGGAACCTTGGTCTGGTCCCCCCCCCCCGTTATTAAGAGTTTTTGTCCTTGTTCACGCGAAATCTTCGGCGCGAGCACGCGTGCCGCAGAAGACTCGAGTGTGTGTGTGTGTGTGTGAGAGAGAGAGAGAGAGTGAGAGAGAGAGAGCGAGACGGCGAGTGAGTGCACGCGGTACGGCAGGTCGTGCTTTGATTTGTATTATTATCATTTAAAAAAGATTAATGTGATCGAGTAAGAATTGCGTTGTTAGGCGATTTTTGTCCAAAAAGTTTTTTTCTGCCCACTGTGCGCCGTGTAACAAATGCCAACTTACGTTATAAGTAGCGCACAGTATTTTATAGCATCTGGCTGTCCTAAGCAGCCATGTTACACCTATCCGTGACATAAGCTGTCATGTACTTCACCGTGAGGTTCGCGCCCAAATGAAGCGAAAGCGATAAAACACGATTCAATAAAGGACTATAAGTGCGGGCACACATCACGCAGGAGCCTTTCTACAATGACATAAGCGCGGACAAAAACACATTCTACAATGCGTTCCAGTCCCTTGTTCTGTGCTGTTCTGTTTGTTCTGCTATATAGCGTAAATTTATTTTAATTTGTCTGATTGATCGATTCCGATAAAAATAACTAATCAGACAAATTAAACAAAATTCACGCTGCATAGCAGTACACACAGAACAGAATAGAAGTTCAGTACTGTAAACTATAATATCCCTGCCTTCGACAGTCTGAATTTGATAGGGTAATGCGAGCGTGAGGTTGGAATTAACTTAACGAATGAATAAGTACTAGATAAATAAAAAGAATGATTTTGTTTGAACAAGTTTCAGAGTAATCGACTGAATACTTATATATATTATCAAAAATATATCGATCTTGGAACAAGTTATTCAGTTGGCGTCCCGAGTCTCTCTCTCTCTCTCTCTTTCTCTCGGCGCTGGTGGTAAGCTAACCACGCACCCTATTTCGCTCTGTGCAATAATACTAGTTATTAATATTCTCTTCACTCTCTCGAGTAATCTTTTGCAGCGGAAGAGTCTTCCCAACGGCTCAACAGTGTTGTGAGTGGAGTGAAATTGTGCAGTGCGGCGTTTATAGACAACAAGAGTAGCTATAGCTATAGCTATATCTATCTCCATCTCTCTTTTTTTTCATCGCAACGTTGCCAGTCGTTCTCGTTGCTAAGCTAGAACTTTAGTTTTCTGACACCAGAGGACAACACTCTCCGAGCCAGCAAACTTCAGTATAGTACAGCAGCTACACCGCCAGGTGGTCCCGACACGGCATACGCAAACACGCACACAAAAGAGCGTCCTGAAGGTTCTTATACTGAAACTATTCTGGTCACTGCACACTACGGCTCACTTTACCTAATTTCCTGAACTTGTCGATTCAGCCGAAATACCTCCCGTCGATAACGTCGATTGCATCACTTATCATACGCTATGTTGAAAACTGAGGGAGATGACGAACGACTGTTGGTGCATACATCGTACAAGACTTGTACTGATGTTATTGCTATGCGTAATCCGCGCAAATGCGATAAGGTGGCTGGTACTACCACCCTAAGTGTACGCCTATTCAGGTAATTAAGGGAGGTGGCAATACAATTACAGACTATACAAGTCTGTAAGAACCGCTTAGTAGCTGCTAACGAAACTCCACGCAGCACCTCTACCTCTTCTCCATCTTCAAGCAGCAGCAGTCCTCTGCCACAACAAACACGTTACAGCAAACCGGTTTCTGCACCACCATCGCACTCTTCTAGTCCATCAAGTAAAGAAGATTCCGTGCTCCACAAAATACTGGACAAGCTAAATAAACTTGACAACATAGAGAAGCAGCAGAACGCTATGAAGAACCAGCTTTCTGAGAGCAAGAGTTTTCTGGAGAAGAGAATCACAGCTATTGAGAAGTCCTTGGAGCCGCTGAAGGAGATACCAGCGCTAATTAACTGTGTAACGATGGTGGAAGGAGATGTGGCTGCTTTGAGGGCGGAGCAGGAGGAGATCAAAGCTAATCTTGAACAACTGCTGGCGAGTGGCGCTGGTTCTTCTTCGTCTCCATCGAATACTCCGGCGATGTACACTGAGACCATCCAACAGCTCTCTATAGTCAACACGAGAATCCAGTCGCAATTGGATGGCGTTGTGTCGTCTCAGGCAAAGCTCTCTGCAGAATTGGTCATAACCGGCCTGACCTTTTCAGAAACGACATCTTTAAGGCACCTTGCCTATGCAGCTCTTCGGCCCTTCGACGCTGAGCTAAAGGAGAGAGACATTATCTCTGTGCGACCCCTGGGAAGGGTGAGAGTAGCCCGCAATGACACTGCGGACGCTTCTGACGCAAGTCCTAGAGCAGTCAGCTTGCCGCTCTCGGTCTCACTATCCAGGACGCCCATGCACTCGCTCATCTCTGCTAAAATCAAGATTCGGAACCTACATACCACGCAACAGTCTAGCGAATTGCTGCATAAGGTCCGCGTTGCACTACCACTTCCGCAATCGTTCATCAACGTCAACGAATGGTTGCCATCTGATGTCCTTCGGCTCCACAAAACTGTAAGGGAAGCTGCAAGGGAGCACGGCTGCACCACATATGTGAGGGATGATCGAATATACATCAAGCTAAAGATGGAAGATCATGCTATAAAGATTGCGTTGAATTAAGATCTGCAGAAATTTTTAGGCTCGATCACAGCCAACTGAAGCACACACCCCTCATTCCACGTAGATCACCATCATCTGAATCGTCCACCTCATCTTCAATCATTCCTAAGGTAACTCTGTCTGAGGGTCTAAGAGTCTGTCATTTCAATGCAAACTCTCTTACGGGCCACATTGAGATGATCAGGTTCTTCTTGTCCACTCGTTCCCACTTTCACGTAATAGCCGTAACTGAGACCTGGCTAAGCGACAAGATATCGTCCATCTCTTCACTGGACGATTACACTCTGTACAGACGGGACAGAAATAGGAACGTTGGAGGTGTGGCTCTCTACATCCATCACTCATTGACAGCTAGTATTATCTCGTCATCTGATGGTGTATGGTTGGGCAAACCAGGTAAGCCGGAATATCTTTTCTGTGAAATCACAGCTAAGGGAATATCGCCCATCTTTGTGGAGTTGTGTATCGCACTCCCCATTCTCCCTTTATCCAGGGATCTAATTTCATTGAGCAACTAACAACATATATGCACAATTACTCCACGAAGGTCATCATGGGTGATTTTAATGCAGACCAGCTTTCCTCATCTGAAGACGCCAACTTCATCAAGGCTTTCATCGACCAGAATTCCCTTACTTCGGTGTCATATGGTGCAACCCATCACATACAGGACTCAGACACCTGGCTCGACCTATGCTTAATCGATAAGCAGGATCGCCTGCTCTCATATTGGAAGACGGGCACTCCTTTCATTAACGGACATGACCTTATCACAGCTACACTCGACGTACAGATTTTACGCCACTTACCTGCTACATTCACTTATAGAAACTACAAAGGAATCTGTGCTGAAAAGCTAAAGGACTTCCTTAGCGCATGTGACTAGTCATCTTTCACCACGCCATCACTTGACGAATGCATTACCATCCTTAACGACAACATCACGAAAGCCATAAATCATCTCGCCCCATTAAAGACTGTAACACCTGGACGTAAGCGTCACCCGTGGTTCACCGCGGCTCTTCGTGACCTTTTAACTGAAAGGAATAGACTCTACAGGCGCTTTCGCAGAAGTCGTCTACCTCGGGATCTATACTTTTATAGAATCGCAAGGGACGACGCTCATAGACAGGTCGAGAAGGCCAGGCTGAATTACTCTTACTCACGCTGGTCTACTCTGACTGACGTTGCAGAGTTATGGAGAGAACTTGAAAATCTTGGCATTACTACCTCCAAATCTACTCTTCCAGCTCGGTTCTCGCCAGATGCTCTTAACAAACACTTTAGTTCCATCTCAAATGATCCTCAAGCTCTATCTGTTGAGGAGCATCTGCGAACCCTCGAGAGTCTATTCCTCCCTGAATACTTCATCTTCAAGGCTATCACAGAGATGGACGTGTTTGCTGCAGTATCACATTTCAATATCCAGGCCAGGGGAAGCGATGGCATCTCACAGGTTGTAATTTCATAAGCTTTGAAAATAAAAAATCCTTTACTTTGTCAAACTATCAACCTACCTTTGAGCGAGGCATGCTTTCCTTCTGCCTGGAAATCATCGCTCGTAAGAGCATTAAACAAGGTCAACTCTCCAACAGCTGTAACAGACGACCGTCCGATCTCTTTACTTTATTTCCTATCCAAGGCACTGGAGTGGCTGGTGCACCATCAAATCTCTGAATACCTTGAAACAAGACTTTATCTTGACAATTTCCAAACTGGTTTTCGCACTGGCCACAGCACGCAGCCCGGCTTAATTAAGCTGACTGATGATGTCAGGCTTTTGATAGACAGGAAGAAGGTTACTCTTCTGCTTCTATTTGATTTTAGCAAGGCGTTTGATACGGTATGTCACGTCAGGCTACTCGGAAAGCTATCCTCCTTCGGCTTCTCCAAATAGGTCATCCGCTGGCTTGCATCTTACCTGTCGGAGAGAGAACAGGTCGTCATTGGTGACAACAATGAGATCTCTACCTTTCTACCACTAAACACCGGTGTCCCACAGGGGTCAGTTTTTCTCGTTGTACATCAATGATATTGGTTTTTGTCTAGATTCAGATGTGTCCCATCTAATCTACGCGGATGACCTGCAAATCTACAGCAAATGCCACCTTGAGGAGCTCAACTCCTGTTCTGCCAGGATGAGTGCTAACGCCGAAAGGATAATGGGCCGAGCTGCGCTGAATATACTTAAGTTGAATGTAACTAAAACCAAGGCTATCGTCTTATAGGCTCCTCCTGCTATATAAATGCTCTACTGCTAACACCTACATAAATATAGGGGGAGCCCAGGTCAACTTTGAATCATCGGTGCGCAACCTGGGGTTGTGTTTGACTCCAAGCTTCCTAGAAAGAGTACGTTACACAAATTTGTAAATGTGCTCACTCTTTTAATGTATCGGCTCTATTTTTTTCGGAAAAGTACTAGCTTCAGATTGCGCCAACATTTAGTGCAGGTACTCCTGTTTCCGCTCATCGGCTATTGCTTACTTGCTTACTGCGACCTGTCTCAGGAACTGGACTTAAAACTACAGAGGCTTATACGGGGATCCGTTATATCTACGGTGTAACGAGCGACGAGCACATCTCTCCTTACAGGCGTGAGCTGCAATGGCTTACCGGGCGTAGGAAGTACTTCATGGCCTGTTATCTAAGGAAAATTTTGAACACCTCAATACCTATTTATCTATTAGCCTATTTTGATTTCCATGTCGCGCTTAGGCCTGTGAGGGGTAAGGTGATTCCACTGGATATCCCGTCCTTCAAGACGGAGACGTTGAGGAATTCATTCTTCATCAGCGCCTTCTACCTCTGGAATAGCCTTCGATCTCAACTTCGCAATACACTATCCATATCACACTTTAAAATAGCAGCTATAAATTACTTCTTGAATCTGGAAAATGTATAAACATCACTCAAACATACACACTTCATTCTCATCTCCTCTCACCTCATTCCATTTCACACTCTTCACACGCACAAGCACTTTTACACAATAAAATTTTTTTTTATCTTTATTTTCTTTGTAATTATACTATAATTGGATATGTACAACACAATGTACAGCAATCAAAACAATTAAATTCAAAATCTAAAAAATCTCTCTCTCTCACTCTCTCTCTCTCTCTCTCTCTTTCTCTCTCTCACTCTCTCTCTCTCTCTCTCTCTCTCCCTCTCTCTCTCTCTCTCCCTCTTTAATTTTAAATTCTCCCTCTCATTTTCTATTGGCTGGTTCCCTTGCAGTTTTCCGCTAGTTTTTCCATCTGTGTAGGCCCATTCTTATGTAAATTTGTCTCATTTTTCAATTTACGCTATTAGTTTTTTGAAAATATGTGTTGTATGATTGTTACATGCTATACATATCACGGCCAGTTCTATTTTTATTTACGTACCATACTCGATAGGAGTGAAAAGGATTAGGTCCACCAAATCACAATCAATTGTCTTTGAATACAATGAATAACGTTTATTCAACTAAAAATATGAAGATTCAAAATATAAAAAATATAAAAGTACAAATGAGATTAATTTCGCTATTGCACGAGCGAATTACAAATTAAATACATGCGTTATGTTAGCACCATACAAAATCGAGATAAACTAATTTTGCCTTGAAAACGCCCGTGTCTCAAGGCTTATGATTACGAAGCGATTCTTCCAAAAACGATTGATCGTACAAAAAGCTTACCACTCGACCGTTCGGCTTCTCGCACTAGCTGACGAGGGTAAGGGTATACTCACGCCGCAATTACTTAGCCTCTCGCACTGGTTATTGCGTGTGAGCACCACCCCGAACGCGAGCACGCGCCTACCTATATCCTCTCGAAGCGCTCCGTTCGCTTGCGAGAAGAGTAGCCGCCTAGCGGCGGCGGCTCGAACTAACCATACGACTACGAGTTACATAGCATAAACATGCGTATTAACGAAATTATATTTATTTATTTAACAAAAAACGTGGTTTTTGAAATAAGAAAAATTTTTCAATCAAAATTTTCGACTTGAAAACGCTTATAAAGGGAACTTTATTTATAGACTAAAATTGCTAACGGACCCTAAAATTCAAAGTATAGTGGTAGATTTTTCCAAATTCAACATAGCGGCACCCAATGGCGACTTTGAGTAAAATTTTTTTTATAATACTGCTAATTTTTTTGGTAACTAACAATTTTTTCTTATCTTTATGAAAATTGGTATATAAGGGTTTTTTCGTGTTAAGTGACGGGTTGTCACTTACATAAATAATTTTGTCAGTTCATAGACACGCACACAGCTATACAGCTGTGGGAGAGACGGGACTCACTTAGTCTCTCCTGACTGAGAATACCAAGTGCTCTTCTCTCTTTCTGTCTTTCATAAAAAGTAAACTTCTCTTACCTTTGTCGTGAGAGTAGTAGATGAACAAAAATGTAACTATTTACTTTTTCCATTGCAGCTGTCCTTCTGGTCCTCTAGTGAACGTTTCGTTCGGGACCTGATTTGACTCTTAGGCTTTAAGCTTGACCTTTTCGAAACAATTTAAAAACCACTAAGATATTTTTTTCCACAACGATTTTATTTACTGAATTATTCAATTTGGAACAATGAACTTAATTTATATTATAATGGAGTGACCAAAATTAGAATGTAAAAAGTACAAATTGAAAATTTAATTAGAAAAACTGAATTAAAAATATGGGTTCGCTCGGCAGCTTGGCTCAAGTCGGAGTGCCGTAAGGTAGCGTGGCTTGGGGACGCTCGGAAGTATTTCCTGACCTTCCACGCGTCTCCAAGCTCTACTTCACTCCGCTGACGTCACTGCGTCGACACTTGTCGCACTCATTAGGCCTTACGGGACCTGCCAACTGTGCAAGTGTCTAAACTGCAGCCTGGCTTTGCACATGCGGTCTTACGCAGCGGAGGGGAAATTGTTTAGGTCAGCGAGATTCTTGGCCATCTGATACTTTTGTGGCCTTAAGTACCTTTTATGTGTAGAACTTTCCCGATTTTATATTCGAAATAATTCTTCGAATATAATTACAGGAAAGTTGTCACATAACAATTCGGTCGCTGATAACGAATTTGGTTTCACATTTTAAAAATTCAAGATGGCGGATCTGAAATGGCTGCTACAAATTTTCAAAAGTGTTCTAATATCGATGCAACTTTTATTACGTTTCTTAGCCAACGTTTTTTTATATTTTTTATATTTTTTATTTGTAGAATATATTTCAAATCCGCCATCTTGAATTTTGAAAAACTAATTACAAATTCGTAATCAGTGACCCCGAAAAAAACCTTATATACCAATTTTCATAAAGATAAGAAAGAATTGTTAGTTACCAAAAAAATTAGCAGTATAATAAAAAATTGTACTTAAAGCCGCCATATTTGGTGCCGCTATGTTGAATTTGGAAAAATCTACCACTATAGTTTGAAGTTTAGGGTCCGTTAACAATTTTAGTCTATAAATAAGGTTCCCTTTAAGAGCGTTTTCGAGTTGAAAATTTTGATTGAAAAATTTTTCTTATTTCAAAAACCACGTTTTTTGTTAAATAAATAAAAATAACTTCGTTGATAGAAATTTTTTCAAAAAACTAATAGCGTTGATCGAAAGATGAGACTATTTTACATAAGAATTACCTTTGTTGATTTTTTTATAGACCGCTTTCATATCGAATAAAGCCGCTGAAAAAAAATTGAAAATGTATCCCGCCCGGACGTAATGGGTTAGTAGATAGATAGATAAATTATAGCTTTATTTTTACAGTTGAAAAAATAAAATATACATATATATGCAAGTTAGTCAGTCGAATAGTCAGTATTCACATAGCTGATTATCACAGCAGTCAATTCACAGCGTATACATTGTATGTATACGTCAACTTGTATACTTCATGTTTCATTATATCAACATTACATTTACTCTATCGCGACATTCATAAATCATAGTCCATAGAAACTATACAATACAAAGAATCAGGTATATAATTAGCATCACAATATCGTTTGTCGAGCCACTGATATCCAAGCATCGCCCGCTCAAACCCAGCGAGCGAAGATAAAGTTCGCATACCCCGCGGAAGGGAGGTCCATAGACGCGCACGGTACACTGCGAACGATGCAGTCCCACGTCAGCCCGCAATCCTGGACTGAAATATCCCTGGATACCCTACTGGAAGTCCTGCACTGGTTTTTTTCAGAGGGCCGCAAGGTACGGCGGCTGCCTCATGCAATTAGCTCTATAAACTAACACCGCCGCACAGTGTGCCAAAACAGGAATTGCGAGGACAAAATAAATTGTATTCGTTTCGCAATTGCAATCGTTGCTGACCCAAGAAAATTGCTGATATCAGCAATTTTGCGACAAATTCCACTTTTTACACTTCTATTGCAGTAAAAGAACTGGTATATGTATATAGTATATGACCAAATTTGTGAAAAAATATATATAAGACTAATATATAAGTATACCTATCATATATATGTATATAAGTGCAAAAATTAGCAATTTTTCGATAAATTCAACATTTTACGTTTCTACTGCAGTAAAAGTGCTTGTATATATGTAGATATATATATATATATATATATATATATATATATATATATATATATATATATATATATATATATATATATTGTAACGGGCGGCGAGACGCGCACGTCGGCGCGGGGAGCCGAAGCGCGGGAAGGCCGGTAGAGATCTCGTAATTTGAGGGAAATTCGAGACAGTTAACTTTTGACCGCACTCGCGAGTAGTACTGACGACGCGCGCCAAAAGTAATAGCAACAGCAGCAGCAAAGACAGCAGTCCTAGCAGCAACAGCAGCAGCAAAGACAGCAGCCCTAGCAGCAACAGCAGCATCGTGAGCAGCAAGAGCAGCAACGAGTGCAGCAACAGCAGCAACGGCAGCAACCGCAGCATCCAGAGCTACCACGGCACAGCAACACGGCAAGGTCGAGCAGGAGACTCCCTGGCCAGAGTAGAACGAGGATCGTCGAGATAAGATAAAGTAGGATCTTATTTCCTTTTATTTATGCGCGATCGACTGGCGAGGCATTTGGCCCCAGTCGCTAATCCGGTCCTACATTTTGTGATCTTCTCGCGACGCGAATACGCGCAATGCGGACGACGGATTGCTTAATTGAATAAACGCCTTTTTATTAGAATCGGTAGTGTGTTCATTTGATTGTCGTCCCGATCCATCTTCCTATTCAAACCGCCGAATACCGCCGCCTCCGCGGGCACTACACAGGAGTGTAGTGCATACTGAGCACCGGGGCATCGTCGCAGGTAGGCGACCACACGAGCGAGTACAGCATCTCGCAAAAGCAAAGTGCAGGAAGACTTTACATTTGTATGGGGTACATAGGCAGTTAGCCGCCTAGAAACCACCCCGTTACAACTGGCGTCCAAAACGTGTGGATACGCGGGATAGGAAGAGAAAAAGTGTTGCGCGCGAACTCGAGATAGGGAATTCCCGATTCGGCGAAAAGTAAGCGAATTTCGTAGAAAGACGGTTGAAATTCCGCGAGTTCGAAAAGGCCTAGGCGTGATATACAGCATTATATTTGCGCCGAGCCGCTCAAAACAAATATCGGTTCGTTGGTCGGCTAAGCAGCAGCGCGCGAGAGTAGGAAAATCCGTGCGCGCTATAGTAGTGTGCGAGCGCCGAGTACGAAGCTGCTGGCGCGTGTGAGTACGCTGCATAGCGGGAGTATACCTGAGCGCGCGGAGAGTGTGTGCGCGAGCCGCTTAGTGGAAGCGTCCGTGAGCGCACGGAGAGTATGTACGCGAGCCGTTCGGTGGGAGAGTACGTGCGAGTGCTACAAGTGCGTGTATCCGCTACAGTACGTAGCGCAGGCATAGTGCAAGCGCCGTATCGCAGTAGACGCGATATAGTACGCGTACCCGAGCGTGTGTGAGTGTGCGTGCGTATAAAATAGCACAGCTGGCTGATGATAGAGCCTACCTGTGTATACGCAGCATAACGCGTATTATACGACAGCAAAAGAGTGCGAGATCAGAAATTCGGTGCAACGCACGCCGTCTCGCACTTAGAATCCACGGAATAAAATCACGCCACAGCTATTTTAGTAGAGGCGTTAGATTTTTATTTTTTTAGGCTAGCTTAATACTGATAGGAAAGCGTAGATTTTTCGTGTATTGCAAATACACAATAGCTCGCTAATAAGTTATCAGATTAGGTAGCCGCTGCTGCTGCGTGAATTAGTTTCATAGAGTCAGTTAATTTTAGCGTGAAATCTACGCGTGAAAGATGGTTCAAGAAACCGAAAAGAGCGTAGGAGACTGGTGCTGTGCACTAGATGACGCCGATTTACAAGAAGCACTGACCTCGTTGAAGCTTCGAGCTGATGGCTTCAAGTTAGCCAAAGCTGCCAGACTTCACCGATGGTTAATGGGCGACTACGCTGAAGAGGATTTTATGCCAATGGGAGAAGTGTTGCCATCGGAAGCTCGCGTTGAAAGAGAGCTGCTCCGGCAAACATTTATAGATGAAACGAAGCTGGAAACGACAGGTGATACGATTGCGGATGAATCGTATGACCCTACGGCAACACACCCGCTAGAAAGATTGGCGCACGACCAGACCGTAGCAGAACGGTTAAGGTGGTCGAATGATACACGGGTCCCATGCGGGCAAGGCGCTATAAAGAAGGTAGCGCGAGCCTCAGCAAGTACACCGTGGGTAATCCCAGCAATGCAACTTTCTGATGAGGAGGAGGATGTAAGAAATGTTGCAGATAGTTATAGAAAGGACGATGAGCAGCTGGATCCCAGGTCCCTTCCGACTCACGGTAGAGGAACGGCTGAAGTAATTGTACAGCGAGCGCGAGGTCAGCCAGCGATACCGACGGCAAACAGGAAAGAAATAACGGAATCTGGGAAGGATGAGCCAGATGACGCTGTAAAGATTCTGACACGCCGTGTGGAGGCAACAGACGCCAGGATAGACCAGCTAACGAAGAGCGTGGAAACGTTAATGGCGATGATGATGGGTAGCGCCGCGTCGAGCACAAGAGTGGAGCAAACTCCAGCCCCTCCGAAGCCAACACGCAAGACGCAAGGTGGTTTACCCCCGCCAAGGGTAGGCTTCCAAGATACGTACAGTATGTATGGAAATGGGGAGATGGCCAGCCCAGTAGCGCGGCCACGGATCATTACGACGATGCCTGCAAGGGGAGTTAGACGTCAACCCCTGGCAGGTGCTGGGGGGAGCAGAAACGCTACAGGCGAGACGAGTAGCGTACCTGGTAGTAGAAGCACTACCAGTGGTATGACGTCCTCCCACAATTCGTCTAGAGCGGCCGGTAGTGTATTCGGAAAGTGGCCAGTCCGATTCAACGGCGATGCCAGCATGAGCATCGAGCATTTCATTCAGAAGATGGAGGGAGTGCAGAGGTTGAACGACTTTACAGAGGAACAGATGCTAGCTGCACTCCAGGAGGTATTAACCGGTTATGCCTATGAGTGGTTGTTAAACCGAGTTAATGAGACGGGAGGATGGACTAGCTGGCAAGAGTTTTGCACGTGTGCCAAGACGTGGTTCGGCAAAACCCAAGGATACCAGCAGAGGCTTCAAGCAAAGGCACAGGCACGCACACAGGGACCAAATGAGTCCATACGCGTGTATGTCACAAGCCTGCAAGGTATTATGCGCAGGATGGTGCCAAAGCCTAGTGTATCACAACAGCTTGATGTGATATACCACAACATGCTGCCTGCTATAAAGAGAATTTAGCAGCGGAAAGACTACAACACTGTGGAAGAAATTCTAAAAGCAGCTGCTGAGATAGAAGTCACCATCGAGAGCGAGGCGTTATGTAGACCCCCTCCACCTCCCGCAGCCTCACTGTTGCCGGAATTGGATTATAAACCAGATCTCTGTCCTCATAGCTCCAACGCCAAGGTAGCGGCTTTGGGAGCAGAGGTAACGGGGGAAGAGCCGCTGAACCTAGCATCGATAAATCGCTTGCTCGACGAGCGATTTAAGAAAGCTTTTCAGAATAAGTCCCCGACAAGGTCACCACAGCGGCGAAAGAATTACCCCAGTGCCAGCAGAGGGCGTGATAGAAGTCCAAAGAAAAAGGACAAGGAGACTAGCCCACCATGGAAGGAAAGTCCGAGCTCGGGAAATAAGTCGAGAAGCCCCAACAAACCAAAGACAAACACCTACAAAGACGTAGAGTGTTTTAACTGCGGTAAAAAGGGTCATATCGCCAGGATGTGTAGACATCAGTCGGGAAACGCCAAAAAGGAGACGTAGGCGAGGCCCCTACATCTCTGAGGAGGGCGCAGCATGAGACTGGGACTAGTTCGACGCGCCAGGCCTCGCCAGATGATTTCGATCTGATGATCGAAAAGCTAGCCAAGGTTAGCAATGAGGCGCAACCCAACCTAAATGGCGATGAGTCACGCTATTGGGTAAAAGTTGGGATTAGAGAATTCCAAGTGCGAGCGCTCTATGATCCTGGAGCGGCGTTGACAGTAATGGGCACGCTAGGTTTACAAATAGCCAGCGCGTGTGGGCGCAAGTTACGCCCGTGCCAAGGTCGACAAGCACAATGCGCCAATGGACAGACTTCAACCATTGTGGGTGAAGTAGACCTGCCATTTGAAGTTGAGGGAGTCCAGAGAGAAGTAACTGTAGCAATAATGCCAGATGCAGTCGAGAGCTGCCTAGTCGGAGCAAACTTCGGCAGACTCTTCAATGCAGTACACGACCCAAACGAGGGAGTGTTACACTTGAAGCGCGAACGGAAAATAGTACAGCTTCAACTGGCAACGCTCGGAGTTACAGGTGTGCTCAATATAGCCGCAGTAGGTTTAGCGAGGATTACGGAGGACGAACGCGCTAAGCTGAACAGACTTTTGGCTAGGATGAAACCAGCCCAGCCGAATGCGCTAGGTCGCACTCAGCTGATTGAGCATGACATCGACATTGGTACTGCTAGGCCCATAAAGCAGAAATATTACCCGGTGTCGTGGATGATGGAAGAGGAAATGCACCGCCAGGTACATGAGATGCTGGAGGCGGGCATTATTGAACGAGCAACGAGTGGTTGGTCTAGCCCCGTGGTTTTGGTGCGCAAAGCGAATGGAAAGTTTCGTTTTTGCGTTGACTTTCGGAAAGTTAATGCACTACCAAAAGCTGATGCTTATCCTTTGCCGAACATGGATGATATACTGCGTAACCTGTAGAAAGCGAAGTATATTTCGACACTGGATCTCAGTAATGCGTATCATCAGATACCGCTCAAGAAGGAAGCGAGGCCAATCACAGCGTTTACGGTGCCAGGTTTGGGATTGTTCCAATTTAAGCGCATGCCTTTTGGTTTAGCCTACGCAGGAGCGTCATTCCAGAGGCTAATCGATGAAGTTATCGGACCAGAACTTCAGCCATACGCTTATTCATACCTCGATGACATAATTGTGGTCACAGAGACGTTCGAGGAACATATCAAGTACCTAGGAAAGGTCTTGACAAGGGTGAAAGAGGCAGGCCTAGTAATCAACCAAGAGAAGAGTGTCTTTTGCCAAGGTGAGGTCAAGTACCTAGGCGTCCTAGTCAATCATGACGGTTTTCGGCCTGATCCAGGTAAGATACCCCCGGTAGTGGACTATCCGGCACCGAACAGCTAAGGCGATTCCTAGGAATGGCGTCATGGTATCGCAAGTTTTTAAAAGACTTTGCGAGCATCGCTGAACCTCTTTTTGCATTGACCAAGAAGGAAAGGAAGTATGAGTGGAGTGAAGCACAACAAGATGCTTTCACAAAGATTAAAACGCTGATGGCGTCAGCGACAATCTTACATCGACCAGACTTCAACGCACAGTTCGTCGTGCAAACAGATGCTAGCGATACCGGCTTAGGCGCCGTATTGATGCAAACCGTAGACGGCGAAGAAAGAGTGTTAGAGTTTGCTAGCCGTACGCTCTCCCCGGCTGAACGTAACTACTCTGTAACTGAGCGGGAATGCCTAGCTGTGATATGGGCGATAAGGAAGTTTAGACCTTATATCGAAGGATATGAGTTTAAAGTCATAACTGACCATAGCAGTTTGCGCTGACTATGTAACCTTCGGACTCTAACTGGGAGACTAGCCCGTTGGGCTTTGGAAATGCAAGGACATAGTTATACAGTGGAGGTGAAAGATAGGAAGGGCTCACTGAACGCCGTACCAGATGCCTTATCAAGGATGTACGAAGACAGCGCGGTACCAATTTCGGTGGCCAAATGGGCCAATGAGACTCAGGATGAGTGGTATCAGGAAAGGGTCAGGAAGGTACAAACCAGACCGCAAGATGTACCTCGATTCAAACTTCATGGGGGACAATTGTAGACTTATCGCCCAGACAAAAACTCGCCACCCTCGATTGAAGACGACGAGGCATGGAAAATCGTCGTACCGTGCGTAAAAGCGCGAAGAGGTGTTACACGAGTGCCATGATGAACCATCAGCTAGTCACCAGGGACGTGAGAAGACGTACGCTCGAGTAGCCATGTACTATTACTGGCCGAAAATGTATAGCGACGTCGAGCAATATGTACGACAGTGCATGGTCTGCCAACAGACTAAGGTTGAACAGCGTCCTCCAGATGGACTTATGGGACGTAGGATCATAACGAGGCCATGGCAAATGGTGGCTAGTGATATGATGGGTCCTAAACCAAAAACGGTACATGGGAACGAATATATCCTCGTATTCGAAGATCTGTTTACTCAATGGGTTGAGTGTATTCCCGTAAAGCGAGAAAACGGTCCTACCATAGTAAAACACCTAGAGGAAAGGATAGTTTTGAGGTATGGCGCTCCAGAAGTATTTCTCACAGATAACGGTACGGAGTTTAAAAACCATGTCGTAGACAGATATCTGGAGTCGATCGGTGTCAAACACGAAACAAGGCCGGTGTACCATCCTCAAGCTAATCCAGTGGAGCGAGTCAATAAGACGGTAACCAGTAGGATACGAGCGCTCATAGACGAAAACCATTCCAAATGGGATGAGTACTTGAGCGAAATCATCTTCGGATATAACACAGTTCCGCATTCAGCAACTAGGGTTAGTCCAGCGATGATGTTATATGGCAGGCAACCACCAAACCCGGCATCTGCTAGGCGCAGCCAAGATATAGCGGCTGCAGAGGAGTTACAACATGAAAGGGCTGAGCCAAGTGCATGAGAATGCAGCTGAACGTGCCAAGCGTGAGCAAGAGCGACAAGCTGGATACTATGACGCTCGACGCAGAGAGGCGGAGTTCAAAGTCGACGACTTGGTATGGAAACGCAATTATGTGCTTTCTTCCGCAGCGGATAAATGGTCAGCGAAGTTCGCCCCATCATATGTTGGACCATACAGGATTATAGATGTCTTGGGCACCAACACGTATCGTTTCAAGGACGAAGAAGGATAAGTGATAGATTTGGTCCATGCCAATCAACTCAAACGATTTTATCCGGCAAGGGCAATATCTCGAGAAGAGGAGACTGTAGCAGGTAATGCAGACTGTCCTAGGGAAGCTAGAGCAGACACACGAGGGGAACTGCGAGCGAGCGAAGACCGCTCTAGAGGCGACCAGAGTGGCAATGCGCGTAACGATAGATCGCAGCACAGCGGTGCTCGACGTGTGAGCCCCCCTCAATGTATCACGGAGCGTCAAGGTGACGACGTAGGAGACTCGACCCCGTCCCCTCGTAGGTTGCGCGGGCAACGCAACGCTACGCAACAGATGGGAGGTCCAGTTACAGGGCGGCCAGTAGCCAGGCTGCGCGATAGGCCTCGGAGGGCCTAGTACGCGACTCTACCGGTGCCCGCACAACCGATGAACGAGGCTAGTGCGACAGGCACGGCTAAGAGAAAGCCTGGTCGGCCTAAGGGCTCACGCAACCATGCTAGGTAGGCAGAATAATCTGTATTTCTGTTTCAGGATGGACTCTGGGGATTGGGACGGTGTCCTCAGCAGGATGTTTGAGGAGGCTCGCCAACCGGCGGACTCCCTCACGGACGAGGAGGTCCTCATGGATCTAGACCACCTGTCGGAGGAGGAGGGCCAACCGAGAAGGGACTGGGCAGAGGAGACTCGAGAGGATGAGCTCCTGACGACGCCCCCGGGTACCACCATCAGCCAACCACCGGAGGAAGACGGTGAGGCTCCGCCGCGCCGCCTGCGATTCGCAGGCCTGCCCATCTCGGCGCGGTTGGAGTCCGCCCAGCCCGTTGACCCAGCACCATCAGCACCTACTCTGGAGACTGCCTAAAGCGAGGTGGAGAAGGAGTGGGCCAAGCTACGGCCAGCGATCGAGGAGGCGATGGAAGCGAGTCTGGAGGCTCGCAGGCTGGCACGAGAGGCCTTTAGGCGCTACGACAGCGCCGTGCGCCAGTATGGATCGGCTTTCCAGCAGCGCACGAAAGCCTGGACTCGGCTGATCGAGGAGGAGAAGGCGGCGCTCAAGGCCGTCGATCAGTCGCGCCGTCATAGGAGACCTGAGGGCCAAAGATGAGGCCTGAAGGTGCCCCATCTAGGAGGAATCGTGCGGGCGCGCGAGAGAGCTAGGCAGCGGTGTGCTCAAGAGGAGCAGAGCCGCGCAACCCGGGTCCTTAAAGAAGCCAAGGTGGCTTTGAAGAAGGACCGGGCATGGAAGTGGCTCGCCGACAAGAACGCGGCCAGAGGTGAAGTTCCCCGAGGGGTCCAGCCAGGGGCGTGCATGGTGTGCGGACGACCAAGCGAAGCTGCTTTGTCTGTGGCCACGAGAGGGTAAATAGAATTTTGCGGTGCCCCAATTACCCTCATTAGAGCGGCGCCCAGGGCGCCCCCTTTTATAAATAAATTTTACTTTGTTTATTGTTACAGATGAGGAGTTTCTTATTTGGCGCCACTCTATCCCTATACTATGGTAGAACCAAACTCGGGGCGATGTTTTGGTTCTAGGGGGGAGTTATAATAGGCGGCGAGACGCGCACGTCGGCGTGGATAGCCGAAGCGTGGGAAGACCGGTAGAGGACTCGCAATTTGAGGGAAATTTGAGACAGTTAGCTTTTAACCGCACTCACGAATAGTTCAGTAATCACGCGCGCAAAAGGTGAACAGGATTCAGCAGCAGCAAGAGAGAGACTCCCTTGTCAGAGGACGACGTAGAGACAATACTTGATTCGATTGTTGTTGATTTTAATATATTTCTCTCTTTCTCTTTCTCTATTTCTTTGACTTCCAAACATTACATACATGTCCTCGGCATCCTGCCGATTATCACCCTGCCACTGACATGGTCGGCTGGCCGAGGCTTCTATTCTCGAGATACACTCCGCGACGAGATACACTTTCGCCGGTAGGTCAACCCGTGCCCATCGGATGATCGCCGCCGCATTCACACTCCTCAGCGTGAACGCCCGTCGAGTCGCCGATGCGGTCGTGCACCCGCCTCGCCCTTCCGAAAGCGGACTCGCGAACCCCCGGAACTACGTTCTAAAACCACTTCATATACTATTCGTGCGCCAACCTTATAACCTCCCACTTGCCGACAACCTTGCCGCAACCGTGACGCGCGCACACACATGTACACAACACAGGGACTCGCTGTCCCCACGCACTATACTATATTAATCATGTACAATGCTACCGTGCATTAATCTTCTAACCGTTTAATTATGCCTTAAGACTAAGTAGCCTAAATACTAATCTACCCGATAGCCAATCTAAGGGCGGGAACGAATTTACCTTAACGGTCTACTATTAACGAGAGCGTAAACGAGAGCTGGGGTTTATTAACGAGAGCTGCGGACATTCAATAACTATGAAACGATAGCTGATGAGAAGGAACGTGTTCCGGACAGAATCGGGCGGAAGAGCTCTCAGTTGAGGGTGGTTTGATCACCCTCAGACTCTCATAGACTTCAACAGGAGCTTGCTCCGCGTATCTGAAGGTCACCTCAGCGCGGGGAGACCGACGGGTCGACCCGTGGCTTCAAGCCGCGTTGACGCGGCCGTGGGAGGCCCCGTAGGTACGCACACGCGTACAATTAAAAGTATGCCTAAATTAGTATAGTGAGTTCGTGCACTCGGTCATCCTCGGGTTCCTTCGGCGATCGTCAGCGAGCGCAAGTTTGGCGGCGCGATTTAGCGATAAGGCGTGCGATCGAGCAGAGAGACTGATCGATGCGAGTCAGTCGTCTCGTGCCCTTTGACCGAGATATATTGTCGCGAACGAACACTGTCGACGTTGTAAATTCCTTTGCACAATATACATATTTTATATAAATTTTAATCTCTTTGTTAACTCAATATCCAAGATCACCTTTATCCTGAACAATTTTTGGTGCCGAAACCCGGGACAACTTATTTCGGGTTCGTTTGTGGCCGGATAAAGTGATTGTGCGCGACTTTGGTTGATTCAGTCTGATAATAATTTTGACAATAAGACAGTGAAAAAAAAAAAGAAAAAAAATGCCGACAAAGAGAACGACGAGAACGGCTAATAAAGCCGCGAATGAGGACATTGCGTTGGCGGTGCAGCCACCCGCTAAAAAGCCGAGGAAGGAAGCTGAGCGGACGAAGAAGGCTGCCGCAAAGCCTGCACGCAACAACGGCCAGAAGAAGCCGGCGAGGAAATCCGCGCCAACCATCGCCCAGGAGCGACGACCAACTCCGAGACCGCTGTCGCCCGTCATCCAGATCCTGCCGCCCATTGACGACCGAAACGACGATCGCGAGAGGCAGCAGAACAACAGCGACATGGGCGAGGACGACCAGGATGTCGAGGTCAACGCAGATAACAGGTCGGTGTCGTCATCCGAATATGCGACGGGGTGGAACAGTGGCTTGCGTTTGCCGACTGCGAAAACACCCTGGAAACCTACAGGAGTAAGAAATTGGCTAAATAGTACAACGCGTGCGAACAATGTGAATATGACGTATGTCAGACAGCCAGCGGGCTTGTCAGCGAATAATATTCCGCTACGTAATGAAACGCGGCCGAGAATAGTAAATGTAACGAACATCGGAAGCCCATCGGGCGATCCGATTGAAAGATTTGCGCAAGCCCTCGAGTCGACTCTGCGCACGGTTCGAGATGCAACTCTCGGAGACGGAAATTCGCGATTAGTTAATAGGTTAACATCTGCGAAATCATTGCCAAAATTCGGGGGAAACCCGGTTGAATGGTTTAATTTCAAGGAAGCTTTCGAACTCACATCCGAATTAGGTGAATATAGCGACAGGGAAAACGTCGCACGTCTTTTTTCGGCTCTGGAAGGGAAAGCGCGCGATGCGGTTGGCACGTTATTAGCTTCGAGTCGTGACGTGTCGGCGGTGATGAAAACGCTCGAGTTACATTTTGGAAACAAAAGAACGGTCGCGTCGAAAATCGTAAACGAATTGAAAGAAATTCCCGCGATCAGTTCGGGGCAGATTAAACTCACACAGTTCGCGACTAAATTACAAAATGCAGTATCGGCTTTAAAATCTCTGAAATTAACAGGATATTTGCATAGCCCGGATCTCATAAATACCATCGCTAAAAAGCTGCCGTACGCATTAAAATACGCGTATAATACGTATGCGGAACCGATCTTAGAAATCGAAAAAAGACCACAGTTGGAAATATTGGCTGAGTTTTTATTTCGCGAGGCAGAAAAGGCGATAGCGGGGGGACTTTGCGAAACGGAGGACGAGACTCCCGAAAACCCCGTCGAGAACGTTAAAAGAGCCGGCGCGCAGAGAAAGACCGTTAAAGCATTTGCTGCGGTAACCGAATACGACGACGAGACAGAGTCGACAGAGCTGGCTTGCGTAAATGTTGCGAGCGAAAAATCCCATGCGTGCGTAATCTGTAAAAGGGATAATCATAAAACTGCGGAGTGCAAAGTATTTGCACGCGAGCCTGTCGATAGGCGGCGATTTATGGCACGAAAACATAATTTGTACTATAAATGCTTGGGTTCAGGGCATGTGCAGGCAAGATGCAAAAGCGCAAACTGCGCCGAATGCAAAGGGCGTCATCACATTTTGTTGCACACGCCGAAGCGTGCAACAAATGAAGGTCCAAAAGATGAGGCGCGCAGTGCGAACAAAGAAAGTCGACTACAAACGGGTAGCGCGCTATCGATCGCGAGAAACGAAGAATGACTAAGTTCACCGGGTGCGTTACTCAAAATAATGGCTGTAAATGTATCGGGTGCAACAAAGGGGGTCCAAACGTTCGCGCTTTTAGACGACGGATCAACGATAACACTTATTAGTAAACGGTTGGCACGACAAATCGGCATGAAAGGGACGCCGATGCGATTAGCGCTAAGGGGGATAAATGATCGCGAAGCGGTTACGATGCCGTGCGAGAAAGTCAGTTTCAAAATCAACGGCGAATTCGCAGAACATCGGATAGGAAACGCGATCGCAGTAACGGAATTACAACTCCCTTCTCAAACGTTAACCGGCGATATCGTGCGATATGTAGCGAAGAAAGAAAGCGTGTTTACACAGCCATATGAGAACGTAAAACCCGAAATTCTGATAGGTCAAGATAACTGGGAATTGATTAGCTCTTTAGAGACACGTGCGGTTCGCGGAAGTTCACTAGCACTCACACTCACGCCTTTGGGTTGGACGGTGCACGGTGTAAAATTATACGAACAAGAGCACGCGGAGATAGTGACATGCGCGCAGGGTCATTTACCGCCTGATGTTTATGAAACCGAAAACGCGAACTCGATGGACGACGAATTATATAGACTCGTCAAAGAATATTTTTCGATCGAAGATTTTGGTATACGGAAAATAGAACGTCCGAATGCGAGACATAAGCGCGCGCTCGAAATCTTGCGAAAAACCACGAAACGCGTAGGAAAGGCGTGGGAAACCGGATTGATATGGAAGGACGACGTTGCTCCACAGATTGATAGCAGAGCGACCGCGATGCGAGATCTGATAACGCTTGAGAGGAGATTAGATCGAAACGAAGCATACGCCGCGATTTTCTACAAAGAAATGCAGCGACTTATCGATTTAGGTTATGCGAAAAAAGTCGACGATATCATAAGGGAGCGTTATTGGTATTTGTCATTTTTCGGTGTAACCAGCGCGAACAAACCCAGACGTATACGAATCGTGCAGCATGCGAGCAAGAGAACGAAAGGAGTAAGCTTGAATGATCAATTAGAAACAGGACCAGATCTTCTGCGGCCTTTAGCAGGCGTAATGATGCGTTTCCGATTATTTGCTATCGCTGTTATGGCGGACATATCGGACATGTACATGCGGATACAGGTAATAGAACGCGACCGCGGTGCGCAAAGATTTTTATGGCGCGGCGCGGATAGAGATCGCGAACCAGATGTATACGAAATGACGTGTTTGATTTTTGGGGCCAAATCTTCGCAATGTAGCGCGATTTACGTGAAAGATGCAAACGCTGATTCGTTCGCGCAGACGAAATCTGATGCGGTGAATAGCATTAAGCGCGATAGCTACGCGGATGATTTTCTCTCGAGTAGGCCGACTGTTGAAGAAGCCGCGCAGCTCGTACGTGACGTCATCGAGATAAACTCGCACGCTAACTTTACGATGCACGGTTGGGCTAGTAACGACGCGAGGGCGATTGATTCGGTTCCGATAAATGCACGTGGGAAGAAATCTGATAAAATGCATTTTCGAGATCAAGGGCGGGAACGCGTTTTAGGCATGTTTTGGGAAACTCCGGACGACACAATAGGATTCAATATGGGCGCAGACAAAGTACCTTGCGATATTCTCGACGGAAGCAGAAAGCCGACGAAACGCGAATTCTTAAAGGTCATTATGTCCGTTTATGACCCTCTCGGACTACTCTCTCCGTTCACGTTAAAATCGAAAATACTACTTCAGGAAATTTGGCGCAGTGGAGTAGGATGGGACGAACAGATACGAGACGAAGAACAGGTGGGATGGATAACGTGGGTGCAAGCATTGCGTGAAGTAGAGACGTGTCGTGTGCCGCGATGCTTAACGCCGAAAAACGTTCAGTATTTGGGCGTACAGCTACATGCGTTTTGTGATGCGAGTTCAAAAGCGTTCGCAGCATCGGTTTATGTGCGTTTCGGGTTACCGAGCGGGCAGGCACACGTAGCATTAGTCATGGCCAAGTCGCGCGTGGCGCCGTTGAAACCGTTATCAATTCCTCGACTGGAATTACAAGCCGCGTTATTAGCCGCGAGATTAATAACGACGGTCGAGAAAGAGTTGGCAATTAAAATCGATCAGCGTTGGTTGTGGTCTGATTCGATTACTGTCATTCGTTGGATAAAATCGGAACCTATCACACGACAAATATATGTAGCGCATAGGTTGGGCGAGATAAGCGAGCTCACCACCTGTGCCGAATGGCGATGGGTTCCGACTAAGGCAAATCCCGCAGATCTTGCGACGCGGTGGAAAAGCGAAACTGTGCGAGAAAGTGACCCGTGGTTTGTTGGGCCTGACTTCTTGCGGAAACCGGAGGCGAATTGGCCGGTACAAGCTAGAATAAGCGACGAGAAAAAGAAAAGTATCGACGAGATGGAAGTGCGAAAAGCTATGGTGTACGTAGTCGCGCCGACAGTAGTGGCTGTTCCGATAACCGCAAAAATATTTGGTTGGCAAGGTCTTCTAACAGTAGCTAGACGAATTCGTATGGGTTGTAATAATTGGCGACATCGCAAACATGTAGACAGCGACTTCGAACGCGAAGTGTCGGAGAATTTTTGGTTTCGGACGATACAAGCAGACTGTTTTTCGGAAGAAATTTCAGCATTGTTAAAGGGGAAATTTATAAAGAAAAATAGTAAAATTGCAAATTTCAGACCGTTTTTAGATAATCAAGGGATTTTGAGGGCAGAAGGTCGCGTGACGAGAATGGATGGGGAATGCTTTAATAACCAACCGATTATTTTGGCGGGCGAACATCCAGCTACTAGACTACTCGTTACGGATTATCACTGTCGATATTATCACGGCAGTAGCGATACTGTGGTAAATGAATTGCGACAGAAGTTTCATATTGTTGGACTTCGAAAAGCGTTGCGATCTGTTATAAGCAAATGCGTAGAGTGTAAGAAACAGAGAGGCAAGCCTCAAAGTCCGATGATGGCGTCGTTGCCAGCTGGACGTCTCGCGTATAAGATAAGAGCGTTCAGTCATTGTGGGGTCGATTACTTCGGGCCGATGTTTGTAAAAATTGGCAGGCGTAGAGAAAAGCGGTGGGGCGTACTGTTCACATGTATGACGACTAGAGCGATACACTTGGAGCTCGCCGATTCTCTAACGTCGAGTGCTGTTATCATGGCTATACAGCGATTGTCAGCGCGTAGAGGCTGCCCTTCGGTGATGTATAGTGATAACGGTACTAATTTTCGCGGTGCATGCAGGGAGTTGAAAGATGAGATAAACAGAATGAATGTGAGTGAACAGAGAGGATTTGCGCTGCGAAATGGTATGAAGTGGCTTTTTAATCCTCCCGATGCTCCACATATGGGAGGAGCGTGGGAGCGGTTGGTTAGGTCCGTGAAAACTGCGTTGTATGCGATATTGAAAGAACAAGCACCGAGCCCGGAGGTTTTATACACATTATTAACGGAGATCGAACATTCGGTAAATTCACGACCATTGACGCATGTTTCGATAGATCCGCGTGATAACGAAGCTCTAACTCCAAACCACTTTCTTATCGGGTGTTCATCCGGAGCGATAGACCTGGGAAAGTATGATGCGGAGGCCGTTTGTTTAAGAAAGCAGTGGCGTATAGCGCAACAGTTCGCCGATGCGTTTTGGAAACGGTGGCTTCGCGAGTATTTGCCTAATCTGTTGCCGAGGAAAAAGTGGTTAGAACGGGAGACGCCGTTGGCGGTCGGTGATATCGTGATTATCGTTGATTTGCAAGCGTCACGTAATAATTGGAAAAGGGGGGTCGTCAAAGAAGTCCATAAGGGCGCTGACGGCGTGATACGTGTCGCGAAAATCAGGACAAATAGCGGTGAATATGTCAAACCGGTGCATAAATTAATTAAATTGTTAAGCGTAAAAGAAGTGCAAGGTTAAACAAATTTTGTAAAGGCGAGAATCAAGGAACATTTTTCTTTTTTTTTTGGCTTTCTTGGGCATTTGTCTTACCTGTTTAACCAAGGCAAGGGCCCAAAGAGTTTCTGTTTCAGGTACACCGGACAACAAAGAAGAAACTGCGTTGCGTATAATTCTGTTGCGTATGAATAGATGTGTGATAAGCGATGTGTATGTCTCGTATGCTAAGTATGGTGCGAGTGTATGCGTCAGTGTCCGATGCCGTTTCCCCTCTCCAAGTTTTACCCGGTTTCCTTGGAGGCATAGAGCAGATGCTAGGGATTATGCATTTTTGAGTCCGGGCAATTGCTCAATGATGCTGGCAGCACAGTGTAAATGGGTGCAAGTATGAATGGTACAAAATTAATCGAATTTTGTACGGGGGGGAGAATTGTTCCGGACAGAATCGGGCGGAAGAGCGCGATGATGACCGAGATCAGCGAGATAGATTATCAGGCGTTCCTCCGCGGCTAAGTCGGCATCTGCATGGATCGGCAATGCGATCCATGGCTGTCAGGCTCTCAGTTGAGGGTGGTTTGATCACCCTCAGACTCTCATAGACTTCAACAGGAGCTTGCTCCGCGTATCTGAAGGTCACCTCAGCGCGGGGAGACCGACGGGTCGACCCGTGGCTTCAAGCCGCGTTGACGCGGCCGTGGGAGGCGCCGTAGGTACGCACACGCGTACAATTAAAAGTATGCCTAAATTAGTATAGTGAGTTCGTGCACTCGGTCATCCTCGGGTTCCTTCGGCGATCGTCAGCGAGCGCAAGTTTGGCGGCGCGATTTAGCGATAAGGCGTGCGATCGAGCAGAGAGACTGATCGATGCGAGTCAGTCGTCTCGTGCCCTTTGACCGAGATATATTGTCGCGAACGAACACTGTCGACGTTGTAAATTCCTTTGCACAATATACATATTTTATATAAATTTTAATCTCTTTGTTAACTCAATTTCCAAGATCACCTTTATCCTGAACAGAACGGTAGCTGGTGAAAGGGGACGATAGCTGAGAAGAACTATAGTTTATTTATATAAACGATAGCTTGTGAAGAGGCGATAGCTTGGGAGAGGAGACGATAGCTGAGGAGAACGATAACTGATTTACAGAAAACGATAGCTTGGAAGGAGGCAATAGCTTGGGAGAGAAGGCGATAGCTTATGAGGCGACCATAGGGTACAGGTTGTCACGAGAGCTGGGAGGAAACGGTAGCTTGGTCCAGGAGACGATAGCTTTTTGAGGGGACGACAGCTTAACACTGGACGAGAGAGGCGTCGCTCGTTCGCTTTGTAACGTGCAATTGAACTGACACGTTACAATATATATATATATATATATATCTTCCTATATTATATAGTTGTAAGCGTGATTTTTTTTTAAAAACCCCTCCACCCCCCTCCACACTCCCTCCACACTCCCTCCACCCCCCTCCACAAAATAACGTTAAATCGTTTCAAAATTTACGTTATTTTGAGCCTCAAAATCCTCTCCACCCCCCTCTACTCCCCTCCACCCCCCTCCACACTCCCTCCACATGCCCCTCCACATCCCCTCCACACTCCATCCACATTCCCTCCACAAAATATCGTAAAATCATTTCAAAATTTACGTTATTTTTTATGATTTGCCCCTCCACATCCCCTCCACTCCCCTCCACCCCCCTCCACACTCCCTCCACACTCCCTCCACACCCTTCTACCTCCCTCCACTTCCCTCCACACTCCCTCCACATGCCCCTCCACATGCCCCTCCACATACCCCTCCACATGTCCCTCCACACTCCCTCCACACTCCCTCCACATGCCCCTCCACACTCCCTCCACATGCCCCTCCACACTCCCTCCACATGCCCCTCCACACTTCCTCCACATTCCCTCTATACTCTCTCCACACTCTTTCTATACTCTCTTCATAGAGAAAAATAATTAAATTTAAATCGAGGAGTTCTGGGTAATGCATACTACTTAGTACTTAAATTTAAGAATGACAGTTTTCCACAACACCCTAAGGGTACTGTCAGAAGTACATTGTATTAAAGTTATACAATGTGCTTCAAGCGCGTTGATTTTTGTTTTGCTTTTGTTATTTTATTGTATAAAAATCACCAATAATTGCATATAATTTTATGACATGATAAAATTATATAAAATTATGGTTATTGTCAAAAATGGATTTTGATCTAAAGTTAATATACATTAGGAAATTTAATAATCATCCATTTTTACAAATAAAATTTATACACAATAAATTAAAAAAAGCCGTGTAATCATCGCCTAGAGCCATATAACCACGGGAGTCTTAGATACCACCTCCTCCCCTAAGACTCCACCTCATACCATCCTCCATCCAATAGAAACACTTTTACTTAAAAAAAGTTTTAAATGTATTAATTAACTTTATTATTATTAATTTATTTAAAAACAACTGTGTATTCATATACTTTTATAATAAACCTGTTAAAAAACATAATTTTTTAACAGGATAAAAGTTTAAACTTTTTTTAAATAAAAGTGAACAAAAAATCATATAATTTTCACGAGTTAATTAAATATTATTGCATCATGTCCTATAATAATATGAAATTAACTTACCATATTAAATGATTATTTGTTTGCCTGTTTTCTGTTTTTGTATTGTGTATCTAAAGTCTTTACAAAAAATTTAAAATATAATAAATTTGATAGTGGTTAAAAAGAGTAAATTTAAAAACGGAAATAATTGGTCAATAAAAAAATAAGAAGAAATGACTATTATAGACTTAACCTTCGAAAATCTCACGCCATACAATATTTTCAATGTTTGATGAATCTGTTAATTCACTTTGAATAAATATCTTATGAGGATTTTTGCATCTCGATAAAGCTACGTACAACTGACCGTGAG
Source organism: Muscidifurax raptorellus (assembly GCA_020010945.3). Taxonomy (NCBI): domain Eukaryota; kingdom Metazoa; phylum Arthropoda; class Insecta; order Hymenoptera; family Pteromalidae; genus Muscidifurax; species Muscidifurax raptorellus. The sequence continues at coordinate 2,579,681 of JAHUUD020000014.1, read as the reverse complement.
AAAATAATGGTCGTCTAAGGAAAATCCCTAAAGAATCAAAACTTTGACCTTGTGATTTATTAATCGTTATAGCAAAAGCTAATGTGATTGGAAATTGTTTTCTATGAAGAATAAATGGAAATGAAGAAGACTCGTTAGTAGTAAGTGTTATTCGTGGAATAAAAACTTTGCTACCAATATTTTCTCCTGTAATGATTTCTGCCTCGATGTTATACTCGTATAATTTTGTTATTTTTAAACGTGTACCATTACATAGACCGTCTGTGATACTTAAATTTCGAATTAACATTACTATTGCATTAATTTTTAAATTTAATTTGTGTGGTGGGAGACCCTCTCTAATATCATTTAACATTTCAATTGGATAATTAAGATGTATATTTTCATCAGTTTGATCTACACCTTTATGTGTTGCAAAATCTACACTGTAATATGTTTTTGAATCTCCATATAACAATTTTAAAACTTTATCGTTAATTATTTTAATATCCTCATTATGAGGAGCTAAGATAACGCTATTAATGGAAATGTTTTGATTTATATTACTATAAATTTGATCACAAACATTGTTAGTCTTCCAATTTGTAGGAATCTCAAATGGATTAAGTTTACCTTCTCCTAAATCTAATAATTATGATGAAAATGCAATATCATTAGATCGAATATTTTTTTTAAGTTTCAATATTTTGAAAAGTATCCATAATTTAGAATATTTAATTGTTTCTTCAACTATTGAATTTCTGTAACCATGTTTTATTACTGGAAGAATTTGCCTAAAATCACCACCCAAAACTATTAATTTTCCTCCAAACGGTAAATTATTATAACAAACATCTTGTAATGTGCGGTCTATTATTTCTAAAGCTTTTTTAGGAATCATGGATGCTACATCCCAAATTATTAAATCGACTTCTCTTAATTTTTTTTTATCTGATTCTAATTCTAAGAATGCACTTTCTATACTACTAGAATAGAATAAAAGAAGGTAATAGAATAGAAGCAATACCAGTCCAAACCATTGATAAAACTTTCTTATTTTGCGAAATATAATAATGTATCATTGTTTTATATAAAAAAGTTTTTCCCGAACCTCCAGGACCATCAATAAAAAACATTTTAGATTCATTACTCATAATTTCTGTAAAAATAGAATGTTGCTCTTTATTTAATTTATTGAACATACATTTATAAATATTAGCACTATTCATCACATCTTCTGAAGATATTTCATCATTATTATTGATAAAACTATCTGGTTCAGGTAAACTAAAATCTTTACAAGACCTTTCCTCAGATTGTAATATTTTTTAATAAAAATAAAGTTTCGCATGGTCTGTTAAATAATAACAAATAATGTTACAAATTGTATATTAAACAGTGCAGAAATAAATAAAATACTATCATTTTTTATGAATATTCATTCAAAAATTAACGTGGGGGTTGGTGAGCGGAGCGAGCAGGGGGTTACCCCCCTAGTATATATATATATATATATATATATATATATATGTAGGGACACAGGATCCCCCACCAGCTCGAGTCTCTCAGCGCAAACAACAACTACAGCCGAGGATTTGTTTCTAAGGTCACGCCCTGAGGTGTCGCCCCAGCTGTGGCGGTTAAGCGCGGGAGAGTATAAATACGCGGCAGAACGTGTCCGTGGCAGCAGTATAATTGTACGAGTCTATCGAGTGTTATAATAAATCGTTGTATCAGTTAATCCGATGGTTGCTTTAATTCTCCCCGGTAACGCTCCGATTCCTTTCCCACCGTCGAGTCTCGATTCCTTCGGCCAGGGTCTCTCTCACCCTGTCATTGGTAGCTCTGACCGCCACATATATATATATATATGATAGGTATACTTTGTAACGCTACACTTTGTGTGTGTTACATAGCAGAGCAGAGGATCCGATGGTGCAATCACCAGTCTTGCTCATGCTAACAGAAAACCTAGATAGCGAACAGAGTGCATAGATTTAAGAAAGACTCTATGCAGCCACTACGAGCGAACCTCCCCAACACCTAACCCCTCACATACCCAACCCTACCTAACTAATGCACCTACCTAAGATACCTTATCCCATCACATGCTACCCGAAGCTACACCCATATCCGTCTTATAATCTTCCCTTCTTGAATCCGGTTGCTCAGGTAGGCGTTGAGTCGGTAGGAGGCCAGTCACCGTCCCAACTAGTTCCCTGTAAAGAAAGAAGCTATTATTATCCTGCCAGAAGAGAGAGAAACAATAGATAGAATACAGTGAAACGATACAGGCTGCTACTTACCACGAGGGGGGTAGCTCCTACAAAGAAGAAGAGATTAGTACTGGGTCACTATGATAAACTATAGAAATGAAAAGTACCTTCTACAGCTCAACGATCCACCATTAAATGACACTGCTTCCCAGGATGTTCTGACAGAAGAGAGGAGCAGCATGCATAAGATCAGTCTAGAACAAACGCAGTCACTACATACAAATACTGGCAGAGGTGTACAGCAAACACTCGTATGTACATGATACATAGGTATCATAACCTCACACTTGCACTTGCCAAACTATAAGCTGCAACAGTACTCTCGAACACCCGGGTCCAGGAACCTCGTGATGGAGACGGGATGGCCTACTCACCAGCACCAGTCACAGGATCAACTGACTGGTCGTAGATACACTACACCAAGAGGAAGCCGCACTTGTAAACACTCGCGGTTTAGGATGTAGCAGCATTCTTGCTCTCGCTCTCTCTCTCTCTCTCTCCGTAAGTACAACAACTGTCTTTCCCTGCATGCCTCTGTTTTTGTACTGCTTTCTGCCACTTTTTGCCCTCGGGCATTTTCATTTGCAGTTTGTTGCACGCTCCTTAATGCAACCTTCAAGCTGATATAAAATTCACTGGAGGCTGCATTTGCTTTTACTACTTTTCTACACTTCAAACTTCATCACTGCAACATAACCTGCAAATCTCTTGGCGCCGTTTTTCTCTGCTTGGCTTGGTTTCTATCTCTTCGGATTTACACGTGGTGACACCTCTTGAGTCGACGGAACAACAGTTCCCGCTCCATTAAACACAGGTCGGTGCGCTTCACTCTATTTACTCACCACCACCACCATTTGGCGACGAGTTTTACAAACTCTCTTACCTGCTCTACCTTATCAACTGCCAGTAAGTTGCCGGCAAAAAATGAGCAATAACGTGGAGAAGCTCACGGAGCAATATCAAACCATCTGCCATACCTGTGATAAAGCCATCCAGGCCAAAGACCCCAAAAAATGCGAAATATGCAATTTTTACTTCCACACAAGGTGCATTTCCTTTCGGTCTGTGATGGTGAGAGCTGTTGCAACGTTTGCATGCTCAGCCTGTGCTGAAGCACAAATAAGAAGGAGACTTGAGTCCTCTCTCAATGGCAGTAGCACAACATCCAAGGGCGCCAAGAAGAAGACTAAGTCTGCACACCATCTACTAATCCCTCGCGTAGTCAATCGCCGATGCGCACTATAGAGACATCGGCGTCGACAATGGAGTCCATCATCCAAAACATCTTCGCTGCTCTGAGGAAGATCAGTACCAAGCAGGATAGCGCAGCGGAGGCTCAGAGACTCCTAACGGAGAGGATCTCCGGGCTTGAAGCGAGGCTAGGCCCTCTCGAACAGCGCCTTTAAGCCCTCGATGTACTGCCTCAGCTCTAAACTCGCATGACAGATGCTGAGACAACCATCATCGAGCTGAAGGCACAGTTACAGCAGCTTACATCAGGGCACGCCTCCTCGCTCTCAGCGAACAGCAGCAACATCCCTCCAGCCGCCGCTGATCCCCTCGAGATCACGAATCTATGAAGGGAACTAGCGGCCATCAAGCATCGTCAGGAGCAGAGCAACAACACCGCGGTGGTGGTCACTGGACTGCACTACACCCAAGAGAGTTCACTCAACCTCCTGGCTTTTTCAGTGCTTTCTGCCCTCGATCCCACCCTCATTAAGAGGGATATCGTTGCCACAAGGATCATGGGAAGACTTAACGCAGTCAACAACACCTCGGCAGCTGACAGCAGACTTCCACCTATCGCTGTCACTTTGTCTTCCCATGCCCTTGTACGATCCACCTTGGCGGCGAAAATAAAGAAGGGTAAGCTCCACACATCAGAGCTTAATGCCAATCTACTGGAGGAAGCCAAGGCCTTAGCCCCAGACCATCAGGGTCTCATCAATATCAACGAGCTGCTTCCCCCAGAGATACATAAACTTCGTATTAGGACCAGGCTGGAGGCCAGGAGGAGACAAGGGTGCAGATCCTACGTGAGAGACGGGAGAATCTTCATCCGCACTGCTGAAGATAAGGAGCGAGCCACCATCATCACCAGCGATGAAGAACTGACTAATTTTTTAGCCAGGAGGCCCCTGATCAACAGCAGCAGCAGCGTCAACTAAAAACGATACACCTCATTCCACCTACACCACCATCATCTTCATTTTCGCTCACCTCATCTTCATCCGTTTCCAAGGCAACTCTGTCTGACGGTCTAAGGATCTGCCATTTCAATGCAAACTCACTTACGGGTCACATTGAGGCGGTAAGGCTCTTTTTGTCCACTCGTCCCCTTTATCACGTAATAGCTGTAACTGAGACCTGGCTGGACGACAAGATACAAACAATACCTCTACTCGACAACTACATACTTCTCAGACGGGACCGGAGCAGAAACGGTGGAGGTGTGGCCCTCTACATACATCTCTCACTAACGGCTACAGTTCTGACATCATCTGACGGTGACTGGTTGGGTAAGCCAGGGAAGCCAGAGTATCTCTTCTACGAGATCTCCGCAAAAGAGGTCTCCCCTATCTTTGTGGGAGTTGTGTATCGTCCACCCCATGCACCTTTCATTCAAGGTAATGACTTCATTGAAAAGCTCACGACACACATGCACAATTACTCCACACAGATAATTATGGGGGATTTCAATGCGGACCAACTCTCTAGATCTGAAGATGCCAAATCCATCAAGGCCTTCGTAGAGGAGAACTCCTTTCAGTCGGTTCCTTATGGTACAACACATCATAAATTGGAATCTGACACCTGGCTTGACCTCTGCTTAATAGACGAGCAGGATCGCCTGCTGTCGCACTGGAAAACTGACACACCATTCATAAACGGACATGACCTAATCACGGCCACTCTAGACGTACAGATACCACGCTACGACCCTAAAACTTTTACATACAGAAATTACAGAGTAATCTGTGCCGAGAGACTGAAGGCCTACCTCGGTGCATGTGACTGGTCATCGCTCGCCACTTCATCACTTGACGATTGCATCACCACCCTTAACACCAACCTGACTAACGCCATTACTCATCTCGCCCCATTACGGACAGTGACACCTGGACCGAAGCGTCACCCGTGGTTTAGCACGGCTCTTCGTGACCTCTTGAAAGAACGGAACAGACTCTACAGGCGGTTTCGCAGGTCACGTCTCCCGCTGGACCTGTATTTTTACAGAATAGCGAGAGACGATGCTCATAGGCAGATCGAGGATGCCAGGCTGAACTACTATCACACACGCCTTTCCTCCTTGACCGATGCCGGTGAGATCTGGAGAGAGCATGAGAGACTTGAAATCACCACCTCCAAAGTAAAACCACCCTCTCGTTTCTCCAGCGAAGACCTCAACGCATATTTCAGCGGCATTTCCAACGACCGACTGGCCCCCACTGTGGAGGAATACATGCAGACCCTGGAGAGTCTGAACATCCCCGAACATTTCTACTTTAGAGAGATAACGGAATCGGACGTTTTATCTGCAGTAATGCACTTTGACTCCCAGGCCAGGGGTAGTGACGGCATCCCACAGGTTGTCATTTACAAAGCACTGCCGGTACTCGCTCCATTCTTATGCCGTATTTTCAACCTTTCTTTGAGCGAGTCAAGTTTCCCCTTGAACTGGAAAAAGTCACTGGTGCATGCACTGAATAAAGTCAGTTCACCAACAGCCTTAACTGACTATCGTCCGATCTCTCTTCTTTGTTCCCTGTCCAAGGCGCTGGAGTGGCTAGTGCACAGACAAACCTCGGAGTATCTTGAGTCAAGACTTTTCCTTGACAACTTACAAACTGGTTTTCGCACTGGCCACAGCACACAGTCCGGCTTAATTAAGTTGACTGACGATGTCAGGCTTGGAATAAACAGAAAGAAGGTAACTCTTCTACTTCTTTTTGACTTTAGTAAGGCGTTTGACACAGTGTGTCACGCCTGACTACTCAAAAAGCTAATCTTTTTCGGCTTTTCTAAGCAGGTTATCCGCTGGTTTGCCTCCTATCTTACAGGCAGAAAGCAGGCCGTCATTGGTGACAATGACGAACTCTCCACTTTTCTACCGCTAAACACGGGAGTACCACAGGGGTCCGTACTGGGACCACTATTATTCGCATTGTACATCAATGACATCGGCCTCTGTTTGGACTCGGACGTATCTCATCTCATCTATGCGGATGACCTGCAAATTTACAGCCAATGCCACCTAGAGGAGCTCGATTCCTGTTCCGAGAATATGAGCGCTAATGCCGAAAGGATAATGGGCTGGGCTGCGCAAAATCATCTTAAACTGAACGTACTCAAAACTCAGGCGATCGTCCTGGGCTCCTCCTATTATATAAACGCTCTTCCTTCCACTGCTAACACCTACATTAAAATAGGAGAGGCCCGGGTTGAATATCGGTCGACAGTGCGTAGCCTGGGGCTAGTGCTTGATTCTAAACTCACCTGGAAAGAGCACGTTACACAACTGTGTAAACGTGCACACTCGCTCATGTACAGATTGTATTTTTTTAGAAAGAGCACTGGCTTCGAGCTGCGCAAGCATCTTGTGCAAGCTTTACTTTTCCCCATCATTGACTACTGTTCATTGGTATACTGTGACCTCTCACAAGAACTTGACACCAAACTACAGAGACTGGTGAACACAGGAATACGTTACATCTAAGGTATAAGGAGGGACGAGCATATCGCCCCTTACAGGCGTGAGTTGCAATGGCTCACCACCGCCGGACGTAGGAAGTACTTTACGGCCTGTTTTCTAAGAAAACTCTTCAATAACGCTACTCCATCCTACATCTTGGCCTTTTTTGACTTCCACGTCGCACTCCGTGCAGTTAGGGGCGAGGTGACTCCCCTAGACATCCTTGTTTTCGCCACAGAGGCGCTGAAGAATTCATTCCACGTAAGCGCCTCATATCTCTGGAACTCATTACCAGCTCATCTCCGCAACATTAGATCATTACCTCCTTTCAAACGTCAGATCAGGCAACATTACCTTAATCTCGAGAAAATTTAAATATCCGTCTCGAATCCAGCTTTAAATAATATTTCTCACCCCATATACAATCAAGCATACCACACTCATTCAAAGCATTCATCTCACACCATTACTCATATATGCATCCTCATTCTTCATTCTAATTTCTAAATTTTTAAGCTGTGTATTTTTTCTACAAACACTTTTGTAAATATTTCTGTATTTTATATCTTTTAACTCTTTTTTTGAATAACATAATGTACAGCAAATAAATCTAATCTAATCTAATCTAATTTCTCTCACTCTCTCTCTCATATACCTAGAGTCCCATTCGCCGTCACGTAATCGGTCCTCTCAGCGCCTCGACGGCTGATAAGGGAAACTTGGAATCGAACCTCGCCGCTTCCGCTCTCTGTGGCTTCGGCCACTCTGTTCCGGCATCGCACCAGAGCATCTTGAAAGCCCTTTTCGCTGATTGTCGATATATCTCGCCACGTGCCTTCTGAAATACGTCATATCACTCTGTCACGGCATCACACCAGAGCATCTTGAAAGTCCTTTCTGTTAATTGTCGATATATCTCACCACGTGCCCTCTGGAATACGTCATATCACTCTGTTCCGGCATCGCACGATAGTAACTTGAAACCTTTCGTTTGCTCGTCACATTGTATCTCATCAGATCGAATCGTAATACCATGTAGTAGTTTTATATCGTGATTTCACTCAGTGCCCTTCAACACACCATCCATCGATTGCGCCGTGTTCCGAACAACTAGAACTATAAGATCCAGCTCGAGAGGGCAGAGTAAGTGAACCTTAGATATTGTGTGCGACCGCGTCCGTCATCTTAGAATCCGCGTACCGTAGAAGTAATTTAATTAATACAAATTGTACTCGTACTACAATGGTAGCTGGCGCCCAACTAACGTGATTCTTGCATATTATGACAAATGTAAATATACCGTATGTACAATTTATTATTATGTATTAAAGAATTTATTCATAACCACTTAGTTCATTTTTTTCGCCATATATAAAAGTTATGTTAAAGTCTGCCAGAATGCAGAGCGCATATTCCGAGTTGCATTGACGGAATATGCGTAATAACTTATATTTTTTTTTTCACAAATTTGGTCACATACTATATATACAAGTACTTTTACCGCAGCAGAAGCGTAAAATGTTAAATTTATCAAAAAATTGCTAATTTCTGCACCTATATATACATATATATGATAGGTATACTTATATATTAGTCTTGTATATATTTTGTCACAAATTTGGTCATATACTATATATACAAGCACTTTTACCGCAATAGAAGTGTAAAATGTGGAATTTATCGAGAAATCGCTGATATCAGCAATTTTCCTGGGTCAGCTATGATTGCTGACAAAAATTGCCTAGTTTTCCCTAAATCTGTATTGCATGAACTACAATTTTAAAAAAATCATCCCGATCGCTTGCTCCTAGTCCGAGAAATTTAATTTTGTCCTCGCAATTCCTGTTTTGGCACACTGTGCGCCGCAAAGTATGCCCTTCGTTCCTTGGTATCCAGCCAGCCGAAGTTTCTTCCTATAGGGAGTAATATGCTCGCGTCTCCTAGCACCACATATATAGCACACACATGCATTTTGCAATCTTTGTAGTCGTATCTGGAGCTCTCCGGACACATTAAGGTACACTACAGAGCACTAATCTAAGTGAGAAACAGCAAGAGCAGCTGCCAGTTGCTTACGTAATACCTCAGTGGTACAGGATCGAAAAGACCTTAGTCCATAGAGGGCTCTGTTTACCTTTCGGCTAACTGTATTAACCTGCGGTTTCCATGTTAATTTAGAATCCATGACCACACCAAGCTTAGTTACTATGTTGACGAATGGAACCAAGATGCCGTCCCGCACCTCAATACCAGGCAAGTTCCACCCCTGCCGTTGATTAATATTGTGGTCCGACCCAAAAATTATAGCTTTAGTCTTGCCAGCATTAAGATGCAAATCATTATCAGATTGTCTGTCGTACATTGAGTGTAGGTTTGCAAATCGTCCACGTAGAGCAAGTGCGCAACACTGTTGGTTAACAGTTCTTCCGGTCTCTCTAATCTCTTGAAGTTAGTCAGAACGTCTTTGAGATCATTTATGTAAAGACTGAACAGGAGAGGTCCCAGAATAGAGTCCTGAGTGATGCCAAGGTTGGTAGTTAGCCAACCTGATTCTCCGTCAATTCATTCTCGGCTGACGAAATAAGACCAAGATCAATCCAACTCATCATGTACTTGTACACATTATCATGGATGTCATGGACCAACTTGCTCCACTCAAACAATTCAGACCAAGAGGAAAAATGGTTCCTCCTGGGGTAGACTCAGATTTACGAGACTTGTACAATCGACAAGACGTAATACATAGTCGGCACAAACTTACGAAACGGAGACGCTTATGGACGGAATATCAGACGCTAGCACAGGAGGCTGAAGGACATACTGCGCTCGCGCGGGAAGCTTCTATTCAGAGCAGAATCTTTGACGCGCTTGATAACAATAAAAATGTATGGAATGAACTACGTAATCTGGGTTTGGTCTCTAAAGCTAAGAACGACCTACACAGCTTCACACCAAACGAATTAAATAATCATTTCGCTGGAGTGTCCATATCGAACTCTGTGGGCGTGGCAGACCTGGATGATATTGTGTCGATGGCTGGCGAGGGAGGATTCACTTTTCGTGACGTCACCCTTGCTGACGTTGTGCTTGCTGTCGCACATTTCTTGTCTCAAGTAAAGGGGGAGGATGGAATTTCGCAGAACATCATTGCGAAATCATTATCCATGATAGGCAAACATCTAGTGACACTGTTTAATCTATCCTTATCAACGGGGACTTTTCCGACGGCTTGGAAATCAAACTTATTCTATTCTATTTTATTCTATTTTTTTGTAAACTGAATAGAAATTAATAAAGCGACAACAGAGCTTCAGCTAATGTAAGAGTGATAACTGGTCGTTGATATAATTTTAAACTCTCACCGATATAACGCAGTCCATTGACAGTATTAGCATGCTCGTTTATAGCTTGCGTTGGCTCAATCTATACAGAAAACTCAATATTCTCACATTGTGCAGCAAGTTGCAAAATGTCAATTCTTTTATAGAAACTACTAGTTTGAAGATCAAAAAATATAATGACTGAATCTCCATTTTCAATGTTGGTTACTGGTAAAGAAATATTGACAGTTTTCAGAAGCTAAGGATTAGTTTTGTAAGTTGTTCATTCAAGCAATTGTTTTTTCTTTTTCAGAAGATCCTTTTTTGCTTCAAAAATAAGCGTTTTCTTTTAAACCCAGTAGTTTTTTATCTGGCATACCTTTTTTTGCTGTTGAAGTCTGCGTTGCTACTATGCCTATGTGTGTGTTTGCCGGGAGATACATTCAGTTTCTCAGGTGGACAAGGAATAATTCTCTATCATTTTTTTTTTGTTTATCGCCCAAGCCACTCGGTAGCCACTACAAGCAGACATACCGTACATCCTTACCTTAAGTGCTTTACTGACAATAACTGTGTTGAAACTTTCATTCGGATTGATTGATGCTCCTGCTGAATATTTTTCTGCATTTGATGCAAGGCCATCAAACAGTTTTTTCAAGACCTCAAACAACATGGGATCTGTAAAGCCATCCCCAATATTTTTATGTTTGTATTCTTCTGGATTTTCTTAGTACGAACACCATGAACCACAATCGTCATGATCATTGAATGAATGATAAGAAATGTTTTAGCTGCAGCATCACTATCTCCAATATTTTGAAAAACGCAATAATTAAAGCATTTCTGCAAATATTGAATCACTCGAGTTTTCAGTTCTTTGGGACTCTTTTGCAGTTTGTACAAAGTACTGACAACCTCTTTACTGGTGTGGTTTTTGTCGGCTTGCTTTATAATCGCATAATCATGAGCATTTTTTAAAGCAGCAAAAGAGCTGCTATCGTTGTCTGCAATAATCAATGTTGGATTCAGTCAAAATAGGATTATTTTTAGTTAAAAACACAGCAGCATGAGGTTCCATAGCCTTAGCTGTGCCACTCAAGTTGCAACGACAATCATGATCTTTGACATGATGTCCAAGGGCGCACATTTTACATTTTCTATTGAGGGTGACATATGATATAACCTTCTTAGAAAATAATCCTATAAGAGAAGCTGAATCGGAGAAACTATTGTAGGATCTACCAGTACCTCTGGTGAACCAACTCGTATCCATGGAAACAGCTATACGTACTCTTTCTTCTGAACTAATATTAATGTATTCGGAGGAAACTGGAAAGGTCTGGAAATATGAAGTTGGTTTGCAGGTCTGAAATTAAAATAATTGTTATAATCTTTTATTTAATCAATTTTTTATCAATGTTGATCACAAATTAACAATTTTAGTGCAAATATATGTATAAAATTAACTTTTGATCATAAATTGTTACATACTTGTCTAGTTGAAAAAATTAATGATTTTAGGCTTTTTTTATACATCATTACAAGTTATTTGCTCAAAAAATGTACATTATTAATTTACATGATTACGTCAAAGCTTTTATTGGAAAAACAAGTTAGTGTTCGCTAAAGAGCATAAAAGAAGATGTGAACAATCGAAAGTTGCCAAAAATATCCAAAAGATATTCAAAGAAAAATCCTTAGCAGACAACCTCCAGAACGAGCAATGATTTTTATGTTGCAATTGTCTATACCTGCAATGAACAAACAATCTATCTGTTGAATATGCATGAATGGCGCATAGTTATGGATGAAATTGAACATTGAATGTTCATTATTATGTATAGATTCTGTCATTGTAAAAAGGAAAAAGATTATTAATTTTACAACGTTAACGGTAAATAATTACAATTATTTCTTATAAATATAAAAATAAAAATTAATATGAATGAAAATTTTTTTCCTATACATCGATATTTATTGTCATAATTTTTTATTTATCTTTTTTGGCTTTAGCTATGACAAAGCTTCATTACGTTCGATTTACGATACATATGCTCTTTGTCTATGGTGTGACTGAAAATTGAAGATAGACAAATATTAAAAATTACTAGGTCGATGGGAAAAGTATGTATTTGGGTTCAAAGAGTATGTCGTTACCGACTCGCGCTCTTCAAACCTACTACGGTAATCAAGCGCACTCACCGGTGGACATGAGTGCGCTTCATTATTGTTCACTTTTATCATCTATGCTTGCCCTGTTTTCCAACCAGTTTGACCTCCTTGGGAGAGCAATGGATGATCAAGACTCTTCTTGTGGGGAGGCTTGATGCTAGCAGCCAGAGATCAGATCCTGTTCCAACGGCATCGACTATGATTGATAGGCTGGTGGATAGGGTTTCGTCACTTGAAGAGAAAATTGTTAAGCAGAACTCTAAGCTGGAAGAACTGAATGATGATCGCTTTCTGCTCTCACAGAAGAATAACATTCTTAAACAAAAAGTCCATGAGTTTACTCGAGTAATGCTTAAAGTTGAAACTTTTGTCGATAATGTTCAGTCTGGCTGTGATTGTAGTGCTAGTCATTTTAGTAATGGCAACGGTCCATGAGTTTACTCGAGTAATGCTTAAAGTTGAAACTTTTGTCGATGGTGTTCAGTCTGGCTGTGATTGTAGTCCTAGTCATTTTAGTAATGGCAACGGTAATGATAGGAATAATAATAATAACAATGTATGTAACAAAAACAAAATTGATAATAATAATTATGAGGCCGATGTATTACGAGTTTTTGTTTCGCTTAGAGACATCGAGTCCGTTGAAGCGAATGGTAGAGCGGGAGCTTCTACGTCGACTGATACAGACGATTAAGGTCTGTAAAAGTCGACTTCGCACAAGAGGTCGTAATTGTAATGGGAGGGATCGTGATGACTCTGCTGGCGGACGATCCTCTTCAACGGATCGGTTGAGTAGTGGTGAGACTACTACGGAAATTATTATTTCCAACATTTTTGATGGTTCAGAGTAAGAGCGTGGAGACGTAGCCCACGCAGATCTCAGCACTGTTCTGCCGTCCGTTGTAAGAGATATCTACTAGGTTCCTCTGTGCAAATTCGAAATGAAACGACAACTGTAAGCGTCCATCGCCGTGGGTGGTTTGTCTTTCGAACGACACTATTTTGAAGGATATAATGCGTGCGAAGCATAGAATAAAACTGGTCTGAATACGCGGTACATAAACGTCTCGCATTTGCCTTTGGAAATGTTAAGTAAAGAATTATTCATGCAATTTAATAGTCTCAAAAGTTTAGTTTGCGATCTTGGTTTTAAATACGTTTAGGATACAAGCGGTGGTTACCTGGTTAAAATGCGGGATGGAGAATCATCGCAATCGTTTAAAAGTGCAGCAGACTTGCATGTGATTGCTGCATCCTATGACTGTGCAATGAACGGTGTGCAGAACTTGACAACAGTACATAGCGGTAATGCGAAAGTTGCAACCTCAGCGAGCGCAGAGTCATAGACAGTGACTAAGAAAAATTGACTAGATCGGGGACTGAATCAGAAAAGTGTGACAGGAGCAGAGTGTGACGGGTTAAGGGTGGGATTCCTTAATGCTACCTCCCTCTATGCGCATATAGGTATATTCTGTCAATTCCTGGACACTGGTCGATCCTCCTATCACATTTTCGGTGTAGCCAAAACGCGATGCGGGCCTGAGGTCGATGACGTGTTCGTTCAGATAGAAGCGTTTTCGATTATAAGGCAGGATAGAAATAAGCGTGGTGGAGGAGTAGCTCTGTATGTCTGGAGTAACTACAAAGTTGCATTACTGTGTTTATCACCTACACAGATCGAAGAAAAACCAGATATTCCGGAATACTTAAGGTGTAGCGTTCAACAGAGTACCATGCCGCCGATATTCGTTGCCGTAATCTACCGTCCACCAGGTATGTCTCTCGAAATTTTAGACTTTACTAAGAATTTGCGTAATTATTGCTTGGGATACGATTGCAGAATAGTGATGGGAAATCCAAACGCTAACATGTTATCGACCTTACATGATGCTGAGTTTATCCGTGAACTCGCTTGGGAAATGAATTTAAAATTAGTGAATCATGGTGCGACACACCATGTCGGAGATTCGCACACGTGGATTGACGAAATCTTTACTGACGATGACAATGTAGTGCTGAATGCAAACAATTCGCTGGCGACATTCCCAAGCAAGCATACTATTATTGATGTTGATATTAACGATGTTGACACAAACAAGCTCGACGGGACACACAACGACGAGACGACCTGTGGAAGGAATATCAGTCTTTCGTGGCTGAGGTTGAAGAACGTAATGCTCAAGCGCGAGAGACTTTTATACAAAACAGAATTTTCGAGGCACTAGATAATAATAAAAATATATGGACCTCTCCTGTTCAGTCTTTACATAAATGATCTCAAAGACGTTTTGACTAACTTCAAGAGATTAGAGAGACCGGAAGAACTGTTAACCAACAGTGTTGCGCACTTGCTCTACGCGGACGATTTGCAAACCTACATTCAATGTACGAGAGACAATCTGATAATGATTTGCATCTTAATGCTGGCAAGACTAAAGCTATAATTTTTGGGTCGGACCACAATATTAATCAACGGCAGGGGTGGAACTTGCCTGGTATTGAGGTGCGGGACGGCATCTTGGTTCCATTCGTCGACATAGTAACTAAGCTTGGTGTGGTCATGGATTCTAAATTAACATGGAAACCGCAGGTTAATACAGTTAGCCGAAAGGTAAACAGAGCCCTCTATGGACTAAGGTCTTTTCGATCCTGTACCACTGAGGTATTACGTAAGCAGCTGGCAGCTGCTCTTGCTGTTTCTCACTTAGATTAGTGCTCTGTAGTGTACCTTAATGTGTCCGGAGAGCTCCAGATACGACTACAAAGATTGCAAAATGCATGTGTGTGCTATATATGTGGTGCTAGGAGACGCGAGCATATTACTCCCTATAGGAAGAAACTTCGGCTGGCTGGATACCAAGGAACGAAGGGCATACTTTGCGGCGCACAGTGTGCCAAAACAGGAATTGCGAGGACAAAATTAAATTTCTCGGACTAGGAGCAAGCGATCGGGATGATTTTTTTTAAATTGTAGTTCATGCAATACAGATTTAGGGAAAACTAGGCAATTTTTGTCAGCAATCATAGCTGACCCAGGAAAATTGCTGATATCAGCGATTTCTCGATAAATTCCACATTTTACACTTCTATTGCGGTAAAAGTGCTTGTATATATAGTATATGACCAAATTTGTGACAAAATATATACAAGACTAATATATAAGTATACCTATCATATATATGTATATATAGGTGCAGAAATTAGCAATTTTTTGATAAATTTAACATTTTACGCTTCTGCTGCGGTAAAAGTACTTGTATATATAGTATGTGACCAAATTTGTGAAAAAAAAAATATAAGTTATTACGCATATTCCGTCAATGCAACTCGGAATATGCGCTCTGCATTCTGGCAGACTTTAACATAACTTTTATATATGGCGAAAAAAATGAACTAAGTGGTTATGAATAAAATACTTTAATACATAATAATAAATTGTACATACGGTATATTTACATTTGTCATAATATGCAAGAATCACGTTAGTTGGGCGCCAGCTACCATTGTAGTACGAGTACAATTTGTATTAATTAAATTACTTCTACGGTACGCGGATTCTAAGATGACGGACGCGGTCGCACACAATATCTAAGGTTCACTTACTCTGCCCTCTCGAGCTGGATCTTATAGTTCTAGTTGTTCGGAACACGGCGCAATCGATGGATGGTGTGTTGAAGGGCACTGAGTGAAATCATGATATAAAACTACTACATGGTATTACGATTCGATCTGATGAGATACAATGTGACGAGCAAACGAAAGGTTTCAAGTTACTATCGTGCGATGCCGAAACAGAGTGATATGACGTATTCCAGAGGGCACGTGGTGAGATATATCGACAATTAACAAAAAGGACTTTCAAGATGCTCTGGTGCGATGCCGTGACAGAGTGATATGACGTATTTCAGAAGGCACGTGGCGAGATATATCGACAATCAGCGAAAAGGGCTTTCAAGATGCTCTGGTGCGATGCCGGAACAGAGTGGCCGAAGCCACAGAGAGCGGAAGCGGCGAGGTTCGATTCCAAGTTTCCCTTATCAGCCGTCGAGGCGCTGAGAGGACCGATTACGTGACGGCGAATGGGACTCTATGTATTTGAGAGAGAGAGAGAGAGAGAGAGAGAGAGAGAGAGAGAGAGAGAGAGAGAGAGAGAGAGAGAGAGAGAGAGAGAGAGAGAGAGAGCGAGAGCAAGAATGCTGCTACATCCTAAACCGCGAGTGTTTACAAGTGCGGCTTCCTCTTGGTGTAGTGTATCTACGACCAGTCAGCTGATCCTGTGACTGGTGCTGGTGAGTAGGCCATCCCGTCTCCATCACGAGGTTCCTGGACACGGGTGTTCGAGAATACTGTTGCAGCTTATAGTTTGGCAAGTGCAAGTGTGAGGTTATGATACCTATGTATCATGTACATATGAGTGTTTGCTGTACACCGCTGCCAGTATTTGTATGTAGTGACTGCGTTTGTTCTAGACTGATCTTATGCATGCTCCTCCTCTCTTCTGTCAGGACATCCTGGGAAGCAGTATTTGTGTTTAGTGACTGCGTTTGTTCTAGGCTGATCTTATGCATGCTGCTCCTCTCTTCTGTCAGAACATCCTGGGAAGCAGTGTCATTTGATGGTGGATCGTTGAGCTGTAGAAGGTACTTTTCATTTCTATAGTTTATCATAGTGACCCAGTACTAATCTCTTCTTCTTTGTAGGAGCTACCCCCCTCGTGGTAAGTAGCAGCCTGTATCGTTTCACTGTATTCTATCTATTGTTTCTCTCTCTTCTGACAGGATAATAATAGCTTCTTTCTTTACAGGGAACTAGTTGGGACGGTGACTGGCCTCCTAACGACTCAACGCCTACCTGAGCAACCGGATTCAAGAAGGGAAGATTATAAGAGGGATATGGGTGTAGCTTCGGGTAGCATGTGAGGGGATAAGGTATCTTAGGTAGGTGCATTAGTTAGGTAGGGTTGGGTATGTGAGGGGTTGAGTTCTCCTCAGCTATCGTCCCCTTTGACCAGTTACCGTTCCTTCTCATCAGCTATCGTCTCCCAGTTATTGAATGTCCGCAGCTCTCGTTAATAAACCCCAGCTCTCGTTTACGCTCTCGTTAATAGTAGACCGTTACGGTAAATTCGTTCCCGCCCTTAGATTGGCTATCGGGTAGATTAGTATTTAGGCTACTTAGTCATAAGGCGTAATTAAACGGTTAGAAGATTAATGCATTGTACATGATTAATATAGTATAGTGCGTGGGGACAGCGAGTCCATGTGTTGTGTATGTGTGTGTGTGCGCGCGTCACGGTTGCGGCAAGGTTGTCGGCAAGTGGGAGGTTATAAGGTTGGCGCACGAATAGTATATGGAGTGGTTTTAGAACGTAGTTCTGGGGGTTCGCGAGCCCGCTGTCGGAAGGGCGAGGCGGGTGCACGACCGCATCGGCGACTCGACGGGCGTTCACGCTGAGGAGTGTGGATGCGGCGGCGATCGTCCGATGGGCACGGGTTGACCTACCGGCGAAAGAGTTTTTTTTCTATGGGTTATTTTCGTGGGGCCGCTCGCGCAGTGCATGTGTGAATCGCGATGACCTTTTTGCGGCGACCATGGGCGGGTGTGCGGTATGTGAGTCGCGGAGTGTATCGCGAGAATAGAAGCCTCGGCCAGCCGGCCATGTCAGAGGCAGGGTGATAATCGGCAGGATGCCGAGGTCATGTATGTAATGTTTGGAAGTCAAAGAAATAGAGAAAGAGCAAGAGAGAAATATATTAAAATCAACAACAATCGAATTAAGTATTGTCATTTATTACCCACGACCTTGAATCGACCACCTTACAGAGCTAGCCGAGCTCGATCAACTGCCGCTTCGATGAGCACCAACATGTGATAGCATCCCTGGCATCTCATATGCCTGGCGTCCTGGGCCGCGGCGGCCCGCCATCACGTATGGACATGGTAGTAAATGATATGTTAGATGAATTTTCGAAATTTAATTTTAAAAATTAACTTAGGCTTAATAAGTAAATAATGTAATGATTTAATACGTTAGAATAAGGCTTAAGCGAATCATTAAATTTAAAACAAACGGCGCAGTATAAAATCAAACGAAAATATCGACTTTAGAAAATTCGACTCAAATATTCGTCTGAGGACAACAAACAGACAAAGACGATGCACACAGCAACGTAACGATAGCTATCGACTACCGAACACTGTGTTTATGTTTTTTTGTTTTCTCTCTTGCAGAGAATAAGGAGCTCAAGTCGCAACGGACATTCGTTGCGAACCCGGCAGCAACAGTAGAGCTCGCGCTCGGGAACTTTATTTTTTTTTCTCTCGCGCATTGTAGCAGTACACAGTCAGCATGAAAGATTGCCCACGATGGATACGGGACGAAGAATCGCCAGTCAGGCGTAACGATAATTTTCGTTCCTGCTCAAACGTGCGGACCCTTAATCCAATACATTCGACGTACGCATGCGAAGGACTTCTCGCGCTGGCATTGACAACAGAGCGGCCATTGCGAGCTCAGCACTCAGGCAACGAACAGCAACGACCATCCTCTTCTAGTATCACGACGACTCTCAGTGCGTGCTTTCATACTATATGCTCTTGGTGTAATTATTGATAACTTAATTGCGTAATTTATTAACAACGATTGTGACCAACGACATCAACACTGTAAGCAAGGTAAGCTGAAACTGAGGAGGCTGGCACAGTTCATGGGGTTGTCCTTAAGTACGTTCGCATAATTTATTAAATTTGCTTTGGCGTTAAAACTCCCTGATGCGCGGATGCGAAACCAAATGGCTATTGTTGTTGACGGCGAAACTACAGGTTTTCTTTTATTACTTGAGGAAACAACGTTATCGAACATTCTTTTTTGGAGAAGTTCAGTATAACAGCAGTTCAGCATAATAGTTCTTGTGACTACTCTCTCGCAAGACATTGACGATATATTTTTCACACGAATCACTTATAAACGACAAACAATTATTAATCATTATGCCTGAAAAAGCAAACTCACTTGACGACGACAAACAATTATTGCTTAGCTAGAGACAATCTTGTGGAGGGTGTGGATCGTTTGTCGATGGTGGCGAGAGCTGTGTCGGCGTGGGCGACTGAGAATGCGCCCCGCCTTAACGTTAGCAAAACAAAAGCTGTAATATTTGGTTCGGAGTATAACATTAGTAAAATACAAAGTCTAAAGCTGCCCGGCATTGAGGTTGAAAGTGGTGTTTTCGTTTCATTTGTTGACGTTGTGACTAACGTTGGTGTTGTGATGGACTCAAGAATGACGTGGAAGCCGCAGGTTGATGCAGTTAGTCGTAAAGAAAATAGGGCTTTATATGGTCTCAGATCTTTCAGATCCTGCACAACTGAGGTGCTTCGTAAGCGGTTAGCTAGTCCTCTTGCAATCTTTTATCTGGATTATTGCTCTCTTGTTTACATGGATATCTCAGGGGAGCTTGAGTCTCGACTTAAGAGGTTGCAGAATTCTTCTATAAGATATATCTGTGGTGTTAGGAAGGGCGAGCATATTTCCCCATACAGAAAGAAATTGGGATGAATAACAGTTCGAGAGAGGAGAGAGTATTTTGCCTTAATCTTTTTTTGAGAGAAACCAGTCTAGGACCTCGAGCAGGAACCCCAAAGAACTCGTAGTCCCGAATTCGCGTACTGAGGCTGCGATGAAGTCTTTCAGTTCCCAGGGTGCACGACTCTGGAATTCGCTACCGCGCGAATTGAGAAGTCTTCCGTCGCTTACTAGTTTTAGGACAGCAATACGCCGTTACATGTACCGAGTTGACGATGAATAAAAGTTGCGCATTGTAAAGTTATATCGACGAAATGTATATTGATTACGATATGACTATGATATGTACAAAATGTTTTCGACTTGTGCAAAATAAATTTTATTCTATTCTATTCTATTCTATACCTGGCGATCCTCTACTATCCTCCACTCGGACTGGGGCTGCCACTGGTGTTGATGGCCCCGGTGTCGTTGGGGCCGCGGCTGTAGGGATGGCCAGGACCGGCGTCGCGGTTGCAGGAGTGGCTAGCAATGGCTGTCATCCCGTGAGATGTGGTACAGTCGGTTTCGGTCCGGTAGTCGGTCAGTCCTCTGTCTGGGTCCCCATTTCGGTTGTCGGTGCGTGTCCCGTCTGCGTCTCGGTCTCCACCTTTCGTTGTTCGGTCCAGGTCTCGACATCCACGGATGGGAGGATCCGAAATCCTGGATGGCTTCCAGGATTTCGGGGTCGTCGTGTAGCAGCCGCTGGATCCGGCTCATGTGCGGATCCAAGGGCTTGTAAGCCTAGAGGACATAGCGGTCGGGTGTCGCCTTCTGTTCGTCGCGTCTGTCCGGTTGTGTCAGGGTTATCTGTGTCCGTGGTTGTGAATTTGGACGGCGAAGGGGGGGCTCCTCGTCCATGGATGGGGTATCCCAATCCATGAACTCCCCCTCCTCCGTGGGGGGCAGGATGGCGGCGCTGACGGTGACGCGCGCCGAGGAGGAATCGCCGCGGACTCATCACTATCAATAGTGATGCAGTCGAAGTCCGCCTCCTCCAGGTCGGAGATATCCCCCAGGAGGATGTCCTCATCCGCGGAAGTCGGTCGTGCCATGTCTCTACGTTGGTGTTGATAAGAATATTGCGTGACAGTCGGTGGTAGTCGAGAGGGTGAATGAGCGGTAGCAAGAGTTAAGGTTGTGTGTACATATGCGGGTGTGTCTGTATTGCTGTGGATGAATGCTAGAATAATGCGAGTGAGTGGGGGCGTGCGCGTGTGTGAAAGCAGCGATGGTTGCTGTAGCGATGTGGACGATGATAGAAGCGATAGCAGGAAGTTGAAAGTTAAGCACTAGTTAGTGTGTGCTCGGTATTCTGCCTGTGTGTTAGTAAAGTCCGTCTAGTTTGTTAGTATTATTGTTGGATCTATGTCTGTAATATGTATGCGTGGGAGAATTCTGTCGTCGTCAGAGGTTAGTTCATAAATTAATGGAGAAATTATTTTAGTTATTTTAAACGGTCCTTTATACTTGTCAGCCAGTTTAGCTGATATATTTTTGTCGGCCTTTGACAACACCCTATTTTTCAACCATACTTTCTCGCCGATCTTGAACACGAGATCGCAGTGTTTGATATTGTAATGCTTGGCTTGCCTGTTGTGTGCCATCTCGATGTTCAATGCGATCCAGTCGTGGATTGCCTGTAACCTCGCCATTCGTCTTGTCCATGTTGTCACGTTAGCGTTGTCGGCGTCATAATCACAGTCCAGTTCTTTATGAAGAGAGTGCAATGGCAACGATTCGCGTCCGAAATTTAAAAAGGCTGGTGTCACCCCAGTGGAAGCGTGCTTGGCAGTGTTAAATGCAAATCGGAAATCAATAATATGTTTGTTTCAGTCTTTGTAATCCTGCCCGATAAATGCGCAGATCATGGATTCCAGTACTGTATTTACTCTTTCTACTGGATTCGCTTGTAGTCTGTATGGGGGTGTTTTAGAATGATGTATTTTTAGTTATTCAGTAAGTTCTGAAATTGTGTTGTTAACAAATTCTGTTCCTTTATCGGTTAATAGTATACGCGGTGTGCCCCATCTGTGAATTACTAAGTCTAACATTGCGTCTTTGATTGCTTTCCCGATAGCTTTGCGGAGGGTCTTAACCTCAATCCATTTTGAGAACAGGTCTTGTATAACCAGAAGGTAAGCGATCCCGGATTTACTGGTTGGAAATGGGCCCACTATGTCCGTAGCTACCACCTTCCAAGGGTGTTCGATTATTCGCTCATGTTGGGTGTATTTTTTACGTCACGTAGGCGTCTTTCATACCAGTCGTTTGGTGTATCATTGAGGGTTGAAGCTATTTCTTGTTGGTTTTCGAACATTCGCGATAGTGCGTCCGGTACTTGATGTAGTGTACTTTTTCTGTGGATAATTTCTATATCTAGTTCTAATAGTAGCATGGCCCATCTAGCTAGTCTGCTGTGGGTTTTTTTTAGATTTTATAGCCACAATAAGCTGCTATGATCGGTAATAATCGTAAATTTTGACCCCTCCACGTAGCGTCGGAATTTTTCGCACGCCCATACCACCGCGAGATACTCTAATTCTGTGGTCGTATAGTTTTTTACTGCGCTCGATAATATTCTGCTGGCATAAGCTATTACGTGTTCCGTATCGCCATTTATCTGTGTGAGTACCGAGCCTAGTCCAACTAAGCTAGCGTCTGTGTGGATGGAAAGAGGTTTGTCTAGGTCCGGTCTGATTAATATATGTTAGTAAATTTTTTATAGTTTCGAAGGCGGCAGTCTGCTCTTCTCCCATTCCCAGCATTGTTTTTTGTGTAACAGTCTCGTTATTGGGTCAATAATCGTCGCGAAGTGCTTTATAAAGCGTCTATACCAAGATGCCATTTCGATAAATCGTCTAACTTGCTTTAGGGTACGTGGTGGTGGATAGGTTCTAATCGGCTCAATTTTTTCTGTGTCTGTTTTCATCCCGTTTTCGTTGATGATAAATCCCTCGATAGCTGGTTCTGAAAAATACTAGTGTTTTGCGTGTTTGCGTGAGTGCTTTGTGTAGCTGGTAGTGTCGTCCGTTCCGAATTTAGGTGTATATTATCGGTGTTTGGTAATGTCATAAGTGGGGTTGCTGTCGCACCTGCGGTCGATACGTCAATTCCCTGATCTATGTATAGCGTGTCCGCTAATCGTGGTCCAAGTTTCTTAACTTCTCCTACTATGTTTAAACCCCTTGCTTGTAATTCTTTTCTTAACTCCTCCGGTGATAATCCGAATATCCAATTATTTATTTTCTTCGCGAGTTCCTAAATTAGTCATTGTGCGGTATTCGGGGATACATGTTTAATCGCGACCCGGTAAAGCAGCTTGTTGATCTGGCATTGGCGCCAAGAAGACAATTTCAGCAGGTTATATGCATAGCACACAATGCCCAAGGATTCGACGCACAGTTCATATTTAAATACGTTCTGGAAAAATTCAATCAAGATCGAGTTGTACCATCGGTAGTGATTAATGGTTCAAAAATAATTTTAATGGAGGTTCTGCATGCAAAGTTTATTGATGGTTTAAATTACTTTCACATGCCTTTGAGTAGTTTACCAAGAGCGTATGGATTATCCGAAATGGAGAAGGGTGCTTTTCCGCACTTATTCATTACGATGGAAAATCAGAATTACGAAGGTCCTCTACCACCTCTTGATTCATATTCACCAGAAATTTTTGAAAGGGTACGACGAACAAGTATAAAATAGCTACGTATTCAATTTTTAACGAGAAATTATGAAATACTGTAAGCAAGACGTGACAATTTTCAGATTAGCATGTTTAGCATTCCGCAAAACATTCATGAAATTTGGTGTGGACCCTTTCGTCGAAGCTACAACTATTGTATCATCTTGTATACGAGTGTTTAGAAAAAATTTTTTAAAAAAGTCGCAAATAGATATTATACCATCTTGTGGTTACAGAATGGTAGACAATCAGTCTGAAATTGCCCTACACTGGTGTATTTGACTAAAGCTGGGTTAAAATAAATTTAGGTGGTTTTAAAGAAAGGTCACTTTATTGGACTTAGAAAATTACAACGGAGATTACCTTTGCAGTAGCGGGACCAGAGGTCAATTGCCCGAGCGCCTGTCGCGCTGCCCTTTTAATTGCTCGCTCAACTGTCGCCCCTCTACTCAATCATACTTCGGAGAAACCCCCGATATCGCCGTGTTTTACTTCTCCAAACCGCGCGTTGTCTCGCAGCCTTTCGGCCCGGATCCTGACCATCGTCAGAGGACGGATATTCTTATATCCTCAATTTTTTACTTCTTTCGAAAAACACAGATTTTCCGCCCGGAAAACCATCCTCACGAGATTACAGCTTTCGAAAACCAAGTTTTCCCGGCACGGCACGGTGGCTCTCGTGAAGGTGAGTTTCCCAGTTCACGGAAAATCTCAGATTTTCCCGGCACAGCACGGCATATTTCTCAGCAACGGTTTGGAGCGCAAATACGTACACGCTACCCCCGCGAACCTCTGGCATCGCTTTACATTTTGCACTATAAATAATAAAATTAAATTAAACGCACTCGCAAAATACAAAGACGTCGAGAATCTTCTCGAATCTCATTGGCTATAAGTTCGAGAAACCTCGCACGTGCGGACGTAGATACGGGTTCTCAGAACACCGAGATACGTTTTCGATTCGCGAGGCGGCGAATCTTTCAGTCGCCATAAGTTTTGTCTCGTGTATCAATTTCGGCATACGAACCGCGCTTGTTTTAAAATTCTGACTCGATTCGCGATAATCAAACGCTGGTTGTTTTCCTTACTTGATATTCTTAGCTTAGATATAAATTACAATAGGCGCTGAATCATATTATTATAAGATATTATTAACATTATTTTAAGACAGTAATATTATTTATTTAAATATAAAAAATCGCGTTTCCGCACGCTACATGCTCCTCCCCGTACAAAATTAGTTTAATTTTGTACCTCATCTACACCCAGAAGCTTTACAAGTTTGCGTGCGGGGCGCATCATAGTTCCCATCGGAGTATGCACTTCAGCCATTCGAACTTCGCCATCTGCGCCGGAAAAAACTCGCGTAATCGTTCCTTTTCGCCAAGTGTTACGTGACGCTTGCAAATCTACGATTAATATCACATCGCCGATCTTCAATGGATCTTCTACGTGTGTCCACTTTTGTCGAGGAATCAAATTTGGCAAATACTCACGTATCCAACGCTTCCAGAAAGCATCGGCAAAGCTTTGTGATAATCTATATTGTTTTCTTAAACATATGTTTTTCGCATCGTATTGGCCCAATTCGAGTTCTCCAGACGAAGATCCTATCAAAAAATGGTTGGGAGTGAGCGCCTCGTTATCTCGCGGATCTAAAGATACATGCGTGAGCGGTCGTGAGTTGACAGAATGTTCAACTTCTGCAAGGACTGTAATCAAGACTTCTTCACTAGGCGCGTGCTCACGCAGTATGCCATGTAATGAAGTCTTAACGAAACGAATCAATCTCTCCCACGCGCCACCCATATGTGGAGCATCAGGGGGATTGAAACGCCATTCTATGCGTCTAGTCAAAGCTGTTTCTGCGATTTCGGCATTGTCTATCTCTCTAATCACATTTTTCAATTCTTTGCTCGCTCTTCGGAAATTAGTCCCGTTATCGCTGTAAACGATCAACGACGCACCTCTTCGAGCGGCCAATCTCTGCAATGCCATAATCGCAGAACTCGTGCTCAAACTATGCGCAAGCTCTAGGTGAATTGCCCTAGTCGTGAGGCAGGTGAACAATACTCCCCACCTTTTTTCTTTGCGCCTACCTATCTTTACCTCCATCGGTCCAAAATAATCAACACCGCAGTGACTAAAAGGCCTCGCTTGAAACGCGAGACGACCAGCTGGCAACGCACCCATTGACGGCTGACGTGGCTTGCCTCGACGTAAACGGCATATCACACACTTACTTATAAGTGATCTCAAACAATTTCTAAGACCGACAATATAATATTTTTGACGCAACTCGTTCATTACCGTCTCTTTATTCCCATGATAATATTTTCGATGGTATTCAGCTATAAGTATCCTAGTAGCAAATTGTTTACTTTCAAGAATAATCGGTCGATTATTAAAAACGTCTGAGTGTGCCAAAGTCGTTCTCCCGCTCACTCTCATAATACCGCGTTCATCTAAATAAGGCATCAAATTCGCTAATTTACTACCTCTATTTACTTCTTTGCCTTTCGCCAACGCACGCGTCTCGGACGCGAAACACTCAGTCTGTATCACACGGTACCAGTAGTTTTCGCATTCTTCGAGGTTTTCCGCCGTGATACTTTTACAAAGGACTCTTTTACGTTTGCCTCGTTTACGCCGTTTGCGCTTGATATTTCTAGGCCTAAGATAGATTTTCCAGCGGTCAAAAACTTTACGTGTCCTTCGCGCATGCACTAGAAGTCCCCGCCATCCCGCCAGTCTCGTCGTGAGCGGTAATTCGTTCAGTGTTATCGTTGTCATTGTCACGAGCGCGGAGGCTTTTCTCAATTTTATTTTATCTATCGAAGCCTTTTCTTCTTTGTTAAGTGTTATTTCAACGGGCCACTGATTTTCTGCGCGATTCAAAAATTCAGGACCCAAAAACCACCGATCGTCACTACGCAAGGTATTTTTCGCACAGCGCGTCGCTTCGTCGGCAGGATTTTTAGCTGAGGGGACCCAACGCCATTCAACGACTTGCGTAAGCTCCGCGATTTCCCCAAGTCTATGCGCGACAAACATTTGTCTCGTCCGCGGTTCGGATCTAATCCAGCAAATAACCGTCGCTGAATCAGACCAAAACACACGCCGCCAGATTTTAATAGTAAGTTCATCTTCCACAAATTTAGCAAGTCGGGCGCCGAGCAGCGCGGCTTGAAGCTCTAGTCGTGGGATCGATAGCGGTTTCAAAGGCGCGACTCTACTTTTCGACGTTATCAGCGATGCATGAGCTTCATCGTTATCGGTTGCAAAGCGTAAATAAGCAGCCGCGGCGTACGCCGTGATGCTCGCGTCACAGAATATATGTAACTCGGCTACTGAATCCTGCGCTTTTAATGGAGAGAAACATCGCGGTACATGACACTCTTTTATTTCTTCCAGTTTATCAATCCACGATAACCACGTCGCGACTCCCTCATCTTGAATTTGCTCGTCCCATTTGACTCCGCTGCGCCAGATTTCTTGCATGAGCAATTTTGATTTTAACGTGAAAGGCGCGAGGAGACCGAGAGGATCGAAAACTGACATGATAACACGAAGGACTTCTCTTTTCGTCGGTTTCTTATCTCCATTTAAAATTAATTTGGAAATTTTCGCGAACTCTACGTTAAACCGTAAAACATCTTTTTGTGGATCCCAAAACAAGCCTAAAACTCTTTCTCCTTCCCGATCGCATAATCGGATCTCCCGGCCGTCCGTCGATTGTACACAATCCACCCTTTCTCGCAAAATCGTCGTGTCATTGCTGGCCCACCCATGCATTTCGAATCCGCCCTCCGAATTTATCATAACAACGTCTCTAACAAGCTTCACGGCTTCCCATTCTGTTTTTCTACTCGTCAAAAAGTCACCTATGTAGCTGTCGTCGATAATGCTTTTACTTGCGTCCGTATGACTTTCCAAGAACTGCTCAGCGTTTACGTTTTTTATATAGATCGCATTACAAGGCGACGATTTCGCACCAAAAATTAAAGTTGTCATTTCGTAAACATCGGGCTCGCGATGCCTGTCTTCCCCTCGCCACAGAAATCTTTGCGCTCCTCGATCGCTTTCTATCACTTTAACGCGTAAAAACATATCGGAGATATCGGCTTTCACGGCTATTTTGTACTGTCTGAATTGAATCAATATACCGAGTAAAGATTTTAATAGGTCGGGACTAGCTTCTAATAAATCATTCAGACTTAGCTTTTCCTCATTCGTAGCGTTCTCCCCTTTCTCATTTTTTATCCGAGTTTTCGCGCCTGCGTCTAGTATAAACCGAATTTTGTTAGGCTTATTCACGTTCTGTACACCAAAGTGCGGCAGATACCAAATCCTCGGTCTTTTGATCGACAAGTCTGCTTTTACGGCATATCCGAGATCTATAAATCGCTGCACGAGATCTTAAAATTCGCATTACTCACATTCGCAGTTTCTCTATCTCTTGGTCCTGGCTGGTGTCTGGTGCTGTTGGCCCAGGGCTGTTGTGTCTGCATGCCGCTGTTGACCGTGAATCGCCTCGGAGTCCTCTCACGAAAACGGAAGCCTGGCGGGACGCCGCCGCCGACGTTGTTGAAGCCTCCAGGCTCGCCGAAGTCAAGGTCGCTCTCGGCCTCGCTGCTCTCCTCGCCTGGTGGCCCGTTGTTTAGGACGATCGCTTCTGCGTCGATGGGACGGTACGGTCGGCGTCCAGCTGCCGCGTTGTTAGCCGGGCCTCCAGGACCGTCCAGCCTCTCGTCTCTCTCCGCGCTCTGCGCAGAAGTCCTGGTGATACGCCTTGGAATTTGCCCCTCGCTTGGGGCAGGCAAGATCTCCTCGAGCTGGTCGATGGGGACGGCCTTCCTAGACCGTTTGGCTGGAGGTTTGGTTGGAGGTGAAATTCAAAAAAATTAGTCGCTTTCCGCAGAGCACCGTAGTTTATTTTAACCGCAGCTAATCCGGAAGAAGTCCCGGGTTTTGGCACCAATTTGTATTTGACTAAAGCTGGGTTAAAATAAATTTAGGTGGTTTTAAAGAAAGGTCACTTTATTGGATTTAGAAAATTACAACGGAGATTACCTTTGCAGTAGCGGGGCCAGAGGTCAACTGCCCGAGCGCCTGTCGCGCTGCCCTTTTAATTGCTCGCTCAACTGTCGCCCCTCTACTCAATCATACTTCGGAGAAACCCCCGATATCGCCGTGTTTTGCTTCTCCAAACCGCGCGTTGTCTCGCAGCCTTTCGGCCCGGATCCTGACCATCGTCAGAGGGCGGATATTCTTATATCCTCAATTTTTACTTCTTTCGAAAAACACAGATTTTCCGCCCGGAAAACCATCCTCACGAGATTACAGCTTTCGAAAACCAAGTTTTCCCGGCACGGCACGGTGGCTCTCGTGAAGGTGAATTTCCCAGTTCACGGAAAATCTCAGATTTTCCCGTCAGAGCACGTCATCTTTCTCAGCAACGGTTTGGAGCGCAGATACGTACACGCTACCCCCGCGAACCTCTGGCATCGCTTTACATTTTGCACTATAAATAATAAAATTAAATTAAACGCACTCGCAAAATACAAAGACGTCGAGAATCTTCTCGAATCTCATTGGCTATAAGTTCGAGAAACCTCGCACGTGCGGACGTAGATACGGGTTCGCAGAACACCGAGATACGTTTTCGATTCGCGAGGCGGCGAATCTTTCAGTCGCCATAAGTTTTGTCTCGTGTATCAATTTCGGCATACGAACCGCGCTTGTTTTAAAATTCTGACTCGATTCGCGATAATCAAACGCTGGTTGTTTTCCTTACTTGATATTCTTAGCTTAGATATAAATTACAATAGGCGCTGAATCATATTATTATAAGATATTATTAACATTATTTTAAGACAGTAATATTATTTATTTAAATATAAAAAATCGCGTTTGCGCACGCTACAACTGGCTCTCTTAGATGGAACAACGAGTTCTTCATCGCCAGATCGAGCATGCAGGACGAGATCAGGAAAAAAGACTACTAGAGAATATCTTGGTCGATGGTTACAGTGCACCCCAAGACGGTGAGGACCACAATGGTATTGTGCTTCAGTTTCAAGGCTGTTTTTGGCACGGGTGCCTCCGATGTTACAGAATAAACAGAGATATAGATTTGAAAAGTGGTGAATCGATGGATGCCAGATACGAAAGAACATTGGCCATGAGCAATAGGCTAAAGATGGCAAATTACCAGTTGATTGAAAAATGGGAGTGTCAGTTTAAGAACGAGATCTCACAAAATGAAGAACCTTGTCATTTTGTTAACGAAAATGTGGTGAATGTAAAAAGAAAAGTGCTTGATCCACGTGATGCATTATTCGGTGTACGCACTGGTAACGCAGTCAAAGTTTTTGATTGTCAAGGCGAAGAGAAGATCAGGTACCCCCCCTACCCCAGCCTATAAAAGTATATTTTTAAAAAAAATAAAAATACTGACCGATGTATTTTAATTAGCTCTATCCAAAAATATCGCCAGATTAAACTGCTCCACCTTATATTTCTAATAAAAAATCAATAAAGATTTGGGAAAAAAAAATTAATTATCTTGATTTTGATACTGCTATATCTTTTTAAATAAACAATATTTTAAACTGCTCCAAACTGCTCCAAACTGCTCTACATCCATATAATACTGCTCCATAGTAATTTTTATCGGCTCCGCTATAGTTAACTGCAAAATAAATAAAATTCATTTTGTCAGGCATGAGCTGATTGAAGCGCGTAGCGCGCAGGCGCGGCTCTCATTCATTGCCGGGATAAAGTTTAAATTACATGCCAATGGTGTTTAATAACGTATTTTATTTTCGATTCTGCCTTAGGTGCCACTGTATTGACTATTAGAAGGAGATTTTCAGTCAAATAATCTGTGATAATCTAAGAAACAGCGATGGTAGTTTTATAATACTAAAAGGTAGCGATGGTAGTTTTATAATACTAAGGTCGCCAGTCAAACGAGTGGGTGAGTTATGTTTTGCACGTGCATCAAATATTGTTTTTCAATTCAGGACGTGTAAACTGCGACTGAAAATTCGTATAACGCGTAAAGCGGCACTTGACACACGCTGCATCGAAAAGTATATATTTTCAAGTTTACTAATATCAATACAGTAAAATAAATTTATTCAACTTCAAATTTCTATAACTTAGAGAAGATCGCGATCCTGATCTAATTATTCGCGCGAATCACTCCAAGAATAAAAACACTTTAGCACCGGGATATCCTCGCAGGAGGTGTACACGTCACTTTCGGAGTCCTGGATTCGGCGTTCATTCAAATGTAAACTTTACGGAAACACGCGTAAAACCAAGAGACGAACTATTTTCTCGAAGAAAGACAAAACAGCGTGTAGCTTATGTAAGGGGCTGATTATGACTCGGCTCATTGCGACGCTATATCAAGCATGCGCGAATCAGCAGGGAATCTCGATCAGGACACGAATCGTTTCTGGAATCCCTACAGCCTTGTTTTTTTTCTTCCTCTAATTTTGGATTTTCCTACATCTCGAGAAACTCGCCGGATGAGCAGATGCGCGAAAGATTAATTAATGAAGCGATGCGAATGACGCTATGTGGATTTGCTTACAAGTTGTTCCGTCGCGCTACGGAATATGGGTCACATACTGCGAGAAACGTACAAAAAGCTTTTTGCCGCGTGTTTGTAACTTTGAAAACGGCAATTTGCTTGTTGTAAGCCTCAACGAACTATAGGAAGATACAGACATTTGGAGCAGTCGATAATGAAAACTCTTTGCATTTATAGTTTATGTGATAAATGGTTTTAGATTTTTCTTTTATTTTACAATAAAATTTACAAACTTATGAACAAAAATTTCATGATAAGATCCACTGACTTCGAACTTATATCGTATAATATTATAACACGCATCAGTCTTATAATATGGGCCTTATTTATACTATTTAATAATTTAATACACGTTCTAGTAATGATTATATATTCTGTAAACACGGTTGAGCCCCTCACTTCAATGAATCTTTAAGCATCGAAAAACTGTGCTAAAGCCGTTTTCACCCTAGCACAAAGAACAATAGGGTACACCGTTGGTGATCGATCTACAATTCGAACTTTTCGAATCATTGAAGCAGATACAAAAATCGTTCGTGCAGCTATAAATAATTTACAGGCATGTGAAATGGTATCAAACCGAAAAATTATCGAAAATCATAAAGATAAGTATCTTCATCATGCTGAGAGATGGCGAGACAAAGTTTCTATAGTTTTACCAGAAGAATATTTTCAGAAGGAAATATGTGTTCGGGTGCTTATGAAACGTAAGAATATTTTTACAAAATCAACAACAATAAAATCATTAAGTATTTGTATTAAGTTTCTTGGTTTATTTATTTTCCATCTCAGTTACCTACACTATTTTCTAAACTGTTTAATCTTGTCATATAAATTAATAGTTCACCTCAAAATTGATTCAAACTTTATCCCGGCAATGAATGAGAGCCGCGCCTGCGCGCTACGCGCTTCAGTCAGCTCATTTCTGACAAAATGAATTTTATTTATTTTGCAGTTAACTATAGCGGAGCCGATAAAAATTACTATGGAGCAGTATTATATGGATGTAGAGCAGTTTGGAGCAGTTTAATCTGGCGATATTTTTGGATAGAGCTAATTAAAATACATCGGTCAGTATTTTTATTATTTAAAAAAATATACTTTTATAGGCTGGGGTAGGGGGGTAGATCAGGTGGTCCAAAGTTTTACGCGTATAAATGTAAAAAATCGGATGCTGAAGAGGAGTGTATATGCAAGGTTAAAGAGATTCAGTTGAACTATACGAGCAGTGAACAAGTCAATTTTGATTCGTTTCGAGAGATGATCGTTTCTCCACATCGGGAAACAGTATTGACGAATTCCACTATACGTAGAACGGCATTTGAGACAAAGACATGCAAACCTATATTTAGAGATTAGAAGATTTACAGAGTTAGACAAAAGTTACCCGTATGGTTATAAGATAACGGTAACTGACAGCCTGTAGTTACATGTAGCGAAAACTTGTGTATAGACGACACTACAAAAGAAAAAACTATTTATTGGCTGAGAATTGTGCTTACATCGTGCTGATTGGGCACGACACACCACCATCAACCTGATTGGACAAGGTACGCTGCCGTCGAGCTGATTGGCTGTTTGTACTGATGCGGCTGGTGGTGGTGGTGGTGGGCGGTCACAATGATAGCGCTAATCGTGGGGGATCTATATTAAGTCAACTTGTTCACACTGCAAATTACCAGTATTTGACTAGCTACACGGTACAGCTTTAAAGAGGAACACCACGATTTTTTTTTCATCTATTTTAAAAGAAAAAGTATGTATATCAATTATAATTATTATTATCATTTAAATAATATAATAATAAAATAATGTACATTATATGTTTAGATGGATTTAGAGGGGCTGAACAAGATTGCTAATGGAGGTTACCTTCCAACGAAGAAGGTATCTGAGCTGGGGGTTGATCGTCATCACATGGTGACGGCACTAAGAGAAGTCAAGACACGATTTGCCTCGATGATTGTGGCAGTTCTCGATGAAGAATTCCAAATTTTTCTTCTTTCTCAGGTATCTTCTGCACTGACGACGGATACTAACTTGTTTGACAAGCTGAGTGTCCAAGACAACAAATTACAATTTTTCTTAGATTATAAGGGTAACAACGCTATTGAGTTTACCACGGTGTAACTCTTTTGTGAATACAAACTGTAAATATAGAAAACGGGTACGATTTCAAGAAAAATCAGTGGTTCATTTGATGTGTGTATGGGTGTATGCATATGAAAATGCACGTTGTGGAGAGTGGGAACAAATAGCCCGTGATAGAGAGCGTTTTCGAATGAGGGTTGTAAGAACTAATAACATTATTACTGCTGTACTTTTAAAAAAACTCGAAAAATTGTCTATTAAATAACAAATTGTTTGCACTTTTAATTTTTTTCTAAATAAATGTATTTTTTACTTTCATTGTTTCTTCAAATTTCTTAATCCCTTATGCCATACCTAATTCTTATGCACATGGACGAAAAAAAACTTCTATTGTGTAACTATAGATGGCACTGTGTTACGTGAAAGGTGATTGGTCGATCACTCCATCGCTAACTTGATTGGTTGGTTGCCTGTGCTTACATAAGTATTGCTACACCCACAATCCACGACCTTATATGTGAAGGTTAAAGAGAAGTGTTGGTTACATGATTGTCTCAGTAGCAGTTATGGATACGCGATGGAAACATCCGTTTACCTCCATGTTGTGCGGTCCTACAGGATGTGATAAAACGGTATTTGTAAAGAAGTTCCTAAAGGATCTTCATCATCTGTGCGATACCCAAATCGAACGTGTTATTATCTATTACGCAGAGTGGCAGCAGAGCTATAAGGATCTTCAAAGCGAAAAGGTGGAATTTCGCGAGGGTTTACCGCAGATTAGTGACTGGGCCAGTGATTCCAGACCGAAACTCGTGATCATTGACGACTTGATGCGAGAATCGTCGTCGACCGGCAGTATAGTCGACATTTTCTCGAAGGCCTCGCACCGACACTCGCTCTCAGTGATATTCATCACATAGAACGTCTTTCATCAGGGTAGAGGACAGCGTGACATATCTCTAAACGCACAATACATTGTCGTGTTTAGAAATTTGCGAGATAGATCTCAGATACAGTCAACTCTGTCCCGAGGATCCACGATTTTTGCAAGAGGCTTAGTGGGACGCCACATCGAGACCATACGGATACCTTCTGCTGGATTTAAAACAGACTACACCTGACAACTGCCGATTTCGCATCTGTATCTTTCCGGACGACGAAGTGCACTACGTCTACGTGTCACGGAATAAAAAGATGAATAGTGGCGACACGTTAAATCTCGTACCAATCGTCTCCTTGTGATAGGTGTGTCTAAGAGACAACATCCCTTTGCGCATAAGGACGCTGTCATTTTAAAAGCGCTGTTCCATTTGAACGATAAACAGCGAAAGGCTCTCTTGCAGACGGCTGATTCGAAATTAGTACCTGATATTTGTGAGTGTGCTTTGAATGTATTGATCGGTAACGTGCCGTTGGAGAAGTCTTACAAATAACACTTACGCAGCCATGAAAAAACACTGTGGAAGTTAGCCGAACCTTGTGTGAGCCTGTCGAAAAAGAAAAAAATCATTGTACAACGCGGTGGTTTCTTACCAGCATTATTGGCTCCTATTATTGGTACACTGTTGGCTAGTATCATTAGTAAGTAGACGATATGGAACACGCTAAAAAGAGCGGGTTGTCTGTCATCGATGTTGTCAGCCAATATAGCTGGTTGGAACCGATCAAGCAAAAAACCTTCAGAAATGTCGCTGAGGATTTCTTGCGTATACTGTCGAGAGCAGTGGGCGTAAACCAAAGTGTCTCCAGACAGACAAGGGTA
The DNA here is from genome assembly GCA_020010945.3 of Muscidifurax raptorellus. Classification (NCBI taxonomy): domain Eukaryota; kingdom Metazoa; phylum Arthropoda; class Insecta; order Hymenoptera; family Pteromalidae; genus Muscidifurax; species Muscidifurax raptorellus. Next base: position 2,544,527 of record JAHUUD020000014.1, on the reverse strand, counting down.
AAAAATTCCTTGGTCGTGAGACGCAGCAAGTTTTGCGCGACAATGACATCAATCACAGAGTGGCACGCAGTTCCGATACAAAGGCTGACATCGCGGAGAGACTTATACGAACTATTAAGGAGCGAATTTGGCGATATTTCACTCACAAAAATACACGGAGGTACATCGATGTATTGCAGAATATTATAGAGGCATACAATCACAGAATTCACTTAGCGATAAAGATGACACCTGCATCTGTGACCTTGTACAACCTTGGAAAAGTAGGGGAAAATTTGTTCGTGTCAGTCGTGCACGATCCGTCTTTGACAAAGGATACGAGGGCGGCTGGACACTAGAGTTATTTAAAATTGTGCGGATTTTTCTGACACGTCCACCACATGTCTACTATTTGCAAGATCTGTCAGGTCAGGACATAGATGGTGGTTTTTACGCGGCGAATTGAGCAGAGTTCGAAAAGATCTGGTCACGGAATCATTCAAAATAGAAAAAATTTTACGCAGTAGGGGTAAGGATCGCTCAAAGGAATATTTCGTCAGCTGGAAAGGCTATCCAGAAAAGTTCAACTCCTGGGTCAAGGCTAATCAACTTTCGCAAATATGAGGGATCAATTTTACATTATTCTGCCTAGCAACAGCAGTGTGAATTATTTCGCGGAAAACACTACAACGCATTATGTTACACAGTTGCCACAACAGATCTGATTACAAGGTTTATGGCTGGTCGCACTCACAGAAGTTCAAATTCCGCTAACGTTCCAACACGTGTAAGTCGACAAAGAAGAAAGAAAATTTTCCCTGAAACGAATTCCCCCCACAAGGCTTGAGACGAACGAGCTAAAAGTGGAAAATTTTACAATCGCAGAATCGCTGATTCGTCCAGGAAATAACAAAGACTCGCAAACTCCCGTTGAGGAGATAAATGACTTAGAATGTATTAGTGGTCATTTGCGGCTGATAGTTGAACGTGGTGGTTATGCGACAGTCAGAAAAATTCTTGGATTTGAGAAGGATAGGCAGATTCTCTTTGTTGACGATCAATACACCATAAAGGCTGATAGACCTGCTCGAGTTTCCAATGGTCTATCAGCCATGTTTATGATCTACAGCGACATCTGTGGACCGTATATGACAGGTGATGTTCAATCAAGGTTGCTACGCGCTGTATCGATGAATACCGATAATTACGAATACGGTACTACCTGAATCAAAAGTTTCTCTCCGCCAATGTACGCACCATTGTTATTCAGCTCATTTCAGACTATTGAAAAATATATAAGAGATGAATGTGGACAATCGATACCATTCGATTAAGGGACAGTGACCGTGAGACTTCATTTTAAAAAACTCGACTAGATGAATCGCTACGAAGATTACTTCAGTTGTCAAGTTGGCAATGGCTACCGTGGGGTAGGAGGAGGAGGTAGGAATCCGTACACTGAAGGAATTTGCCATATTTACATCGGTTCTCCCTACCAAAGAGGTCACGGTGGTATCGGCTCCTTCCTAGCCGGCATATTTCATCGAGTTCTCCCGTTTATTAGTCGGGGAGTCAAAGCTGTGGGTAAGGAGGCTGTACGTACGGGTTTCAACATTGTGTCTGATGTTACGGCACGCAGCATACCAGTTAAGGAGTCCTTTCGTAACCGTGTGAGAGAATCTGGTTAAGTTCTGAAAAGAAAGGCGGAAAAAAAATTGGACAGACTGATGGAAGGGTCGGGCTATAAAATCACACGCTACGGGAACTGACAGTAGTATAAAACGCAAGTCGAGAAGTGGTGTGAAAAAGACGAAAAAGAAGAAGAAAAAGCAGACAGTTCGAAAGAAAGCTCCAAGAGGAGTGTCAAAAGAAGCAGAACGGCTAGAGATATTTTTGACAGTTAAACAAAAAAAAAAAGAAAGAAAAAAATGGCATTTCTACACAATCAATCGTGCGAGTATTTGAAGTCCGAGCTGCTATTGTTCGACATTCCACAGACCCAAACCACAATCGAGGGATCACATTGGGTTCAATACAAACCGATATCGTCTTTGATCGATGACTCACCTATAGAATTTATGATCCCTAGCAATAGTGATGAATACCTCGATCTGGCTCATACAATGCTCAGTCTTCGTGTAAATTTGAGATCTACCACATCCAACGAAGATATATATGAGGCAAATCGACCAGCTTTTAGACTTTTACAAGCCCGAAGAGGACCAATCAATAATTTGATGCATTCACTGTTCAATCAAGTTGATGGTTCTTTCAATCAGAAGCCCGTGTCACCACCTACCAACGCCTATGCCTACAAATCGTACATCGAAACTTTGCTGAATTACGGACCTGTCGCAAAATCCTCCCACTTGTCGACTGTCTTATGGTGTGAGGATACGGCTGGAAAAATGAACGACACAGAAAATCAGAACCAGGGATTAGTGGAGAGACGAAAATTGCTTACTGCGGATAAATCTGTTGATCTTATTGGCCACCTTCACGCCGATGTGTTTAATCAGGAGAAGCTGCTAATCAATGAAGTTGAAGTGAGGGTACGCTTAGTGAAATCTCGCGATAACTTTTGCCTTTGATTTGACTCCAGATTTATCGGCAAATGACTGCAGTCATTGGAATTTGATTAAACACGGTAGCGTTAGATTAGAAGTACGTTTCAGTGCGGGTCTAACAGAAACAGTCAATTGTATTATATACGCAGAGTATGATAATATTTTGCAAATTGATACCTCACGTCAAGTCATCGTCGATTTTAGCGTTAAAACGTTCACCTCGCAGATGTCGGTACTCTCTACTACTGAACATATATACACCTAGCGAGTTACTTTGCAAATTCAGTCTCTCTCTAACACTGTTCTTATACACTTCATCCAAGCATGGACGTAATCATTGACATTTAGTTCTTCAAAGGCACCAGACATCGAAATCTACCAAAAGAAGTAGCCGTAGTGGCTGTGAACAGTAATTTTAGTAGTCATTGGCTGGTAACACCGGCAATAGCGCAAATAGGCATAAAATAGCGCTTGGTCATCTGAGTGAAGATATACGAAGACAGAACGATTGGCTGACCCAGTAAAATCACAGACTCGACTACTTTGACGGTGAGGTGTCTTTGAAGGCGGTAAAAAAAATTTTAAGAGAACTTTCGAAAAGTGTGCGGAAAACATATGTTAGTGGTAATGATAAATGGCTAGTGCTACACAAAATAATACCTCGTCAAATTTGTAATCTTGATTACGATCAGGATTGCCCGTCTTTCGATAAATTATCGCCCGATGTATACTGCATGCATCACGCTGCTACAAACCTTGCTACACAAATTATTGTTATGCTCTAAATCAGACTTGTAGGCTAAAATCGTGGCTACTCGCAGGTACGAATGAAAATTCTAGCAGTGCTTTTGAAGACATTTGTAGTGATGGACAGTCTTCAAATATTGAAAAACCTGTCGAAAATCCGCTCGCATACTGTCGGTGTATTCCCAGCCGATCAGATACCGAAGGTGTGGACGAAACCGACAGCGTTCGTTGTAAACACGGATGATCATACAAAATCGGGTATGCATTGGGTTGCCCTGTGCGCTGACAAATCTTGCAGCGCTTTTTATTTTATTAGTTTTGGTCTCCCATCATTCATATCGGATCATATAAACCGGTTGCGAAAAAATTGTAAACAATTTCGCTGGAATAATATTCGACTACAGAGCGACTCTTCCAAAGTGTGCGGTCAGTATTGTATTATGTTTCTGCATTATATGTGCGCGGGTCTGGGTTACAATAAATTTCTCGAGAATTTCTCTGATAATCTGCGAAAAACTATGATGTAGTCCGGCGGTATGTAGACTACAAAGAAAGAAAAAACGCTGACAAAAATTTTATCGGAAGCGGTGGTTGCATTGTCAGGTGTTTGCAAAGCTGCAGTTCTAAGATGTCATTGTTGTAGAGCAAGATGATACTGTGAGATACAGCGTTTTTTTTCTCCGAATGTTTGCTGCTCAATCACTGTTAATGCACTCTCTTTGTTCCCCCTCCGATGAGTGTCGCACACGTGGCGGTTACCACATCCACAGCCACCATCTCCACCATTGCCTATACTACATACCAAGCGTTCGGAGTAGTTTAGTCGTTTCAAAATGGTGGCAGAGGTGACAGCAATGACATGGCGCACCAAAAGAAAGACCGGTTTCAGCTTCTGAATACCCTGTACACTTTAGACAAGTCGTACGCAACGGAGATCATTGTCGGCCTGGAATACATCAGCTTCAGAGACGAGTACTACGAGCCTGTGGTACGCCTATTGGGCGACGACTCCAATGGAATCGCTTTTACCTACGATGGATGGCTGCAATTCAGAGACTGCTTCAACGAATTTTTCAAGTATCTTTCTGGGCCCAGCAGCGAAGACATGACGGGTCAACAGATTTGTGGTACAGGATGGATAGCAAAATTCACACACAGTAGGAAAGACAGGGCTATCGAAATTAAGGATAATACTCCTCCTAGGTTACTTGGAGTTCTCAGTAAACGCTATTGTGCAACTATTATTATGAATAAAGTCAAGTTTCTTCGTTTGAATGAATATATTGTTAAATGTATTGATGCACGCCTAGAATATATTAAGCTTGTAGCGGGCAGTGTAAGTTGTGTTGCCAGAGAGACTGTAGAATACATTAAGCGTGTTGATCTAGACAATATACCACGCATGAATACTGGTGTGTATACAACGACTTTTGTCAAACAAATTATTAATCTGTTTGATGATAAATGGATCGATATTATTACAGCCGGTGTGCAAACGCGTGCGAGAAAATTGAAAGACCAAATTCCGTTTAGCCGAAATGATATCGTCGATGTATTTTATCAGCTTGCGTCACAGTACCTCGATGTAATTGTCGACTTACTAAACAGTTACAACGAGTGAAATAATGTATTTTCTTACTCGTTGGGGGACTACTACTATCTTCATCACAAAGGTCGTGGGTATTAATACGAATGAAATGCATTGAGTGTTCGTTATTATTATTCACTATCTTACATCTATTGCGACCTCCCGTCGCACAATTCTTCCAACCATGACATTCCTGTCCATCTCAACCACGACTTCCCTCTCGCCGAGGTTCGAACGAGAGAATGCCGACGCACGCCCTGAGCGCGTATCCGGTAATCTTTAGATCCTTCTCAACGGATTCGACGCCGAAACCGCTCGTGCCCGCCGGTATAACCTCCTAACCGCGGCGTGTTCGTCAACACGCCATCGGACGACTTACCCGACGCGGACGGGAACAGCTGCCTCGCCCTTCCGATCGTCTACCGGTGCCGATGATCGTAGCATCTGTCGCAGTCTGCCATCACGAGATCATGGTTTCCCGCCCCGACGATAGCCATTCTCTCCCGACGAACGCATGTCCTCAGGCGTGCTCGCCGTTGCCGCGCCAGTGACTTCGCCCGAACTTCGACGATCACTCACACACTCAATAACCCGACTTCTATCTTAACTGGACCGCTGTCCCTAATATCACACTTTAATTACATCGAGTCTTAATCTAATCTAATGACTAAAGGTGTAATTTCATGGGCCGCTCCTTTTCATAGCGTCAGCGTCAAGAATTCTAGTTTTATCATTGCACATGCGCATGGTCTGACGCTAGTTTTTGACGCTGATTTTCAAAAGAAGCTCAACATTTTGGGCTTTTTCAATCGAAAATAGCATCACGAGTCAGCAGTTTTCTTTGAATTGTTAAATAAAATTATTTTGATACAAATAAGTTGTTACCATGGTAGTTTTTTGTATAATTTCTTTTTCTTAACATCTATATCTCATAAGCAGCAAGAAAAGCTAATACGGATTTAAGCTTACGTGTTTTTCTTCTCTTTGCCTCTTGAATTAATAATTCGCATTCATAATGCCACTTCCTTTTCTCGTAAAGAAACATTTTCAATATTACTATTCTCAACTCCAAAACGACGCTTCTACACTCCAAAATGAGACTTGACGCTGTACTTTGCCACATACGCTGCCGCTCGACGCTTTTGCATTCGACGCTATACCGCTCGACGCTTTTGCATTCGACGCTATACCGCTCGACGCTGCTGCGTTAACGCTACCGCTTGACGCAAAAATAATTCAGAATTTTGAGTTTCCCGCGCTCTTATTTGACGCTGACGCTAGCAAAGAGCGTCCCATGAAATTACACCTTAAGTCTTATTCTAATATAAAGTGACGCGAGTAATGGAACTAGCGATAGTCGTAATTTCGCGTGGTCGAGTTCACTTAACTAAATCGAAAGCTGTTAGTCAACGTGCGTCTTAATCGTGACGAATAATATTCGTAATCTTATTTATGTTATATTTGAGAGCGAGTCGTGACCTGTCATGTAGGTCAAGGTTGTGTTGTATACGAGAGCGGGGACGTTAGCTTGTAAGTGTAAGTCTTATTTTTGTCATTGTCATGAGAGCGGGAGCGATAGCTTAAAACGATAATCAGTGTGCTAGTCGAGTATAAAGTCACAACGTGAAAACGGTAGCGTCGGTGTAATAACGATAGCGATAGCTTGTCGGTAGAAATGGTCGTCAAGAGTATTCGTCAGTCTGTCTATGGTAAATCATGGTATGCGGTAATTCGGTAGCGGCCTGATGTTTATTTAACCCGTCGAACAACTCTTCGCGTTAACTCGATGAAGCATGTTAATGCCGCACTTATGCTCCGCCGCAATCCGCCGCTATATTGGCCACATGTCGGATTACATACCGGCGAGTTCGTGCATCATACTCCGCAATCGGCGCAATATTCTTCATAAGTAAGTTACACCGTACTCACAGTAACGCAGTAGTCAGACGAGCAGTACTCCTTTACAAAAATTCGTCCAAATTCTCCGGCAGTCAGGAGTGTAACAAAAGTAGCGGGTGAGCTGGTGTAATGTAATCACCGATTCCATTACGCATCCAAAACACTACTATTGCTATACATATCATATCTACACACACACACACGCACACACTTACTTACTAGCACGTCATCGCAGCACTCAAGAAGTGGAGCTGACAAAAAAAACCAGGAGAGAGAGAGATTAACTTATAAGTGCAAGCGGCACATAAGAAGTGGATCTGAAAAAAACCAGGAGAGAGAAAAATCTACTCATACGTACAAGCGGCACCCAAGAAGAAAAAAACGGGAGAGAGAGAGATTCGCTCATACGTGCGAGCGGTACCTTCACGAAAATAGGCTATATTCCAACGAACCAAGCAATAAATTCAAAATGTCATAAAAACGCTAGGGGATATTTTAGATTCAATGATAGCTTCATAAGAACCGCGTATTCGTATTTTTAAACACGAGAACAACGGAGATGTTTCCACGCAATGCGACGACAAACCACCGCGGAAAAATTAGCACAACTATGAGAAAAAAACTAGAGTGGAGAGAAAGAAATCGAAGCGCAATATTCGACGATCTGGAAATCCATTGGAAACACGTGTGCGATCTCCAGTAGAAAAAAAGAGACCGCGGGAGAGTTCTAAAAGAGACAAATTCTTAAGTGGTAGTCATAAACTATGATGTTTATGACTTGACCTGCCACGATTCCCTTAAAATTGAGAGAGGAAAATACAAATAGTCAGGTGACCCAATATGGAAATCACTAGCCCGAGAAAAACAAGGGGATATGCGAGTATATAAAGCCCGGGAGCAAAGGGCAATCATCAGTCAGTAATATCCGAAATCTCGCGCGGAACGTTACTCTGCTCGTCGCCAGACCACTCATATAAAAAAAAAACTAGCATCACATAGTATACGCTACTTGTGCGTTTCGAAATAAAAAGTATCGGACTTAGTCGCACGGTCGAGGAAGTGAATCCATCGGCATCTTTTTCGAAGATCACCCCCTGCTGAAGAAACAGAGGCAGTGGACTCCCTGCAGTCTACTCTACGCACCTCGAAAGGACGAGCCGTCACATCCAAGTGCAGCTAGCCACCGCTGTAACCTGAACCACCGAGCCTAGGCTGGAAGGCGCCAAGGATTGACAGCTGCAGCCACCCAGGAACATCTTTACACACATACACAAACAGCCACGCACACACACACATTAAGGTACTTTTCTCTTTTTAGAAATAAACGTGTGTCGATTTAAAAAGAAATAATGTATAGTTTAAGTGACTTCGTATCCGGCTCCCTTCCCCGGTAGGCAATGACCGCGTCCGCGGTAGCCAAAAGGGATTTCCTATCATTCATTCATATAATCATTTAAATTATTATCACTTTCACGTATCGTGGAGTTCGACTATTAAGGTAGGAATTCATGTAATTGTATTAATGTGTTAGATTTTGTAATTTAAATTTATAATCTGGACGTAACACTGGCGAACAAAAGAAGAACTCCTTACTCGGCTCCGATGCAAAAAAAGGAGAGGTATCGAGCAGCGCTCGCGGTCGACGTTAGGTTGGGTAGCTCACCTTCCCTACTCTCGCTCCCGCGTGCTCGAGCCTAGTCGATGTCGGCCGAGGCGCCACGAAGACTGTGCGGCCGCTTGTAACTGGCAGCGGACTGCCATGCTACAGTATATTTATGGGATATCTAGGTGCCCCAGGGGTAGATGGCTGCACGTCCCAGCGGGGACAGAGAGAGACAGAGCGAGGAGAGAGCGGCGGTTGCCGCGAGTAAGCGCCCGGCTCAAACAAGTACCGAGTTCTACACAAACAGCCACGCGTCAGATACCTGGAGAGCAACATTAACGTGGAAGCCTTTGCTGCGGAACTTCGGATTTTTCGTGAATCCACCGACACCGACGCCTTTGTCAACTCATCCAGCACCTCCAGCTTGGCAGCGTCAACTGATTCGTCAAGGCGTTAAACGAATTCTTTGTGTGAGGGTTCACAATTCGAAAAGTAATTAAGTGCGCGCGCGAGATTTTACCGGTAACTCGCCAATTTGTTTGCTTCGCGACTCTAATTCCGAGCACTGACACGGCGTGTGACAAAAAGTTCTACAAATTTCAATGTACGTTGCGTAATCTTTAATGCCTAGTCATTTTACCAAACTTAATTTCTTTTTTTATTTACGTATTCACGAATTACGCACGTCAACCTTTTTCTACCCTTTTTTATTTTATTCTATTTTTATTTTTATTACAACAGGTCCCTCATCCACAAACGTTATTCTGTCTTTTCTCCGAGCAGCGACCCACACGAAGAGCTCAACAACTCAGGAGAGACCCCACGCAATTGCGAACAGGTGCAATTTCTTTTTGACCGACAGCGACAGTTCGAACAGGTCAGGAAAATTTTTTCCTTTTTCTTCTTTTTCTTATAACAAACACAAAGCGCATTAAATTACCTGCAAGTGTATTTCAATTTGTTTAACAATTTCATACGTATCGTTGTAATGCGGATTTAACTTTGGCACTGTACCTCACCGTACATGAACGAACGCGAAGTTAATCTAATACTTAGATCAGGCAAACGATTTCAGCTGAACCCCTTTCTTAACCGCATCCAACGCAAAGTACGGAAGTCTAAAATGTCGCTGATACATATACTGACCAAGAAAACCACCGATACTGGTAACAACAACATTCATATCACGACGTCGAGTGATAGTTAACAAATTCAAACCTCTCCGAGGATATCAACCGCAAACTCAGGATTTCCTTCGAGTACTTTCTTCGCCCACGATGTTCAACTACGACTCGAGGCCACCTGTATCAACGATTTCAGCAAATATCAGCGAAGTCATCAACACGGTCAGATCGACACCCACTTACAACCAGCTAGATAATGGCTTGGCAAACATCTTTGGTGTCGGCTCCATTCACCCTTCGTACAGCCAAGGTAACAATTTCACCTTTGGCATCAAACAGACGTCAAACACCATAGGTACTAATTTTTGTTTCGGCGAACAGAACCAACGGTTTCATTTTCCACCCACTTCAGCATCGTTCGCTCCCTTGGTAGATACATATTTCTCTCCTGGAACGAACCAGAGAACGAATCACCTGTATAATTTACAAGGTAGATCGTGGCTCAATGCCACATTTACAACAGATACCAACACAGATGCCCGCCGTAAAGATTAATCAGCTGAGAAACAGTCGTGAGCAGAGAACGCTCATTCTACAACAATGGAGCTCGATCAAACCATGATATCGGTCGATGACAAGATCAACAGTAAGATGGATGAACTTATGGAACTCATGCATCGATCTTTTGCTTCGTTTGCACAAGCTCAGTAAACGCACACCAGCCTTAACAGCAACGTGGTGCCCACGACCACGAGTTTATGTCAAATCGTTAGTACACCTATCTGCTCAACAACAGCAACCACAATGGGCTTCAACACTGCCAATTGGACACAGAGAAATGCGCTGTTAACACCGTTTCACAGTGCCTCTGTTTTTGCGAGCACCGAACACCTGCATTTCTGGAATTTCTATAAAGACAATCCTCAAGCCTGGTTCAATCAAGTGGAGGATTTGTTCATGTCTCATAAGATCACTGAAGACGAGGTAAAATTCAACTTCGTCAGCAGATATCTAACTCCTAACATTCATCACGAGTTGCAATAACAAATGAGCAATCTAGTCAAAGGATTTAAATTTGTTGCTGATTTAATCAGCCTGGCACAAAACAAAGTGCCTAGAGACACAGTCATCTCTGTTTGGAAAAATTGTCTACCAGAGCAACTTCACTTTTTGATTTGGAATTACAAGAATGAATCCCAACTTCTTAAGGTCACGGACATGGCATTCGATGTCTTGCAACAGTTGCACAACATCAGCTCAATGAGATCTGACAACCAGGGTGCGGCTCCTTCAAACTGCAGTGACCACAAGCGCGACAAGCTAATTGCAGCTATCGAAAAGTCAACAATCAGCGCTCAACCAAATAATCGTTCTAGATCAAACAAGCGCAGAAATTTACGTTCCAACTCAAAAAACAGCCGTGTCGCGACTACTGCTAAATCCAATTACAGGCCACGCAACTTGAACTCCAAACATGGCTTCTACTACCACAAGTATGGCATGGAAGCGAAGAACTGCAAACTTCCGTGCGAATGGAAACGTGGTCCTAATCAGAATTATATAGTCAAGAACTCTCCCTACACCGACAATCAGGAAAACTAAAGAATCCTGCGTGGAGACTGACAGCCGGTCCATCTTCACCGCACGTCTCCACGTGAAAGACAATCTCTTATTATCCCATGCACGACTACATGACCTTTTGCCACGGCAAGAAAATTTTCTCGGCACTCGAGTTACGCCAAGCCTACCACCAGATACCGGTAGCACCAGAGAATATCCCCAGGACGGCAATCATCACACCCTTCGGACTCTACGAGTTCCCAGTGATGACTTTTGGATTTCGTAACGTCTCCTAGACTTTTCAGTGCTACATCAACTCAGCACTGGGAGATCTAGATTTCGTCTCCGTTTATTTAGATAAAATTATGATCGCCGCCACGTCAAAGAAAGAACATCACATATCTCGACAAATTACTAAGTCGTCTCAACGAGTACGAGCTGTAAGTCAACCTAAAAAAATGCAGCTTTGGCGTAACAGAAATAATTTTCTCGGGTCATCTTATCACACCCAACGGTTTTAAACCAAGTCCAGAAAAAGTCAAAGCAGTTCAGGAATTCCCACTACCACAGACCATCGAGGAGATACGTCGATTCCTCGGTCTTGTGAATAGCTACAGACGCTTACTTGTTCACGCTGCAGAAACGCAGCATCCCCTCAACGAACTCTTGAAGGGAGCAAAGAAAAAAATATAAACGTTCAGTCCCATGGACTGCAGAAGCCAAGGCAGCCTTTCAAAAATCCAAGGTCGACCATGTTAACCTCTCCTTTACTGCTCGAGAGAGCGATAAACTACATTCTCGCTTGGGAAAAGCGAGAATGCAGAGCTACGTCTGATAACAGACGCTTCAGGCACAGCCATGGAAGCAGTTCTTGAGCAACGCTCAGGAAACATCTGGCAACAACTTCCCTTCTTTTCATAAAAGTTCTCCCCTGCGTAAACGAAATATGCTACCTATGATAGGGAACTGATGGCTATCTACAAAGCCATCCGCTACTTTCACCACTATGTCAAAGGGACGGAAGTCAAAATTTTCAAAGATCATAAATCGTTAATCTATACTCTACAACAGAGCCACGATAAGATGCCAGCCATCCGCTCACGCACATTATCATACATCGCCTAGTACAACACGGAGATACATTATCTTCCAGGAGAACAGAATGATGTTACTGACGCACTGTCCAGAATCAACACTTTCACATCTCCTGCACTTTTCAACTGGAGCAATCCTGAACTTCTTGCGGATCAGCCAGTCAGAAAAATTCTTGCTAACATCAATACTTTTAAGCTGCCAACGTTATTCGACGCAAAGCAGCTCAGCGTAGAACAGGAGAATAAGGAGCAACTTTAAGAAATCTTCGAAACACCGGATCATCCTCTGAAGCTACTCAAACTTACATAAAGCCCCGGGCATGCAGCCTTTTACTGCGACATTTACGAGGAAGTCATTCGTCCTTACGTTTCTAACAATCTAAGGAAGAAAGTTTGACTACTTCCACTCACCTTCGCATCCTGGAGCAAAAGTCCCAACTCGACTCAGCCACCAACAGTACGCGGGGCCTAACCTGAGTCGCGAAATCGTCACTTGGTGCAAAACATATGCTGCTTGTCAACAATCTAATGTTACAAAGCACAACAAATTTTTGCCCAAGCACTTTATTACTCCAGATGAACGCTTCGATCATTTCCATCTGCACCTCGTAGGACCATTTGCCTACAGTCACGGCTACTCGCATCTCCTCACCATCATCTATCGTTACACGAGATGGCCTGAAGCTATTCCAATTACCGAAACCACTGCGGCAATAGCAGCTCGTGCTTTCTATGACAGCTGGATTTGCCGTTATGGTGCACATCATCACTGATCAAGGTGCACAGTTTGAATCCACTTTGTTCACTGAACTCCTGTCAATTCTCGAAGTAAAGAGGATTCGCACCACTTCTTATCATCCTACTTCAAATGGCATGGTAGAGCGTCTCTTCAGAGACATCAAAACGGCCGACTGAACACGAGCATTTGTGTGTCAGCGACTCACCGACACAGTACGCCATGTTTATGTACGTGAATATGCTACATTTTCGGTAGCATATTTATTTTATATCTATCTCTTTTTAACAATAAAACAATTGAGACCTCTTTAAAAATATGTACAATATTGCCATTCTAGCAACTAATTTATTACAATAACCTCAGAGGAAATATGCGTATCTAATGGGATGATTGGATATCGCATTAATATATTTAACATTATAAATTTTAATACAAAAATAACGAAATTAGTCAGTTGCAAATATTGCATTCCACTGTTAATACTAATAATATACATTTATTATCCAAACCTTATCTACCCGCCTATACTTGCCGTCCTCCGAGTCGCACCAATTATTATCGGTCCTCGGGATATTTTTATTAAATATAGATTAATTAAAAATGCAATCTTTTAAACTTAAGCTCTAACTAAACCTTAAATTTAAGTATAAACCCAAGCACCACCAAAGCCCCCATAGGAGGGCGATCATCATATGTAACTTTTAATCTTTTCAAAATGATGCTGTCGGTAGCCGTGGTGGCTAAGGCGGTTCGCTACTTTTTGATATACTAGTGTTCGAATCCAACGCTCGGAATTTTTTTTTCAAACTCAAATTAATTAAAGTAATTACTGGCAAAACTACACTCCATTCTCAATACCAACAATACATATATTTATTAGTTATGGTGTTGCTCAATAACCCAAACTCACACTCTCCTTATACCATTCTATGACTCGGATAATTTTGCGGCAATCATTTTTATTTGCGACGATATTTTTATTAAATATAAATAATTGTAGCTCCAACTTAAGCTTAAACATAATCACAATCAAAATCCGCACAGGGTGATGACGTTCATGTGTAACGTTAGATCCTTTTCAAATAATGATTTTGTTGGCTGTGGTAGTATTGCTTAATAACCCAAACTCACTCTCTCCTCATACCATTCTATGACCCGGACAATTTTACAGCAATCACGATATTTTTATTAAACATAAATAACTGAAGTTCCAACTTAAGCTTAAACATAATCACAATCAAAATCCCTACAGGGGGATGACGATCATATGCAACTTTCGATCTTATTCCAGTAACGATGTTGGTGACTGTGTTGGCTAAGGCGCCACGCTACCTTTTGGAATGCTCAAGTTCGAATCTAACGCCCGGTTTTTTTTTTAATACATATGAGTTGAAGAAAGCTATTCATTCAACTATATGTTGTAGATTTTTATTTAAAGTTATACGCATTAATACACATTTAAAAAAGCATGTAACTACTATCGCATTATCTATTCGCGCTGTGTATTTAAATCATTATCTTTCAAATACTTTTAATTTAGATTTTTTACAGTATCGATTTACATTAAAAGTTTGTATCACAATTTTTGTACGCCTTTGATATTTAAATTATTAATCTATGAACTTAATAAAACAACTTATGGGCAAATAAAAATGATTGCCGCAAAATTATCCGAGTCATAGAATGGTATAAGGAGAGTGTGAGTTTGGGTTATTGAGCAACACCATAACTAATAAATATATGTATTGTTGGTATTGAGAATGGAGTGTAGTTTTGCCAGTAATTACTTTAATTAATTTGAGTTTGAAAAAAAAATTCCGAGCGTTGGATTCGAACACTAGTATATCAAAAAGTAGCGAACCGCCTTAGCCACCACGGCTACCGACAGCATCATTTTAAAAAGATTAAAAGTTATATATGATGATCGCCCCCGGGTTTATACTTAAATTTAAGGTTTAGTTAGAGCTTAAATTTAAAAGATTGTATTTTTAATAAATCTATATTTAATAAAAATATCCCGAGGACCGATAATAATTGGTGCGACTCGGAGGACGGCAAGTATAGGCGGGTAGATAAGGTTTGGATAATAAATGTATATTATTAGTATTAACAGTGGAATGCAATATTTGCAACGGACTAATTTCGTTATTTTTGTATTAAAATTTATAATGTTAAATATATCAATGCCATATCCAATCATCCTATTAGATACGCATATTTCCTCTGAGGTTATTGTAATAAATTAGTTGCTAGAATGGCAATATCGTACAAATTTTTAAAGAGTATTCAATTGTTTTATTGTTAAAAAGAGATAGATATAAAATAAAACATTGGATAAACAAATGCGTTTCTGATACGCGAGAACACGCGCGAACGCCGCTACAGAAAATGTAGCATATTCACACACCGGGCACGTTTCAGCCTGCAAAGTTTGTAATTTCGAAATAAAAAAAATCATATCTGATAGATCTTAATTAGCCCTTTCGATATACGTTAATTAATTTATAAGCCCCTTTTTTGTTTTCCCAGGAAAAATCGAAATACGATTTTCCATTTTTATGCATTTCAAATACCCATATCTCTTAAAAAAATGGATTTATTATACTCTACTAAGCTTAGAAAAATTGCCCTTCAGCTAATTTAATTTGCCCGCGTGTAAATTATTATAAGTATTCAGTATATAGTATTTCTAAGCCAATTATTTGCGCATTGCAGAATTAAGGTGGTACTTACAACAAAAGCGTGCTGCACATGGTGCTGCATATAAGTATCTAATGCAAGGCATTTAAAATACAAAGTTATTTATCTTAACAAAAAAATGAAACTGATTAAAATAATATTTCAACCTAAGTTAAAGTGTTTTTATAATTGTTCCGTTTTCGGTATATTGTAGTGTAGGAAATGCGTAATTGTTTTGGAGGTGGTCATGTTGTATTCGCATGCTACGATTCGCTCATTATACACTTTTTTTATTTACATAAGTAAAAAACGTTTATATTTTTATCGGCCTAAAGGCGTACCACCAAAATTAAACGAAGTGGGTGCAGTCTGTAATGTAGTAACACAGTAACAGACATGAAATTAATTAAAAAAAAATAACCTCCACAATGATGTCTTTTGCTTTGGTATTAGATGATTAGTTAATGCACTATATTACACCACGTTGTATCAGTCCTCTGAATGTCTGAAAAGCATTCCTCGTTATCCTCATTCTTAAAGATGTATCAAAGATGGAATGATTTGTTGAACAGAAAGTTTCCTGTCGTGAAGTCTAAAAATAATAAATACAAAAATTTATCAAAAATTGACCCTTACATTAAACAAATTTTGCAATCGTAAAAGATCATTTACCCTAGGAAGCAATCTGTGTCGTGAATCGATTTTTTAATAAAGTGTGATACAATCGGCTCTGATGACTGTCCTAAGGTACTTTGCAGACTATATCCATGGATTCGAGGTACAAAGTCTGATTGTAATACAATACAGTGATAACAACTTGAAGACATATTGTCCTTAATTCTAAAGTTTTGACCTCGCGTGTTAATCATTCTAATATGAATTATAACGAGTTCTAACACTGTAAAATTATTACTTCAAGAAATTTTGTTGCATGGCATTTGGGATCTTCCCTTGCGTCACCAACCAGCAAAGCCTTGCACATGTTGAACATTACTAAGATATGATTTTCGTTTGGTAAAAATACTGGCGTATGTATAGTGATATAATTATGTAGAGCTGGCATCATGTCTGTAAATTAATCGAAACCATCTTTTTGGAAAAGCTCGTACATTAATTCCAACACTTTCCACATATCTTCTGATACTGATTTTCCTGTTAATCCAATTAAATACTGATGCAGTCATGCAGTTCTTCTCTGTTAAGTGAAGTAGTGAGGTTATATTCGACGTAAACAAAATAATGTTTCACTTTTCATTGTCGAGTAACGTTCAACTCAATACTGTACACAACAATATACCGGAAACGGAACAATTATAAAAACACTTTAACTTAGGTTGAAATATTATTTTAATCAGTTACATTTTTTTGTTAAGATAAATAACTTTATATTTTAAATGCCTTGCATTAGGTACTTATATGCAGCACCATGTGCAGCACGCTTTTGTTGTAAGTACCACCTTAATTCTGCCGCGCATGGGCAATGCGTAAATAATTGGCTTAGAAATACTATATACTGAATAACTTATAATAATTTACACGCGGGCAAATTAAATTAGCTGAAGGGCAATTTTTCTAAGCTTAGTAGAGTATAATAAACCCATTTTTTTAAGAGATATGGGTATTTGAAATGCATAAAAATGGAAAATCGTATTTCGATTTTTCCTGGGAAAACGAAAAAGGGGCTTATAAATTAATTAACGTAGATCGAAAGGCTAATTAAGATCTATCAGATATGATTTTTTTTATTTCGAAATTCCAAACTTTGCAGGCTGAAACGTGCCCGGTAAACGCACGTGTTCAATGGCTGACTGTATAGATGTGTATCATCTATAGTACACTGTTTCTGTGGCGGCGCCTCGCGGAGACGAAGCGAAGGTCTTCAATAAGATCACAGGCGTTTAGTGGTGGGGGTAGGCTAGTTGGACCATCTCTCTTTTTTACACCGTGGTAGTGAACAAGACACAGCTGAACTGAACGAGTTGAACAATTGAATTGAAGCTATTGTAGAAAGGTTCAAGAGTTTTTAAGAGAAGCTTATCATTGGTTTCATAAAAAACTTGATTTTTAAAATTTCGTACTAAAGCTTAAAATAATATATTCATCAATAATGAATTATATACGTAGAGTTCACGCTATGGAGATAATAAGTCATTAAGCAATTATATATACCAAATAAATAGATTATATTTATTATATTGTGTGGTTGTATTCAAATTTGAATTGTAATTATTCTTATTATTACAATATTTTATTATATTAACAAAAATTACAGAAAAATAATGTTTGTTATAATTTGAAACTATATAAATTAAAATATTTCTTATTTATGCTTGCAGTTACTGTGTGTTCAAGATTAACAAAATAGAAACTTAACTGTTTCAAAGTTACATGTAATAATGGATCACTTATCAAGCATTGACCAGATGAATTTTGAGAATAAGAACCAACGTATATTTACTGCAGCATCAGGTTATGATTTAGAACTCCAATCAACATGTATGCAAAAATCATATAAAAAAAATAATAACCTCAATGTTCCTGAAAAAATTGTTTTTGTGATTGATACAATTAGAGAACCTGCAAGCCTCGAATTCAAATTGAGTACGGGTCAAAAATATAATATTCTATGTATTTTAAAACGAGCTATAGAAATTTTTTTGCATAATAAATTAATGCTGAACCAAAAGCATGAATTTGCATTGGTCAATTTAGATTCAACAAAAGCAGAATGGCTTTGTGATTTCACAGGCAATCTTAAACTTTTGTTGAATAAATTAGAATCAATTGAAGAATGTAAGATACATAATGATAAAACCTATTTCGATTCACAACAAGTATTTAATTTGATTTATCAAAAAGTGATACATGAAAAATCAATTTTAACAGATAATGTTGTACGAATTATCTTATTGTATTGTAGATCTAATATGATTCCAAGATTTAATATAAGTAATTTAATTATGCAAGAATTAATTAATAATGCACATTTCTTTTTAGATATATTATATGTTCATGAAATACCAAATTTAGATAATAAATGTGAAGAAATTTATTCTGAGTTAAATAAATTAAACATAAAAGGTGTTTCTTATATTATGGAAGTATCAAGAAATGTTGCTAAGTTACATAATTACATGGCAAGATTACTTGCACATCCAATTCAACGAGTTAGTCAGAATCATATTCAATATTCTATCCATCCGACAATCTTAAACACGATAGTTGAAAATAAGTTACATACCTAATGTGTATTATTATTGAATTATATTATTGAAAAATTGATGATTATATTTTCTTAATGATGGATTAATTCATTGAATCGATATTAGTATTAATACATTGAAAATAAGATTTCCTTTATAAATAAAATATATTAATTATTTATAAAAATAATATTTTTTCAGTCAAACACTTTTAAAATTCAAAAGTTTTTTGTGCATGATAAAATATACACATATACTTTCTACATTTTTATTATTAATGCTAAAAACATATTTCCATTCTAACATAAGTTTAAGTTAATAATGTTAAAAAATGTATTGACCTTCCAGCTTTTTTTACATTAAAAACTATTGATATCAATTTGGTTTGTTACAATTTGTGTTTCTTAATATTTTTTACATATAATTTTCATTAATTTCTTATATGAAACATGTATAGAATATTTATTCCACTGGATTTTGTACAACAATCAGGATGAATTCTTTGTCAGGAGCAACCATAATTTCATGCTTTTTGCTACGAATACGAAGGAATGTTAAGTCATTTGTTGGATCCAAGTCTCTTATTACAGACCTCGCTTTATCTGATAACTGACTTATTAGGCCAGCATATTGAACAGTTGTTGTATTATCCATGGTCGATTTAATTGGAATACCTGTAAAAATGAGAATTTTATTTTTTAAATATGTATATAAAATAAAATTACAAAATTTGCTAACATATTTTGTTATTGAGTCATAAATTAATTTATATTACATAAAACTACAGATTAAATAATAATGGAAAGGACTCTAAATTAAAATACAAGGTTACTGGATTAAAGTATATATAAATACTCTTTTATAAGAGAATATATTTCTATATTCTCTGATTGTAGCTGAAAAATTTGAATCTTTTATTAATGCAACATCTTTTATTCATTTTAATATTGCTCTTGGCTTTGTGTGATGCATGATACATCTATTGGACCAAAAGGTGCAATAAAATAAGATTATGCATGCTGGCTTACACAGCGCACATGCTCAAATATATTTAATAAACTTAAAAAATGGAGACAATCGCTAAATGCTTGGTATATGTGAAATTTAGAAATTAAAGTTTCTGAAAAGTACATTATATAGTAAAAGAACAAAAATGTGCTTTATGGTAGAAAGATATATCTTTATTTATCAATACATATGTATTTTTCACAAAAATTATTGTACACATAATTTATTTTGTAGAGCAACTGTACAAAGAGATTCAGTGGACAGTACTCTTCAAGATAAATATTTTAATGTCTGTTAGTGCATATGTTCAGTTTAAGATCCTGTATGGGTGATTCCGCCTTAACTTGCACAAAACAGGTTACAAAATGTTTATTGCCTAAATTGATTTAATTAAAGTTTTAGCGCGGTTAAAAACTGGCCATTAACTAAAAATGTTCTATAATAATTATATACAACTTTAGTTGCTTTTCTCTCTGATTAATATATATAAGCAGTAAGTCACCGCATAGCAACGAGCAGCAACTATACGCCACGGAAGTTTTGTCGAATGCCAACTGGAATCGAGTGCATATTCAATTACTATTGCTTCCTCCTAGAGGAAGCTTTGTAATAGTAAAATTTTCAGTTTTGCTAAAACTTCATAGAAGCTTGTTTTGAGGTCTTTGGAGTTCGAAACATGTGTTTTTAGAAAATGTCCGTGAGGATATCTATGTATGTATACCGTCGTATTTCTGGAACTGCGTGGTCTATAATAATAAAATTTGACATGCATATGTGTTTTTTGACTCTGAATTCGGGAAAAAGAACTTTTTTGATTTTGACAATTGTGGCCATTTTTTGGCCATTTTTTTGATTTTTGGAAATTTTTTGTTTCGTTTTTTTAAAGGATATAATTTATACAAAAAATTCAGCAATAGTGTTTTTGAAAGAGTATAAAATTTCCTACTTTTTCCCGCAAGATTTTCTAAATTGACAGTTTTGTTCAATTTTTATGACATTTTTATGAAAAAGGTGTTTTTTTACATTCATATCTTCCAAATTAAACAGTCTAATGTTTTGAAAAAATCCATGATAATAAAAAACAATAATGTCTACATGTTCACAAAATTTTAAGTCATTTTTGTGATTACGTTTTGAGAAAAAAATCGAAAACCTAAAAAATCGGTTTTCTATGTTGCACAGTTACGGGAATAAAAAAGCTTTAATTAACTTGAATTTTTGGGAAAAGATAGATCTTTTGTTTACTTCGGCTAAATTCTTTTCGCAGCTTATAAGAACGATTGGTTGAATATTAAAATACAAATTGTTTGTCTCTCACCCTGTATACCCTGTATAACTGAAAATTATTATTTTTGTTCAACCTTATAACTCGCTAACGAAAACTCATAATGTTTTGACGAAATTCATGGTTTTATAAGGTTATGTGGTCTATTTGTGATATAAATTGCAAATCATTTTATTAAGAAGATCCGGAGAAAAAGAAATGCATTATTAAATTAATATACTTGAACGATACATACGAACAAGGAACAATAGATTTGTTTGGAGGAAGCTACGTGCCAATGAATTGGCAGCGGCTTTACTTTTTAATACGATCGATAGTAAAGTTTTTAAAACCCCAATTATATTTAATAAAGCTATGGATGAACTTAATTTTCTCAATGAACATGGAATACAAATTCAGTTGCCTTGTGGACGTAAAACAATTTACATTGAACCAGCTCTCTTGGTTGGCGATAATGCAGGTGTGGATACCATTCTAGGATTAGTCGAATGTTTCAGAGCAAAGATTTTTTATCGTCATTGTTTAATCGATCAATCTCAAAAAACAGTGTTTCTTTAAAGACAATGTGTCTTGGGAATTTTTTTTTGCACAATATAAACAATTTTCATATGTCAAAGAATACTTACGTAGATGTAATGCACGACGTGCATGAAGGGATTTGTAGGTATAATATTACGCTTATACTTAATCACTTTATTTATAATGAAAAGTTATTCACTTTGGGAGGGCTCAATCTAAAAATACGCGGATTTGATTATGAAATTGCGGATACAACGTTAATAAACCGCCCAAACTTACTAAAAATTGGATAACAAACGGGTGCTTGTCATCATGTCTGCGGAGGTGTTATGTCTACTTCAAAATTAAAATGTAATAATTGGTAATGATATACTTAAAGAGAATGAGTAATGGCAAATATACCTTCTTCTTAAGGAACTTTTCACAGTTGTTGTAAGTGATAGTTTGCATGCATCAACTCATCAATTGTTGACAACAATTGTTTATGAGTATTTATCATCTTTAACAACACTCAAACCTGTTTATTTAAAACCAAAATATCATTTTTTTACTGAATTATTTGAAGGAAAAAATCAAATAGGAAAAAGTGTTTCCCTAAGTACTGCTAGTCAAGTAAATGTTAACAGAACAATCGCAATTAAACGTCAGCTATATTTGAATTTTGGATTCATTGCAAATGAAAATAATGAGGTATTGCTAAAGTCGAAAAATCATAAAAGAAAATTGATAGAGTAATTAGAAGATTATAAATAATAATTATAAATATTTTTGTCATTTAATAAATAAGTCGAGTGTTGTAAGTGTTAAATCTGTTAACTTCTATGATAAGATAATTAAAAAATCATGTATTTTAATAAAATATTCTTCTTAGGCCAGTTATTTCACAAAGTTCACGAAATTATTTTTGATAATTCGAAACATATATTTATCACAAAGAATTTAAGAAATTGCTTTTTTTATTTCCATTTACAAGCATTTAAAATTTATAATATTAATGTATTCGCATATGATGTAATAGAAGAAGAAGATATTACTAATTGCGTTATTACAAACATGCAGGTGTTGTAAAGAGATGGATATTACTATGTTTCAAAGTGATCATTTCTTGATTACAAATGTATAATTTGAATAGGGCTTATCACAAATGACTGTATGGCACTTTGTTCAATAAAATGGTTTATAGTTTATTCAGTAGTAGAATCACAA
Source organism: Muscidifurax raptorellus (assembly GCA_020010945.3). Lineage (NCBI taxonomy): Eukaryota > Metazoa > Arthropoda > Insecta > Hymenoptera > Pteromalidae > Muscidifurax > Muscidifurax raptorellus. Next base: position 2,521,727 of record JAHUUD020000014.1, on the reverse strand, counting down.
GTGACGAGAGTGGCATGAGAGTGGCATGAGAGTTCGACTAGTCTCGAGCGCGGTCCAAAGCAAAGTGAAAGAGTTAAACGACGCTATCAAATGAGCACCCACGGATTATATAATACAGTAATACGTGAGACAATAATGTACGCATGTAATAAGCGCGCGAATAATTCAAAATATCTCATCACGCCACCTCAATTGATAAATTGACATAAGTAAAAATAATAGGAATAAAACAAGTAATATCTGTATCAAAAAAAAATTAAAAAAAAGTCGATTGCGTTAATAATCTGTCTTCTCTTCTTCTCTCTTGAGTCCAATTGCGTTGACAAATTCTCCTAATTTATTGTGGTTAGTTGCCTTCGTCTATATTTTCTTTTATAAAATGGTGTCGAACGTTTATGTCCTTGTTTCTGGCACTAAATCATGATGGAGTAATCAACAGTTGTGATGCCAGTCTCCGAAGTCAGACTGCTTCCTGGGTAGCTGCTAAGAGCGCGAGGTACTCAGCTTCCGTGCTCGACAGTGCTACGGTGGGCTGTCGCTTGCTATTCCAACTGATAGCGGCTCCTTGCATGGTGAACACGTAACCAGTTGTAGAGCGAGGATCATCTGGGTCCGCTGCGTAGCTAGCATCACAATAGTCTATCAGTTGGCTATCAGCATCTCTACAATACCTCAACTTGAAGTCCTTGGTTCCTTGAACATACCGCAGAACTCTCTTCACCATACCCCAATGAGATTCGTCGTAACAATTATTGAATCTGCTAAGTACACCAACCGAATACGCTAGGTCAGGCCTGGTTGCCTGCACGAGATAAAGCAGGGAACCAACTGCATTTTGATAGGGAACATCTGCAGGGTTGAAAGTCGACTTAGGTGACATATTTCCACTCGAGATTCCGCTCTGATCCATAGGAGTGTTTGTATGCCTGCACTCCTCCATCTCAAAACTGTTCAGAAGCGAGGTCACGTAGTGTGATTGGTCCAGCTCGATAGTCCCTATCACTTTGTTGCGGTGTACGTTGATTCCCAGACATCTTTGGAGAGGCCCAAGGTCCTTCAGATTGCAAATATTTTGTAATCCTCTCTTAAGAATATCGACGAAATCGATGCTGTCCGAAAAAAACTATAAGATCATCCACGAAGACAGCTACAATAATACATTTAGAGGCATTAAAATAACTATATATACAAGCATCATAATCTGATTGAACAAGGCGTAATTGCTTAAGGGCAGAATCAAGCTTGAGATTCCAGTTGCGGCTTTCTTGTTTCAGTCCGTAGATGGCTTTCTTCAGTTTGCAGACTTTACGTCCTGCCCCTCGAGCACAAAACCCTCTGACTGCTGAAGATAAACGGTTTCCTCCATATCTCCATGGAGGAATGCGGTTTCCACATTTAGGTGATACATGTCCAATCCTCTCTTTGTAGCATAAGCGAAAAGGAGCCTCAAGGATGTGAACAGTACAACTGGTAAATAGGTTCTATCGTAGTTTATACCCTTTTTCTGTGAGTAACCTTGGGCGACCAGTCTAGCCTTGTACCGAGTAGAACCATTGGCTAGTCCTTTTTTTTTTAAAACCCATCTGCTCTCAACGACTGGTTATCCTGAAGGTAAATTACACAACTGCCAGACATCATTTTTGACAATGGACACATACTCACTTTCCATAGCTAATGTCCATTGGTCTGCTTCTGCACACGATGTAGCTTCTTGATAGGTGTATGGTTCATCTGGCTCGTTCACTATGGAGTAAAGAACAAAGTCATCCAAATGCCTGGGTTGAGTTGTTCTTCTCTGCGACCTTCTTCGTGGCTGAGCTGCAAATTCTTCATCCGAGTCCTGTGCTTGACTGGTTGAGCCTAGAGGCTGATCTTGTTACTGGCTTGGATATGATAGGTATGGAACGCTGACCTGATTCTATCGTAACTTCCTTGGTCTTCTTACATTTCTTGGCATCTACTTCTTTTGCAGGTTGGAGCTTCCTTTTTCTATCGCTGGACCTGGTATTATTGTCACTATCTACTGGTAAGTCCTTTTTATTTGCAGGTAAATTTTCTTGATCTCCAGGAGAAACATCATCATCTGCAAGTCAAGTGTCTCAGTGTTTGCGGGTAAGTCTTCTTCATGTTCAGGTACGTCTGCTTGTTTTTCAGGTGCATCTTCTTCATTTGCAGGTGAGTTTCTTTCTCTTTCAGGTGGATCTTCTGGGTGCGATGGCTGTACACATTCTAAAGGCAAGTACACTGGAGTCGACGTCGACTGTTCTTGCTTACTGGTTTCGAAGAATTCCACATTGCTGGCAGTAAACACTTTATGCTCCTCTACACTCCACAATCGATAACCTTTCTGGTCCTGGCAGTATCCCAACATGATAGCTGGTTTCGATGTTGGCTCAAGCTTCTTCCTTAAGTGTCGAGGAACGTATGCTCTGACCTTGCAACCAAATACTCTCAAGTTGCTGAGATCTGGTTTGCTTCCTGTCCAGACTTCTTCTGGGGTGCATCCACCAAGACACTTCTTGGGGCTCCTGTTTGCTAAATAACAGGCTGTCGACAGTGCTTCTGCCCAAAATTCGTGTGCGAGTTGAGATTCTGCAAGCATACATCTTGTTTTTTCTAAAAGGATCCGATTTACACGTTCTGCTCTCCCATTCTGTTGCGGCTGATAAGGAATCGAGGTCTGATGCTGTATACCAAGGTCGTCCAGAGCGAATCTGAGTGCTGAGTTGACGTATTCTCGCCCATTGTCGGTCCTGAGGATCATCATCTTCTTTCCAGTTTGTTTTTCAGCCAACTTGATAAATTTTTTCACTGTGTCTGGTACTTGATCCTTATGACTTAAAAAATAGACAAAAATCTTTCTAGAATAGTCATCCAGAAAGGTTATAAAATACTTTGCTTTTCCAATTGATAAATCCTCTACTTGACACACATAACTGTGTACAAGTTCTAGGATTCTTGAAGCACGCTTGCTGTTCAATTGGAAAGTCTGCTGGACTAGTTTACCGGCGACACATATCTCACACTGGTACAACTTGGTATCGTCGAACTCGATACCTGTGCCAGTTTGGCGGAGCTGCTTCAAATAGGCAGCATTCAAGTGCCCCATCCTCCGGTGCCACAATTCAATGTTGGCAGAAACAGTAGACTTGATTGCAATTGCAGAGTCAAATCGATCCTTCGAATGAAAAGGGATGTCTGGCTTGACTGTGTAAACATTGTTTGCACTCAACTCGCCCTCGATCACTAAAGTGCCTTTTCTGTCAATCACTTTGCACTTGTTATCACAAAAAATCACTTTTCCACCTCTTTTGGTTATCGCACTAACAGAGATCAGGTTAGTGGTGAGGTTAGGTACATGTAGTACTTTCTTGAGTAATACCTGGCTTGCTCCGTTGGATCCGCTGAACTGGAGTAGCGCTTCACCTTCGCTGAGGACAGGTATCCTTGATTTGTTGGCAGCAATGACGCTCTTGATTTTGGAGCTGCAAATCTTGGACATCTGTTGCTTATCGGCGCACATATGTGTCGAGGCACCCGAATCAATGATCCAATCTTCTTCTCTCGCACTGCTCACTGCGTTGGTGACCAGAAGGGCACTCTTTGCCGTTGATGACGTTGGTGCCGAGTCGACGAGAGCGGCATCGACGCTCACCGAGTGAGTATGTCTCGCGGGTACAGAAACTAAAAGCGCACACGCAGCGTCTTCGTCGTCGCTCTCGACGTCAGCTGCTGTGGTCGCGCACAGGCTTTGCCCTTTAGCTCGTTTCGGAGCCGTGCACTTATTGGCCAAAGCGGTTACAGTTGTAGCATTGCACATTTGAATTTCGGCGAGATGCTGAGGATGGCTTGGATGCAGAGCGCCACCCGTCGGAGCCATTCCTAACTGAGAAGTGCGCAGGTAACGCTTGCGCATGCAAGCCTTGAATTTGAAAACTTATTTCAAATTTTACGTAAACATTTCTCTCCGTGTATCGTTGGAAGTTGATGGAACCGGAGTGGGTCTTTCAAATGTATATAAATGTGTGGGCTATGCGAATGCTCAAATTATGCATGTTTTTCTTCATCATCTAGCGAGGAAAATGAGGAAAGTGGAAAGGAGCGGCTGTTTTTCCGCCGATCGGCGACGATAGTTGCGAAAATCGGTGGAGGGCCAGTCGTACCAAGCGTAAATGTTCAAAATTCGGAGCAGTACATTTCGTACGCGCTGTTACAAGTCTGTAAATCTGCACTTACATCTTGAATATACGCATATATTAAGATTGATATTAAGATACGCAATTATTAAGATGTTAAATTATTTTATTAGTAAAAGAAAATTAGTTGAAGGTTGTCCAACAACATTGAAAATATTGAAATGAAATGTGCAAATTGTAACGAAAGTAAAATAGCAAACGTACTGTTTGCCACTATTATTTTATACAAAATCACGCAGAGAGAAACATATATTTATAATAACAAAGGAAATTAATATAATAATACCAGACCTAAGAACATACATTTCTGCTAATGGCAAATACCACTATCACAATAATCGAAAACACAGCCACATCACAAGTTATAATTTCAAGAAAATGATCTCACTATACACAAAAATAAGCTCAAAGCTGAATAAAGTTACAAACGAAATCATTTATATATGGATACAAAAAAAAGTGCAGCGTAAGTGAATTCTACTGTATTGCAAAATTTCAGGTGAGATCTCAGATGAGACAGTTTAAAAAATCGATTAAAAAAACAAATATTGACAAATATAAACCTATAAAAACAATATTCTCCAAGATAGATGAAATGGTAAAACAGAACAACAGCAAAGCAAGAAATAATTAACCAGTCAAAGCACTAGGACAGAAAATCACGGAAATCAATAGACATAGAATGGTTTCCTTATTATAGAGTCACTCAACAAATGTGAAAGGATTGTTTTTGTCAGAGATAGAAACACAACTACAGAAATGTTCACAACAGCAAGATCCATGCTTGTAAGGTTATGGTAAATAACAAAATAGAAAATTGAACCATAAATAAAATTGGATAATATAACAACATAGAATCTCAAACGATCAATATATAATTAGTTATAAATTAAAAAGACAAATAATTGAATCATTATACAAGTTCTTCATAATTACTACTTAGCAAGTTAAGCTTTATTGATAGATTATATACTTATAATTATGTATATATATTCATGTATATTTGTATAACTCTGGAGTAAATAAATAAATAAATATATTTCAAGTGTCACAACATTTATCAATCTTATTCTAAATGCAATAGTTTATTTACTAACAATTAGATATATTTACATAAGTTCACTTACATGGAAATAACGTGTGACTCTTGAAACAAAATATCATATGTTTATGATTTACATAAAAACAAACATGTAAGGGGATGTTAGAGCTATAGTTTTACAAATCTGACCATTAGTTAAAACTTTAATGAACGTCATTAATTGAAACTTTGAATGCGTACCATGGTCAGGTGAACTAAGGTGTATTAGCATGAGATAGGGTTACGTGTGCTATGATACATACAAAGAATTGCATAGTGCACCTAACCCTATCTGACCCCAGTCAATCTTCCATCACTTAACCATGATACACTTTCATAATATTTAAAGTTTTAATTAACAGTGTGTGCATTCCAATGATATTTTGAAAACAGCACAGCCAATCAATGTATAACTTCGATGCTGCATTATATTAATCTTAACGAAGGTAGAAAGTCTCATTACAGTTGCATATACTAACATATTCATATATTATATTGATATATCACAATTTCTGGTTATCAACTACATCTCTAGAATGGCTTGGCCAGTTAATATGAAACTTAGATGCTATACTGCACTATTCTCAACATAAGATTTATATATAAGTTCAAATAGGTTTAAATATCCTTGTAAACAACATATATATTGCGTATTTTTTATATGTGATTTTTGTATGTGATAAAGGTACATAATTAAAATACATACCAAAATTACACATAGAATTTAAGCACTTTTAAATTAAAATAATCAAAAAGTCTTAATAAATGTAACTTTTTATACATCTAAAGTGCCTTAATCAAAGTACTATACGGATAGTAACACCAAAAATAGGTCATATATATTATCCAATGTTTTACTATAATTTGCTTAAATAATTCCTATCAATACGACACATAATTGAAAAAAAATACTATCCGCATGGTATTTCGATTAATGTGCACCACATGTATAAAAAGTTATATTTATTAAGACTTTTTAACTATTTTAATTTAAAAGTGCTTAAAATCTATATGTAATTTTGGCATTTATTTTAATTATGTACCTTTATCATATATTCTTGTATGCAAAGGCTGTCCCAAATTTGTGCATGCAGAAGTACATAATTTTATTACATACAGAAATCATATATGAAAAATACTTAATACAAATTTTATTTCTTTTCAACTGGAATAATTATTTTTTTTTTTTTTATAAAAATCAGAAGTTACGTGGATTTGCACATATAACAATGTCTCAATAGCAATGAACTACAGAAAAATATTCAATTACCTTCTGTATTAACAACAATAGTTCCTACAACACCTTTGTGAGATTGAATGCGCTTCATTGATTCTTCAACTTCTTGAGCCTACAAATGTTTTTCATAAATTAAATAGATACAATAAAAAAATGAAAATATTTAATAATAAAAAGAATAACAATAGTTTAGGTATTTACCATTTTTGAAAAATTAGTTTTGGTTATTTTTCTATTTAATACACTCTAATTTAGCATGAAATCATAGAATTAATGAAAGATAAAAATTTAAATTACTTTCTACTAAACGTTGTATTACATCAATGACATCTTAACACTAATTATACTAACTTTTAGCACGAATATTATTCTCAAGCGATTTATTGATCAAACAAACAAATATAATCATGGTGTCCACCACTAAACACTAATTATTAATAGCTAAACAAACTTTTCAGTATGTCAGTTGACTTCATGGGATAATCCGAGTAGAACCTAATACCAGCAGGGAGTAAGAGAGAAGGAGATCCAACTCCGAGTACTGAAATGTGCCCGCCATTTCTCCGACAAAGATCGCCATGCACATTCGGTGGAACTGCTGACATTTAACGAGTAACAGAGCCTCTCGCGGAAACCAAAGAAACTAAATAGGATTGTGTATTTTCAAAAAGGCAACCAAGAATCAAATCCCGTTCGGGGAATTTTTTTTTTTAATAATGATAGTATTTGCATGTACAATAACAATAAACAACATTAAATGAATAAGTATATGCTTACGTACACCCGCTTACAAAGATATGTGTAGCTAAATAGTAAACTGTTTCGTATTTATTTAATTATTTTTTTATTTAAACAATGCAAGCAAACTTGAAATGAGAATGTAGATGAAGAATTCTGTTGACTCTTTTAGATGAATATTCGTAGATGACGCATAAAATATTACATACAAAATGTAGGAATCTGTATATTTGAAAGCAGAGACAAGAATTAATGAAGGTAAGTAGATTTTTCTTTGTTTAATAAACGTATGTAGAATTTATACTCCGAATTAATCCTCATAATAAGCAGGATATTGATTAAGCTTAAGCTATAATCAATTAAATTACGCCTAGCTATACGCATATGCGACTTTTAATAAAATACACATGTTTGCACTTGTGGTCTAGTGGCGTAAGTCTCTACCTCGAAACCTTTTAGCTCTGGGTTCAAGACTCTCTCGGAAAACTTTTTTTTTCTTTTTGTTTTTATTTTAAATTAGCGTTATATTCACAAATAACATTTTAATATTAAACGTTAGAAATTGTTTACTTTAAAACTTATTATTATGCAATATATATAGTTGCAAAATAGTAATAACAATATGATTATAATAATAATACTAATAATGTCAAGCAACAAAATTAAATGTTTATTATTCATTAAGAAAGAATAGCGATAGGGTAATAAAATAATTAATGTTAATTATCAAGTGTATTTCCACATCTAGTTTGTTACATCGGTACGATTTTTATTGTAGCTTTATTATATATTTATTAACAAATTATATTATGTTTATAATAAACATAATGTAATAAATTAGGAAAGATATGTTTGGTAAGTGTATAAAAAATAAAAGTGTCATATGCGTATAGCTAGGCGTAATTTAATTGATTATAGCTTAAACTTATTCAATATGCTGCTTATTATGAGGATTAATTCGGAGTATTAATTGTACATACGTTTATGATACAAAGAAAAATCTGCTTACCTTCATTAATTCTCGTCTCTGCTTTAAAATATACAGATAGATAGATTACGTTTAAATGATTGTATATACAAATGCTATCATTATTAAAAGAAAAAATTCCCCGAGCGGGATTCGATCCTCGGTTGCCTTTTTAAAAGCCTACAACGCTATTTAGTTTGTTTGGTTTCCGTGAGAGGCTCTGTTACACGTTAAATGCCATGGATGTTCACATCTCCATATCATAGGTATTCGATCTAATTTGAATTAGTATTAAACTTCTTCTCCACATAATTTATAAGTTGTTCGTTTAAATTGCAGTTAAAAGTCGTTGCGTTAAAAATTTATTTATATTTATTTATATTTAGTTGAAGTTGAAAAGAGTAAAAAGTTGAAAAGAGCTTTAACAAGCTTTAACAGCATTTTATTGTAATAAAGAATATAAATGGTTTTCATATAATTTTAAATAAAAAAGGATTCATAATAAATAACACGTGTTCAATAATATTGTATACAAAAATTAAAATGTTTATTTGTAATACAAAATTATAAATAAAGTTTTATAAATTATTGTTGAGCACGTTTAAAACTTATTTCCACTACATATCCTTTGAACATTGTAAATGTATGTAAATTAATTTTTAAAATCTAAAATCTGAATCAGCCTTAGGAGGTGCATCTCTAACCGTGACTGGAATCCTTGCTCTCGCAACTTCAGGACTGCAGAACAAGGGTACTGGAGTAGCCTTACTGGAGTACCAGGTAGTATTAGTAGTAAGTACCAGGAGAATTTATATCTGTGTCCCTTGTTCTGCAGTCCTGAAGTTGCGAGAGCACGGATTCCAGTCACGGTTAGAGTTGCACCTCCTAAAGCTGATTCAGATTTTAGATTTTAAAAATTAATTTACATACATTTACAATGTTCAAAAGATATGTATAGGAAATAAGTTTTAAACGTGCTCAACAATAATTTCTAAAACTTTATTTATAATTTTGTATTACAAATAAACATTTTAATTTTTGTATACAATATTATTGAACACGTGTTATTTATTATGAATCCTTTTTTATTTAAAATTATATGAAAACCATTTATATTCTTTATTACAATAAAATGCTGTTAAAGCTTGTTAAAGCTCTTTTCAACTTTTTACTCTTTTCAACTTCAACTAAATATAAATAAATATAAATAAATTTTTAACGCAACGACTTTTAACTGCAATTTAAACGAACAACTTATAAATTATGTGGAGAAGAAGTTTAATACTAATTCAAATTAGATCGAATACCTATGATATGGAGATGTGAACATCCATGGGATGAATCAATATTCATTGCAATTATCACAAACACATTGATATCTAATTTATTTTTATTTAATAATTAAGAATTACATTTTTAAACAGTTTCATATACAATTTCATTAAAATTAAATAAAATAATGAAATTCTTTCTTTTCCGCTTATATTCGAGTCGTTTTTCAAATTGCCGCGCAATGTGACCGTCGTTACTGTCACGTTAGGCGTTCCGTCTATCTTCCACCACAGCATGTAATCCACAAGATAAAATCCATAAAACCACACGACAAGTTTGTCTTCCATTAACCACAAAGCTATAGACGACATATAAGCTAGAGGATGCCGCCCCAGGCTTCTTATAATAAGGCCAATTCCACATGATTGTACTTCCTTACCCTTTGCTTTACCCTTGTAGTACAGTGTAAGAAAGAGAGATGGACCGACCCCCACCAATAAACGGTTGTGAGCTTATTGAAGTCCTTCGCTTCGTCTTCACGGGACGCCACCACAGAAACACTGTACTAGATGATACAAACGTACACAGTCAGCCACTGAACATGTGCATTACGAATAAACGAATAGTTATACAATGAATTTTTATTCGTAACAATATAAAAATGTAATAAATATAACATTTAAATGTTACATGTATTTAATTATTACACTACGAATTTTTCTAAGTTTGCATAAAGAAAACATTGTAAAAAAAGTATTAACATACTATTATTTATTAAAACAGTATTTTATTTATTGGAACTATGAATTTAGTTGGAAGGAGCTACGTATCAATGAATTGGCAGCGGTATTCCTTATAGCATTCTGACTCGGACAATTTTGCTACAATCACGATATTTTTATTAAACATAAATAACTGTAGCTCCAACTTAAGTTTAAATATAATCACAATCAAAACTCCCACGAGGGGGGGTGATTATATGCAACTTTCGATATTTTCATTAATTATGTTGGTGGCCGTGGTGGCTAAGGCGCACCGCTACCTTTTGGTATGCTCGAGTTCAAATACAACGCTCGGTTTTTTTAATAATACATTCGAGTTAAAAATAGATATTAAATCAACTATATATTGTAGATTTTTATTGAAAGTTATACACAACTATAAACAATTAAAAAGGCATATAACTTCTATCACGCCCGCATGAAAATATTATTTGAGATCTCATATGAGATCTCAAATAGATCTCGTTTAGATTCATCTAGCATTGGTTTTATAAATAAAAATAATAAGATTACGAATTACAGATTAAATTCAGAAATTAAAAAGTAAATAAAAGACGTCGAGTATTTTGCTGTACCTGTATTTTGCAACAATTCAATTTATATGCGACGTTGTACGTCGCAGCCGAGTCGAGTCGGGAAATTTCCGACCGATTCGGCGAGTCTAAGCCGCACGTAAACAGTGCGAGAGCCAGACTGTTTTTCGGTGAAGCGGCGCCGGGCGAGCTTGTTGTCGTGCCTGTCGCGCGATTTCTGAGAAATCGGCGCAGCAGGCAGAGACACGAGCACGGGATAGGCCGCGAAGCCAGAGCCAGCGTCTCGCGGTTTTCAGCCTATCGGCTGACTGCAACGCGAGGTTCAACGGCTCGCGCGGACCATGAGCCAATGAGAGCGGCTCTTACGTGAGCGGGCCCGCGAGATGCGTTGAGCATATGGCGCGGCAGTTCGCGAGAGCGCGCGCGAATCGAGTCAGTTCTAAGTGCCGCAACACGCGAGTTAGTGTGTGCGTGTGGTGAGAGAGAGAGTGAGAGACACTCGGTGTCAATGCCATCCTCAGGACTATTCCTCTGCGAAGCATCCGTGCGAGGAGAGGACGAGAGGACGTCCAGGGCCAGCCGGGAGCAGCGAGCTCGTGGGAGCTTCAGCCTCCTCGCCAGCCAGGCGCCGAGAGTGAGAGGAAGAGAGAGAGACCCAGGGCATCAGGAAAGCCAGCGAGCCTGACGGCAGCGGGGCTTCCTGAACTTCGTGGGAGAGGAGGGAACCTGGGGCTCGTCCCCCCCCCCCCCCCCCCTCGAGAGGTAAGATTTATCTTTGTTATACGCGAAATCTCCGGCGCGAGCAAGCGTGCCGTCGGAGACTCGTGTATGCTTGTGAAAGAGAGAGAGAGAGAGAGAGAGAGAGAGAGAGAGAGAGAGAGAGAGAGAGAGAGAGAGAGAGAGAGAGAGAGAGAGCGAGAGAGAGAGAGAGAGAAAGAGAGAGAGAGTGAGAGAGAGCGAGAGAGAGCGAGAGAGAGAGAGAGAGAGAGAGAGAGAGAGAGAGAGAGAGCGAGAGAGAGAGAGAGAGAGAAAGAGAGAGAGAGAGTGAGAGAGAGCGAGAGAGAGAGAGAGCGAGAGAGAGAGCGAGAGAGAGAGAGAGAGAGAGAGAGAGAGAGAGAGAGAGAGAGAGAGAGAGAGAGAGAGAGAGAGAGAGAGAGAGAGAGAGAGAGAGAGAGAGAGAGAGAGAGAGAGAGAGAGAGAGAGAGAGAATACACGTGAGTTTTCGCGTGCGGTGCCGGGCGCACGAGGACGTGAGCAAGCATTGCGGGGCTTGCGATAGTGAGAGAGAGAGAGAGAGAGCAAGAGTGAGAGAGATTAGATTCGATTAGATTAGATTAGATTAGATTAGATTTATTTTGCTGTACATTTTGTTATACAAAAAAAGAGTTAAAAGATATAAAATACAGAAAATATTTACAAGGGTGTTCGTAGAAAAATACACAGCTTAAAAATTTTGAAATTAAAATGAAGAATGAGGATGCATATATGAGTAATGGTGTGAGATGAATGCTTTGAATGAGTGTGGTATGCATGTTGTATATGGGGCGAGGAATATTATTTAAAGCTGTATTCGAGACGGCTATTTAAGTTTTCTCGAGATTAAGGTAATGTTGCCTGACCTGACGTTTGAAAGGAGGTAATGATCTAATGTTGCGGAGATGAGCTGGTAATGAGTTCCAGAGATATGAGGCGCTTACGTGGAATGAATTCCTCAGCGCCTCTGTGGCGAAAACAGGGATGTCCAGGGGCGTCACCTTGCCCCTCACTGGGCGGAGTGCGACGTGGAAGTCAAAAAAGGCCAAGATGTACGATGGAGTAGCGGTATTGAAGAGTTTTCTTAGAAAACAGGCCGTAAAGTACTTCCTACGTCCGGCGGTGGTGAGCCATTGCAACTCACGCCTGTAGGGGGCGATATGCTCGTCCCTCCTTATACCATAGATGTAACGTATTCCTGTGCTCACCAGTCTCTGTAGTTTGGTGTCAAGTTCTTGTGAGAGGTCACAGTATATCAATGAACAGTAGTCAATGATGGGGAAAAGTAAAGCTTGCACAAGATGCTTGCGCAGCTCGAAGCCAGTGCTTTTTCTAAAGAAATACAATCTGTATATGAGTGAGTGTGCACGTTTACACAGTTGTGTAACGTGCTCTTTCCAGGTGAGTTTAGAATCAAGCACTCGCCCCAGGCTACGCACTGTCGACCGATATTCAACCCGGGCCTCTCCTATTTTAATGTAGGTGTTAGCAGTGGAAGGTAGAGCGTTTATATAATAGGAGGAGCCCAGGACGATCGCCTGAGTTTTGAGTACGTTCAGTTTAAGATGATTTTGCGCAGCCCAGCCCATTATCCTTTCGGCATTAGCGCTCATCCTCTCGGAACAGGAATCGAGCTCCTCTAGGTGGCATTGGCTGTAAATTTGCAGGTCATCCGCATAGATGAGATGAGATACGTCTGAGTGCAAACAGAGGCCGATGTCATTGATGTACAATGCGAATAATAGTCGCCCAGTACGGACCCCTGTGGTACTCCCGTGTTTAGCGGTAGAAAAGTGGAGAGTTCGTCACTGCCACCAATGACGGCCTGCTTTCTGCCTGTGAGATAGGAGGCAAACCAGCGGATAACCTGCTTAGAAAAGCCGAAAAAGATTAGCTTTTTGAGTAGTCTGGCGTGACACACTGTGTCAAACGCCTTACTAAAGTCAAAAAGAAGTAGAAGAGTTACCTTCTTTCTGTTTATTCCAAGCCTGACATCATCAGTCAACTTAATTAAGCCGGACTGTGTGCTATGGCCAGTGCGAAAACCAGTTTGTAAGTTGTCAAGGAAAAGTCTTGTCTCAAGATACTCCGAGGTTTGTCTGTGCACTGGCCACTCCAGCGCCTTAGACAGGAAACAAAGAAGAGAGATCGGACGATAGTCAGTTAAGGCTGAACTGACTTTATTCAGTGCATGCACTAGTGACTTTTTCCAGTCCGAGGGGAAACGTGACTCGCTCAAAGAAATGTTGAAAATACGACATAAGATTGGAGCGAGTACCGGCAGTGCTTTGTAAATGACAACCTGTGGGATGCCGTCACTACCTCTGGCCTGGGAGTCAAAGTGCATCACTGCAGATAAAACGTCCTATTTCGTTATCTCTCTAAAGTAGAAATGTTCGGGGATGTTCAGACTCTCCAGGGTCTGCATGTATTCCTCCACAGTGGGGGCCAGTCGGTCGTTGGAAATGCCGTTGAAATATGCGTTGAGGTCTTCGCTGGAGAAACGAGAGGGTGGTTTTACTTTGGAGGTGGTGATTCCAAGTCTCTCAAGCTCTCTCCAGATCTCACCGGCATCGGTCAAGGAGGACAGGCGTGTGTGATAGTAGTTCAGCCTGGCATCCTCGACCTGCCTATGAGCATCGTCCCTCGCTATTCTGTAAAAATACAGGTCCAGCGGGAGACGTGACCTACGAAACCGCCTGTAGAGTCTGTTCCGTTCTTTCAAGAGGTCACGAAGAGCCAGGTGTCACTGTCCGTAATGGGGCGAGATGAGTAATGGCGTTAGTCAGGTTGGTGTTAAGGGTGGTGATGCAATCGTCAACTGATGAAGTGGCGAGCGATGACCAGTCACATGCACCGAGGTAGGCCTTCAGTTTCTCGGCACAGATTCCTCTGTAATTTCTGTATGTAAAAGTTTTAGGGTCGTAGCGTGGTATCTGTACGTCTAGAGTGGCCGTGATTAGGTCATGTCCGTTTATGAATGGTGTGTCAGTTTTCCAGTGTGACAGCAGGCGATCCTGCTCGTCTATTAAGCAGAGGTCAAGCCAGGTGTCTGATTCCAGTTTATGGTGTGTTGCACCATAAGGAACCGACTGAAGGGAGTTCTCCTCTACGAAGGCCTTGATGAATTTGGTATCTTCAGATCTAGAGAGTTGGTCCGCATTGAAATCCCCCATAATTATCTTTGTGGAGTAATTGTGCATGTGAGTCGTAAGCTTTTCAATGAAGTCATTACCTTGAATGAAAGGTGCATGGGGTGGACGATACACAACTCCCACAAAGATAGGGGAGACCTCTTTTGCGGAAATCTCGCAGAAGAGATACTCTGGCTTCTCTGGCTTACCCAACCAGTCACCGTCAGATGATGTCAGAACTGTAGCCGTTAGTGAAAGATGTATGTAGAGGGCCACACCTCCACCGTTTCTATTCCGGTCCCGTCTGAGAAGTATGTAGTTGTCGAGTAGAGGTATTGTTTGTACCTTATCGTCCAGCCAGGTCTCAGTTACGGCTATTACGTAATAAAGGGGACGAGTGGACAAAAAGAGCCTTACCGCCTGAATGTGACCCGTAAGAGAGTTCGCATTGAAATGACAGACCCTTAGACCGTCGGACAGAGTTGCCTTGGAAACAGATGAAGATGAGGTGAACGAAAATGAAGATGATGGTGGTGTAGGTGGAATGAGGTGTAATGATTTTAGTTGACGCTGCTGCTGTTGATCAGGGGCCTCCTGGCTAAAAAATTAGTCAGTTCTTCATCGCTGGTGATGATGGTGGCTCGTTCCTTGTCTTCAGCAGTGCGAATGAAG
Organism: Muscidifurax raptorellus; assembly: GCA_020010945.3. Lineage (NCBI taxonomy): Eukaryota > Metazoa > Arthropoda > Insecta > Hymenoptera > Pteromalidae > Muscidifurax > Muscidifurax raptorellus. Next base: position 2,506,362 of record JAHUUD020000014.1, on the reverse strand, counting down.
ATTCTCCCGTATCTCACGTAGGATCTGCATCCTTGTCTCCTCCTGGCCTCCAGCCTGGCCCTAACACGTAGTTTATGTGTCTCTGGGGGAAGCAGCTCGTTGATGTTGATGACACCCTGATGGTCTGGGGCTAAGGCCTTGGCTTCCTCCAGTAGATTAGCATTAAGCTCAGATGTGTGAAGCTTACCCTTCTTTATTTTCACCGCCAAGGTGGAACGTACAAGGGCATGGAAAGACAAAGTGACAGCGATAGGTGGTAGTCTGCTGTCAGCTGCCGAGGTGTTGTTGACTACGTTGAGTCTTCCCATGATCCTAGTGGCAACGATATCCCTCTTAATGATGGTGGGATCGAGGGCAGAAAGCACTGAGAAGGCCAGGAGGTGGAGTGAACTCTCCTGAGTGTAGTGCAGTCCAGTGATCACCACCACGGTGTTGTTGTTTTGTAGTTTGTGTTGTGTTTGTAGATTCATAATCCCGAGGGGATCAGCGGCGGCAGGAGGGATGTTGCTGCTGTTCGCTGAGAGCGAGGAGGCGTGCCCTGATGTGAGCTGCTGTATTTGTGCCTTCAGCGCGGCGATGGTTGTCTCAGCATCTGTCATGCGAGTTTGGAGCTGAGGCAGTACATCGAGGGCTTGAAGGCGCTGTTCGAGGGGGCCTAGCCTTTCTTCAAGCCCGGAGATCCTCTCCGTTAAGAGTCTCTGAGCCTCCGCTGCGCTATCCTGCTTGGCACTGATATGCGTCAGAGCAGCAAAGATATTTTGGAGGGCAGACTCCATTGTCGACGCCGATGTCTCTGTAGCGCGCATTGGCGATTTACTATGCGAGGGATTTGTAGATGGTGGTGCAGACTAAGTCTTCTTCTTGGCGCCCTTAGATGTTGTGCTGCTGCCATTGAGAGAGGACTCAAGTCTCTTTCTTATGTGTGTTTCAGCACAGGCTGAGCACGCAAACGTTGCAACAGCTCTCACCATCACAGACCTAAAGGAAATGCACCTTGTGTGGAAGTAATATTTGCATATTTCGCATTTTTTGTGGTCTTTGGTCTGGATGGCTTTATCACAGGCATGGCAGTTGGTTTGGTATGTGTCTCTGTGAGCTTCTCCACGTTATTGCTCATTTTTGCCGGCAACTTACTGGCAGTCGATAAGGTAGAGCAGGTAAGAGGCTATGCTTGTGAAACTCGTCGCCAGATGGTGGTGATGGTAAGTGAGTAGAGCAGAGCGCACCGACCTGTATTTGATGGAGCGGGAGTTGTTGTTCTATCGACTCAAGAGGTGTCACCACGTGTATGTCCGAAGAGATAGAAACCAAGCCAAGCAGAAGAAAACGGTGCCAGGAGATTTGCAGGTTATGTTGCAGAGATGAAGTTTAAAGCGTCGAAAAGTAGCAAGAGCAAATGCAGCCTCCAGTGAATATTATATCAGCTTGATGGTTGCATTATGGAGCGTACAACAAACTCCAAATGAAAGTGCCCGAGGGCAAAAAGCGGCAGAAAGCAGTTCAAAACAGAGGCGTGCAGGAAAAGACAGCTGTTGTACTTACAGAGAGAGAGAGAGAGAGAGAGAGAGAGAGAGAGAGAGAGAGAGAGAGAGAGTGAGAGTGAGAGAGATAGATAGAGAGAGAGAGAGAGAGAGAGATAGATAGAGAGAGAGAGAGAGAGAGAGAGAGAGAGAGAGAGAGAGAGAGAGAGAGAGAATAATGGATTTGGAAGGACTCAATAAGATTGCTGCTGGTGGATTCCTGTCAACCAAGAAAATTGCCGAGTTGGAAATTGATAGACATTACATGGTGATGTCACCGAAGCCTGTCAAGACATGTTTCGGTTCGAAAATTGTGGCTATCCTTGACGAGGAATAATAAGTTTTTCTACCATCTCGAGTATCCGCTGCGCTAGACAAGGATACCAAACTGTTTGACAATTTATGTGAACAAGCCAATAAACTACAATTATTTTTGGATTATAAAGGCAACAACGGTCTAGAGTTGACTACAACGTAAGAAAACGAAAGATGGGCGATCAAGGAAGAAGAAGAAGCTGAAAAACAAGAGTACATTCTGACGAGCAACCACCAAGAGTATAACTGATGCATATATGGCGATATGCATATAGATATGCACGACAGGGCGAATAGGAACAGGTAGCTCGTAATAGAGAACGTTTCAAACTCAGAATATTTAGAATTAGTAATATCATTGACAATGTACTCGTAGAAAAATTCAAGCAAATGTTATTGAATTCATAATAATAAAAAAGATTTAATTTCGGCATGAAATACTTGAATCGCGAAATAAAAACTAAAGGGTGGTGATTCTTCAAATTTCGTCCCAATTGCCTCTCTACAATAATAATAATCCTTTTGCTCACGTAAACGATAAACAACAAAAGGCACTCTTACAAACCGCTGATTCGAAACTGGTGTGTCATATTTGTGAATGTGCCCTGAATGTTTTAATCGGTAACGTACCATTGGAGAAGTCTCAAAAGTCACGCTTACGTAAGCATGCAAAGATTCTGAGAAAACTAGCTCAACTTTGTGTGAGTCTGTCGAGAAAAAAGAAAATTATCGTACAACGTGGCGGTTTATTGCCGGCTTTATTAGCCCCTATTATTGGCATTCTTTTGGCCAGTACCATTAGTAAGTAGAGAGACATGGAGCACGCAAGAAAGATGGTACGTGTGCCGCACGGTAACGTTCAGCGGATCCAGAACGATCTAGCAAACCTCACCGACAAGTAGAGTATCGCTACTTCGGTGTTTTAGTCTGTCCAGACACCGGGTAATGTGATAAGTAGATTGGATGCTGAAATAAGTGATATATTAATTTCAACGAATTGCAAAAGTGAACGTGAAAAATGGGCGCAATATCGTTCAGTGTTACAACTTTACCTTCATTTCAAGGAAACCGAGAACAATTCCAAGACACGAAAACGCTACGATGACTATAATGATTACAGTGAGAGTGGTAATAATGAAAATAATAATAACAACAATGATGTAGATAATGACGATGATATACAGCAGGTAGAAGAGAAGAAGATCGAATCGATGCTAGTATCATAGAGACTGTACCTGCAAAATATCGACGAAACGCTGGACAAGTGTTGCGTAAATTACGAGTTAGTGGTAACGTGAATTGGGATGGTAACGGGGTCCTGACAATAGGTGGTGTACGTATACGAGATGCTAACATGATTGATCTGGTAAATGATACTATGAGAAAAAGAAATTTACCACCTCCACCTGGTCATGCACAATTTGCCGTTGCTCTTCGTGAATCATTTATACCGCACGAATATGTGGAAAACCCACGCGTTTTGCAGGATATGACAGCTGCAACACCACCCTCGTCATCATCATTAACACGTATTAACGGTGCATTAGCAGTTTCACCGACAGCACAAAGATTATCCGCTAATGTACCAACTCGAAAATCTACGCTAGGTGGCATTAGTGCAGGGTTATTTACACCACCTCAAAATCTACCTAGCGCCAGTCGGACTCGCAATTCACAGCAAAGACAACAGTAACACGTTTACCAGCGAAGAAGACGAAAGCGATACATCAGCAGCAGCAGCAGCAGCAGTGTCCAATCAAAAATTACGGAGTGATAAACATGTGGTATCGTTGAGTGCAAACAAGCAGAACAAGAAAAGAGTTAGTGCAGGAAGTTCCGAATTAATAAGATGACAACAGATGAGCGGTCGGTTCACTCCTAACAAAATACCAAAATCACCGACGAAACAAAAGAAGAGGAAAATGAACAATAGAATGTATTGAAAGTAGTAGTAGTGGTAATCATGATGTAAGCGTAAAAAATAGTGCTCTGTATGAATTGATCGATGCTACCTTTTAAAATACATGTACCGGGCTACAGATTCTGTAGCCCACGAACAAAACTAGCAGAACGTATAGCGCGTGGGGAAGTCGGTATCAACCCGTTGGGCAAGGCGTATCGTCAACACGATTTAGCTTATAGCGATAATCGACGTGAGGCTGATCGTGTCTTGATCAAATTTGCATTGTCGCGTATGCTCGCTGATGAGACGTCTGCAGATGAGAGAACGCTGGCTATGATGATAGCACGCTGTATGGTGAGCAAGATTACATTTGAGAAATTGTTTACGCGTATAAAAAAAGGACTAAAGATAAATAAGAAACAGAATAAGGGAAAAAACAACAACAAAGAAGAGAGCAAGAAAAAGGTGAAGAAGTACAGTAAGAAGGAGAAAAAAGAGTAGTCGCAACAGTACACTGTAACTTTTTATTACAGTATGTAATAAAAAGTTACAGCCCAATAATCGAAACAAAAATAAATTAAAAAATTAAAACAAAAGGTGAAAAAAACAAAAAAATAATTAATCGCGAAACTTTTGTAAAATAGCTTGAGACTCAAGATGCTTACAATTTACACAGGCCAATAAGACGTCGATTTTCGAGACGTACTTATAATGTGCGCAACTTGGACGATGTGTGGGATGCCGATCTAATGGCTTTCAAATCTCTGAAGACTTACAACGATGGCTATTCTTATGTTCTAACTGTCATCGATATTGTGAGTAAATTTGCCTAGTTAGAAGCAATTAAGGATAAAACTTCGAAAAATGTTGTTAAGGGTTTTCTACGAATGTTAGCAAAAACCGGTAGTCGAAAATCCACTTGTCTCCAGACAGATAAAGGCAAAGAATTCGTTGGTCCTGAAATGCAGAACATTTTACAGGACAACGATATTGTGTACAGAATAGCACATAGTCCAGATACAAAAGCAGCTATCGCAGAGAGACTGATACGGACGATTAAAGAACATGTTTGGCGCTATTTTACCCAAAAAATACTCGACGGAACATTGATGTGTTACATAATATAGCAGCTGCATACAATCAGAATAAACACTCGGCGACAAAAATGACAACGGCCTCGGTCACAGTGTTGCCAAAGCCCGAGAATATATACAGCATCGCAACAATAATAATAATAAAATTCAACCGAGATTTAAAGTTGGTGAACTGGTTCGCGTCAATCGTGACAAAACTGTCTTTGCGAAAGGATACGAGAGTGGCAGGACCTTGGAAATATTTACAATTGTGCGAATTTCTCTAACATGTTCACCACCTGTCTACTTTCTGCAAGATTTATCCGGTGAAGAAATCGATGGTTGTTTTTACGCTGAAGAATTGAGCAGAGTTCGAAAGGATTTGTCTGAGGCATTATTTGAAATTGAGCAGATATTAAATAGTAGAGGCAAGGGACGCTCGAAGGAATATTTTGTCAAGTGTAAAGGTTATCCGAAAAAGTTCAATTCGTGGGTGAAAGCCAGTCAACTTTCGCAGAAATGAAGCACCAGCTTTACGTCATCCTGCCTAACAACAGTAGTATGAGGTATTTCTCGGAAAACACGACAACGCGATTTATTACGCAGTTACCGCAACAAATCAGGTTATAGGGGTTATGAGCAGTCGCACTCACAGAAGTTCAAATTCCGCTTACGTTTAAACACGTGCCTTCCGAGAAAAACGAGAGGTCAATTTCTTTGAAACGGATACCCTCCACTAACCTTGAAACAAACATGTTAAGAATGGAAAATTTTACAAGTTCAGAATCACTGCTCCGAACAGGAAATTACAAAGATATCGCCACACTGGCTGATGAAATAAATAATTTGAAGTATATTAGAGGTCATTTACAGATGGTGGTTGAACGTGGAGGTTATATAACGGTCAAACGTTTGTGTATAGATGGTGACTACTCTGAATATAGCCATGAACTATGCGTATTGGACAGGGTGCGAAAAATTCTCGGCTTTGAAAAAGGGAGAAGAATTCTTTTTGCTCATGATCAGCAGAGTGTAATAGTGACACACCTGCTACTGTGACATCTGTGAACCTTACGTGACGGGTGACATACATTCACGTTTGTTACGTGTTGTATTACAAATACAACCGATCACTTTGAGTATGGTACTACGCGGATCAAAAGTTTCTCTCCGCCGAAGTACATACCGTTATTGTTCAATTCGTTTCAAACCATTGAAATAGATATAAGGGATGAATTTGGCCAGCCAATACCATTGGATTACGGGACAGTGACCGTAACACTTCATTTTAAGAGAGTCCACTAGAAGATGAACCGCTACGAAGACTACTTTAGTAACCAAGTTGGTGGCGGAGGCGGCAGTAGTGGTGTTAGGAGTCTTGGAGGTGTTGGACATATCTACATCGGTTCGCCCTACCAGAAAGGTCTTGGAGGAACCGTCTCTTTTCTAGCTGGTGTATTTCGACGAGTGCTTCCACTTCTCAGTCGTGGTACTCGAACGGTAGGTAGAGAGGCTGTACGCTCGAGTTTTAACGTTATATCTAAGGTAGCAGCGCATAACACACCGCTTAGACAATCGCTTCGTAATCGTGTGAGAGAGTCAGCAATACTGAAGACAATAGCCGAAGAAAAATTGGATAAATTGATGGAGGGTTCGGGGTATATAATGTTACGCTATGGTCCGTCTGCTCAGTTGCTCGCTGGCCCTGGTCTTGTCACAGTGACACCGCGCAAACGAAAACGGAGAAGTGTTGGCTAGAAAAAACGTAAGACCACTAGTAGTGGTATTAGAAAAACACGTAAATTAAGAGGTGGTGGTAAAAAGAAGAAGATAGTAGTCAGTCTGGGTAGCAAGAAGAAGAAGAGGAAGAGCAGTACTAGAGGAAGGTAAAGAGGAAGAACAACTAGAGATATTTTTGACAGTTAAATATGGCATTTTTACATACCCATTCTTGTGAGTGTCTCAAGTCTGAGCTACAACTATTTGATATACCACTAACCCAGACGAAGATTGAGGGGTCGCATTGGATGCAATATAAGCCTATTTCGTCTATAGCCGATGATTCACCAATTGAATTTGTGATTCCCGGTAATAGCGATGAATACATTGATCTGGCTCACGCGATACTCAGTCTATGAGTCAGTTTAAAATATGCAATTACCGAGGAGGATGTGATGGAAGCAGATCTAGCAGGTTTTAGAAGTTTAGCCGCTCGGGTGGGACCAGTCAACAATTTGATGCATTCTCTCTTTAATCAGGTGGATGTGCTTCTTAATTAAAAACCTGTCTCGCAGCCAACTAACGCCTATGCCTACAGAGCGTACATAGAAACATTGTTAAATTATGGACCTAGAGCCAAATTCTCTCATCTATCTACTGTTTTGTGGTATAACGATACAGCTCAAAAAATGGATAACACGGAAACTGAAAACCCTGGTCTTGCGGAGCGGAGAAAATTATTCGGTGATGGTAAAATTAGCTGCATTATTAACCACCTATCCGCATCGACTTATTATTAATAGAAAAAAATAAATAAATAAAATAGAAAATAAATAAAAGAATCTCAAAATAAAAGCGTATATGTATCAACAATACACATTCTCCCACCCTCTCCCCATCATCATCACATCGTATTTCCCACCACCACACAGCGTCGCTTCTCCTACCATATCGTCTCCCTTCCCATAGATGCATTAAACGGCATCATGACGTTGTCAGTCTCGTTTTACCGCCTGCTAACAACACAACGTCGCGGCACCATTACGTGCGAAAATGCTCTCTCTTTCTCCCTCTCTCTCTCTCTCGCTCTCTCTCTCTCTTTCCCTGCCTCGGTATTTCCCACCACTCCGCCCCGACCACTCTGACTTCCCCCACCACCTCGCCCCCACCACTCCGACTTCCCACACCAACCCGGCTTCCCCCACCACTGTGTCTCCCTACCACCACTGGGTCTCCCCGCCACACCGCCTCGCTATGGAGTAGTAGTGATCTACTTTGCCGTGAATATGGACACTTACGTGTTTATTGTGGATAAGGCTGCTTCTTTCGTGTACCTCTCTTGCAATAGGTATCGAAAGGGGGGCCGCTGTTGGCTTGGGCCCCGCGATGCGTAGGTAAAGCGGTCCGTCTGTAATAATTGGAGCATTGCGTTTCTGGCATCTGCATCTCCCAATTTATTTTTGATTTTCCTCGTTGTGGATATGATGTTTGTACATTTTTATACTTGCTGTATTTTTACACTCGCTATTGAAATACTTCTAGCGACGTTCGATATGCTCAAATCTCAGTCTGGTTTCAACTTTCGTGTATTATAATCTTACGACGTATTTGAGCTAGTTATTCTGACCCTTGTTTAATTGTATTTTACCGAAATTTATGTTTGTATAATAATGTCGTCTCGCGCATGATTGTTCGTATTTCGTTTTGGATATTTGTTATATCAATCGTTTTACTTTAATTTAATAATGCTAATTCCGCATACGATCATTTTGTCTCTCCTGTTCTTATCGTCTCCTGCTTCCTATCTTTTTAAAGTATTCGGAATGTATAATGTGATTTCCCGAGTTGGCTTGTACTTTTATTCTCTTGACCTTCTCTGCTCGGAGCTATTCCGTGTTTACTCTCACTCAATGTCGTCGATGCTCTTTCTCTCCCGCTATACTCAGTGGGATTGCTATTCTATTGCTTGCATATAATATATTTTTAGTATCTATAATCATTCTTATTGAAAATAGAAATGTCAAAAATTGAGCATTTCACAATATGGACATGAAGGAACAAAGTGTCGGAATGAAGAAAACTACTTAAAATGTTCTGGAAAACATCAAATAAATATAAAACTAAGGAAAAAGGCTACTATAATTGATTGGAATTTTATCTTGAGCATTGATCACCCGGACTGAGCTATAGAATCTTTAATAGAAGTAGTACAAAACTGTGTTGATAAAGCTACTATTATAAACAAAGCAAACAAAAATAAAAAGAAAGATTCTGTACCACTTAAAAACTGGATAACAAGTGCAATAATAATCTCTTGCGAAACAAAAGAAAACATGTATAATTTAATGAAGAGTAAACCAATGTGTCAAATCTTGAAACGGGATATTAATTATTCAAAAATATTAAATAAAGCCATCAAAGAAGTTAAGATAAAATACGATTGCAAAACCATAAAGCGAAATAGTGAATCTAGGAAAGTCAAATATGCAAAAAAAGGAACAAATTGAATGTATATATCACAATAACGTAAAGCTTGAAAATAAGGCAGAAATAGCAAACACTTTGAATGAGTATTTCTGTACAATAAGAGAAACATTAAGTAATCAAATTGTCGTATCGGACGAAAATGAGGTAAAACTTCCAATCAGTAATAAAAAACCGCTGCCAATTCATTGGCACGTAGCTTCCTCCAAACAAATCTATTGTTCCTTGTTTGTATCGTTCAAGTATATTACTTTAATAATGCATATCTTTTTCTCCGGATCTTCTTAATGAAATAAATTGTAATTTATATCACAAATAGACCTCATAACCACATAAAACCATGAATTATGTCAAAACATTCTGAGTTTTTGTTTGCAAGGTTTAACAAAAATAATAATTTTCAGTTATACAGGGTATACAGGGTGAGAGACAGAATTTGCATTTTAATATCTTTTTAACTAATCGTTTTCATAAGCTGCGAAAAGAACTTAGCCGAGGTAATCAAAAGATCTATTTTCACCCAAAATTTCAAGTTAATTAAATCTTTTTTACTCCCGTAACCGTGCGACATTAAAAACCAATTTTTTTAGGTTTTCGATTTATTTCTCAAAAGCTAATCACCGAAATGACTTTTAAAATTTTTACAACATGTGGACATTATTATTTTTTGTTATCATGATTTTTTTTCAAAACATTAGACTGTTTAATTTGGAAGATATGAATTTAAAATAAAAACACCTGTTTTTCATAACAATTGAACGAAACGGTCTATTTAGAAAATCTTGCGGGAAAAAGTAGGAAATCTTTCAAAAACACTATTGCTGAATTTTTTGTATAAATTATATCATTTAAAAAAAAGAAACAAAAAATTTTCTAAAATCAAACAATGGCTGATAAATGACCACAATTAAAAAATCAAAAAATTTGTTAAGCATGTCAAATTTTATTATTATAGACCACGTATTTCCAGAAATACGACGGTATACATACAAACACACGCGCCAAATGTTCATCAGACCTACAAATGCGATAGAAATACATGAAATAATTTGTTCGATGAAATAAAAAGCAGGTGTAGAGGATGATATAAGTGTTGATACCCTTCAAACTATAGCAGATTACATTCTTACACTTTTCGAAATCAGTATGGCCTGCAGCCCTCTTGAGGGCTGAAGTTATACCAATATATAAAGCTGGCGTTGAGACTCTTATGTCTAACTACCGGCCGATATCCCTCATTTCAAATATTGCGAAAATATTTTAAAGAATAATTTTTAAAAGGGTCTGCAATTTTACTGAAAAACATAATGTAACATCAGACAAACAATTTGGTTTTATCGGTAATAAAGGCACCAGTGACTATCTAAATTACATAACAAATTTAATTTACAATAATTCGGATAAAACCAATCATCTTATAACTGCTTTTTTAGACCTATCCAAAGCTTTTGATACGGTACATCATAAAATACTGCTTAAAACACTAGAACGATATGGTGTAACTGCCTTAGCATTGTTTATCAGCTATCTTGACAGTAGGATACAAAGAGTAAAAATTCCAAATTATATGAGTGAAGATAAAACTGTAGCAACTGGAGTTTCTCAAAGAACGATACTAGGACCGTTACTATTTATAATATGATGATCTACTGAGTACCGTAAATGATCTACTGACAGATATGCCAAATGATTCTGTAGCGGGGTGGTCGGGTAATAATTGAACACGTCTGCTGATTATTGCGGCTTTTATTAAGGAGACTAGGGAAAAGGTTCGTGTTTGCTCCACGACGGCTCAACATCAAGTGACTTCTCTGATCACGCTCGCTTACTTGTATCCTTGTCGCTGTAAGAGGGCGCCACGTCGCTACATACCTCCACCCTTAGTTTCGCTTACGCTTGACAATAATTTATTGTTTACAAATTTAAGCGGTTTGGTGCTTTTATTGTGCGTTTAGGACGCTCATTAACATTTAGTGTAAACGGCGGTTTTAGAGACTTAGCTTCATCAGTTTCCTTTATGATTTTTACAGTTTTAGGTTTTTCTACATTCGCTTGCGCCCCTGTATCATTTATCTTCTCACTATTACCTATACTTTTCTCGGTTTCAGTATCGGGTATTACTCTTTCCTCCCCTCTCCATTCGGAGTTAACTACCTCGTGTTTCTTTTCTGTCGCTTCTTTATGATTACTATTGTAATCTTGCACTATTATTTTATCATTTATATTTCCATGCTCTCCATACGATGGAAAGGAAACACTTGGTATTATAGTATTTTCTACTACATTTTCTATTCTATCATTATGTGTTTGTATATCTGTAATTGCAATTTCGTTTTCTACAAAGTTTGATGCTCTACGTATTTGGTCTAAGTGTCTTTTCCAATACAATCTTTCATTAAGAGTTTTACAAATATAACTTCGTTCGCCTATACACTCAATGATTTTTGCTTTCACCCATACTTGTTTCGTCGGAACTCTATAATCTAAGACCCATACGGTATCATCAATTTCGAAACTATCGTTACGTCTACCCCTTATAATTTCTTATTTGTCTCTCCTTATTTTGTTGAATCATTTTATTCTCTTTTAACAGGTCAAAACAATTTCTTAGTTCTCGGCCGAACATTAATTTTGCTGGACTTTCTCCCGTATAGTTATGCGGTGCATTGCGATAAGGTAAGAGATATCGAGATATTATTGTTTCGTTATTAAGCTTAGAATTTTTGGGATCAAGCAGTGCTTTTTTAAAACCAAGTTTAAATGACTTAACTGCATTCTCAGCAGCACCATTCGATGAAGGGTGATACGGAGCGATTGAAGGGTGTTTTATCCCATTAGATTTGCAAAAATTTTCGAACTCTTCCGAAACTAGTTGAGGACCGTTATCGGTTATAATCTTTTTGGGTAACCCGAATCTTGAACAAAAATCTCTTAACTTATTTACAGTATTGGTTGAGTTAGTTGAACTCATTTCGTATACTTCGGGCCATTTCGTGTAAGCGTCAGTCGAGAGCTTCTTTACATTGGTCGTATTTGATTAATTCTGATTTTTTCGGATTGCTCATTAACGCATTACAAATTTCGCAGTTCTTCGAGTACTGTTCGATCTCTGAGTCTAGTTTAGGCCACCAGAAATATTGTCTCGCAATCGATTTCATTTTACTAGCACCCATGTGCGTACAATGTAGCTCCTCGAACATTCTCTTTCTTAGATTATTAGGAATCAATACTCTGTAACCCCACATTAATATGTTGTTTTCTATGCTTAGTTCTTTCGCTCTATATAGATACGGTTTTAATTCATTTTCGTCAACTTGGTCAGGCCAGCCATTCCTAGTGTAACCATAAACCCTGCTCAAAATTACATCTGTTCTAGTTTCTTTTACAATTTGCTTGTAATCAACCGGTAATTTTTGTTCGATTAAAAAGTTTATGTGTTCACAATCTCGTTCGATTTTTTCGCTCTTAACTTTAAGAGGTAATCTAGACAATCCATCGGCCCCCCCGTCGTTTTTACCTTTAACATACCGCATTTCGTACTTAAATTCGCCTAAGAATTCAGCCCAACGCTGCAATCGACCAGCAGCCATCTGTGGGAGTCCACCTGTTTTCACCGAAAATAGCCAGCAAGGGCTTATGATCCGATTCTAGAATGAATGGCCTGCCAACTAAATATTGGTAAAACTTTTTAACACTCCAGTATATCGCTAATGCCTCTTTCTGGATTACAGAATAATTTTTCTCTGCTTTAGTTAGGATTCGCGACGCATAGCATATAGGTTTTTCCTCTCCATTAGGCAAGATATGTGATAAGACTGACCCTATTCCTACATTTGACGCATCACAGACAAGCTTTATTTCCAACTTTGGGTCATAATGTATTAGGTTTCTATCCGCACTTAACTCTATTTTAATCTTATTAAATGCAATATTACATTCTTCTGACCATATGAAAGGCGTGTCCTTTTTTAATAACCTATATATCGGGCTAAGCATAGTTGACAAATTTGGTATAAATTTCATGTTATAGTTTACCATGCCTGTGTAACGTCCCATGTTCATAAAAGATAATTATATGTATGAATATACTGTATACAGAATGATGTATGACGGCGTGTATGTGTACAGGCGCAGGTATACGACGATAATCACAATGTAAGCATTTCCGCAACCGCGTTTACGACATCAAACGCGTCCCACTAATTAAACCAACTGACCCCCGAGTCAGCAATCCCAAAACCTACTTATTCTGCACCATCACCAACCTATATTGTAAGACACTTTCAGTGGCGATCGGTGATTGGTTATTACCATAACGTTGAGATCATCCGCCAAGCCTTATAAGCCCCGCACTCAGTCCTCATATTGCCTTTAGTGAAGTCTCTTTTTACAAGGACAACGAGTGTTGTACCTGCTGGACCTGGTGTGTGAATACGAGTGCCGTTTAGTCCTTCGCGTCGTCTATTGGGTGCTTAGAAACCACTCAAACTCCGTGGAAGCTAACCGGTGGAATTCTTCATACTCTGGACGTGAGTTGGTACAGTACGAGGCTTAAGGACCGTCAACCTATCTGGCGTTAGCTTCGGCAGCTTAGTTAAGGAACTTACTCTCAACACGCCACGGAACCATCCGTGTAGGATAATACTAAACACCGCCCAGTCATCGACCGTGCAATCTACTAGTAGTGTCCGAACGGGATTGTAAGTCGAACCAATATAGAAATAAGTAAATACGTAACATTAAGAACAAACATAAAGATTAGATTAAAACATCTGTGTAACATCTGTATCAAAGCATTGGGCCTTCGTCTAAATAAAGTCATAACAAAGAAGTACCATAAAGAGACAGTTTATTAGAATCATAACCTACTTAATAGTAACAGAAGACTCTCGAGTCAAGGCTAGTTCACCTATACTCAAATAAATAATTATTTGTATATAGAATTACTGCGCGGTTCAGCATAGTAAATCAGAACCTTACACCTGCAAATGCTTGTACATCCTTAACATTTTTCGGCTTTCCCATTTCGACTATCGCTCTTACATTTTCCGGATTTATAGCTAATCCGTTTTTATCTATAATATGTCCTAAGTAACAAATTCTGGGTTTCAAACATTCACATTTATTCTTTTTTAATTTTAACCCGTTTTCTTTCAATGCTTTAAAAACGTTTTCCAAATTTTCAAGGTGCTCTTTTCTATTTTTCCCTGTTACTATTAAATCATCAAAATAATTTTTACAACCCTTGAGATCTCTTATAATTTCTTCAATTTTCTCCTGAAATATAGAACAAGCTGTTTTGGGTCCAAACGCTAGTCGTTTCACTTTAAAAACCCCCATATGAGTTGACCATGCTAAATCTTTCGACGTTTCGTCGTCGACTTCAATTTGATTGTAAGCCCATTTTAAATCTAGCTTTGTAAACTCTTCCCCGCCTTTAAGAGCTGCAAAAATTTCCTCAATTCTAGGAATTGGGTATCTATGGTCTACAAGCCACTGATTAATAGTCTTTTTATAATTTTCACAAGTTCTAACAGTACCATCTTCTTTTAGAACTGGAACTAATTGCGTCCCCCAATCGTTTGTGCTAACTTTCTCAATTACCCGTTGTTCCTGTAATCTTTTTAAATCTGCCTCTACCTGAGATTTGAAAGCAAACGGTATTGGAACGGTAATGGAATCGGCTTTTGAAAAACTGGTTTCGCATCGCTTTTCAGCTTTAGATGAACTTTTTCTCCTTTAAGTTTTCCTAACTGGATATCAAATAAATCAGCATACTTACATAGCAGTCTTCCTAAATCAGTCGGTATGTCTAAGTCTACCTTCTTAATTTCTATTGGCTTTTGGTATCCTATTAGAGAAATATCGAGCTTACTCATAAGGTCTCTACCCATTAAACTAACTTGTCTATTTTCTTTTATAATAATAATTCTTACATTTTTTACAATAGTTTCATTAACTTTTACATCAGTAATGATTTGACCCATCGGCTTAATTGGCCTATTATCGTAAGTTTTAATCACCTTGTTACAATTTTCTATCTTTGCATTTAAACGTTTCGCTTTATAAATATCGTAAGGAATTATCGTTATTCCTGCACCGGAATCTATTTCCATAACAATTTTCTTCCCCTCGATAAAAACGTCCGTTCGAATAGGAGGAATCGTGTCCTCGCTTCCAGCTATATTATGTAACGATATATAATCTACAGCGCTATCTGGGTCGCTCTCGAGATGATTGACATCATTTATCTTTCTGTCCGTACATACTTTACTCAGATGACCCTTTTTCGAACATGTGTTACATTTATACGCCTTGTATTTACATTTAGAAAAAACATGATTGTAACCTCCGCAATGATTACATGACGCCTTACTTTGATCTGCTGCTTGTTGTTTTGACGAACCTTGCTGCTTTCCGGCGCCATCTCGCTGCTGGTTCTTCGAAGCTGCTTGCTGCTTACCCCGTTCGGCGTCTCCCGCGTTTTTCTTCGAGTTGCGCGCTATGTTTTGATGCGATAGTTTGTTGACTTTGCACTGGCCACCGCTTGATGATGCTGCTAGAGATACTTCCTTGGCCAATGCCGTTTCGTAGATGTCCTTGAGGGCGTCTTTGTGTGACCTCTCGCAGATTCTATCAAGAATTTTTCCTTCCCTGATGCCGGTTACAAATTTATCCTTGAGTCTCCCCTCAAGTTCTATGCCAAAATCACAATGTACCGCACCTTTTTTTATACGTGCGTACCACTGGCTTATAGATTCGCCATTATTTTGTCGAAGGTCATAGAACTGCTTCCTTTGTTGGAATATTGAGATTCGCGGAGAAAACTGCTTCTGTAGTATTCCACACAATTCTGTGTACGGTTTGTTGTGAGGTAACACTGGATCACATAAGTTCCTTAAAATTTTGTAAACCTCTGGGCCTATTGCCGTAATCAATACCGACACTTTCCTCGAATCATCCACATAATTCGCGTTGAAATACTGTTCTAAGCGTTCATGATAAACATCCCAGTCTGAATTTAGCTTGAACTCTTCTAGTCTGCCAATACTACCGGCGAAACTCACTTGGGTAACCACTGGTGGCTGCGGAGCGTTAATTGCAGAAATTGGTACAAGTCCCGTGGATGTTTTTATGTACTCCTGACCTTGGTCGACAAAAGTGCCGTATGAAGTTGGGATCGGCTCTCCGTTTGACGTCGATGTTGTGTTTCTGGAATTCTGCGAATCCGTCGTTGTCGTGGTCGTCGTATGCGGCGGCCATGAATATTGGTTTCCAGGTTGTCCCAAATTTAAGAGCAAGTTTGCCGCACTTGTGGTCGCATCGTGATTCTCTTTGTCTTTATCACTTTCGTTATTTACGCCGAACTTCCCATTATGGACGTCTTCTTTTGTTTTCCTTGTCACTGTAACTTTTACGATTTGACACTTCTTTACCTTTTTATTTTTTATCCTCGTCGCCAATGTAGCGGGGTGGTCGGGTAATAATTGAACACGTCTTCTGATTATTGCGGCTTTTATTAAGGAGACTAGGGAAAAGGTTCGTGTTTGCTCCACGACGGCTCAACATCAAGTGACTTCTCCGATCACGCTCGCTTACTTGTACCCTTGTCGCTGTAAGAGGGAGCCACGTCGCTACAATTCTATCCTGTCCTACGCTGATGACACTATTGTCATTTCGAGTGACGATACGTGGGCTAAGGCAGGGGCGGCATCCTCTAGCTTATATGTCGTCTATAGCTTTGTGGTTATGGAAGACAAACTTGTCGTGTGGATCATATATTTTATGGATTTTATCTTGTGGATTACATGCTGTGGTGGAAGATAGACGGAACGCCTAACGTGACAGTAACGACGGTCACATTGCGCGGCAAATTGAAAAACGACTCGAATATAGGCGGAAAAGAAAGAATTTAATTATTTTATTTAATGTTAATGAAATTGTATATGAAACTGTTTTAAAATGTAATTCTTAATTATTAAATAAAAATAAATATGGATATCAATGTGTTTGTGATAATTGCAATGAATATTGATTCATCCCATGGATGTTCACATCTCCATATCATAGGTATTCGATCTAATTTGAATTAGTATTAAACTTCTTCTCCACATAATTTATAAGTTGTTCGTTTGAATTGCAGTTAAAAGTCGTTGCGTTAAAAATGTATTTATATTTATTTATATTTAGTTGAAGTTGAAAAGAGTAAAGAGTTGAAAAGAGCTTTAACAAGCTTTAACAACAATTTATTGTCATGAAGGATATAAATTGTTTTCATATAATTTTAAATAAAAAAGGGTTCAGAATAAATAACACGTGTTGAATAATATTGTATACAAAAATAAAATGTTTATTTGTAATAAAAAATTATAAATAAAGTTTTATAAATTATTGTTGAGCAACACGCGTTTAACATTTATTTCAGAACATACACAGATATAAATTGTCCTGGTACTTACTACTAATACTACCTGGTACTCCTGGTAAGGCTACTCCAGTACCCTTGTTCTGCAGTCCTGAAATTGCGAGAGCAAGGATTCCAGTCACGGTTAGAGTTGCACCTCCTAAAGCTGATTCAGATTTTAGATTTTAAAAATTAATTTACATACATTTACAATGTTCAAAAGACATGTATAGGAAATAAGTTTTAAGCGTATTGCTCAACAATAATTTATAAAACTTTATTTATAATTTTGTATTACAAATAAACATTTTATTTTTGTATACAATATTATTCAACACGTGTTATTTATTCTGAACGCTTTTTTATTTAAAATTATATGAAAACAATTTATATCCTTCATGACAATAAATTGTTGTTAAAGCTTGTTAAAGCTCTTTTCAACTCTTTACTCTTTTCAACTTCAACTAAATATAAATAAATATAAATACATTTTTAACGCAACGACTTTTAACTGCAATTCAAACGAACAACTTATAAATTATGTGGAGAAGAAGTTTAATACTAATTCAAATTAGATCGAATACCTATGATATGGAGATGTGAACATCCATGGGATGAATCAATATTCATTGCAATTATCACAAACACATTGATATCCATATTTATTTTTATTTAATAATTAAGAATTACATTTTAAAACAGTTTCATATACAATTTCATTAACATTAAATAAAATAATTAAATTCTTTCTTTTCCGCCTATATTCGAGTCGTTTTTCAATTTGCCGCGCAATGTGACCGTCGTTACTGTCACGTTAGGCGTTCCGTCTATCTTCCACCACAGCATGTAATCCACAAGATAAAATCCATAAAATATATGATCCACACGACAAGTTTGTCTTCCATAACCACAAAGCTATAGACGACATATAAGCTAGAGGATGCCGCCCCGGAGGAAAGAATGAATATACTTAAAAATCGTAGTGAAATGGCTAGCAGTAAATAAATTGTCTTTAAATGTAGATAAAATATGTATCATGACATATTTATAAAAGAAAAATATCCGCTAAATGTAAAACAATTATTTCTTTTTCAATCAATCTTGTACTATCATAAAACTTTAAGACAAAAATATATTATCTCGAGCAAAACATGAAACAAAGATATATAAATACCTAAAATATCTAAGACATTAGCTACAAAGAATAGTTACTATGTAGCGATTAATAGTACATAGTACTTTTTTACACAGTCTACCTAAGCTTGCTGTCACGCCTATCCGTGTCATAAGCAATCCTGTTTTGCACCGTGAAGTTAGCGCGCGAGCGTAGCGAGTGTGATAAACACGGTGCAAAAGAGGACTACTTAGGTCACGGATAGGCGTGACCTTAGTGCGGGCTTAGGTTACACTGTGCTATAATAGTATATTATGACACTGTTGTGGGAGATGGTTTTCTACCTTGCTCGAGGTTTTTGCACGAGCGAAGCGAGTGAACTGCGAGAGAAGAATATCCTGAATGCCAGCAAGTTGAAGAAAGTGCTGAACAATTGAAAGCGATATTTGTTATTTAACATTGTTTTTATTTATATTCTTGTTGTATGCATAAGATTCTTCTCTTCAAAGTTTATAAATTATTGAATAATACACAAATACTTAAATCTATTGAAAAAATATTCGCTTAATGATACATGCGTATACATTGGTAATGTATTATTTAAGAGTGTTCTGTACCCTACAAGCGCCCTCTAGTCTATATTTTTGCTTATTTGCATAAACTTTTAATATTCACGATCCTTAAAGATATAAGAACGAAGTTTCCCTACATGCACTGACTATTTTAGATTATATTTAAAAAAAAATTATTCGGATATTTGCAATAATAAAATTATAAGACGTCGAGAAAAATTGTAAGTTTGGTGGCCGAATTTTTTAACCCACCACCAGAGTTACAATTTTTCTCAACGTCTTATAATTTTATTATTGCAAATGTCCGAATAATTTTTTTTTCAAACATAATTTTAAGTAGTCAGTGCACGTGGGGAAACTTTGTTTTTATGCTTTGAAGGATCGTGAATATTAAAAATGTAGACTAGATGGCAGCACTAGGGTATACAGCACTCTTAGTTTTTCAGGCGCTTTCCAAAAGTGAATATAGAGTAACAGCAGCGATAGCAGCATCATTAGCAACAGCAACCACAGCAGAAAAAGCAGCAACGACAGCACAGCAGCAACTGCAGCAGCCACAGCCACTGCAGCAACTCCAACCCAGCGCCTACGGCAAGGTAGAGGAAGGAACTTCCTAGCGAACAGAAAGGACGAGGATCATCGCAACGACAAAGTAGGGTTAAATATATATTCAATTACGCATGATTAACTGGTGAGGCGTTTGGCCCCAGTCGCAGATTCAAACTTTACTATACGGCCTTCTCGCAACGCGAAATCGCGGACACGCACATCTATTATTCTCCCGATTCCCTTTCCTATACAAACCACTGAATACCGCAGCCTCCGCGGGCATTACACAGGAAAATAAGGGAATCTCGAGGAAAGACAGTTGAGTTTCCGCGAGTTCGAAAAGGCCTAGGCGCGATATATAGCATTGTATTAGTGCCGAGCCGATCAAAACAAACATCGGTTCATTGGTCGGCTGTGCAGCAGCGCGAGAGAGTAGGAGAATCCGTGCGCTATAGTAGTATGCGAGTACCGAGTACGAGAGCTGCCGGCGCCTGTGAGTGCGCAACGTAGCGGGAGTGTACGTGAGCGCGTGGAGAGTGTGTGCGTGAGCTGCGTAGCGGGAGTATACGTGAGCGCGCGGTAGTGTGTTCGCCAGCCACTTGGTGGGAGCGTCTGTGAACGCGCGGAGCGTGTGCGCGGAGACCGCTCGGCGACAGAGTAGTACCTGTGAGCTCTACAAGTGTGTGTGCGCGCTACAATACGTAGCGCAAGCATAGTGCAGGCACGATATCGCAAGAGAAGCGATATAAAACGCGTATTCGAGCGTGCGTGAATGTGTGTGCGTATAGAATAGCTGGCTAGTGATAGAGTCTACTTGTGTATACGCAGCATAACGCGAATTACACGACGGCTAAAGAGTGCGAAAGCAGAAATTGGGTGCAACGCACGCCGTATCGCACATAGACTCCGCAAAGGTAAATCACGCCACGATTATTTGAGCATAGGCGTTAGATTTTTTTTTATTCTTTTTTTAGATAGGCTAGCTTAATCTAGATAGGCAAGCGGAGATTTTTCGTGTTTTGTGCATTGTGAATACACAGAAGTATGCTAGTAAATTTTCAGATTACGTAGACGCTGCTGCAACGTGAAATGGTTTTATAGCGTCTGTAAAACTTAGCTACGAGTGAAAAATGGCTTAGGAAACCTAAAAGAGCGTAGGAGACTGGCGCTATGCACTAGACGACGTAGATCTTCAGGAAGCACTGACCTCGTTGAAGCTTCGAGGGGACAGTTTCAGATTAGCCAAGGTCGCCAGACTACACAGATGGTTGATGGGCCACTATCCTGAAGAAGACTTCATGCCGATGGAAGAGGTGTTGCCGTCGGGAGCTGGCATTGAAAAAGAGCAACTCCGCTAGTAAACCCGAGGATAATTCTATCGACGCAACTCTCCGATGAGGAGGAGGATGCAAAAAATAGTGCAGATAGACAGAGGGAGCTCGATGAGAGGCGGAATCCCAAGTCTCTTCCGACCCACGATAGAGAATGGGCTGAGGGGGGTCTGCAGCGAGTAGAAGGTCAGGCTGCTATATATACGGCAAGCAGAAAAGAGACAGCTAAATTTGGTAAAGACGAGCCAGATGATGCTGCAAAAATTCTGGCACACCGAGTGGAGGTAACAGACGCCAAAATAGACCAGCTGACGAAGAACATGGAGACGTTGATGGCGATGATGATGGGTAACGCCGCTTCGAGTACGAGAATGGAACAAACTTCAGCTTCTCCGAAGCCAATGCGCCACGCGCGAGGCGGTTTACCCCCGCCAAGAGTCGATTTTCAAGATATGTACAGTATCTATGGAAACGAAGACATGTCCAGTCCAGTACCCTAATGGAAAATCTCACCTGAGATCTCAAGTGAGATTTTCCAATAGGGTAGCGCAGTCGCGTAACACAACGATTTTGCTGGCAAGGGGCGCTGGACGCCAACCCCTGGCAGGTGCTGGGGGGGGGGGGGGGGGAGTAGAAACGCTACAGGTGATGCGAGTAGCGTAGATGGTAGTAGACGCACTACGAGTGGTATGAAGTCCTCTCACAATTCGTCCAAAGCGGCCGGAAGTGTGTTTGGAAAATGGCCCTTCTGGTTCAACGGCGATACCAACATGAGCATCAAGCACTTCCTCCAGAAGATGGAGGGAGTGCAGAGGTTGAACGATCTTACAGAAAAGCAGATATTGGCTGCACTACAGGAGATTTTCACAGAATACGCCTACGAGTAGTTGTTGGGGGGTACTAGCAGAGGCTTCAAGCAGAGGCACAGGTACGCTCACAAGGGCCAGATGAGTCGATACGTGTATATATCACGAGCCTGCAAGGACCACCTATATACCACAATATGCTGCCTGCTATAAAAAGGAATTTACAGCGAAAGGATTACAGCACGGTGGGACAAATTTTAGAAACAGCTACTGAGATAGAACCCTCCGCCTCCAGCAGCATAGGAGGCATAGGAGAGGCCCCATGAGGCATAGGAGAGGCCCCTACATCTCTGAGGAGGGGACTGGAGCCAGTTCGGCGCGCCAGGCCTCGCCTGATGATTTCGAATGGATGATCGAAATTCTAGCCAAGACTAGCACCGAGGCGCAACCCAATCTGAATGGCGATGAGTCACCATATTGGGTAAAAGTTGGAATTAGAGAATTTCAAGTGCGAGCGCTCTATGACCCAGAACCGGCGTTGACGGTAATGGGCACGCTAGGTTTACAAATAGCAGGCACGTGTGAGTGCAAGATACGCCCGTGCAAAGGTCGACAAGCACAATGCGCCAATGGACAGACTTCAACGATTGTGGGTACAGTAGACCTACCGTTTGAAGTCGAGGGAGTCCAAAGAGAAGTGACTGTAGCGATAAAGCCAGATGCTATCGAGAGCTGCCTAGTAGGGGCAATCTTCGGTCGACTCTTCGATGCAGTACACGATCCAAACGAGGGAGTGTTATATTTCAAGCGCGAGAAAAAGATAGTGCAGCTTCAACTGGCAATGCTCGGAGTTACGGGTGTGCTCAACGTAGCCTCAGACTTTTGGCTGAAGTGAAACCAGCCCAGCCGAATGCACTAGGTCGCACTCAGCTGATTGGGCATGACATCGACATTGGTACTGCTAAGCCCATAAAGCAGAAGTACTACCCATTGTCGAGGGTGACGAAGGAAGAAATGCACCACCAGGTATATGAGATGCCTCAGAGAAGACGTATGCTCGAGTCATGTATTATTACTGGTCGAAAATGTATAGCGACGTCAAGCAATATGTACGGCAGTGCATAGTCTACCAGCAGAGCAAGGTAGAACAGCGTCCTCCAAATGGACTTGTGGGATGTAGGATCATCACAAGGCCATGGCAAATAGTGGCTAGTGATATGATGGGTCCGAAACCGGAAACGGCACATGGGAACGATTATATCTTCGTGTTCGAAGACCTGTTTACTCGATGGGTTGAGTATATTTCCGAAAAGCAAGCGAACGGTCCTACCACAATCAAACACCTAGAAGACAGGATAGTTTTAAGGTATGGCGCTCCAGAGGTATTTCTCTCAGATAATGGCACGGAGTTACAAAATGGTGTCGTAGACAAATATCTAGAGTCGATCGGTGTTAAACATGAAGCTACGCTGGTGTACCATCCTCAGGCTAATTCAGTTGAGCGAGTCAATAAGACGGTAACCAGTATGATACGGGTGCTCATAGACGAAAACGATTCCAAATGGAATGGCCAGTTGAGCGAAATCATCTTTGGATATAACACAGATCCACATTCAGCGACAGGGGTTAGTCTAGCGATGATGTTATACGGCAGGCAACCCCCAAACCCATCGTCTGCCAGGCGTAGCCAGGATATAGCGGCTGCAGAGGAGTTGCAAAATAGTCCATACACCGACTGGTTAAACCGCATGAAAGAGCTGAGCCAAGTGCATGAGAATGCAGCTGAATGAGCCAAGTGCGAGCAAGAGCGTCAAGCTGGATAACGCAATTATGTGTTGTCTTCCACAGCAGATAAATATAGATCGCAGCACAGTGGTGCTCCAAGTGTGAGTGCCCCTCAGCGTACCGCGGAGCATCAACGCGAGGACGTGGAAGACTCGGTTCTACCACCTCGCAGGTTGCGGGGCCAACGCAATGCTGCGCAGCAGACAGAAGAGTCAGTCTTAGGGTGGCAGGAGACCAGGCCGCGCAGTAGGCATCGGGAGGTTCGAGATGCGCCTCTATCGGTGCCTGCGAAGCCATTGTCAGAGGCTAGGACGACAAGTACGGTTAAGAGAACCTGGTCGGCCCAAGGGCTCATGCAACCGTGCGAGGTACGCAGAGTTATGTGAATTTTTGTTTCAGGATGGATTCGGCAGCATGGGACGATGCCCTCATCTGCCTTTTGAAGGAGGTCCGCTTACCGGTCGACACCATCGTGGCAGAGGACGACCGGATGGACCACGCGCCACGGTCCGAGGAGGAGGACTAGCCAAGATTGGACTGGGCAGCAGAGACTCGGGAGAAGGAGCTTTTGCTGACGCCGTCGAGGACCATCGCCATCCAACCGCCGGAGAAATACGGTGAGGTTCCGCCGCGCCGCCTACGCTTGCCTATCTCGGCGTGGTTGGAGTCCGCTTGGCCCGTGGCCCTACCACTACCAGCTCCTGCTCCCGATACTGCCTCATTTGAGGTAGGGAAGTTGTGGACCCAGGTACGGCCATGGATCGAAGAGGCAATCGAGGCGAAAATGGAGGCTCGCAAGCTGGCGCGTTGAGGCCCTTAGGCGCAATGACAGGACCGTACTCCACCACGGGACGGCCTTTCGCCAGCGCTCGGTAGCCTGGGAGCGGCTGATCGAGGAAGAGAAGCTGCGCTCAAGGCTGTAGATCAATCGCGCAACGCGGGCCTTGGAGGAAGCCGAGGCGGCTTTGAAGAAGGTTCGGGCCTAGAAGATGCTCGCTGACAAGAACGCGAGCCTAAGCGAAGTCTCCCTAGGGATCCGGCCAGGGGCGCACGGTGAGCCAAAACAGGAATTGCGAGGACAAAATAAAATTTCTCGGACTAGGAGAAAGCGATCGGGATGATTTTTTTTAAACTGTAGCTTATGCAATACAGATTTAGGGAAAACTATACGATTTTTGTCAGTAATCGTTGCTGATCCAGGAGAATTGCTGATATCAGTAATTATTCGATAAATTCCACATTTTACACTTCTATTGCGGTAAAAGTGCTTGTATATATAGTATATGACCAAATTTGTGAAAAAATATATATAAGACTAATATATATGTATAATATATATAATATATATAAGACTAATATAATGTATAAGTATACCTATCATATATATGTATATATAGTTGCAGGAATTAGCAATTTTTCATTAAGCAGGAGTGCTTTGCATTTGTACGATGGCCGTTACGTAGTTTCCCGCCTAGAAACCGCCCCGTTACATGGTGCCCAACTGAATTCCCCACAGGAGTGAATAAAGTAGATTCTTCGCCTGTAAGAGTAGGAATAGAATCAAGAAACTCCTACCTGAGATCCAGAGACTCTCCCTGAGGCTCGCCTTCTGCGTGACGTAATACGCAGATGAGGGATGGAGTGGATCAGCGTACGACATGCGTCGGGAAAAGCGTGCAGAGGTGCGTCATCGTCGAAGAGCTAGTCGGCGAAGAAGAGTTCCTGCATTACCGGACTTGATGTAGAGTCGAAATCAGGACGATAATCCGACTTTAGCGGGGGTTGTACGAAGGTCGAACAGTGTCCAGGAATTGACGGAACAAATCCATATGCACATTGAGGGAGGTAGCATTGAGAAAACCCGTCCTTAACCCGTCGCACTCTGCTCCTGTTACTCTTTTGTAACTCTGCGCTCGTAGAGGCTGTAGATTTCGCATTACCGCCATTAAAACGAATGCGATGATTCCCTTTTTTAAGCAGAATACGACCACTTCTATGCTAAACGTATTTAAAACCAAGATCGCGAGCTAAACTTTTGAGACTATTAAATAGCACGAATAATTCTTTACATAACATTTCATTTATCAAGATTCTACTTTGTATCAGGCAGGCTTGATATTACTCTTTTCCGAAGGAAGATGCAAGACATTAGTATACTTCGTATTGAGACTACTGATTTTATGTTTCACTCGCATTTTGTCCTTCAAAATGGTACCGCTCGAAGCCGGACCATCCACGGCGAAGGGCGTTTGCAGCTGTCATTAAATTTCTTAATTATTTCTTTCTTATTTCTTTTAATTTCATTAAATTTCTTAATTGTTTCT
This sequence comes from Muscidifurax raptorellus, assembly GCA_020010945.3. NCBI lineage: Eukaryota > Metazoa > Arthropoda > Insecta > Hymenoptera > Pteromalidae > Muscidifurax > Muscidifurax raptorellus. Next base: position 2,480,463 of record JAHUUD020000014.1, on the reverse strand, counting down.
TTGTTATTTCTTTTAATTTCATTAAATTTTATTTGCACGGAGCAACCTAGTAGTAGTAGAGCAACACACACACACATATATACACTAAGGGGGGTTCTCCCTGCTCACTCCGCTCACCAACCCCCTAAGTTAAAAAAAAATCTTATAAATACAAGTCGCTCTCATAACATAAAAAAGCAAGTAGGAGCGATCTACAGAAGTAAGAAACGCGAGCATCAGAAGAAACCTCGAAACAAGCGAAAACGAAGTGCTGAAACTGTGGAAAAGTTATTTCGATAGGCTATTAAATGTGTATGAAAATTGCGAAGAAATGGGGGACGAAATCCACACTGCTGAACTCTATATGGAGGAGCCGAGCTATAAAGAAGTGGAGACTGCGATTAAAAAACTAAAAAACAATAAAGCCGTGGAAAACGATTCTATATCAGCTGAATTACTTAAATACGGGGGAACCACGCTCACTTTCAAAATTTATCAACTAATATGTGCTATTTGGAAGAATGAAACAATGCCAGAAAACTGGAATGATTCGATCATTATACCGATTTTCAAAAAGGGGGGTAAGACAGACTGTAATAACTATAGGGGTATCTCACTTTTAGCAACGTGCTACAAAGTTCTGTCAAATGTAATACAAGCCTACTCAAGCCATTCGCGGAAGATATAATAGAAGATTATCAGTGTGGATCCTGGCGCAACAGATCAACAAGCGATCAAATGTTTACCATAAGACAACTGTTAGAGAAAAAGTGGGAATATTGCAAATTTATACATCAGCTATTTATAGACTTTAAAAAAGCGTACGATTATATTAAGTGAAGCAAAATGCACCAAATCCTAATGCTTCTCGGTGTACCGATAAAACTCGTAAAATTAATTCAAATATGTCTGAAAGTTAGCACAGGAAAGGTCCGAGTAGATGGTAATATATCCAAACCCTTTACAATACGCGACGATTTGAAACAAGGTGACGTGCTCTACACGGTACTCTTTAACTTAAAACTAGCGAACTAGGTGCAACACTTAATAGTGGAACAACACAGATTCTAGGCTATGCAGATGACTTGGATTTAGTGGGGAACATAAGTAGCAAGAAACGCGGAAATTCTCATTGAAGCGGCTAAAGATACAGGGTTAGAAGTGAGTGAACCGAAAACAAAATATACGATAATGGGTAAGGAAGGCAGCTGCGTAGGGGAAGGGGATCTCAGAGTTCAATTTTAAAAAGATTAGCGAATTCAGATATTTGGGTACAACTATAAATGATACAAACGAGATAAAAGCTGAAATCGGCAAAAGACTCCATTCGGGTAATTCTTGCTACTTCGCCGTGAGTAAATTATTAAAATCGAGGCTGCTGTCCAAGAACATTAAAATAAGGATATATAGTGCCATGATACTCCAGGTGATTTTGTACGGGTGCGAAACGTGGGCACTTACTAAAGAACAGGAAAATCGTTTTAGAGTATTCGAAAATAAGGTTTTGGGGAAAATATATGGGCCAAAGAAAGATGAGGAAACCAGGGATTGGAGAAAATTACATAATGACGAGCTACATAATCTATGTGCATCACCGAATATCACCAGAATAATAAAATCACGCAGGTTGAGATGGGCAGGACATGTCGCAAGAATGGAGGAAGAACGTACGACAGCGCATTTTATTAGAATAAAATGATGTCGTTATTTTATTATTATTAAATATTACTGTGCTATTGATAATGCAAAAACTGTAGAGGTTTACTGAATATTGACAAATATATGCCACAATCTTACGTCTTCAACTTCACTATAGTGAAAATTAACTTTGGCTACTACAGAAATCAAAAAAAAAACATTTTTTTAGAACCTTAAAACAGAAACGTTATATTTTCTTCCCAATCGGGTATGTACTATAATTGTTTCTTTGCTTGACCACACAATTATTATAATTAAAATAAAGTGTTATATCTATTCTAATTATCTTAAATATACTGAGCCAGAAGCAATTCTTAGCAGTGGAATACGAAGTAATAAAATGGATTGGGTGAGATATGGTCATTGGGAATTATTATTGCAGAACGTTTATTAGGACGAACTCTATGGCCTGGAGTAAGATTATTTGACTGTTTGAGAAAAGTTTTGAATTCGATTATTCATTCTGAAATACTATTGCAATAATTTGGATGAAAAAGAATAGACAGACATAGAAAGCTTACAGTGAAAATTTTATTTCGTTATGCTTACGAAATACATCAATCAAAGTAAAAAAAACGCACCTATCTATTTACCTCTCGGGTGGTGCGAAAAAAATAGAAAAAGACAATAGGCTCACACAATTACTTTTTCATTTAATAACGTTGAATTCCAATTTGAACTATTGTATATTAACAATTACAAAATATTTCCAATATAAAGATTAGGATGGAGGAACTAAACAGACCTTAATATAACATAAAATTTGAAACTATTTTACGTTATTTGGTGGAGGCGGATGGAGTGAGTGGAAGGGCTGTGGAGAGGGTGGAGGGAGGTCCAGGGGCTGAATGCCATCAAATCACGCTTACAACTATATAATATATATATATATATATATATATATATATATATATATATATATATATATATATATATATATATATATATATCATAACAAACCAAGATGGCGTCGGACGTGAAACATCCTCCGGATAAGTCCGAGTGTAAATTCTACAAGTGTCATCCAAAACAAAGAGTTACAACAGTGATTTGCATAATATGTGAAAACGTGTACTATAAGAGTCTACACAAACGTGTACTATCAGTGATCTTGAGAAAAAAAGAATTCCTGCATCTGTAGGGGAACATCTAATAGTTTGCCCTGATCATATACTGCGAGACATAACCTCAAATACGGATGAACATATGTTAAGTGATGTGGCTAAAAAAACCATTGCATTCATTAAACTGGAGCAATCCGAAGAAATTGGAGAAGAAATACTTCAAGAAATACATAATAAAACTCTGGAAAAACAGAATCCAGTAATTACAGATGATGAAAGTGAAATTGAAAATATAGTGACAGAAAATACATTGCTCAAGCAATTAGTAACTAAATTGCAAGACAAAAGTCAATTACAAAAAGAAATTATTGAACTACAAAAACTGAAAAATACGGAAGTATAAATGAATAACAGAACATATGCAGAAGTGATGAGTGAGATGAAACCGAAGCCCAAGCGAATTCCAAGAGTCACGGTTGAGGTAACTGACCCCAAACAGAAAGACACGTTGGAACTGCTGACCAACTGTCTAGTGTCAGAGAAAAGCAAAACGTGCAAGCAAAATATATTCGCAAGAAAAACGACAGTGAAATAGAAATAAGTTGAATGAACATAAAGAGTGTAGAAAGAGTGGAAAATGTATTAAAACAAAAAGCTCGAAAACTGCGAAGTCAAGATCGAGCAACAAGGAAACCCAAAAATAAAAATCATAGGTATAAATAATACCACAAACATGGATAAAAATGATATAGAAAAGGACATAAATACAAGAAATTTCAACCAATTTAATAGTAAGGGGAAATTATTATACATGTATATTAACAAAAGGAACAAGACCCACACAGTTTTAATGGAAACCTCTAGAAATTTAGAGTGCATCGAAATGTAAAAATGAATCTGCTTGCATCAAGTGTGCACAATATCACAATGTGAGTGAATGCAAAAATAATAAAATTGAATATGTAAACTGTGCTTATAACAATACGAAATATAGAACAAGTTTACCAACAGACCATTTGCCAACAGACAGACTTAAGTGCAGTATACTAAATAAACAAATTAATAAGTATATTAATTCCATCGATTATCTGGTAGCGCCTACGTTGCCGACATATGACGAAACAAGTGCAATGAAGCAAATATGCAATTTACAAGCCAATAAGCTACTTTACCAAAGACAGGTAAGGACAGTGAAGAGTATGGTGAATAAACTTAGTGTTGCAAATTCCTCTACAAATTAACAAAATTCAGACAATCGAAATAAATCTAACAAACACAATAAATAATGGCAATGCAAATAAATTTAATCGATGAAATATATAATAACATTCAACAACAAGAGCGATTATATAGGGATCTTGCAACTTTCAACAAAGAAAGAAACAGTAATAACAATCTAATTCTGTACTTAAATATTAGAAGTCTAAATGCAAACTTTGAAAAACTTGTGAAAGTACTTATCAAAAGTCTCAAGATAAAACCCTATATTATTGTATGTACAGAGGTATGGAAATTAACACATTATCAATATTATAGACTCAAAGATTATAAAATTTATTATAATCATGGATATATTAACAAAAATGATTGAGTAGTAGTATATATAAAAGACAATGTCATACACATAAGCGAAACAATAGTAGTAGGTAAACTTAAAATAATAACACTATTATCACATTAAAAGAAAAAAAAAACTAGAAATCTCATCTCTATATAGATCTCACGGACACACTTGCACTGAATTTAATCTCAATACAAAAAGCTATCTAGAACAAAAAAGAAAAGCGAAGAATATAAATATACAAGAATGTAATAACGTAAGCGTAGATTTTTAAAGTAATTTCTTGGGAAAAGCTTTCTTACCAGGATTTACAAATACCACCAGACCATCAAATATAAATACAAATGAAGGAACATGTATTGATAACATTTTCATCAAAACAGACTTCCTCATTACCAAATCATTAACACTTATGGTACCAATAACTGATCATTAACCACTATTCTTAGAAATAAAAAACGGAAGACTAAATTCGAGTAATTTAGAAGAGAAACAAGATATATTTTATTATGACTACAATAAACTTTACAACACTGCTATGCTAATAGATTGATCCAAATATAAAAATTCAAAAGATCCAAATGAAAATATAAACGATATAATAAAAGAAATGCAATTTTGCATAGAAAAAACTAAATACAAAAAGCAAAAAGTACGCGATTCCAAAAAAACTGCCAGAAAAGACTGGATAACAAAAGCAATAATAAGTTCTTGTAATAAAAATGAAAAACTCTATAATAAATGGAAACAAGACCCAAAAAAATAAAGAACTCGAAAATAATTTTAAAAAATATTCTAAACCACTTGATAAGATAATCAAAGCAGCAAAAACAGATTATAAAAAAAACAATAGAGAATAATAGTACTGATTCCAGAAAGCTATGGACCTGCATAAAAAATAAAATAGGCAAAACAAACAAGACATCAGCTATGAACAAGAATGAAATTGCAAATAAAATGAATGAATATTACTATAAGTTAGGGGAAACCTTAATGTTCACGCAATATAAGGTGAGGTAAGAAGGAATTATTAAGAATAAAACAAAACTAATTAAAGGAGAAATAATAAATATATTACGGAAATAAAAGAATACAGCAAAGTAAACTTAAAAATACGCAAAAACGAGTGAACGCAGCTAATACAAATAATACTAACAAATAAAATAAACACGAGAAATAGAACTGAAAAATTCGGAAAATTCGAACTAGCTAAAGTGAAGGGCTAGACGAGAATGACCGCACTAAAATTCTAGATGTACGAAAGAAACCAAACTTAAGAAAGATACAAGATTGGCTGAGAAATAATGAATAAAGCAAATGTTGAAACAATAGATTGTCAACAACTTAAATTATGGCTTTTAAAAATATGCGATCAAGAACTAGGTGCACTACAGTGTGAAATAGCCTCAAAAATAAAGGTTTTACTGCAACAGAGAAAAATAACACTTAAGGAAAGAGAAACACACAATATTATCTATGGAATCGAATGATGACCGCACCGCGATCACCCGCTCTCCTGCAGGCCCGATAGCCCAAGCCGCCGAAAACTCAGGCCCGCTGAAACAAAACGCTTTTCCGAGGATTGCCGAAAAGACGCGAAGCAGTGCGGACGCCCCGCTATATCTATAGCTACGAAACGCAGTCATATTTCCTGCGCGAACGCCTCCCACCACTTAACTTTCTAGCCTGGCAGTCACAGATCAGCCCATCAGCTTCTCTGCACTGTATATTTGACCCTCACAATCCGTGGAGAAACTCCCCATTTGGGGTCTATGGCAGTCTAGGAGTAATTAAAATCATTCCTAACTGTGTTGGCCTGACGCCACGAATCGCATCCCGATTTGCGCAATGAAAGTTAAGCAACGGAAAGCATTTACCAAGCTAACGAAAATACACAAATAAATATTAATAAATAAAAAAATGCGTCGCACTCGCTTCTATCCACGGCAACCCTGGTTACGTCCGGAACAATTCTCCCCCCCGTACAAAATTCCTGTAATTTTGTACCACATATTCACACCGCAAACCACAACTCAAATATGTGGTGCCAGTATAATTGAACACTAGCACGGATTCAAAAATACATAATCCCTGGCATTTGCCCTATGCCTCCAAGGAAACCGTGTAAACTTGAAGACGGGAGACGGCATCGGACACTTACAAACAAAACATAAAATAAACATTCACACATGCATACATATACTCACAACAAACTTACGCTTCGACATCGTTTGCTTTTATTAATCTAATTAGTTTATGCACAGGCCTAGTATACTCGCCAGTACTAGTTCGAACCTTTGCAACTCTAACTACATTATCCGCGCCTTTGAAAACCTCCTCAACCAGACCCTTTTTCCAAGTATTACGAGCGGATTGCAAATCTACTATTAACACTATGTCCCCAACTTCAAGAGGCGCTTGTCGCTCAATCCACTTTTTCCTTGGTAAAAGAGTCGGTAGATATTCACGCAACCAACGTTTCCAAAACGCGTCCGCAAACGATTGCGCAATTCGCCACTGTTTTCGTAAACATACAGAATCGGCATCGTATTTTCCTAAATTAATCGCACCGGACGAGCAACCTAACAAAAAGTGGTTCGGCGTTAAAGCTTCTGCATCGCGAGGATCTACCGACACATGTGTCAACGGCCTTGAGTTTACAGAATGCTCAATCTCCGCTAACAACGTATACAACACCTCCTCGCTTACAACTTGCTCCGTCAAAACTACACGCAATGCTGTTTTTACCGATCGAACAAAGCCTTTCCCATGCTCCTCCCATGTGAGGGGCATCGGGTGGATTAAACAGCCATTGCATGCCATTTTTCAACGCATAACCTCTTTGCTCGTTCAAATCCAAACCTTTAACTGCGTCTTTCAACTCCGCGCACGCACCACGGAAATTAGTTCCATTATCGCTATACATTACTATAGGGCAGCCTCTCCTCGCTGATAAGCGCTGCAGAGCCATGATAGCCGAGCCTGCTGTTAACGAGTGGGCTAATTCCAAGTGAATAGCTCTCGTTGTTAAACACGTAAAAAGAACGCCCCATCGTTTTTCTCGCCTGCGTCCGATTTTTACTAACATAGGCCCAAAATAATCAACGCCACAGTGGCTAAACGGCCTCATTTTATAAGCTAAACGCCCAGCAGGCAATGATGCCATCATAGGGCTCTGCGGCTTACCCCTAAGTTCCTTACAAGTTACGCATTTACTTATAATCGATCGCATGGCTTGTCGCAAACCTATAATATGAAACTTTTGCCTTATTTCATTAATTACAGTATCGCTGTTCGCATGATAATATTTATAATGGTATTCTTTAATCAATAAACGAGTCACGGGATGCTCCCCTGCTAAAATAATCGGCTGGTTATTAAAAATTTCTTTATCTAATCGCGTCACGCGGCCTTCGGCCCTAAGAATGTCATTTTTATCTAAAAAGGGGTTGAAATTAGCAACTTTGCTATTCTTCTTTACTGGCTTATTACTTTTAATAGCTAATATTTCCTCTGAAAAACAATCCGATTGCACTCTACTATACCAAAAATTTTCTAAAAATTCGCGAGATAAGTCATTATTATCATTTTCTTTATCAAATGCACGCTTCGCCGCATCTAAAAGTTCTTGCCAATCGGAAATTTCAGCAGTAATTGGAACATCCAGTGCCACGATCGGTGTTACAACAAACGCAATCGCTTTTCTCATTTCTAAACGATTAATACCTTTCGCTTGTTCATTACTCAGCGGCCGCTGTACCGGCCAATTCGCCTCTAGTCCTCGCAAAAAATCAGGTCCAACAAACCAAGGGCTATCGTTCGAAACGGAGTTATTATTCCAACGCGTCGCTAAATCAGCCGGATTTAATTTCGTCGGTACCCATCGCCACTCCGAACAGGTAGTAAGCTCGCTTATTTCCCCCAAGCGGTGTGCGACGTATACCTGCTTCGTCCTCGGCTCGGACCTTATCCATTGTAAAACCGTTACTGGGTCAGACCATAAAAAACGACGGTGAATTTTGATAGGAAATTCTTTTTCGGCCGTCATTATTAGACGCGCAGCTAATAACGCGGCTTGCAGCTCGAGTCGCGGTATCGATAGCGGTTTCAACGGCGCTACGCGCGATTTCGCCATAACCAAAACGATATGCGCCGGTGTATTTTTAACAACGAAACGTGCGTACACCGCAGCAGAATAAGCTACTGCGCTGGCATCGCAGAACGCGTGTAATTGAATTTCCGAATACGCGCAATTTTTCGGCGTTAAGCATCGTGGAACGCAACACGACTTGATCTCGCGCAGCGCCTTTAACCATACCAACCACCCTACAAACTCTTTATCCCTTATCGGTTCGTCCCATCCGACACCGCTACGCCAAATTTCCTGCATTAAAATTTTTTATTTTAGCGTAACAGGAGAAATTATCCCGAGAGGATCATAGACCGACATAATGACCTTCAAAAATTCGCGCTTAGTCGGTTTTCTACTCGCGTCAATTAAATCCTTCGGTACGCGATTCATACCAAATTAAATCCTAAAGTATCGTCCCTCGTATCCCAAACCATGCCTAAAACGCGCTCTCCTCCTCGGTCGCAGAGACCCTCTTTGACCGCCTTCGATGCGCGGGAGGCCTCCGGGGCCGCACTTATTGCCCTCTCACTATTACTGACCCACCCGTGCATTGCAAAGTTCGCGTTCGCGTTTATGATACTGACGTCCTGTACCAATCTCATAGCCTCTTCGACTGTTTCCCGACTAGAGAGAAAGTCATCCGCGTAACTATCACGTTTTATGCTTTTAACAGCATCAGGTTTTGTTTGCATAAATAAATCCGCGTTTTTATCCTTAACATAAATCGCGCTACATTGCGACGATTTCGCTCCGAAAAGTAAACACGTCATTTCATAAACCGCGGGCTCTCCCGTTCGATCTCGGCCACGCCAAAGAAATTGTTGTGCGCCGCGATCGCGCTCGATTACATTTACTCGCATATACATGTCCGATATATCAGCTTTGACGGCGATCGCGTATAACCTAAAACGTATCAAAACGCCTATTATCGATTGCAAAGGATCCGGTCCAGTATCTAACTGATCGTTAAAACTAACGCCCTCCGATTTCGCTGCTGCATCAAAAACTACTCGGACTTTCCCTGGCTTATTTGGATTTGTCACACCGAAATGCGGTAAATACCAAATCCGAAATCTCTCAACGTCATCGTCGACCTTTCGCGCGTAACCGTTATCTATAAGGCGCTGAATTTTCCTATAATACATTTCCGCATATCGTTCATCGTGGTCCAAACGTTTCTCTAACCATAAAAGTCGTTTAAATGCAGACCGATAGCTATTTATTTTAGGACCTGAAAACTCTCGCCATAATAAACCCGTTTCCCAGATGCTGCCTTTTCGTGACGTCGTGTTTTTCAAAATTCCCCATGCACGCGCGTGTTTTACATCTGGCCGCATAACAGTCTGTACACCGAGATTTTCGAGAGAAAAATATTCTTTTATGAGCCTATCGAGTTGAGCGCCATCCTCGGCCGTCCCGCCTTCAGTCCCAGCGTCATAAAAGGCCCATTGTCCCTGTGCGCAGGCCACGTGTTCTGGTTTTTCCGAGTGTTTTCCCGTCACGCCGTGAATCGCCCACCCTAGGAGTGTTAAAGTAAGCGCCAGCTTACTCTCTCGAACTGCACGCGTTTCTCGAGAGGCTATTAAACGCCAGTTGTCATGACCGATTATAATTTCGGGCCGCACTTTTTCATACGGCTGTAAAAACACGCTTTCGGCTTTCGCCACGTGACGGACAGTCTCTTTGCTCAATGTCTGCGACGGAAGGCATAAATTAGTCACGGCTATGGCATTTTGAACTTGATATTTTTCGGACTCGCCGGCTATTTGAAACGACACTTTTTCCGAGTACGAACTTATCGCCTCGCGACCATTAATCCCTCTCAAAGCTAAACGCACACGCTTTCCTTTTACTCCGATTTCTTCGGCTACGCGCTTATTTATGAGCCTTATTGTTGACCCGTCATCTAAAAGAGCATACGTTTTAACGGTTGCCGAAGGACCCGATACTTCTACAGCTATAATCTTTAACAAAGCGCCTGTAGAATCTAGTCACGCTTGCTTATTCGAACCCGATAACGTGGCCCCAGTTTGTTGGTCCTTTTTCTGACTGTTTGTATCGGCTCGAGCACCTTTCGCATTCGAGTTCGCACCCGCTGAACCCGCAATATGCAGCAGAATATGGTGGCGTCCCTTATATTCTGTGCAATTGGCACTCTTACATTTTGCTTGCAAATGCCCAGTACCTAGACATTTGTAGCATAAACCACGCTTACGGGCTATAAAGCGACGTCTATTGACGGCTTCGCGCGCAAATACATTACAATCCGCCGCCTTATGATTATTTCGGCTACAAATAACGCACGAGTATGTTTTTTCGCTCGCATTCGTGCTCGCGACATTCACGCAAGCCATTTCCGTCGACTCTGACGCCTCCGTTTCGTTTTCGTAATCAACCGCTGCGACAAATGCGTTTACTCCTCTTTTCTGCGCGCCGGACCTTTTAATGCTTTCGGGCTTTTCCGGGGACTCGCCGTCGGCGTCACAAATTCCTCCTGCTATCGCCTTTTCTGCCTCGCGAAATAAAAAATCTGCTAATACTTCCAACTGCGGTCGACTATCTGATCGTAAAATCGTTTCAGCATATGTATTATACGCTTACTTTAACGCGTCCGGTAACTTCTTTGCGATGTTATCTATCAAGTCCGGACTGTGCAAATATCCCATCAGTTTAAGCGCCTTTAGCGCCGATACCGCATTTTGTAACCGCGTAGCGAAATGCGTGAGCTTAATTCGCCCTGAATTTATCGCGGGAAGATCCTTCAATTCGTGCACAATTTTCGACCCGACCGCTCTTTTATTGCCAAAGTGCAATTCAAGCGTTCTCATTACTGCCGATGCATCGCGACTCCTTGTTAATAATGTACCGACCGCCTCGCGCGCTTTACTCTCAAGTGCTGAAAAAAGACGAGCGACATTTTCTCTCTCGCTATAGTCTCCTAGTTCCGAGGTAAGTTCAAAAGTTTCCTTGAAGTGAAACCACTCGAGCGGGTCTCCCGAAAATTTCGGCAATGATTTTGCGGACGTCAATCTATTAAGTAATCGCGAATTTCCGTCGTTAAACGTTGCTTCGCGAACCGTTCGCAGAGTCGACTCGATGGCTTGCGCGACCCTTTCCATCGGATCGCTCGCTGGCGCTCCTATATCCGCAATATTCAGGATTCGCGGCCGCGTGTTATTTCGCAAGACATAATCATTCGGCCGTGAATCCTCTGGCTGCATGACGCGTGCCGTATTCGTATAATTCGGCTGCGAGCCCGCTGGCTGCATTACACGCACCGAATTATCATTATTTACGCGCGCTGTGCTGGTAAGCCAATCTCTTACCCCCGTCGGCTTCCAGGGCGTCCTTGTCACCGGTATACGCACGCCACCATCCCGTCGTGGCGCAGCTTCTGACGACGACACCGACCCGTTGTCCAGGTTGAACTGGAACTCATCCTCTCCGTCCTCGTTGTCCCGATGTCTCCCCTCGCTGACTGGCGACAAGACCCGAATGATCGGCGATAATGGTCGCTGAGGTGGTCGTTGGGCCCGGACGACGTTCTCTGTAGGTGGCTTCTCGGCGCTCTTCTTCGCCTGCTTGGCTTCTCGTCGCGGTCGCTTAGCTGGGGGGCGGATCGCGAACAAAGCGTCCTGGCTTGCAGCCTTTTGCGCCGTCCTGGTTGATCTTTTCGGCGGCATTTTAATAACTTAATTCGTAGCACTTGCAATCACTTGCACCACTCCGAATGCGAATGTGAATTAGACCGAATCACGCTACGTTCACCAATCACCTTTTTATCTCACCTTATTTAATCCCGTCAGAGTCCCGGGTTTCGGCACCAAAAAATTGTTCACGCAATATAAGGTGAGGTAAGAAGGAATTATTAAGAATAAAACAAAACTAATTAAAGGAGAAATAATAAATATATTACGGAAATAAAAGAATACAGCAAAGTAAACTTAAAAATACGCAAAAACGAGTGAACGCAGCTAATACAAATAATACTAACAAATAAAATAAACACGAGAAATAGAACTGAAAAATTCGGAAAATTCGAACTAGCTAAAGTGAAGGGCTAGACGAGAATGACCGCACCGCGATCACCCGCTCTCCTGCAGGCCCGATAGCCCAAGCCGCCGAAAACTCAGGCCCGCTGAAACAAAACGCTTTTCCGAGGATTGCCGAAAAGACGCGAAGCAGTGCGGACGCCCCGCTATATCTATAGCTACGAAACGCAATCATATTCCCTGCGCGAACGCCTCCCACCACTCAACTTTCTAGCCTTGCAGTCACAGATCAGCCCATCAGCTTCTCTGCACTGTATATTTGACCCTCACAATCCGTGGAGAAACTCCCCATTTGGGGTCTATGGCAGTCTAGGAGTAATTAAAATCACTCCTAACTGTGTTGGCCTGACGCCACGAATCGCATCCCGATTCGCGCAATGAAAGTTAAGCAACGGAAAGCCTTTACCAAGCTAACGAAAATACACAAATAAATATTAATAAATAAAAAAATGCGTCGCACTCGCTTCTATCCACGGCAACCCTGGTTACGTCCGGAACACTTAAGCAACAGAATAACTGTGCCAAACAATAGAAAATGAGAACTACCGTAAAGTAATCCAAAAACACTTTTTGTAAAACATACGACTGAAACGGAAATTATAAAAATAATAAATAATTTAAAATTAAAAAAAGCAGGCATAGATACAATTAATGCAAAAGCACTGAAAACTATAGGGGCAGTTATAGCAGATATATTGGCTCATATAATTAATCAATGTATAGAAACGTCAATTTGGCCAGACGCGTTAAAGTCAGCTGAAGTGATACCAATATACAAGGCCGGAAAAAAGAATGAGATGGGAAACTACAGACCCATATCGTTAATATCAAATATAGCAAAAATATTTGAAAAAATTATACACAACAGAATAGTAGACTTTCTAAGCCAAAGTAATGTATTAAGCAAAAAATAATTTGGATTTATAAAAAATATAGGAACTAAAGATGCATTAAATTAAGCAAACCGATAGCTATTACATTCTTAGACTTGGCAAAGGCTTTCGACATAGTAAATCATAAAATACTGTTAGACAAGCTATATGCTTATGGTATAACAGGCAACGGGCATAAATTAATTATAAATTACTTAAGTAACAGAAAACAAAATGTAAGAATAGGATCGCATACTAGTGATTTTGACAATGTCAACACTGGTGTGCCTCAAGGAACTATTCTAGTTGCTCTTTATTCTATACGTAAATAATCTGCTAACAAGCATGCCAGAAAACACCATTATGTCCTTTGCAGATGATACAGCTGTTATGGCAAATGGAAAAAGCTGGACCGAGGTTGAACATGAAATGAACACATACTTAGAGATGGTTTCATCATGACTTAGACTAAATAAACTTACGCTAAACATATAAAAAACAGTTTACATAACTTTTAGGAATTATTGTAATAGTATACCAGAGAACATAGAAATTAAAATCAATGATGAAAAGCTAAAGAGAGTGAATGATACAAAATATTTAGGTATAATTTTTGATGCAAATATGAGATGGGAAAAACATATTGAATATCTCATAAATAAGACTAAATATCTAATATTTATATTTAGTAAAATCTCCAAATTCATGGAAACTAGTATCTTAAAAATTATCTACATGCTTTATTCTATAGTATTATTACCTATGGAATAATTACATGGGGTGGAGCGTACCAAAATAATCTACATTTATTACAAACAGTACAAAACAAAATATAAAAAATAGATAATAAAAATACTTTTCAAAAAATGTTCCATTTAACCTAAAACAATTATTTGCAAGTGAAAGTATACAGTATAACTATGAGAATTTTAAAAGACAGTTTTTGAATTCAAGAAGTAAAACAAGACGCAAATTAATAATTCCACCAAAATATGATAAAACTGTTAGTACAAAAAATAGCTACATCAAAGCAATAGATATATTTAATACACCGCCAAACGAACTTAAAATACTAGATGTACGAAAGAAACCAAACTTAAGAAAGATACAAGATTGGCTGAGAAATAATGAATAAAGCGAATTTTGAAACAATAGATTGTCAACAACTTAAATTATGGCTTTTAAAAATATGCGATCAAGAACTAGGTGCACTACAGTGTGAAATAGCCTCAAAAATAAAGGTTTTACTGCAACAGAGAAAAATAACACTTAAGGAAAGAGAAACACACAATAGTATCTATGGAATCAAAGACGAATCTGTATTGACTACTAGTATAACGCTAGATATTAGAATATACATTTGCTCCAAGGGCAGATGTAAATCGAACAGTGATCGCAAACATCGTCGCATCACCAATTACAATTACAATAAAATGACTGAAGCATATCCAAACATTAACAATATGATAGATAATATAGCAAACAAAGTGTTACAATCATAGACATATAAATCGGGAACAAAAAAACATAAAAATTAAGTACATAAACTATGTAATAGGATCCACGTGTTGCTCAGAAAGTACAAAAGTTTTAAATAAAGAAAAATACAAACCAATAGAAACAGTTTTCACTACAATAGCCGAAATAGCTGAAGAGAATAACAAGAAAGCTATACAAAAGGAAGCAATGGCTGCACCTGGACAAAAGATTAATAAATCAGCAAATCACAGAATGACCTATGGAGATATCAACTACCTAGGATCAAATAAAGCTATTTTTTATTTCGACAGAGGAATGAGGGGAAAGCAGAGTTTTACAAACTCAATGTACCCACTTAAAAACCAACCACCTAGTAAAGACATAGTAATTATAGATGATATAGTTTTTACGTCTACTCTTCCTCCAACCAGGGTCCATTCGTGGTCTTCGCTGAGCCGATCGACCGTGAGAAGGTGAAAGGCCATCTTCACCCCACTACGGTAGGAAGGCTGATGGGTACGGTATACAAAGGTAGTATCGTTTCTATCACTGCTTCCGGCTCCCACAAAGTTTCCATTACCTTCAAAGATCGTTCTTCTACCAACCATCTCATAAATAACCCATCCTTCTCCACTCACAACCTTCGCTTCTCAGCCCCTGCCCACAGACTATCCAGGCAAGCCATCATCAAGGTTGTACCTCTAGATATATCTAACGAGGACATTATGAACGAACTCTCAATCACTTCCCTCTCCTTGATCCAAAGCAGAAAGGCTTAATAGAAGAGTCAGAGGTCCTGACGAAACTATTAAGCTTATTCCTTCTAAAACTGTTCGCCTCACCTTCACCACCCAAAACCTCTCAGACTCTATTAATCTTTTTTATGTTAGGTACTCTATTCACGTCTATGTTCCCCTAGTTAAAATGTGTTTTAATTGATTTAGGTACGGACATCTAAAGGATCAATGCAGAAGCAAACCTCTTTTCCAGAGATGTGGCCAACCCAGTCATGTCTCTCGTGACACCTGCCCGTGCTTCGAATCACCGAAGGACCCATCTTGCCCAGAAAGGCTTTTCCAGCAATCGCTGCGCAGCTAAGCAGCCTCGTACAACATCTCTCTCACTGAGGCCCTTCCTTATGTCCTGCGGTTTAATCCCCCTCTACCCAACACACGCTCTCACGCCAAATACTCTCGCCTCAACTCTCACCCCACACCCTCATCCTCAAACTCTCCGATTGAATCCTCCTTCCCGCAAAAAACCCCAACTCCTACTCCAACCCCACCTCTCTATCAAAATTCCTCCCCTACCTTTGATCTACCTACCTCTACATCACCCCCTTCGTATGCCTCGACTCTACGCTCTTTCAGACCACCGCTCAACTCGAACTCTCAACCTTCTCCCCCTCATCACACCTCTCGTCACTCCGCTCCGCGTACTTTCTCTCAGCCTGCTGCTGCCTCTGCTCGCCACACCACCTTTTCAATCTACTCCCGCTCTGATCACAACAACTGCCTCATTTCTCCCAATGGGCGTTCCTCGCCCTCCTCTCAACCTGGTTCCTACCCTCCACCCCTTACTCCTTCCACCATCTCCTCTTCAGCCCCAACTCCCGAACCTACTCCATCCCCCCTCGGCTTCGAATCGGTAATGTTTTTTCTTCGTGACTTGATCTTCAAAACTATCCTCTCCGCTCTAGCCGCTGCCGGACGCACCGATATAGCCAAGCAAGTCACTCAAGCTTGCTCACAATTCCAGCTTTCTCTCCTTTCAACCTCCATTAGCAATGGCGCCTTCACAGCAGCCTAAAAACATTGGCTTTCTTCAATGGAACTATCTCTCTCTAAGACAGCGTAAAGCCGATCTTCTTGAGCTGTCTAAGGTTTACGATGTTATTCTTCCCTGCGAAACGTAGCTCAACCCCCACCACCGATTCTTGCTCAAAGGCTTTGTAGTTGTTCGCAACGACAGACCCGTGGGCAGAGGTGGTGGTACAGCCATCTGTATTCGCAACTCCATTCCCTTTCAAATAGTCAATTCTTTTAACTCCTTCAATATCTGGGATCCACCGCTGTCTCTATTTTAACCACTCAAGGCTATTTTCTCATCGTTTCAGCTTACAGGACCCCCATTTCACCCTTCAATCACGCTCACATAAAAAATTTCATCGATTCCATTTCCAATTTCAAATCCATATTCGTAGCAAGCGACTTCAACTGCCATAACACAGCCTGGGGCAGCAGTTTCACCTGATTCTGGGCGATTACCTCTTCTCTTCCTTTTCTGATCACGACCTTTTAATCGCAAACAACGGCTCCCCGACTTACTTGAATAGGCGTAACCCTACCAACCCCTCTTGCATAGACCTCACCTTTGTCTCCCAACAGACTCACCTCTTCTCTATCTGCTCGTGGTCAGTTCTTGAGGATAATCACCTAAGCGGCTACTACCCCATCTCCACCTTTCTAGGGATTCCCACCCCTAGCTCATGTTTCCGCTCGCATCGCCCCAACTATCGCCGAATTTCTCCTGAAAACTGGAGAGCTTTTGAGGACTCTTTATCCAGCTTCTCTCTCGACAACTTCTCAGCTGACACTTCTTCAACAGTCAAATACGACGCCCTCACTTCTGCCATTCTTCACGCAGTAGGAAACTATGTAGCATCTTTTCACTCCACTAGTAAGCGCCCCAAGCCACCTGAACCTGCCTGGTGGGACGAAAACTGCTCTAGAGCTGAGTCAGCAAGGAAAGCAGCCCTCAAAAACTTCCGCCACAACCCCAATCTATATTCTGAGCTTCTACCCGCCGAAGATAATGCGAGAACCGTCTTCCACGAGGCCAAACTGCAATCATATCGCGACGCTTGCGCCTCTCTTACACCCTTTTCGGACCCTAGGAAATTCTGGGACTTCATCAAGAGGCTTAAACATCGTAACATCGCTGCTTCCGATGCTCGCAATAACTCCGCGAACATCGCTAAACAGACTGATTTAATCTCTACTATCTGCCCCCATCCTGTTTCTACCCCAACTTTCCTTCTGTCTTCTCTCCCTGCCCCTCGCAGTCGATCTTTTCTGCAGGCCCTTCGTTTTTTCAGAACTTCAAATTGCCATCAACAAATGCTTAGAAAAACCCAACTCTGCTTCTGGTCCCGACATAATTGACAACCTCCTGATCTCTCATCTTCCAGACAACATTTTGGTTCACTTACTCTCTATCTTCTACGACCTTTTCATGAAGGGTAAATTCCCCTCTTCCTGGAAAGAGTTCCTGGTGTTCTTTATTCCCAAGGGTAATACTGGAAAATTTCGGCCTATTTCCCTTGCACCATCTCTTCTTAAAGTTTTCGAGAGAAGAATTCTCCGCAGACTCAACTGGTGGGTTGTTCGTTTCCAGTTTAGTTTTCACAAACACAAATCGTGCTCGGACAATCTCTCCAATTTTCATATGCTCCATCTATTCTAGCTTCGTTAACGGATCGTACATGACTACCCTTCTTCTAGATATCAAAGGTGCCTTCATCTTGGTCTTCCTTGGCAAATTTGTAAATTCTTTTATAACCTAACCCCTTCTAGATCAGTATCCTTTAACATCGGTGGCGAAATTGAGGGTCCCTTTGAAACACTCAAAGGTGTTCCCCAAGGTCGTTGCAGTAGCTCCATCGCTTATAACATCTATACGCATCAAATTTCAGAGCACATGGACAGCAACTGTGAATACCTATGCTTTGCTGACGATGTAGCGCTTTTCGTCTCCTCTCCCGACCTTGATTTCTGCCTTTCTGTTCTTCAAAAAAGTCTCGGCCGCATCAACTCCTACTTTAACTCGTTAGGCCTCTCGATAGCCCCTGAAAAAAACCCAGCCCATTCTTTTCTCTCGAAAAAACACTGAAGTGTCAGTGTTTTTTCGAGAAAAAACAAGGGGCAGCCTCTCTCTCCTTTGGCGATACCATCATCAACTCCGCCCCCCAGGCCAAGTTTCTCGGGGTCACCTTCGACTCCAAACTTACCTGGACCCCGCAACTCAATATCCTTCTTCAAAAATGCACCCCCCAACTCAACTCGTTCTCTCTGCGGCACTTGGTGGGGTGGTTACCCCCGATCTCTGACTCAGATTTATAAAGCCTTTGTTCTTGGCTCGCTCGATTATTCATCCTTTATTTACCTCCCTCGCGACAGTTCTCTTCGTAACAAGCTGGAGGTTGTCCAGCGCAGATTCCTCAGAGCTTGCTTAGGCCTCCGCCGCTCGACCCCTATCCGCATATTCTATGCTGAATCCTGCGAACTACCCCTTCATCTACGTCCCAAAAAACTGGCCTTTAAATTCATCCTCCGCTCCTTTGCTATTAAAAACAATCCCACCCTCGAATCCCTTCTCGACCTTTTGAATAACCGCAACGTCCTCAACTTCATAGAGCTTCCAATCCTTCGCGCCTTCGCCCGCCTCAAAAGGCACCGTCCCTTCATCCACTCCTCAGACGTTCCCCCCTGTTTCACTTACTCACTCGCTTCCCAAATATTTTCTCCCGAAGTTTCTACGAACATCGGCCTTTCAATTAAACGCTCTTCAAATCCAATCGAAACATTCAGGCTCTCTTTTCGCTCTCTCCTTTCATCTTCTACTACCTTCTATACCGACGGCTCCAAAACTTCCGAGGGCTCCTATGTTGGAGTCGGCATCCACTCCCCGAATCTCAATCTCAATCTCTGCTTCCGCATCTTTTCTCACGCCTCGCCGAGCTGAGGCCCTCGCCATTCAGCTTACTCTTGAATACATTCTTGAAAACCAAATTCTCAACTCTACCATCTTTACAGACTTTGTTAGAACCATTCTAACCATTTCTAATCTTCGGGACTTCATTACTTCTCCCATCATCCCTATTTTCAAAATCAAACTGCTCCTTCTTCGTCTCTCCTCAAGTAACTAATCCATACGCCTCATTTGGATTCCTAGCCACCTCGGAATTCCTGGCAACGAAAAAACCGACCTGCTTGCCAAAAAAGCCTCCGGCACAGGCACCACCCTCAACATCCCTCTTTTATTTTCCGACTTCTTTCCTCTCTGCCTCTCACTATCTCGTTCCGAATTCAACAGTTACCTAACCCATTATCGCACCAATACAGGCCGAGTCTATTTTTCCAACTATCGCATCGATTCCTCTAAGCCCTGGTTTCATTCTCTTCCTCTCGACCATGCCTCTATAACTACTTTCTGTCGCATGCGTAGTAACCACTATAGCCTCGCTTTTAGTCTTCACGATAAAAATATAAATGTCCTTTTTGTCCTTGCAATGAAGACGTTGAAGATCTTAAAAACATTTTCTGGTCCTGCTCTCGCTTCGATGCGCAACGCTCTCGTCTCCTCCACTCTCTTGCTAACCTTTTTCCTCTATTTATTATTTCCTCCTTTCTCTATCAACCACGCAGCGACTTAATCGACATACTCCTTCGCTTCCTCCATGATTGCGATTTTTACATTTAGCACTACCTTGCTTTTCCCCTCCGAGCTGTTGCCAGCCTCGCCTCCTGCTAGCACTCTTCTAGCTACTCTCTTGCTCTCACGGCAACCCTCCCTTGCGGGAGGTCAGGGCACATCCCTCGGGTCTCCTTGTCGTCCCTTTCGCGTGCCCCGAGGAGACTCCAGTCTTCCTGGGGCCCTCGAGAGGGGCCCAAGGATTGCTACCCTTTCTGTTTCGTTGTGTTTCAGGTGGTGGGTGGACCGGAGCTCGGAGTCGCAGCTTTTGAACTCTCCCGCTCTCATCTACGCATGCGCAGCATGTCCACGCTCTTGTTGATGGCCGTACAGACAGAATAGCTGTCTCGCGTAAGCAAGGATTTATTTACGTACGCAAGGATTAATTCGCATACACAATCATTTAGATAAAAAACTTTAGCGTTCGCAGAAAAAGTTACGTACGCTAAAGTTCGTCAACAATTAATTTTCTTTTACGCGTGTTAACCTTAGCGCACGCTGTTGTTATAGTTGCGTCGCGTGCGCTGTTGTAACATTTTTTTGCTTACTTTTCAAAATTGCGTACGCTGTTGTTGTTGTCGCGTATGTAATATTTTCCTTCGCGTACATTTGCGAGTCCCCCTAGACAGACTCATAGCATGAAAATTTTAAAGTTATTTATCGTTTGCAGGTGCACATAATAATCCTCTATCATATGGAGAAGTAAGGGTGGGTGGCATTCACATCTACAAGTTAGTTATCAACTTACTAATCCACAGCTGCAGATATTTAAAAATATTCATGGAAAGCTACCAGTCAACTCATGCTGTAAGCAGAAAATGCAATTTAGAAAACAAATTTATAGAACTTAAATAGATCAATAATACTTAATTTTTATGGTTTTAAAATTTGATTAAAAAGAAACAAAAAACTTCTTGATTTATACATGTTTATTTATTACCAAGGTAGATATAAAATTAAGCGATCGAAAATTTGTTGAATTTAAAATCAGGTGTTCTGTAAAATACTCTTTATTTTAATGTCAAATCTGTTTTATCCACAATCACGGTGTACGTTATGAATCGATAAAGCAGTCATCTAAACACAGTCAGGATTTGAAAAGACTTTCTTGTATATATAGTCCATATATGTTTCCAGTATGTGTGCAAGAAAAGAGAGAATCATACGTGGTTTAAACAATAAATAAGTGGATCGATATTTTTTTTCATAGATCACAAGTGCATACGTCTTTAAACAATAACTCATAAGGTTAGAGTAACAAATATAAAATATTCTCTGAAGAAACTGATATCTTTTCAAAAAATCTCAATTTCTTCAAATTTTGCACTCGTGTCTTTTGTTTTGGTTATATTTTTACAAAGTGCATGATTATCTTTGCTCCATATGCTGCATATTATCTAAACTGTTAAGAACAAATAAAACTTGCTCTTCATCTTTTGTTCTTCTTGTCAAAACACCATACTCCTTTGTTACGTAAATGCTTTTATTTTAATATTGATAATGAACCAGCAAAGAATTGTAGTTGTTTATTATAGACATTAGTTGATTGTGAATAGACATTTGCTTAGGGTCAATAACGACTACAATCCTATTATTGTCAAATATTTCCCAAAAATCATTAGCCATAAAATTGTTATAGATATTTTGTACTCATCTCATCTCCTGACCAGTCTACCGAGTCTCAGAAATATCTGGCTATTGTGCACAACTTATCGTGCAACCTCATTTCAACCTTGATCAGCATCGCTTACAGGTGTCGAGAGCAAGGTAATTGATTGATGATTCATCAAAGGACATCTCGAAGTTTAACTTGTGTAATTAGGTAACTAAATGAAATTGCAGTATATGAGCTTCAAATGTGATTCTTGAAATTATCGATTTTTTACATAATTTTCAATAGTATATCATTTAAATGCTTCTATTTTTAAATAAGTAATTTTCCAAATATTTTAATATTTATTTTCTTTCTTGTGTGACCATCAAAATATATTCACAGAGTTTGTAATAATTAATAATTTCTTTTTCACACAACTCGAGTCCAGATCTTGGTTTACAGATTCACTCTTCTCTAAATGCTTGACCTAATAGTATAGAATAGTCCACCTACTCTCTGGGAAATCTGGCCAGTGCGTACACATCTCATAGCAGGGTCTCATTGTGCAAACTGATGTCTATCCAGCTGGCTGGTCAACTATTTCTAATAGAACTATTGTACTCGGGTAAACAACAATACTATTAAATTTCTTTGATTGTGAGAATTTTTTAACAGTATTAGTTTATTTCAAAAAATTATGTAATTCAATTATTTTAAGATTCACTTAGTTTATTATTTCAGTCCATCAAAATGTTCAAAGAATCTATGGAATAGTTTTATTAATTATAATAATGTATTTTTCAGTCAGTTTATTTTATAAGTAGGTAAGAAATATCTTCATGAATAATAATTTTAAGTAGAGAAGTAAACAATAATGAAAACTGTTTTATTTTAAGCCAATATGGAAACCTTAAGTTTGGAGTCAAATGATGACAGTGATAGCGACTATCAAAATAGTAGTAATGAATCATTGTCTGATATAAGTTTTGATATGGAATTGGATCAGGAAATATAGGATAAAATGCAACCCGTTAACACGATGTACTACTTAAAATATGGACTGATATCATTTTCGACAAAATGTGGAAAGATAAGAAGATACATTTTTTTACAAATTTAGAAAACATTATTTTTACAAAAGACTTATACTTAAGAAATGAGACCCGTATTAAAATTCATGCAAAAACTGTTGATACATCATACATTTCTTACAGCAACAAAAGATTTTTAGGAAGAGACCGTAGACTCGAAACCCAATCGGCTTTGCGACGTGCTGCCTCCCAGCAGCGCGGACGCAACTCTTGCGCCTCTTATGCGCCCGATTTATTTTTATTGTCGAGGGATTCGACGTGATCACTTTCGCTTAGGAGAGCTGGGAAAGAGGAGGGAGAATAATAACTACGAATTTTCAATAAATAACACTGTATTTCGCCCAACCCTTCCCTACAACGTGGTGACTACGCAAGCCTTCCACGCGTTGCACAGCCACGCAGGGCCTCCTTGTTCTGGCTACTACGCGCAGGCTCGGCGCTCTCCCGGTGCGTAAGCACCTATTAAGCAGCGAGCCAACCTCTCCGACACGCTCTCTCCGTCTGTCTGTCAGACCGTGCAGCTCGCTGGAGCCGGCCGCACTCAATCACTCTAACTCTCCTTCTCTCGCACACACGCACGCGCGCCCGACTCCAGTTGGCTCTTTCCTCAGCGCAACGATGCGCTGGGTCAAAGCACTACCTGCCGTACCGCGTGCTCTCTCTCTCTCTCTCTCTCTCTCTCTCTCTCTCTCTCTCTCTCTCTCTCTCTCTCTCTCTCTCTCTCTCTCTCTCTCTCTCTCCCTCTCTCTCTCTCCTCTCTCTCTCTCTCTCTCTCTCTCTCTCTCTCTCTCTCTCTCTCTCTCTCTCTCTCCCTCTCTCTCTCTCTCCCTCTCCCTCTCTCTCTCTCTCTCTCTCTCTCTCTCTCTCTCTCTCTCTCTCTCTCTCTCTCTCTCTCTCTCTCTCTCTCTCTCTCTCTCTCTCTCAAAAATCGAGCGGCGGGCACGACAACAAGCTAGCTCGGCGCCGCTTCACAGAAAACAGTCTGGCTCTCGCACTGTTTACTTGCAGGCTCAGACTCGCCGAATCGGTCGGAAATTTCCCGACTCGATACGGCTGCGACGTACAACGTCGCAATCCTCCCCCCTTAACCTTGCTAGCCAGGGTGAGGAAATAAGCGTCAATGATTTTTATGGTACAGGTACTAATAAAAAATATTTCGATAGCGTGGTTGAATATTTAACTGGATTTATAACGAGATCTCTGTTAAGACAAGGTAGATGTCCCAGTTGCCCTCTGCTATTGACGAGCGAAACAAGCAACTCAGCTCTCCTTAACAAAAAGAATAGAGGTAATTTAGTTAAACCATCAAATGATATAATTTTAATTTGCAAAATTTTTTATAGAAACTTTAGATGATATTAAAAATTTTTAAGAAGCATACCAATGAACGTTGTCTCCAGTAGTGGTGTTGTCTCACACACAACTACTACTGGACAGCACCACTAGTGGAGACAACACCACTACTGGACCTATGCACAGCTGACCTTGCTGTTTTAGCCATGGAGGTAGCAAGAGGAGTGGGCAGGCAGCGGGTGATTATCGCCTCGGCATATCTCCCATTCGAAAAGGAATCACCAACAGAGGAAGTATCCAGGCTGGTGGAATACTGTGAGGAAAGGAGACTCCCCCTGGTTGTCGGATGTGACGCTAACGCACATCATCTGGTGTGGGGAAGCACAAACACTAACGACCGGGGGACGACCCTACTCGAGTACTTGACTACCACTAACCTGGAGATCATCAATAGAGGTAACGAACCAACCTTCATGAATGTAAGGAGGAGAGAGGTAATTGACATCACACTCTGCTCAAGGCCGCTAGTGGGATATACTAGGGACTGGAGAGTGTCGGACGAACCCTCACTCTCCGACCATGCACAAATTTGTTTTATGATTACAGGAGAAACGCGACAACAGGAAACGTGGATCAGGAATCCCAGGCGCACGAACTGGGAAGAATACAGGAAAGACCTAGAACGGAAACTAAAAAGAGGGTTCCCAAAGGAGATCCACACGATAGGAGAACTCAACACCGCGGCGGAATGGCTGCAGAGGGCCATCATTGAAGCATATGAAGCCAACTGCAAACTGGTGAGAGGCAGAGGCAGATATCAGGTACCCTGGTGGAATAACCGGTTGGAAAAACTGAAGAAAGAGACCAAAGCTCTACTCAAGAAAGCAGTTAGGAGCAACGATAACCAGCAATGGATAACCTGGAGAAGTAAACAGAAGGAATATCGCCACGCAGTAAGGAAAGCCCAGACTGAAAGCTGGAGAGAGTACTGCAATAACGTGGAATCTGGTAAAGAGGCGGCTAGGCTTAACAAGATCCTAGCCCGCAATCCCGAAGCCTGGCTGGGAGCGGTTAAACTCCCAACAGGCAAGTATACGGAATCGGACGAGGAGACGCTGGCGCACCTCATGGAGTCGAACTTCCCCGGCTTCACGATAGCGGGGGATACATGCGAGACGGCGGAGGACCAGGTGGAAACCGGTGGCTAGGGTTCGCGCCACATCAGTGGCTGCAGGGAACTTGCTAATCTGATTGTCTCGCCGGCAAAACTGAGGTGGACCATCAGCTCCTTTGATTCCTACAAATCACCGGGAGAGGATGGAATCCTCCCGATCCTGCTCAAAGAAGGAGTCGACATAATCATCGGACCTATGGTACGACTTACACGGGCCAGCATTGCAGCCGGATACACGCCAAAATGCTGGAGGACAGCTAAGGTGGTTTTCATCCCGAAAGCCGGCAAAGGAAGCTATAACACCGCTAAGGATTTCAGACCTATCTGTCTGACGTCATTCATGCTCAAAACGCTTGAGCGGCTGGTGGATAGGTATATAAAAGACCATATCTTGAAGAACAACCCATTGTGCAACGAACAACATGCATATAGAGAAGGAAGATCAACAGAATCAGCCCTGCACGTAGCTGTCTCGCTCATCGAAGAACAGATTGAAAACGGAGGATACGCCGTGGGAGCCTTTCTCGATGCGGAAGGGGCTTTTAACAACACGACCACAGATAGTATCTGCAAAGCAGCCAAGGATAAGGGAATACCTGATTCGCTAATTAAGTGGATCACGAACATGCTAAGCAACCGGAAACTGACAGGTACAAGAGGTAACACCACCGTCAAAGGCTCCGTTAGCAATGGATGCCCACAAGGAGGGGTTCTTTGCCCAACTCTGTGGGGCATGGTGATAGATGGAGCACTAAGGATGCTGACCAACCTGGGAGTATCAGCGGTCGGCTACGCAGACGATATACTTATAATCACCAGAGGCAAACATCTGAACACCCTACTGGACATCACCGAGTCGACAATGAGGCACCTAAGTAAATGGTGCGAGGATAAAGGCCTATCTATCAATCCCCGGAAAACGGAGGTTGTTGTCTTCACCAGAAAGTACAAGATAGGACCGGCACGAACGCTAGTGATGCGAGGACAGGAAATACAAATTAAGGAGCAAGCAAAATACCTAGGCGTAATTTTAGACAAAAAACTGTACTGGAAGCCTCAAATAGACCAATAGTACAAGAAATTCACATCAGCCTTCTGGATGTGTAGAAGAGCCATTGGGCAGAGCTGGGGCTTGAGCTACAAAACAGTCCTATGGATATACAATTGTATCCTGAAACCAAGACTGACCTACGCGGCTACAGTGTGGTGGAAAAGGACAGATCTGAAGACAGTACAAAAGAAACTCGAAACGCTCAGGGGGTGGATCCTAAGGGCGGCAACAGGGGCTATGAGAACCACCCCAACGGCAGCCCTTGGAGCCATCACTGACGTTGAGCCCTTTCACAGAACAATCCAGGCGGCAGCCTTTATAGCAGCACACCGTCTGAAAAATCATGGACTGTGGAGAGAAAAAGGGGAACACACAAAAGAACAGATCAAAGGAAAAGACTATGCTGTATTGTCAATGAGACTGGACAAGACAGTACGTAGATATAACTTCGAGAAAGGATATCACATCCAAATCCCATCAAGGGAAGACTGGAGCGAACACGACCCTGGTCCATCCGCAGGTGAAACCTGGTACACAGATGGAGCCAGAAAGAAAGGCAGGGCGGGAGCTGGAGTCTTCCGGAGAAGGCCCGGAAAAAGACTTATAACACCGCTTGGAAGGCACGCCACCGTCTTCCAGGCGGAAGTAACAGCTATCCTACTCTGTGCACAACTCGCGCTCGAGGAAAAAAGGCAGGACTGCATCAATATCTGTACGGACAGCAGAGCCGCCCTAGCAGCGCTAGGTGGCTCTAGCACCTCCTCCAGACTGGTGTGGGACTGCATAACGGCTTTCAGCAGACTCGGTGGGAAAGTACGCACACTCACCCTCTACTGGGTTCCCGGACACCATGGAATCAGGGGAAACGAGATTGCGGACGAACTAGCCGGAATAGCAGCGGGACAAGACTTACTTGGACCGGAACCCACCCTTGGCATTCAGGCGTGTAGCGTCAAAGAGGCGGTGCACGACTGGCTGAGAGAGCGACACCTAAAAGAATGGTGCGAAAGCAACTGGTGTAGACAAGCCAAAGCACTGATAGGATCACGCATCAGAGAGGACTGGGTATCAGAGATGCGAGATCTGACCAGAGCAGAGGCAAAGATCTTCACTCAGCTAATTACCGGACACGGGACGCTGGGATACCACCAGCACACTATAGGTCGAGAGAACTCACCAGTATGCAGGTGGTGTAACCAAAACGAGGAAAGCAGTATACATGTATTATGCCACTGCTTAGCCTTAGCCGAAAAGAGACATAGGGCGTTGGGGACGACGACGTGCGAACCAATAGCGATCCAGGCACTGACCGTTAGGACGGTGATACACCTATACAAGTCACTAACGGAATAAGATACACAGGAATAGGGCATACCACCTGACACCTCTTACCCTGAGGAATAAGTAATACAGGAATGGTGCATACCACCTGATATGCTGATCCTCAAACGACAAAACTAGTCTGGTACAACCACTAGTTAACTACCGGGGATGCAAAGGGCGTAAGCCTAGGCATCAGGACCCAATGGTCCACCCAGACCAATAATAATAATAATAATACCAATGAACGTTTTCTATGTTAATCATACAGATAAACCAGAAAAACATAGATCAAAATTAATTGAAATCATATGATATCATAAAAATGTTTTTAAGAATTAGAATTAATCATTATGAAGCGCAAAAAAGACAATCAACAAAAAAAGTTAGAAGGATTTTTACAAAATTAATTTTATTTCGAAACGAATAATAATTTTAATAATTTATTTTATTATTGCATGTATAATACTTACAACATTGTTGTAATAAATACATGGGTGTTTTATTATATCACGTGCATGATAACTTATACTTACGTATATTATTTACTAATACTTTATAAATTAAGCTTTGTACTATTATTTAAATTATATAGATACGTATATGCATTCCTATTATTTGTAAACGTGAATTTATTATTATTAACGTATTATTTTAATAAATAAATTATATTAATACTATTTTTGTATACATACAGAAAACTTATTTCATTAAAAAAACCTTTTATAAAGAAAAATGTACTTATAAAAAAAGAACATTGACCGAGATTTGAACCCCGATTCAAGAGTTAAGGTTAAGAGTTTAAGTATTAAAAAGATTGATAATGTCTTAAACATTATTAAATACGCGTCAATTCATTAATTTGTATCAAATAGGGTCATAATGTTGTAAAAAAAATAATAAAATAACTCGCTATAATTTCAAATTCAAAATAGTTGGGCTTGGTCGGGCATCGTTTAGGTATATATGCTCTAAGAGTTAGACCAATACGAAAAACCACACTACAACACGACCCGACTGCCGGTCCTGGGCCTGCTGTTCCTCGCGTCGTGACCTCTGGGACAACTCCCTGGGTCGACGTTGCTGCTCGCGGTCTCTCTCCCTCTGCTGCAGCTCTTCGTCCTCCGGCTGATCTTCTGCCTCTCTCCGCGATCTTCTCACGTCCTGCCTGCGGGCAGTCCTGGCCGTATTGCGCCGGGCGTTCCGCGAAGCGATCTGCTCCTGCCTGCTCTTCACTTCTGCTGGCTCTCCTGGATGGCATCGGCAGAAAATAAGTTTTCCCTAGTCGGCCCGGGCAACTTGTTGGCTACCACCTTTGTGTCGCCTCTTTGGTTGGCGGGGCCCATTTGATGCAGTCGATTTCTGCTATTCCCAGCTACGCCCTACCTAAAAAGCCTCGCAGTGGAGTCGACGACGTAGCGCTCTAACCCCTTCCGCGCTTCACGGATGCGACGTTCTGCCTCCCAGCAGCGCGCACGCAAATCTTGCGCCTCTAATGCCCTCGATTTTTATTTATGTCGAGGGATTCGACGTGATCGCATTCGCTTATTAGAGCTGGGACAAAAGGAGGGAGAATGACAACAACAAACTTTGAATAAAATAACCACTACGTGGTGGCTAAATAAGCCTCCCATGCTCTACGTGGCGTCGCAGGACCTTCCCGCTCTTGGCTCCTGTCCTCTGCGCCGACCCAACGCAGAGCTTGATCGTGCAGCTCGCTGCCGCCGCGGTACGCAGGCTGAGCTCTCTCTCTCTCACCCACACGCACGCGCGCCCGACTCGCGTTCGCTCTCTTTCCTCAGCGCAGCGGTGCACTGGGTCTAAGCACGATCCGTCGTACCGTGCGCGCTCACTCGCTGTATATATCTCTCTCTCTTTCTGCTTCTCTCTCTCTCTGCTCGCAATCCCCGCACTGCTTGCGTATGCGCTCGTGCGCCCGGCACCGCACGCGAAAATCCCGCGATGTCATCTCTCTCTCTCTCTCTCTCTCTCTCTCTCTCTCTCTCTCTCTCT
Organism: Muscidifurax raptorellus; assembly: GCA_020010945.3. Classification (NCBI taxonomy): domain Eukaryota; kingdom Metazoa; phylum Arthropoda; class Insecta; order Hymenoptera; family Pteromalidae; genus Muscidifurax; species Muscidifurax raptorellus. The sequence goes on along the minus strand of JAHUUD020000014.1, from coordinate 2,450,618 downwards.
CTCTCTCTCTCTCTCTCTCTCTCGCACACTCACTCGAGTCTCCGACAGCACGCGTGCTCGCGCCGGAGATTTCGCGTGAATGAAGAAATACTTTACCTCACGGGGGGGGGGGGGGATGTCCTCTCTCTCTCCTCGCTGAAACCTTGAAACGCCGTTGGTGACGCGCTCGCCAACGGGAACAATGAAGTGGTCCGGGAGGTGGCGGTGATACAAGGTGTCAACGTCGTTGCACTTCACTTTCTCGCTGTTTACGTGCATGTTCTGGCTCACCGAATCGGTCGGAAATTTCCCGATACGGCTACGACGCACAGCGTTGCACGGGTTTCCGCGGCTTTCTTGTTCATCTCAAGAGCATCTGCTTCGGATGACTCTCGCCTCTCCGTGCTGGCGTTGGCTGACGCCGCAAATATCGCTATCACAGTTGGCATTGCTGGTGTTGTGGCTACGGCAGGCACTTTGGGTCCTTCACTGATGGCATCGCGGATAGCGCCTCGTCGCCGGGGTAACGCCCCTTGCACCACCGCCTGGCTCAGGCTCTCGATCGCGGCCGATTTAAGCTTGCCCGTCGGTTTTCCCGCGGGTCTAAGCTTGGATAGTCAAGCTGAGGTCTGGCGGCGCTTCGTCCCCCTCCCCTTGACCTGGCTGGGGGCTTGGCGGTGGTGTGGCCCTAGGAGTAGCCGGCCTCAGAGATAAACTCGACTGGAGCCATACTCTGCTGGCTATCTGTACCAAGGTCGCACAAAGTGGCTTGCGGCTCGCTCCTACTTCTCCGCCGGTGGCTGACTTGACAACAACGGCTTGGCCGCGCTCTCCTCCTTCCGCTGCTCCATCTTTCCTAAACAAAATACGTTAATTAATTTACTCGAGCTCCTTGCGACGAGATCCAGCGCTGAAGTTTGTCTCCGTAAGCCCGTCACCATGGCCTAGTAAACAATCGGAGATATTACTTTGACTATCTAATACCGGCCTTCCCAGTGCGGAGCTAACTTATTAGACACTTTTATCGCCGCATTAGATAAGACATGGAATTTACGCATTCCCCTATCTCCTATCTGGATACGTATCTTTTCTCCATTTATTATATATGCGCTCCTGTTTCTCTACGGCTTGACTCGCGAATTTCGCCACTAGATCCCTCAACGCATCTAATCGTTTTATATAACCCTCCCACTGTGTTAGCTTTCGCTCGGCCTCTTAATCGGCTTGCTTGCCTCGATTTTTCGGCGTAAGCTCAACACAGGGCGAAGGTGACGCCCGTAGTTAAAGAAAGCCGGTGAAACTCGGATAGGCGCTTGGGTGGCCGTATTGATGGCGTGGCGAAACTCATGCAGGTGCAAGTCCCAGTCGCGATGATTGTTTTTAACAAACGTCGCGATTTCGTCTATGTGTACGATTAGTACGCGATACTGGGTTGGCCTGCGGGTGATACGGCATTAGCCACACCACTGGCATCGCACTGTACTTTAAACGGCTTCGAAAAATCGAGCCGTGCGAGTACAGGGTCCAGAGTAAGCGCGTGCAATATAGGGCAAGACGCTGAACCATTCCAAGACCGCCCCTTTTGCTTCTTTACGGCAATTACTTAGTAGATCAATAAACTCCTCCGGGTCTTCGTTTCGGGCCTCCCCCGTGAATTAGAAGTCCCAGCCCTTCAACCTTTTCCTAACGCGCCTCCTCGATGTGACGATTCCCACGGTAGGAGTGTGCAGAGGTCCCTTTGCTGGACGTGCGGATCGAGACACTCTCGAACTCGCTGTCACTGCTAAGGAGGCTTACACATCTCTATTTACTCCCTCACTCACTCTCGCGTGAGGGACTTCCCACTGAGTTTTAGAGTCTTCCGAGATTCGCCTCGCTCAGCTGGATCCGTGGACTTCCCCACGGCCCCCCGGAGCTAGCGGATCTCTCCTCAGTGTTATGCTGCCTTCGAATGACAACGGCTGCAGTCCTACTCCTCTCGCCGAGGTTCGCCGTTGGCTCTGCAGCTTTGACTCGTCCTGTTTGCGAAGGATGCACTGGTCTATTTTTGTCAGCGCTATAAGCTGAGCTTCTGCTCTAGCAGCATCAATCAGACAAAGTCTGATTGTACACGCACTTACCCTTGGAGGAGAGTTCTTCGTCGAAAACACTCTCCCTGGCTTGCTCGTAGGTAATTTCTCTCGTCCGAAATTCCCCTATTCCCTTGCACTCTCTCCTGAGCTCCCTTTACTTTGGCGGCTCTTACGCCGAAGCCAACGGTCTATGCTCTCTCTCTTTCTCTCTTTCTTTCTCTCTCGTTTCTGGTCTCACGTGAGTACGCTTGCCGCCTATTTTGCACGCTCCCGCTTCTTAACTACTTTTCTGCCGCACTCTGCCTCCGGGCACTTTTACTTACAGTTTGTTGCATGCTCTTTAATGCAACCTTCAAGCTGAGATATTATTCTGCTGGAGACTGCATTTTGCAACACCATTATCACTCTTTGAAATTCCTCCTCTGCAACATAACCTGCAAACTACCTGGCATCGCTCTCTCCTGCTTGGCCTTTTCACACTCTTGGACAGCCACGTGGAGACATCTTACGAGATAAAGGAATATAATCATAGCACAGTCTCTTACAGGTCGGTGCGCTCTTTCTCTACTGTCATTACTAGAACCATCTGTTGACAAACCCAACAAGCTCATTTGCTTTGCCAGTAACTCTACATCATAGGGTAATCCTCGTGTACTCCACACTATCGACTGCGAGTAAGTTACCGGCAAAAATGAGTATTAGTGGAGAGATGTGTATGGTAGCCTTTACCACCATCTGCAATACCTGTTACAAAGCCATCCAATCAAAAGAACCCAAAAAGTGTGAGATCTGCAATAACCATTTCCACAGGAGATGCATCACCTTCAGGTCCGTGATGGTGAGAACCGGTGCTACACTCGTGTCTTCTGCCTCCGCAGATGCTTACATAAGAAAACGGCTGGAGTCTTCTCTCAACGGCAGCAATATGACATCAAAAGCCGTTAACAACAACATCAAGAAGAAGATCCAGTCTGCACCACCATCCATAACCCATCGCGTAGCCAATCTCCTGCTCGCCCAGCAGTCACGTAAGCATCAGTACCGTCCACCACCATGGATTGCACACTGCAGAATATTCTTGCTACCTTGGCAGACATCCGTGCTAAGCAGAATGAAGCGGTGGAGGCGCAGCGAGACACCTCAGAGAGGATCTCCGGGCTGGAGGCTAGGCTAGGCCCCATAGAGCAGCGCCTCAAGGCTCTTGATGTCATGCCTCAGCTACAGTCTCGCATGACAACTGCCGAGACATCCATCCCCGAGCTGAAGGTGCAGGTCCAGGAACTAACATCAGGCCGCCCCAACTCACAGCCCGCACACGGCAGCGACAGTACCGTCGATCAACATTCCCCTGCTGCCATAGTTCCCTCTGAGATCGCCAGTTTTCGTAGGGAGCTAGAGGCTATCAAACATCGGCAGGAGGCATCAAACAACAATGTTGTCGTGATAACTGGGCTGCATTACACTCAGGAGAGCTCTCTTCACGTACTCGCCTACTCAGTACTCTCTGTCCTTGACCCTACTGTCCTCAGGAGGGACATAGCTGCCACAAGGGTTATGGGAAGACTTAATGCACCCACCAATACCTTGGCCGCAGACAGCAGGCTACTACCGATTGCTGTCACCCTGTCCTCCCATGCCCTTGTTCGCTCCACCCTGGCAGCTAAAATCAAAAAGGGTAAGCTGCCTTTTCCGAGCTAAGCACGGACCTACTGGAGGAAGCCAAGGCTCTAGCCCCAGACCACCAGGGGCTTATTAACATCAACGAGCTGCTCCCTCCAGATGTGCATAAGCTGCCCGTAAGGGCCAGGCACGAAGCTAGGAAGGCACAGGGCTGTAAGGCCTACGTGAGGGACGGGAGGATTTTCATCCGTGCTGCTGAGGACGGAGGAAAGGCCACTATCATCACCACTGAAGAGGATCTACAGAATTTTTTTGCCAAGAGACCTCCGTGCAACAGCAGCAACGACCGCTAAAATCTGTTTGCATCATTCCCCCCTCACCACCATCATCATTGCCTACATCTTCAACCATTTCTAAGGTAACTCTGTCCGAGGGTTTAAGAGCCTGTCACTTTAATGCTAACTCCCTCATGGGTCACATTGAGGCGGTGAGGCTATTCTTGTCCACTCGTCCCCTCTTTCACGTAATAGCTGTAACTGAAACCAGGCTGGACGACAAGGTAAAAACTATACCCCTACTTGACAACTACACACTACTTAGACGGGACAGAAACAGAAATGTTGGAGGTGTGGCCCTCTACATTCACCATACACTCTCAGCCACAGTTTTGACATCGTCTGACGGTGTCTGGTTGGGCAAGCCAGGGAAACCGGAGTATCTTCTCTGTGAAATCTCTGCAAGAGGTCTCTCACCCATCGTTGTTGGTGTTGTGTATCGTCCACCTCATGCCCTTTTCATTCAAGGCAATGATTTTATTGAAAAACGAACTCATACATGCACAACTACTCCACGAAGATAATCATGGGTGACTTCAATGCAAACCAACTCTCCCGATCTGAAGATGCCAAGTTCATCAAGGCTTTCATCGAGGAGAATTCCCTTCAGTCGGTTCCCTATGGTGCTACACATCATAAACCGGAATCAGACACGTGGCTTGACCTCAGCTTAATCTACGAGCAGGATCGTCTGCTGTCGCACTGGAAGACTGATACACCTTTCATTAATGGACATGACCTTAACCTTATTACGGCCACTCTCGTCGTATAGATATTACGCTACGAACCCAAAACATTTACTTACCGAAACTACAAAGAAATCTGTACCGAGAGACTGAGGGTTTATCTCGGCGTTTGTGACTGGTCATCACTCGATACTTCATCACTTGACGCTTACATCACCACTCTCAACACCAACTAGACTAACGCCATTAATCATCTCGCCCCATTACGTATAGTGACTCCTGGACCAAAACGTCACCCGTGGTTTACCATGGCTCTTCATGACCTCTTGAAAGAACGGGATAGACTCTACAGATGGTTTCGCAGATCACGTCTCCCGCTGAATCTGTATTTTTATAGACAAGCGAGAGACGATGCTCACCGACAGGTCGAGGATGCCAGGCTGAATTACTATCACTCACGTCTGTCCACCCTGACTGATGTCGGTGAGATCTGGAGAGAGCTTGAGAGACTTGGAATTACCACCTCCAAAGAAAAACCACCCTCTCGCTTCTCTATTGAAGACCTCAACGCGCACTTCAGCGGAATCTCCAACGATCCGCTGGCTCCTGCCGTAGAGGAATACCTGCACACCCTGGAGGGTCTAAATATCCCCGAACATTTCAATTTCAGGGAGATAACGGAATCGGATGTTTTAGATGTAGTGACACACTTTGACTTCCAGGCCAAGGTCAGTGACGGCATCCCACAGGTTGTCATTTATAAAGCACTGCCGGTACTCGCTCCATTTCTATGTCGTATTTTCAACCTATCCTTGAGCGAATCATGCTTCCCCTCTGACTGGAAGAAGTCACTAGTGCACGCACTAAATAAAGTTAGTTCTCCAACAACTCTGACTGTCTATCGTACGATCTCCCTCTTTTGTTTCTTGTTCAAGGCGCTGGAGTGGCTAGTGCACAGGCAAACCTCTGAATATCTTGAATCAAGACTTTTCCTTGATTGTCTCATTTTAGCTATAAAAATTCAATGTACCTTATTATTGTATTACTGTTAATGTTTTTTTTTGTACAACAAAATGTACAGAAATAAAAATTATCTAATCTAATCTCTCTCTCTCTCTCTCTCTCTCTCACACACACACATACAAATTTCGCAAGCCCTGCACTGCTTGCGTCGGAGATTTCGCGTAAAACAACGAAAAACAGCTACCTCACAACTTAAATTATATTATTGCACACTAACCGAAAACGATATTTTAAATAAAACAATTGTGTAAAAGGCCTCTCTAATCTCATATTTGATGATGTAAAGTATTTTTACGTTGCATAATAATTTTTTTGCAACAAATTTTCTTCACTAAAAAGTATTGAATGAGGTGGGATAAATTTGGCAATAGCGGACAGATGAGCACAGCGTCATGCTTACACTCGGATACTCGAACTACACACCTACAGCCACCATTGGCTCGATGGTCACAGCTGCTTAGGTACACACACGACCAATTTAGTACTTTATTAATGATAGATTATTGTAAATTATTCCGTAAATTGAACGGAAACGTACCTCTATCTGCATACCAAACGATCCCTAGTTGTTCATTCTATAACTAATTTAAATATCATTCGATTCCCTACGCTGTTTCTACTTCATTTTCTATTCCAAACAGACAAAATATGTATGTCCCATAAAGAACCATATATAAGGAGGCCTTCACCGGGCTCAAGCTTCTTAACCGGCAGTCAGCTTAACTGTAAACACGTACACGTCACTTTGTATAGGGAGTACTTTGCCTATTGTTACTTGTAATTGTCTGGAATAAACTGTGTAAGAATAAAGATACATAGATTGATTGCTCATTCAAACTCGTGCCAATTCTACGTTCCTTGTCCGGCTCCTGGATCCATCGCCCTCTACACATCGCCAAGGACATCATTCCACAAGTTAGCCTCGCTGTTTCTATCGATATTTGCATAATTCTACTAACATTCACGTTTGCCTTCCTCCTCGTCACGATTACTTATGGTCTATACTTGTTAATGTCTTAGAGTCGCGATCTCGCTTAAGTGATTATCCGCGTATCGAAACCGCGACAACAAGAATCGCTTCCTTACCGACTTCTCGCTTGCATTGTAATTCGTGACGTTACAAAACCATGACATTATATGTACGAATAATGAATTGAACGTATGTATTGGATGACCAAAAATACTTAATTGCTTCGTAATCTTCCGTGTTTACAAATCGTTCTTTCATTTATTTATAAACACTTATACCATAGTTTCGGTAGTCCATGAGTATACATTTTATTGTTAAAGTGAACTATAAATAAAACAATAATTTATAGTTTATCTTTATCAATTGATCATATAATCATTACTAGCCCATGCTGCTTACTTATTTATTCACTTACTCATAACGTGTACAGATCAGTTTATATGCATTAAATAAAATTATTAAAAATTATAATTTTTTTACATTACTCTTCATCAAAATACTCTTGCTTAAGTGTTTTTCTCAATAATATGATTTCTATGCAAATATAACTGAAAATACATGTTTAATAAAAAATAAGTGAGGTTATTATAAATCAATATTATAGCATATATGTATATTCATATAAATTTCATAGTACACCGTAAGATACAATACGGTTCGAGAACACCCTGCGTCGGAGTTCGGTTCAAGAACGCCCTATCTCGCGATCCGATTCGGGAACCCCCTGTCTAGCGATCAGGTTCTAGAAGTGCTATCGATAAACCTTAAAGATAAGCTCGCTTCTAGATAGGGTGTTATTTGTTATTGTTTATTCTCCTCGGCCGTCGTTATACTTATTTCACTGTATTAGAAGGCTTCTTTAAAAAGGAAGCAAAATATTTTATTGTACTCTTTTTTGATGACTTATAAATAATACATGACTAAAAACTCTCACATATATGCAACTGATAATATTGAAAGTATTTAATTACATCGACTAATAATTAATAGACTAATATTATAATCAGTTCATTATCATTAATACATTTACTAGGTTTTGGTACAATTTATGATTAACGGCTTATTATATATCAGCTCATGAACAGCTAATTATTATCTGAACTTTTTCGAAGGGCGATAATATACGTAATTTAACATTTTTTAAATTATTTAAAGTGATTTGATGCAACTTATCTCTCTATTACCTACTTCAGGAACGGTATTTGCAATATTGGTGAGTACCATGATCAAATTTTCTTTGATAAGTCTAATTTGTAAACCATGAACTTTTTTTAAAATTTAAATCGATATATTTTATCCGTATATTTTTATCTGGGTTTATTTCCTAAATTTTTTAATAACGCTTAAAGTTACATTTTTTTTAGAGTTTAATAATTTTAAAAATAAAAAATGATAAGCTCGAATTATCTCCATCCTTGATCATTATTACATTTTTAATAATTTTTAGCTACGTGGAGCACAATTAATCATACATTCCTTAAAAATCATGAGAGAAAAATAGAAATACGATTGAGCAACTCTTTATAAACAATACTGTTACATATATTTATTCTAAATTTAGTGTACTTTAACTATGCAATTCAAAATTGATCTTTATTATATGATGTCTAATATTGTTTTAATACTATAAATGTTTCCACTAATATGATTTACTTATTATGTAATCTAGTGCATAATGAAAATTAATGTAATTTATGAATTTTTAAAGTTTAAATAAAAAACACTAGATTATGGTTTTTCGATGCTGTCTTTAGTATAACTATAATCAACAAATATTGAATAAATTTACATTAGAAATCGTAAATTAATACTGTTTTTGTATAATAGCATTATAACTATAAGGTATTAATAATCGTTTAATAAAAATAGAAGGATCCTTATCTAAATAAGATAAAGATATAGATTAAGGCTCTCAAACTCTATTCAAAGAATCAAACGTAACATGTATGTTTTTGGTTAATCACGCAACAGATTTTTGTTGTACATGTTAGGATCGAGCTTGTTTCAATTTGGTGGGCTTCGCGACGATCCAAGAAGCAAGCCTTTTTCGTGCCGGATGGACCAGCAGCACATAAATATGCGGGGGCGTGTGAACGAGAGCATAAATTCGATGTTGCGTGGCTCCCTTAGCACAGACGCCACTACACTCTGTCCCGTGCACGGTACGTATTTTGAGATTTTTTATCTTTTATATTCAAAATATTTTTCATTACGTGAATTTTTACAACTATAAAAAATTGACACAGATCTAAAGCAAACAAAATTTGTAAATTAGTTTAAAATATTTATCTAGTCAACAAAACGAATTCTTATATTCTATTCTATAAAGTAACTTTTATTTATAATTTATATTCAATATTTATATGAGAAGTTATGGGCAAATAAGTTTCTGTATATTACTACGGTATATGAAACCTTATTATTCATGAAATTATCTATTAGCTGAACATATTACTTACTCACTAGGGAGGCAACATTAAGATCTTGTAAACTAAAATAAAATAAGTTAAAATATATCAACCAGTTATATGTCATAAATGGTATACGTTTTAATTTAAATACAAAATACTATTTAATTTAACGGACAAATTTCAACTCGGCTCTAATAATATAACCAATTCACACTATTTCGGTAATTAAATTAGCTAATGAGAGTAACAAACCATTTAATAAAACATCTGCATACAATATTTTTAGTTAACTTTAGCTATTAGTTTGTAAATACAACAAAAATGGGTAAATTATCTATTTCGTTAACAACATTTACAAAATATTTAAAAAAGTTAATATAAAAGTAATAATTTGTGCAGATTTTAATAAATGATTTTTCATGGTGATATTGGTTAAAGAGTAATTTCCTTAAATCAGAAAATGTTAACTTAGGCAAAGAATTCAGATTTATTTAAAGAACTTTGGCTTTGATGCCGTGATCATAATCACTTGAACATATAGGGCGCGGTCTTCGTTCATCTAAAATTAACAAGCAGTTGCTTAAAATAAAGATTTTACTTTCCCTGCGTCTGAGCTCTTATAATAAAAATCAAATATTGCTGTAATTTAAAAAAAAATTATCCTTTAGATATATTATTCAATAAAAATGTTGACCAACAGTTAAAAGTAAGACAATTAGTTTATCAATGTTTATAGAATTGTGTTAAATATTTAAACAAAACATCGTTAGTAAACTATGCATCTATAATAACTTGTGTATATATATATATATATTTATATATATATATATATATATATATATATATATAAATATATATATATATATATATATATATATATATATATATATATATATATATATATATATATGTGTGTGTGTGTGTGTGTGTGTATTATTTTAAATACACATAAATTTGCTGTTTATTTTGTATCAAATTATGTGTATAATACGCGATTTAAAATAACAATTTTAATTTTCATTAAGTGTTCAGTCCATTTTAAGACTGCCTGCATAAAATAAAAGAGTAAACACATTTTTAAAATAAAACTAATCGTTTTCGAGGCTTTGAAGGAGAGGGATAAGTTATTTTGAAACAAAATCTATATTTAATAGTTTCTAGATGCGTATGTAGCGTATAATATTTGAAGCAAGTGTAATATTTTAATATTAAAATTTGTATGCATCATGTTTTATTAATATTCTAATCAAAGTTTAATCGTATACAATTACCTATTAAGTAAATTTGAGGCTCTAGCTACACCATTTGGATGAATTTTTTTATTCCATCTCTTACTTTTATTAACACAACGTTGTGGATGTCTCTTATAGCATTCTTCATGTAAAAACTTATAAGTAATTAATAATAGACTTAAAACTATCTAATTATCTAGAAAACTTGCCATATCTCACATATCCCACATACTATGGTTGAAGCTCTAGCTGAATGCATCCCAGCCAATTTGTCGAGCTTGATTAACCTCAATGTGCGGGATACGCGAGAGATGGCCAGAACTTTAACTAAGTATACTTAGATTTAGGTCTATTACTAATTACAATAATTTTGCTTACCTTAAAAAGAATATAAAAGACACCCGAAAAGTTGTTTATAAAGGAAAATCGATTTTTTGTTCGGCCATATGGTGTTGCTAGTGCCTATAAATTATTATTTATAAGAAATTAATTGATAAAATTTAAGTGACTAAATTTCATCGATTTTTTTAGAACCAAAGTTTAAAAAAATAACGTAACGAATTCTAAGGGCGGATATATTTAGAAGTAGGTTTATTCGTCTTCTGAATAGCCAAAGATGGCTTCGGCGTTGCTCACAAGATTAGAAATAGCCAAGCTAGATAAATATATAGCATTACTATGGACGCACGTGCACACCCGTATGCGCGCACACACACACACCCACACATACACACACATATATATATATGCTGAATATATTTTAATATTAAATATAACTTAAAGTATGATCATTAACATTGTGTGAAATTTTATTCATTTTTTATTTCAGATAGTTAAAAAAACAGTCTAAAAATGTGTGACGACGAAGTAGCTGCTCTTGTGGTAGATAATGGATCTGGAATGTGCAAAGCCGGTTTTGCAGGTGACGACGCACCTAGAGCTGTTTTTCCTTCGATTGTTGGTCGCCCCCGTCATCAGGGAGTGATGGTTGGTATGGGTCAGAAAGACAGCTATGTCGGAGATGAAGCCCAAAGCAAGAGAGGTATTCTTACTTTGAAGTACCCCATCGAGCACGGTATTATTACAAACTGGGATGATATGGAAAAAATCTGGCATCACACTTTCTACAATGAATTACGTGTAGCTCCTGAAGAGCATCCAGTTCTTCTTACTGAAGCCCCACTCAATCCTAAAGCAAATAGGGAAAAGATGACCCAAATCATGTTTGAAACATTTAACAGTCCAGCTATGTACGTTGCTATCCAAGCTGTACTCTCTCTGTATGCCTCTGGTCGTACGACTGGTATTGTCTTGGACTCTGGAGATGGTGTTTCTCATACTGTGCCGATCTACGAAGGCTACGCTTTGCCTCATGCTATTCTTCGTTTGGATTTGGCTGGCCGTGATTTAACAGACTACTTGATGAAAATCCTGACAGAAAGAGGATACTCTTTCACCACTACAGCTGAAAGAGAAATTGTGCGTGACATCAAGGAGAAACTCTGCTACGTAGCACTTGATTTCGAACAAGAAATGGCTACAGCTGCAGCAAGTACTTCTCTGGAAAAGAGCTATGAATTGCCTGATGGACAAGTTATCACGATCGGTAATGAGAGGTTCCGTTGTCCTGAAGCTTTATTCCAGCCATCCTTCTTGGGTATGGAATCTTGTGGCATTCATGAAACTGTATACAACTCTATTATGAAATGTGACGTCGACATCCGTAAAGATCTTTATGCCAACAACGTCCTTTCTGGTGGTACAACTATGTACCCAGGTATTGCTGATCGCATGCAAAAGGAAATTACTGCTTTGGCTCCTTCTACAATTAAAATTAAAATTATTGCACCTCCTGAAAGGAAATACTCCGTATGGATCGGAGGATCTATTCTTGCTTCATTATCCACTTTCCAACAGATGTGGATCTCCAAACAAGAATATGACGAATCTGGTCCTGGAATTGTCCATCGCAAATGCTTCTAAATTATTTAAACACCTTAATTATTTATGTTCAATTTTTTTTAGTATCTTACAATTTTCGAGTACTCAAATTGTTAAAAACTAAATTATCATCAATATATATTGAAATTTTTCTTCTTGGCAATACATCTTAATATTTTATAAACATCAATAATGTCATCTTTTGTATATAAACTTATACTCAAAGAATAAACATCATTTTATGTGATAATTAAGCGTTATATATTTATATTTATGCAAATAACTATCACCCTTATAATAGAAACCTTATTTTATGTAATCAGATTAGTCTTATATATAAAATATAAAAAGTTAATGCAATTAAAACTAAAACTAATCAATTAAAAGAAATCTCATTACATTATTCTAATTAATACTTAGTGCATTATTCTATAAACATATATTCTAGCGTGCAAGTATTCACTAAAAGTTTCAAAGTTAAGTACATTCAAATCCAAGTAAATTGCACATACTTTAGATGATGAATTACATTCAGTTTTTGTATACATGAAATGTATACTATAAATATGTAGTATTTTACGTGAACTTCATTTAAACGTGGTTTTGGTAGATTAAAAAATACATTGTTATTCAATATAATGTTTAATTTTTGTAATAGTTTGAATTAAAAAGTTAATTTTTTTTTCTTGCACAACAAAAATTAGTTTCTCTACTTGTTTATGACTTTCAAAAGTTTCTTTATACAAGTACTTAGCGTACGCTACGTGCGCATCTACGTTTTTATTTGGACTGTAAAATATCAAATTCCAATGGCTACAAAACTTTAAACAATCATTGAAAATATAATAAAATTTTTTTAATTTACCGAATCTCTATTTTGAAACCTCATGTGTGATTTTACCTGAAATCGCATACCCAAATCTCACGTAATGATTTTTTTTATTTTTCACATATTTTAAACCATTTTTATAGATTATTGCTGATTAGTCAAATTTATGATATTTTTTCAAAGATTGAATTTATTAGAAATAGTCACCAATATACAATGAATGGCTTAAAACGTGTAAAAAATGAAAAGATCATTATATCAACGCTTGATGAAAATGCCGTTTCACGACATCCGCTTCAAGAATAACGTAAATCAGGATTTACGAACTTTAAGAGCTCTGTATTCCGGGATTCGCTTTAAGAATCACGTATTTCAGGACTCACTGCGAAATAAAACAGTGTTATTTTGTAATTCTTGATAAATAGATATCAAAATATTTTATTGCGTTTATTTAGAAAAATTGAAAATAACGTATTTTAAAACTAATCATGAGATATAAAGTTTTTGAGCGGATTTTGATATACGGGGCATTTGAAGCGGGCGACGAGACTCGGGGTATTCCCCTTAGGCGTTGCCATGAAATTTTGTTATATAATTCCATCTGAGAACCCAAATAAATATTTTCACTACGGTAATCCTTAAAAGAAAGTAAAAAGATATTTTAAATACATATACATTCCACATCAATCCGTGGCAAAATTTTTTAAATATCCGCCAAACATTTTTATCTAGTACAGTGGACTTCCAAAAGAGCGTAAAAAAATTTCAGACCTCAAGGTGCTTTGTTGCAAAGTTATAGTCTTATAAAAATTTGAAAATTACAAATTTTTTCTTTTATCACCAATTATATTATTTTTATAGGTACGACAGAAGCATTTTAGGTACACATACATATTTACATTTTTGTTTGCAAACGTTCTCTAGAATACTGTAAGATTTTTTCGGAACTGAATTAACTCATTTCTGATTAATTGACATATCTACAGTTTTATAGCTATATATAACTTGCGTTGATGCACTGATTCCAGCATCGGACTCAGCCCATTTTAAAGATATTATTACAAAAGATATTTCTTCAAAATTCTGAAAAAATCTATAATATGTATAAATGTACAAAATACACAGATTTTGTTAAAATTTTTCAGAACTTTAGATATGCATATATGTGATATTTCTTAAATAAAAGCAATTTCACATCCTCAATAAATACAATCTTGAAAATCGCTGCCGATTTGTTGGCACGTAGGTTCTTTCGATATTATGTATTGCTTTAATATTAGAATGGTTTTTACTTTGTATATAATTCTACAATCTTTTTGATTGATAGATGTGAAATTATTTCAAATCAATTACATATACATAATCAATTAGGTCTCTCTCCCCCTATTTCGGTCTTTCTCGTTTGCATAGCTATAATTGTTAAGCTTAGCTCCAAGAGACATGACACTCCCTTTTTTACCTGACACCTTATTTATGTATTTGTTAACAGGGTGTCAGTTCTATTACTTGATATATCTTTACCATTATATCTTTTATGTTCTTAGACACTTTTATATTTTACTGAACGTAATCTTTGTATTAATTAATCATGTTTTTTTAGAAAGGTTCGACATTTAGTTTTCGAGTTAATACGGTTTCAAAAAATTCCACTTTATGGTGTATAATAAAAAAACGACCAACGATAATCTAAACTCTCCGCGGTCAAAAGATAAGTAATTTCATTCTCTTTCAGGTACATATGAAGCAATTTACTACAATCAACTTTACCAATAACTTTGTCAGAAAAATCTGAAATTCAAAAGTAAGAAATGGCTATAAAATAAATGCGTTTACAATATTTAAAAACGAACTGTTTTCACACTATGTACTGGTAAGAACAAAGAAAATGAAAATTGGTGGGTTAAAATCCACTGAGTAGAAGCTGAGATACAGGTGTATACGAATGAATACACACACATCCATGCAGACATTTCCCAAAAACAGGTCCGAATCTGGTAGCTATAGCCCCGGGTCCACGAGATCAGAGGGTCTCGACAAGATCTGCAAAAATCGAAAACCCAATAAACAATATGTGTAACTCAGCCATCCATGTTCAGCAACAAAAAACAATAAACCATAAACTCTTCATACACATGACTATTCCAAATCGGAAAATATTTATAAGTAATTAACTATTATTTAATTTGTCTACTTTTTTTATTATTTGAAAATTCTACATGTATATACAATAAATAAATATCTTTTATAATTGTTTTTTTCTGATTTTATCTAGTGTAAATTGTCAAATTATATCATCAAAATTTAACAATTTATATAGATCGCTCTCGATACTTAGAAGCACTAAAAATCTAAATTGATTCATGGACGTTCGATACTTATTTTCAATATATTTTAATTTTGAGAACGATCTTTCTCCTTCGCAATTAGTGACGCACATTGATAAAAACTTTGGAAATACCTCAATTAAATATTTTTCTGTAAACCATTGCAGTAATAGGACAAACAAATAAAGCCCAAAAGACCGATTTTTTTCCCAAAATTCCAAAAAGTAAGTTTAATGTCTTAAATGGCTCGGATAAGCATGTAGAATGATAATATAAGAATGGCAGCGGCTAATTGTAAAGTAAATTAACAACAAACAATCAAAGTGTGATTTCAACACCTTTTTCGTATTTACTTCTGCGGTTTGAAAAGTACTGATTTTAGCGGAAAAAGTTTGGAATAAAAGTTGTTCGTTATTAAATTATCTACAAAAAAGTCCGCGAGGGCACCTCTCTAAGTGCATTAGTTTATTGACAAATTGAGAAGAACCAAGATTTGTCAAAATCGAAAATTGTTAATAACTTTTGAAAAAATTAATTTTTTACATTGGTATTTTAGGAGAAGATTGAACGCAATAGCGCAAAACAGCCTGTCAAATTTCGAGGATCTAGCAATTATAGTTTAAGCATTATTTTAAGCTATTTTTAGTTAGCTGCTGATTAATAAAAAATTGTGATGTTTTTTCTAAGTTCGAAGTTTTTTTTGTAGTCAATTGACAAAGAATTTCTCAAAACGTGTGAAGAACGAAATTGTTATAAAATCTCACCCGAGGATCCATGGGAAATTTTGCAGTAGGGCGTTCCCTTAATGAAAGTAAAAAGAACAAGATAATTTAAACTTACAACATGTTCAATATTGTAAATAAAAATCTTTCTTTCGCTTAAATGTAAAAACTATTAAAGACATTAAATTTGACATGGTGATTTATATCACAGTATTTAATCAATCTAGTAATTTGATTTTTATTTCCCTGCACTCTTTTCATTTGCTTACTGACACATGTGTGAATATGCTTCAGCGTAAAAAATACAACAAGTAAAGTAAATGACAACAGTTAAAGTAAATTAAAATTGATAGATTATTTAAAACCCATTATGCAATTCACCATGCCAAATTTTAAGTCTTTAAGAATAATGGTGCTTAAATTAGGGCAAATTAACTTAATATAGATTTATAGAGACCTGAAAATTGGCATATGATCTACATCATAGCTTTAAATCAGGTGAACAATTTGAATTTTCTTAGTCTTCGTGCTTTTAACATCCATACTGACATTTATGTATCTAAGACAAAAATGCATATATATATATATATATATATATATATATATATATATATATGCATGACATTTATGTATCTAAGGAAAAAGTGCAAATATATATATATATATATATATATACTATAACGGGTTGCTACCCACGCAGTATTCGAGGCAAGTTGAGCGAGCGACGACACAGGCAGCATTGGCTATAAGGATAGCATGCTTGCTTAGAGATCTCGGGGACGCCGGATCGATTCTCGGTCCCGGCGCTCCTTTTGTATATTTATATATATTGTATGGAATTATTATTGATTGTACGGACATTAGAAGCATATCAGTTTATGTGAATTCAAATGTATAGAATATTTAAAAACGTAGAACCTTATAACTCACTAACTAATGGTATTTGAAATATTGAGGTTGAAGACGTTTCATAATAGAACAATACGAAAAACTGATGAGGAACAAGCTGAGTAACAATAAATTGGCAGCAATTATCGTCTCTTAAAAAAATTATGGACTTAGTTGTGAAGATGAAAATAATATTTGTGGATAATGTTCAGATGTATATTGTGGTCGAAGACGATGTCCAGATAGTACGCCCCGTAGTGTTTAGTGTCTACATGGAGATAATATTCGAGGATGATGTCCAAGTGGATTAGGTGGTCGAAGACTATATTCAGGTATTGCGCTTCGAGGTTTTTTGTGTCCAGGTGAATAGAGTGGCCAAAGAT
This sequence comes from Muscidifurax raptorellus, assembly GCA_020010945.3. Classification (NCBI taxonomy): domain Eukaryota; kingdom Metazoa; phylum Arthropoda; class Insecta; order Hymenoptera; family Pteromalidae; genus Muscidifurax; species Muscidifurax raptorellus. Next base: position 2,433,203 of record JAHUUD020000014.1, on the reverse strand, counting down.
TATATCTAGGTGTTTAAGCTGGCCCAAGACGATCTTCAAGTGGTGCACTCCGTAGTTTTTATTCACTATAGGTAGATTTTTATTCCATGACTGAAGAAAACATGGAGTTTCGAGCCGTTCGAGCGTTGACGCTACAAAGTTTAACAGTGTTGAATTTTTGAGCTTTTGAGCGTTCACACTATTTGCGTTATTATTTTAAATAATTGGAAGTGCATAAACAGTTGTTAAATTAAATTAAACTTATTGATGAAGTTATAATTATCATGGATACTGAAAAAACCGAAGTAAGTATGAAAAAAATACATTTTTTCAACAAGGGCAAGAAAGAGGCCCTTTTTTGTGCATGAGAAACGAATGGAAAATCGAGTTTTTCTCGCAGCGTGAGGAAAAGTAGCAGCGGGAGGAAAAGTACGTTTCCTCACGCTGCTCAAAAATTCAAGATTAATAAAAATTTTAACGTTTTAATAATGTTTAAAATTTTTAATATTTTTAATATTTTTAAAAATTTATTATAAGTTTTATAAGTTATATTCTCTTTCTCGCAGTTCTCAATTTCCCATTACTTTCCCATACACGAAAAACGGGCCTATTTTTTTGCCCTAGTTTAAAAAAACACGATGTGCAACAAGGGTAGAGTGGCTTTTTCAGATTCGAGTGATGTTTTGGCCGTAGGCACCCTCTACTCCCACTCGTTCTCAAAACATCACCCTCGCTAGAAAAAGCCAATTTTCCACCCTACTTGCACAATATACTATTTTAGATAATAATTTTATATATGAGGGTGGATTGATAAGTTTCCGGCCTGTGTTTTTCTTAAAAATGGAAATGTTGGAAAATCATGCTGTCATTAAATACTTCTATTTGAAGGGGTCAAAGCCGAAGGAAATCAAAGAAGAGATGGACTCAACACTGGGGACATCCTCCCTATCATATTCAACTATTAAAAGTGCGTGAGATAGCTGAGACCTGTAAGATGTCATATGAACGTGTGCAAAATATTTTGCACCAACATTTGTATATGGAAAAGCTCTGCGCAAGATGGGTGCCGCATTTGCTAACAGTCGACCAAAAATTGATTCGAAAAAACATTTCTACCGCCAATTTGACGTTGTATAAGCGTAATCCAAGCGAATTTTTGCTTCGATTCATAATCGTTGACGAAACTTGGGTCCACCACTGCACTCCTGAAACCAAAGAACAGTGTAAACAGTGGATTGGACCAGGGGAACCAACTCCAAAGAAGGCAAAAACAATTTTTTCGGCAAACAAGGTTATGGCTACAGTTTTTTGGGATGCAGGAGGTATTGTATACATTGATTACCTTGAAAAGGATAAAACTATCACTGGTCAATACTACGCAGACTTATTACAACGTTTGAGCCACGAGGTGAAAATTAAACGACCTCATCTGGTGAAGAAAACAATCTTGTTTCATCACGATAACGCACCAGCGCACAAGTCAATCGTTGCGATGGCTAAAATCAACAATCTGAAGTTTGAATTGATGCCGCCCTCCCTCCCTCCCTCCCTCTCTCTCTCACCCTCCCTCTCTCTCTCTCCCCCCCCTCTCTCTCTCTCTCTCATCATTTGTCACACGACGTGACGATACCAAGTACAATTATATTCACGCTAATCTATAATGTCAATACAGTATACAATACAATCACAAGATTCAATACTAGACGGCATATCACATTTTCATTTTTTTTAATTTATTACATATGTATATTACCGCTTACATCTATCAGTCGACGACACTACCATCATCGCATTGATGGATGTGTCGATCTATTACCGCCTTAAACCGACCAAGTGACGGAAGGTTCCTTAGATTACGAGGAAGCGAATTCCATAGCCGCGCCCCCTGTGCACTGAATGACTTGAGTCCAGTGTCAGTACGCGAAATGGGAACTACAGGTTCTTTGGGGTCCCTAGAAGAGGTTCTACCCAGGTTTCTCTAAAAAAAGGGCAGCGAGGTACGGAGACTGTCCCATAATAAATGCTTTATAAAGCAGTACAGCCAATTTTTGAAGTCGGGTGTTGAGTTCACCTGATAGATCCAGGTATACAATAGAACAGTAATCCAAATGCGAGACAACAAGAGCGCTAGCCAGCTGCTTACGTAGTGTTTTGGGGATACAGGAACTGAAAGATTTAAGTCCATAAAGAGCTCTATTAACCTTTCGGCTAATCGCTTCCATCTGCGGTTTCCACGTTAATTTTGAATCCATTATAACACCGAGATTAGTTACAGCGTCAACAAATGGGACGAAAACACCATCCTCGATCTCAATGCCAGGCAGCTGTAGACTGCACTTTATTAATGTTATAATCAGAACCAAAAATAAACTTTAGTTTTCCCAACATTGAGGCGGAGTGCATTCTCAGTTGATTACGACCTGTAATATACGATGCAATCCACAGAAGAACTGACCTAGAGAACCCCACTCTGATTAGTTTACGAAGAAGTTTCGAGGGTGAAATTGTATCGAACGCCTTGCTGAAACCAAACATCAGGAGGATGGTGAGCAGGTTCTTTCTGCTGTTGATACCAGCCCTAATGTCTTCTGACAGACTTAGAAGTGCTGTCTGCGTGCTATGATTTATTCGGAAGCCCTCTTCTCTTTTGAAGCTCTCTTCAGATGTTATTATTATTATCCAACGCGCCAGATATTCTATTTTGGATAAAAGCCTCTCGCACTTCAATTGTGCGTTGTTCTGCTTGAGCAGCGAGGGACTGGAACTTCGACCATAGCCTGTCATCACGGGTTCGCTGATATCGCCGTCTAACGGCTTCACGTTGTTTATAGAGATCGTTAAGTTCAGCGTTAACCCACGGCGGAGATCCCCTCCTTTTAGGTTTAAATTGCTTTAAAGGGGCAAGCCTGTCGATAACAGCCGTGATGTTGTGGCTAAGAGATTCCAACTTGCTTTCGACAGTCTTGTCCGGGCAACTGATGTCCGACCAGTCACAAGCCCCGAGAAGAGACAGAAGTTCCTCTTGTCTGACGGCTTTGAAATATCTATAAAAGAAAGGGCTCAAGACCGGGATTATTGACTTTGGGGCCCCAATTGTGACATCAATGATATTATGTCTGCTCGGAAAAGTGGCCATCATATTGTTAGCATCAAGCACCACTTCAACGTGGTGAGTTGTGCCATGATTAACTAATTTGAAATTTAACTCGCAGGCAAAGTCTTTAATGATATTCGCATCTTGAGACGCCGATAGCATATTCGCATTCAAATCCCCCATGATTATTCGATGGTCATAAAAATAGTAGGCATTTTACCCTTTTGTACCCTACACATAAGGTATTCAGGATTTGCCTTCGCCTTGCGTCGTTGCGGATGAGTACAACAAAGTCGCCTTGTAACTATTATGTATAAAAAGCGCAACGCCTCCTCCCTGGGTATTCCTACCCTGCCGAAGAACCGAGTAGCCATCAATCTGGGCGAATACACTGTCGACGTTTGGCCCAAAACACGACTCAGCCACTCCGAAGAGATGGTAAATGGGACGAGCAGTCATCAGAAATTGGCGGAAAATCTCCATATGCTTGTTTAGGGATGTTGCATTTAAAAATCCTGCCTTCAACCTCTCGCGTTCTGTCTCTTTTGCCTTCTCCCCACCTAGTCAAACCTCACTATGAGGTTTTCGTACTTCTTTGCACGATAATTTCGCGTCATTTGTGACATCACGGTCTTTTACCACTGTCAGCTTATTTACATCAGTACTGACACTAGTGTTATTTACAATAATATTAGCACTGTCATAAGATGCAGCAATCGCGTGCAGATCTGCTGCCGTCATAAACGAATGTGACATATCCCCATCTCGTCTTTTGACTAGAAAACGACCGCCTCTATCCCAAGTATACGTAAAACTCGAACCGCGTGCTAAACTCTTAAGACTTTTAAACTGGAGAAATATTCTTTACTTAATAATTAATTTATAAAAATTCTACTTTGAATTAGGCTATTACTCGTTTCTGGGTTCAACGACGAGACGTTAATATGTCTTGTATTGAATCCAGTAAATTTATGTTTCGCACGCATAATATCTACTAATAGCTGGCGGCTAGAGAGACATACTACCCATGGTGACAACCGCCAACAATCTGTTGGTGAACCCGATCTTTCTGCTCGAAGCTTGCGCGTGGCCTGGATGTCGTCCCTGGCGACTGACGGCAGGATGGTGCTGAGAATAGCGTGTACCACGTCACCATATTCTTGCTCAGAACCGTCAAATACATTAGAAACTATTATTTCTGTGGAATTATCAGAAATTATTATTATATTATTATTATTCTTGTCATTGCCATTAACATTGGAACAAAAAGTAGAACCACCATCACCATGCCCAGACCAACCGTCATCAACAAAGCTTTCCAATTTAAGCATTGATTGCGTGAGCGACTCAAGCTGCTCTTTAAGGTTTTTATTCTCCTGCAAGATCTGCAGGCGATCATCGTACAGTTCCACCAGTTTAGAGTTCTGCGTCACGATTTTCTCCTCAAAGGACGAAGCCCTATCTGGCTGATAGCATCAACCTTCCCTACCAGAAGAGATTTGAGATCATCCACAGATCTCTGCAGGAGGTCAAACTAATTGCTAAACAGGTCAAGCATCGATGATGCTAGTGAACAATAGTGCAGCGCACTCAAATCCATCGAAGAAATTGCCTGGGTACGTTTCCTCTCAGTAGTTTTACTAGAAAGGACGGCCGGCGTCGAAGCAGACATATTTTTCTTAAGGGATACATTCGTGAAATCTGTGTTCGAGAACTCTGTCTTATTCTGATCAGTATTATCGACAGTATTATAAACACAAGTATTGTTTCTATCAGTATTATTATTTACAGAATTATCTTTGTCTTTATCTTTGTCCTTATTATTACTATTATCACCATTATTATTATTTTTTCTCTCGCCCACTGTAGTGCCAATCTTTTGTTACGTTTTTGTGTTAATACTTATTATTTTCGAGTTACATGCTTGGCATATGTAATTGGTTTTTTCAATAACACGCCAGTTCATGCAAACATTTTTAAATGTTGTAGAACAAGTTTTACAATTACGCATTACAGCGCCTACGCGCACTATTCTTTTACATTTTTCGCGTGAACCTCGAACCATTACAATAAATAAATAAACAGTCTTGGGAAGTGAAAGTTCAAAATGCGCCCTACGAAATTCAAATTCAAAAATTCAAAACTCGTGCGCTTGGCGTATGCCCGTGAGCCAAATCAGTGCAGTCAACTGTTGCTCGATAAATATGAGATGCGATGGTGTTGCACTCTTGCGGCGGAAAATTGAGAGTCGAGCACAGTGGCGCGACGATTTCGCGCGCTTACTCAGCCGGATATATATATATGTGTACATATATGGTGCATGCGTCCAATCTAACCTCAAAGATGATATCAGACACAGCCACTTTCAGGTATCGACAAACTGCTGACCGCGATAAAGTTGATAACGGTCCTGCCTCTTTGAAGACGATGTTGCTTCGCACTGTTGCAATATCCACTGCGAAGAGATGATGAATGTTGGCACAACACCGTCTTCATTTGAGATTATGTTTCTCTCACTTTGCGGAAAAGTCCCTCTAGGCTCATAAAACACACAAAATAATATGGTTTTTGGGCTGACACTTGAGAGCCGATCAGAGGGTCTCGTCCGCTGAAAAATATTACTCGAAAGAGTGAAAGGAGAGTTAGTAAAATGTAAATATTGTACGAGTTACTTGAAGCCGCTATTCACCTACCGGAAGCACGCCGAATATTATTCATACTTGTATCACTATATGTTTGCCATCAATAGCTCCGATGCAGTGAGGAAAATTCCACAAGTCTTCAAAATCTTTCGCTATTGATAACCAATTTTCTGTTGTCAATGACGCTGGAAGAACAACAGTGCGAAGGCAATTCCATATAGCTGTATAAGTTTCTTCTATAATATTACTGACAGTTGTCAGACCTCACAAATAATGATATTGCATAGAGCTCATCATGTCTCCAGATGCTAAATATCTATAATTAGAATACAAATATTTCAGTATTTGAACACATTTACCCTATTTATTATTATAAGATGACTAGAATTATAAAAAATATTCTATAAAAAGAGTATATTTCTAGCTGATTAGTTACCTTAATGTAATACACAATCGTATCCCAGGACTCACGGCTTCTCGTATATCAGATCTTTTAAAAATACTTACACCAACAATATACAAAAATTCTTTAAACTCAGTTGCTGACATTCGAAAGTAGTCTTGAAAACGTGGTTCTCTTTTGCAAAATTTCATCGATCCATACACGTTTTCGAGTATACGGTTTCTTCGTTTTTGCCTTGACTATTGTTGACATTAACAATATAACTGCTGTATGTATATTTCTCTGTCATTCATTCTTCTTTTCAATTATTTTCTCACACTCCTAAATCCATGCGTAATATTTATTGAGGTACATAATTTTCTTTTTTTCTTTTTGGATTGTTTAAACTTTTTTCTAGCCCCTGATTCTAGCGTCGACGCTCGAAACCCTAATTAGCTTTAGTCATAGAATAAAGAACTACCTAGAGTGGATATACATCGCTACTGTTTTGGCATTTCGGTGTTTCAGCGTGTCCATGAAAAGGGCCCTTAGAGTGTGCGAAGCCCGGATCAGCGACTGGGGCCAAATGTCTCGCCAGTCGATCGCGCGTAAATAAATGGAAATAAAATCCTACTTTCTTTTATCGCGTTGATTAACGTCGTCCTCTGGCAAGGTAGTCTCCTTCTTGACCTTGCCGTGTTGCTGTTGCGGTACTAGCTGTGGTAGCTGCGGTTGCTGCTGTGCTGCCGTTGCTGCTGTTGCTGCTAGGACTGCTGTCTTGCTGCTGCTAATCACGTTGAACTTTTGGCGCGTGTAATCTAAACTATTCGCGAGTGCGGTCAAAAGCTAACTGACTCGAATTTTCCTCAAACGGCGAGTTCTCTCTCGGCCTTCCCGCGCTCCGGCTATCCGCGCCGACGTGCGCGTCATGCAGAAAATTCGAGGCAGTTAGCTTTTGACCGCACTCGCGAATAGTTGAGATTACGCGCGCCAAAAGTTCAACGTGATTAGCAGCAGCAAGACAGCAGTCCTAGCAGCAACAGCAGCAACGGCAGGACAGCAGCAACCGCAGCTACCACAGCTAGTACCGCAACAGCAATACGGCAAGGTCGAGAAGGAGACTCCCTTGCCAGAGGACGACGTAGATCAACGCGATAAAAGAAAGTAGGATTTTATTTCCATTTATTTATGTGTGATCGAGTGGCGAGGCATTTGGCCCCAGGCGCTAATCCGGTCGTATATTTTGTGGCCTTCTCGCGACGCAAATTCGCGCAACGCGGACGACGAGCTTCTTATTGAATAAACGCCTTTTTACTAGAATCGGTAGTGTGTTCATTTCATTAGCGTCCCGATTCCTCTTCGTATTCAAACCGCCGAATACCGCCTACGCGGGCACAATTCAGAGGTGTAGTGCATACTGAGCACCGGGGCATCGTCGCAGGTAAGCGACCACACGAGCGAGATCAGCATCTCGCAGAAGCAAAGTGCAGGAGCACTTTGCATTTGTAGGGTGGCATTTATCCGCCTAGAAACAGCCGCGGGATAGGAAAATAAAATGCGTTGCGCGCGAACTCGATATAGGGAATTCTCGATCCGGCGAAAAATAAGTGAATTTCGAGGAAAGATGGTTGAATTTCCGCGAGTTCGAAAAGGCCTCGGCGTGATATACAGCATTATATTAGCGCCGAGTCGGTCAAAACAAACATCGGTTCGTTGGTCGGCTGAGCAGCAGCGCGCGAGAGTAGGAGAGTCCGTGCGCGCTATAGTAGTGTGCGAGCGCTGAGTACGAAGCAGCCGGCGCGTGTGTGTATGCTGCGTAGCCAGGGTATACGTGAGCGCACGGAGAGTGTGTGCGCGAGCCACTTGGTGGGAGCGACGGTGAGTGCGCAAGCCGCTCGGTGGAAGCGTCTGTGAGCGCGCAGAGAGTGTGTGCGTGAGCCGATCGGTGGGAGAGTACGCGCGAGTGCTACAAGTGCGTGTGCCCGCTACAGTACGTAGCGCAGGCATAGTGCAAGCGCCGTATCGCAATAGAAGCGATATAGTACGCGTATCCGAGCGTGTGTGAGTGTGCGTGCGTATAGGATAGCACAATTGGCTAGTAATAGAGCCTACCTGTGTATACGCAGCATAACGCGAATTATACGACGGCGAAAGAGTGCGAGAGCAGAAATTCGGTGCAACGCACGCCGTCTCGCCCTTAGAATCCGCGAAATAAAATCACGCCACAATTATTGGAGTAGAGGCATTAGATTTTTTTTGTTTTTTTTTAGGCTAGCTTAATCCAGATAGGAAAGTGGAGGTTTTTCGTGTATTACAAATACACAAAAGCTCGCTAATAAAGTATCAGATTAGGTCGCCGCTGCTGCTGCGTGAACTAGTTTCATAGCGTCCGTAAAATCTAGCTACGCGTGAAAGATGGCTGAAGAAACCGAAAAGAGCGTAGTAGACTGGTGCTATGCACTAGACGACGCGGATTTAGTAAAAGCACTGACTTCGCTGAAGCTGCGAGCTGATGGCTTCGAATTAGCCAAAGTCGACAGACTGCACCGATGGTTAATGTGCGACTACACTGAACAAAATTTTATGCCAATGGGAGAGGGGTTGCCGTCGGAAGCTCGCGTCAAAAGAGAGCTACTCCGGCAGACATTTATCGACAAAACCAGGCTGGAAACGACAGGTGATACAATTGCAGATGAATCGTATGACCCTACGGGAATACATCCGCTGGAAAGATTGGCGCACGACCAGACCGTAGCCGAACAGTTAAGGTGGTCGAGTGAGACACGGGTCCCATGCGGGCAAGGCGCTATAAAGAAGGTAGCGCGAGCCTCTGCCAGTACACCGTGGGTAATCTTATCGATCCAACTTTCCGATGAGAAGGAAGATGCAAAAAATATTGCAGACAGACAGAGGGAGGACGACGAGCAGCTGAATCCCATGTCTTTTCTGACTCACGGTAGAGGATCGGCTAAAGGGAGTCTACAGCGAGCGCGAGATCAAGCTGCGATATAGACGGCAAAAATGAAAGAGACAGCTGAATCTGGCAAGGATGAGCCAGAGGATGGTGTAAAAATTCTGGCATGCCGAGTGGAGGCAACAGACGCCAAGATGGACCAGTTAACGAAGAATATGGAAACGTTAATGGCGATGATGATGGGTAACGCTTCGAGCACAAGAGTGGAGAAAACTCCACCTCCTGCGAAGCCAACGCGCAAGGCGCGAGGTGGTTTACCCCCGCCAAGGGTCGATTTTCAAGACACGTACAGTATCTTTGGAAACGAGGACATGGCCAGTCCAGTAGCGCCGCCGCGTAACACGATGACGTTGCCGGCAAGCGCGCTAGACGTCAACCCCTGGCAGGTGCTGGGGAGAGTAGAAATGCTACTGGTGACACGAGCAGCGTACCTGGTAGTAGAAGCACTACCAGTGGTATGACATCCTCTCACAATTCGCCCAGAGCGGCTGGTAGTGTATTCGGAAAATGGCCAGCCCGGTTCAACGGCGATTCCAGCATGAGCATCGAGCACTTCATTCAGAAAATAGAGAGAGTACAGAAGTTGAACGACCTCACAGAAGCACAGATGTTAGCTGCACTACAAGAGATATTCACCGGTTACGCCTACGAGTGGTTGTTGAACCGGGTTGATAAGACTGGAGGGTGGACTAGCTGGCAAGAGTTTTGCGCGTGTTCTAAGATATGGTTCGGCAAAACTCAGGGATATCAGCAGAGGCTTCAAGAAAAGGCACAGGCACGCACACAAGGACCAAATGAGTCTATACGCGTGTATATCACAAGTCTACAAGGGATTATGCGCAGGATGGTGCCGAAGCCTAGCGTATCACAGCAGTTGGATGTGATCTACCACAACATACTGCCTGCAATAAAGAGAACGTTGCAGCGAAAGGACTACAGTACTGTGGGGCAGATTTTAGAAGCAGTTGCTGAGATAGAAGACACCATCGAGAGCGAGTCGGTATATAGACTCCCTCCACCTCCAGCAGCCTCGGTTGGGACCACAGGTAACGGAGGAAGAGCCGATTACCCTAGCAGCGGTAAATCGCCTGCTCGACGAGCGATTTAAAGAGGCTTTTCAAAATAAATCTCCGACGAGGTCGCCACAGCGGCGAACGGCGTACCGTAGTACTAGCCGAGGGCGAAGAAAAAGTCCAAAGATGAAGGATAAAGAATCTAGCCCGACACGAAACGAACGTCGTAAGACTGGGAATAAATCGAAAAGCCCCGGCGGGAAGAGATACAATATCTACCGCGATGTGGAGTGCATCAACTGCGGTAAAAAGGGTCACATCGCCAGGAATTGTAGACAGCAGGCGGAAAACGCCAAGAAGGGGGCGTAGGTGAGGCCCCTGCATCTCTGGAGAGGGCGCAGCATGAGACTGAAGTAAGTCCGGCGCGCCAGGCCTCGCCTGATGATTTCGATCGGATGATCGAGATGCTAGCCAAGATTAGTAAGGAGGCGCAACCAAATCTGAATGGCGATGAGTCACGCTATTAGGTAAAAGTTGGAATTGGAAAATTCCAAGTACGAGCCCTCTATGACCCAGGAGCGGCGTTGACGGTGATGGGCACGCTGTAGGTTTACAAATAGCCAGCGCGTGTGGGCGCAAGATACACCCGTGCCAAGTCGACAAGCACAATGCGCCAATGGACAGACTTCAACGATCGTGGGTACAGTAGACCTACCGTTTGAAGTCGGGGGAGTCCTGAGAGAAGTAACTATCAATAATGCCAGATGCAGTCGAGAGCTGCCTAGTGGGAGCAAACTTCGGCAGACTCTTCGATGCAGTACACGACCCAAACGAGGGAGTGTTATATTTGAAGCGTGAAAAGAAAATAGTTCAACAGCTTCAACTGGCCACGCTCGGAGTTACTGGAGTGCTCAACATAGCCTCAGTAGGTTTAGCGGAGATTACGGAGGAAGAACGCGCTAGACTGAACAGACTTTTGGCCAGGGTAAAACCGCCCCAGCCGAACGCGCCAGGTCGCACTCAGCTGATAGAGCACGATATCGACATTGGTACTACTAGGCCCATAAAGCAGAAGTACTACCCATTGTCGAGGGTGATGGAGGAAGAGATGCACCGCCAAGTACATGAGATGCTGGAGGCGGGCATTATCGAACCATCGACGAGTGGTTGGTCAAACCCAGTGGTTTTGGTGCGCAAAGCGAACGGAAAATTTCGTTTCTGCGTTGACTTTCGGAAAGTATCTAACGGCACCTAAGTAAGTATGCAAGCGATACTGACTTAGGTGCCGTATTGATGCAAATCATAGACGGCGAAGAAAGAGTATTAGAGTTTGTCAACCGTACCCTCTCACCGGCTGAGTGAATCTACTCAGTAACTGAACGTGAATGCCTAGCTGTGATATGGGCGATAAGGAAGTTTAGACCTTATATCGAAGGATATGAGTTTAAAGTCATTACAGACCATAGTAGTCTGCGCTAGCTATGTAACCTGTGAAATTCTACGGGGAGATTAGCCCGGTGGGCTTTGGAAATGCAAGGACATAGTTATACAGTAGAGCATAGTGTTACGTCCGAATGAGCGCAACCCACCAATATACTTACTTTTATTCGAGTTCCTATCTTCTGTTATTATTTATTTAGATTTACAAGGAAATCCCTTTTGGCTACCGCAGATGCGGTCACTGCCTTCCGGGAAAGGGAGCCGGATAACGAAATCACTTAGACGGGGTTAAGTTTTTAAACAACTACTATAATGTATTTCACTCATTGGAGAAAAAGAAAAGTACCTTGCAGTGTATATATGTGTGAGTGTGTGTGCGTGTAGGGGCGTATATATCCGTCGGTCCTTTTCTTGGTGACAGCTGTCGATCCTTAACTCCTCCAAGCCGTGTGTCGGTGACTGAGTGCAGCAGGCTGTGGATGCGTTGGGGAGCGGCGGCTCATTTCTTCTCGTTGGTCAGGTGCAGACAGTTAGACGCTGCGTGCGGCTAGTTTTCTTCCAGGGTGTCAGCGAGTGGAGTCCGGTGTGTAAGTATCGACTAAATCCGATTTCAACACTTTGGAAATAAACTGTAGACAACTAGACTGGTCTTGTTAATGGGCAGAGTAAAGTTCTCTCGGTCTGATTTGGCGACTTGACGACTGACTACGACTGACTATTGACGACTCTGCATACTGAACTGAACTGAATTGAATGAATGATCATATGCCCTTTGCTCCCGGGCGTTATATACTAGTCTCACGTACTCTTCCTCATCCCATATTTGGAGTGGATAATTTAAAATATTCTTTTAATATCTAGCTTTCATAGAGTCATGACAGGTCAAATCATAAACTCTTGGTTTTATTACCCCCAAATTTGGAGAATCGACCTCGTGACTAGCTCTCCCGCTGTTCTTCTTTGCTTGCTCTCTCGTTGTGCGCGTGAGATTTTCCAGATTGTTTCGATTTGGAAAGGTCGCGTAGCTGGTGTATTTTTGTCATCGCATTGCTCTCGATCGGTCATTTTCGTGTGAATCACTAATCTTCTCTTTTTAGTATGTTGCGGCGTATTTCATTTTTATTAACACTCGTCGTTGACAAGTGTCGTGATTTATATCTGGTTTATTTTATTGATTGGCTTTTCAGATCTAATGTCGGTGTCGTTTCCTAGAAGTTACTATTCTTGTGGAGGTTGGCGTAGATACGCACTGACTATGACTTATTGTCTATTTCGAAATAGTACTGGTCTTTTTCTCGGCGGGCGACAGCTGCGATGGCGGCATTTTTGATGTAGCTGTGCGTGTGCATATATGTGCATGTGTGTATGTATAATTTTTTTATACTTAGTTAATGCGTAATGGAATTAAAGATTCCAAGAGAACAGCGCGGCACCAATTTGTGTGGCAAATGGTACAATCGAGACCACAGGATGTACCTCGGCTCAAACTACATGGAGGGCAATTGTACACTTATCGCCCCGATAGAAACTTGCCACCGTCAATTGAAGATGTTGAGGCATGGAAAATTGTCGTCCCGCGCAAAAAGCGCGAAGAGGTGTTATACGAATGCCACGATGAACCGTCAGCCGGCCATCAAGGACGTGAGAAGACGTATACTCGAGTAGCCATGTATTATTACTGGCCGAAAATGTATAGTGACGTCAAGCAGTATGTACGACATAGTATGTGCATAGTCTGCCAGCAGAGCAAGGTAGAGCAGAGTCCTCCAGCTGGACTTATGGGACGTATGATAATTACGAGGCCACGGCAAATAGTGGCTAGTGATATGATGGGTCCGAAACCAAAAAAGGCGCATGGAAACGAATATATCCTCGTGTTCGAAGACCTGTTTACTCGATGGATGGACTGTATCCCCGTAAAATGAGCGAACGGTCCTACCATTATAAAACACCTAGAGGAAAGGGTAGTTTTGAGATATAGCGCTCCGGAAGTGTTTCTCTTAGATAACGGCACGGAGTTTAAGAACCGTACTGTAGACAAATATCTGGAGTCGACTGGTGTCAAACATGAAACAACGCCGGTGTACCATCCTCAGGCTACTTTACTTGAGCGAGTCAATAAGACGGTAACCAGTATGATACAAGCGCTCATAGACGAGAACCATTCCAAATGGGATGACCACTTGAGCGAAATCATCTTTGGATATAACACTGTCCCACATTCTGCGACAGGAGTTAGTCCAGCGATGATGCTACACGGCAGACAACCGCCGAACCCAACGTCTGCCAGGCGTAGCCAAGATATAGCGGCTGCAGAAGAATTGCAGAATAGCGCATACGCCGACTGGTTAAACTGCATGAAAGGTCTAAGCCAAGTGCATGAGAATGCATCTAAATGAGCCAAGTGCGAACAAGAGCGCCAAGCTGGATATTATGACGCTCAAAGTCAACGACTTGGTGTGGAAATGCAATTATGTGCTGTCTTCCGCAGCTGACAAACGGTCAGCCAAGTTTGCTCCACCATCTGTTGGACCATACAGGATTACAGATATCTTGGGCACCAACACGTATCGTTTGAAGGACGAAGAAGGGCATGTGGTAGACTGGGTCAATGCCAGTCAACTCAAACGATTTTATTCGGCGAGGACAATATTTCGAGAAGAGGAGACCGTAACAGGTAATACAGACTGCCTTAGGGAAGCGGATACTAGGGCAAGTACGTGACAGGAACGGCGAGCGAAGACCGCTCTGGAGACGATCAATGCGCGTAACGATAGATCGCAGCACAGCGGTACTCGAAGTGTGACTCCCCCTCAGCGTACCCCGGAGCGTCAAGGTGACGACGCAGGCGACTCGACCCCGTCCCCTCGGAGGTTGCGGGGGCAATGTAACACTACGCAGCGGACGGACGAGTCAGTCTCAGGGCGGCCAGAGACCAAACCGCGTGATAGGCCTCGGAAGGCCCAATGCACGACTATACCGGTGCCCGCAACAACCGTCGACAGAGGCTCGTGCGACAGGCATGTTTAAGAGAAAACCTGGTCGCCCTAAGGGCTCACGCAACCGTGGGAAGGTAGGCAGAATAATCTGTATTTTTGTTTCAGGATGGATTCGGCTGACTGGGACGGCGTCCTCAGCCGGCTCTTTAAGGAGGCTTACCGGACGATTCGGTCGCAGATGAGGATGACCTCATGGAACACGACCACCTGTCCGAGGAGGATGACCCACCGAAAAGGGACTGGGCAGAGAAGACTCGGGAGGAGGAGCTACTACTGATGCCCCCGAGCATCAGCAGCAACCCACCGCCGGAAGAAGACGGCGTGGCTGCGCCGCGTCGCCTGCCTTCCGCAGGCTTGCTCATCGCGGCGCGGTTGGAGTCCGCCCAGCCCGTGGCCCCAGCACCACCAGCAACTGCTCCGGATACTGCCTCAGACGAGGTAGAGAAGGAGTGGGCTGAACTACGGCCAATGATCGAGGAAGCGATCGAGGCGAACCTGGAGGCTCGCAAGATGGCGCGGGAGGCCTTTAGGCGCTATGATAGCGCCGTACGTCAGCACGGGACGGCCTTCTGACAGCGCTCGAAAGCCTGGGTGCGGCTGATCGAGGAGGAGAAGGCCGCGCTCAAGGCCATAGATCATTCGCGCCGCCATAGAAGACCTGAGGGCCAAAGAGTGGGCCTGAGGGTAGTGCTCCATCCAGGAGCAATCGGGGGGGGGGGGGGCGCGAAGTAGATAGACGGCGGCGTGCTCAAGAGGAGCAGAGCCGCGCAACCTGGGCCCTTAAAGAAGCTGAGGCGGCTTTGGAGAAGGTCCGGGCGTGGAAAGTGCTCGCCGACAAGAACGCGGCCAGAGGCGAAGTTCCCCGAGGGGCCAATGCGCTCTGCAGGTGGTGGCTCTACTCGGCGTGACCGGTCTGGGAATCGGGAGCACGTCTCTCCCGTGAACCGGCAGACGTCGCCAGTCGTGCGACGCAGCAGGTCTCACGCAGGGACACGGAGACCATCGGTGGACCAACGAGAGGAGCACCCCAGAGCGACGAAGAAGCGCCGATCCAGCCATTACCGTTCTAGGTCCAGGAGGAGGTGCCAGAGGTCCAGCAGCAGAGGGCCCGCTCTACCGTCGCCAGCTCGTCCGCATGGGGTGCGGACGACCAAGCGAAGCTGCTTTGTTTGTGGCCACGAGAGGGTCAATAGAGCTTCGCGGTCCCCAATTACCCTCATTCTGGCGGCGCCTAGGGCGCCCCCTGTTATAAATAAATTTTACTTTGTTAATTGTTGCAGATGAGGAGTTGGTTATTTGGCGCCACCCTATCCCTATGCGATGGTAGAACCAAACTCGGGGCGATATTTTGGTTCTAGTGGGGGGGGGGGGGGGGGTATGACGGGCGGCGAGACGCGCACGTCGGCGCGGATAGCCGGAGCGCGGGAAGGCCGAGAGAGAACTCGTCGTTTGAGGAAAATTCGAGGCAGTTAGCTTTTGACCGCACTCGCGAATAGTTGAGATTACGCGCGTTAAAAGTTCAACATGATCAGCAGCAGCAAGACAGCAGCCCTAGCAGCAACAGCAGCATTGAGAGCAGCAACAGCAGCAACGATAGCAGCAACCTCAGCAACGATAACAGCAAGCTCAGCAACGATAACAGCAACAGCAGCAACGGCAGCACAGCAGCAACCACAGCTAGTACCGCAACAGCAACACGGCAAAGTCGAGATAAGGACTCCCTTACCAAAGGACGACGTTGATCAACGCGATAAAAGAAAGTAGGATTTTATTTCCATTTATTTAAGCGCGATCGACTGGCGAGGCATATTTTGTGGCCTTCTCGCGACGCGAATTTGCGCAACGCGGACGACGAGCTTCTTATTGAATAAACGCCTTTTTACTAGAATCGGTAGTGTGTTCATTTCATTAGCGTCCGAATTTCTCTTCCTATTCAAACCGCCGAATATCGCCGCCTACGCGGGCACAATTCAGAGGTGTATTGCATACTGAGCACCGGGGCATCGTCGCAGGTAAGCGACCACACGAGCGAGATCAGCATCTCGCAGAAGTAAAGTGCCGGAGCACTTTGCATTTGTACGGTGGCCATAGGCATTTATCTGCCTAGAAACAGCCCCGTTACAATATATATATATATATATATATATATATATATATATATATATATATATATATATATATATATATATATATATATATATATATATATATATATATATCTTCCTATATTATATAGTTGTAAGCGTGATTTGAATTTGATATTCCCTCCACCCCCCTCCACCCCCTCCATTCCCCTCCACTTCCCCACCATTCCCCTCCACTCACCACCACCCCCCTTCACCAAATAACGTGAAATTGTTTCAAAATTTACGTCATTTTAAGACTGGAAATCCCCTACACGCTCCTCCGCCCCCCTCTACCACCTCCATTCTCCTCCACTCCCCTCCACCCCCCTCCACTGCCCCTCCGCCCCCCTCCAACTATACATCCACCTACCCCTCCAGTTCCCCTCCACTTCCCTTCCACTTTTCCTCCACTTTTTAACGTTAAATTGTTTCAAAATTAACGTTTTTTTTTCGTACTTTGTCTCTCCACACCCTCCACTCCCGTCCACCCCCCTCAACTCCCGTCCACCCCCCTCCACTCCCCAACACCTCCCCTCCACTGCCCCTCCACTTACCCCTCCACCTCCCCTCAACTGCCCCTCCACTTACCCCTCCACTTCCTCCCCACTTCCCCTCCACTTCCTCTCCACTTCCTCTCCACCTCCTCTCCACCTCCTCCATTTGCCTTCTACCCGTCTTGTCCCTTCGACTCCCCACTTCTCTTCTATTTTTTATACACTTTTTGTCCAAACTCTTCCACTTCCCTTCCACTTTTTCTCCACCCGAAACACAGCAGAATACACGGCAGTATTGGTATACTATACGTATTGTACATAGATATAATACGTATAGTTTATATCTATGTATATATACGTATTATACATAGATATAATACGTATAGTTTCGGTACATTTTGCGGCCTTACACGCTGTCATTGTAGAAATGTAAATTCAAAATAAAATTTAACAGTAAAGAAAAAAAATATTAGTCCGACAATATACACTTGATATAAGGGCATGAAGGCTCCTCACTCTTGCTCAAAAAAAAAATCAAACATCTTTCATCTTCTGTGTCAACATTACAAATGGCTTCATGACACAAAGGCCCTTCACAATCTGTTCTCAAACATCGCGGTGCATTCATGACAGCCTCATATTCTGCGAGAAACGAGCTGTCACTTGAACTTCAAAAAGTTTCTTCGTCAGAAGTTATTTCCTCATCTGAAGTTATTTCGACTTTTTATTCTTCTACTTCTATATACTATAGAAATAATATAAATTTAATGTGAATAATGTAGATACACACATCTTCTTCGGTTGGTCTTTGACATTTGCCCATGTTATAATATTTTTTTTTCAAATAGTTTTGAAAGATATGACTTAATCAATCTATGATGCTTATAAGCGTTAGTGTAACTGTATATTGATATAATAAAAATAAACAAATTTTGTGTTTGTTTTGTTTAATTATGATAGAATAATATTTAAAAATGAATTGATATATACCTTACATACAATAACTAAAATAAAAGCTTTAAAAAGGTTCAATGTAAAAGACCAAAAATTAAAGATATTTGTATTTTGGATGTAAGGAAAAAGAGCAAGAAACTCTATCCTAATTTAGCGCCATAAAATAGCAGACAACGAACAATAACAAATTTACTATTCCAGCTAAAAATAACTAATTAAAAACGATTAAAAACTTAATTGGATTTAATACGGAATTGTAATCAGAAATTATCGAATTAGAACCGATTAATATGATTTAAACCGACTATAAAAATTGATCGGTTTTAGTTGTATTTAATCGATTCAGTTGTAGCAGGAAATTTTTAGCAGGGATAATAAATAATAAAATTAATTAGTTATTTAATTATGACCAATTACGGCATAATTATTCTTCGTAATGTAATTGTCATTATTCTACAATGTTTATATATCAATGTATTTTATATGTCGATAATGTATACTTACAATTATTACAATTTCTCTTGTATATTTTGTCTTAATATTATAACTTAATTAATATATATATTGTAACGGGGTGAGACTGTCTTCGGTGGAGGGGAGTGGAGGGGGTGGAGGGGCAAAGTACGAAAAAATAACGTTAATTTTAAAACAATTTAACGTTAAAAAGTGGTGGAAAAGTGGTGGTGAAGTGGAGGGGAAGTGGAGGGGTAGGTGGAGGTGTCGGAGGAGGGGGGCGGAGGGGCAGTGAAGGGGGTGGAGGTGATTTCGAGTCTTAAAATAACGTAAATTTTGAAACAATTTCACGTTATTTCGTGGAGGGGGTGGAGGGGAAGTGGAGAGGCAGTGGAGGAGAGTGCAGGGGATTTTAAGTTCAAATCACGCTTACAACTATATAATACCCTATTGAAAAATCTCACGTGAGATCTCGCATGAGATCTCACATGAGATCTCAGGTGAGATCTCATGCCAAAATCTCATCTGACCAATTCTTTGCTTATCATAGGTTGTAAGCCCTTCTTAATTGATTAATAACATTTTTTGAAAAATTTGAACTTAGAAAATTTTTGGGAAATTCGGACTTAGAAAATTTTTTGAAGTCTATATTTTTTTCTAAGTCCAAATTTCCCAAAAATTTTCTAAGTTCTCTGTTTCTAACACATCTGTAAATCCACCGATGACAAGCGATTATTAAAAGGTTTCCAAATATCGAAAATCGATATGGAGTGAAACACCTGGACATCGTCTTCAGCTATCCAATATACTTGGATACTAATAATTACAGAGCGCATCATCTGAGATCGTATTCAGGCTCTCTATTCATCAGAACATAGTCCTCTAATGATATTTTCTCCTATACATAAAAAGCAATGGCAAAAATGCATATATATATATATATATATATATATTTTTTTTTTTCCTTGGATACATAAAACTATGGGATGCACCTAGGACCATCTTAACCCATACTAGGGCCGGGGGCTACTTCCTCAAGAGAGGCCGTTTTACTAAAAAAAGGTCACAGCAAGTTAGCAGTTAACCGTATAAAAGGTAAAATCCAAACTCGAATGTATTGTACCTCTTGAATAATTATGAACTGCTTTACCGTAGGAGGTTTGGTAGTCTAGTTAAATTAAACGTTTAGGTTTTAGTTATACAATATATTAAATTCAAGGTATACCAATAAATATTTACAACCAATATAGGAAAAAAGCCTTTCAGCATAAAAAATTCATTTATTCACATTTTAATTTACAAACACTGAGAAACAAAATGATTAGATAAACTAAAAAGTAAATGCATAAGATATCTATTGATTTCGATTGACGTCGCACTCACGTATGATAATATCGTAATAAACAGCACACAAAAATCGCACTTCTAAATTATTTAAATGATAATGATAGATTCGTAAAGAACCATTCCACCGGAGGCGTATTAGATCAGCAATGTGATTCAAAAACAATCTATCAGCCCGGTGGGCAAAAAGATCGATATCGGCAATAAATGCGATAGACGATTTGCTTTGAAAATGTAAAACGCGAGGGAGCTTCGCACACTTTGGGAGGTCGTTTTTGACTGTTTTGTCCGGTGGCTGGAGCCAGTTTCAGCGTGTTAATGCAATTGCGAGAGAGAGAGAGACTCCGAATTCAATGTTTCCACCTCGATGGACCTTTGGGCCTCTTACTCACATACTCCGCGCGCGTATGCGCTCATCACTTTCTGGCTCATACACATTCATACCGCGCGCGATTTTAAATACAAATATATTTACTGGCTACAAAAATTGTTATGACGTAATACCCACCCTACGTATCTGCAGTTTCAAATTATTAGTTACATAATTAATTGATATATGCATCTGCAAGCCGTTAGCCTGCACCAATGTGCAGCTATTTTAAGTTTGGCAACGTGTTAGGCACAAAATTAACAAAATGTTTCTTTTTATATTTTATACATTTTATATTTGTAACCTGAGGTGCATGGGACCGAGGAATCTCAGAGGCTTCGATTTGTTGTTTAAATGATAGAATTTATACAATATATTTAGCAATACAAATGCTTTAATATCCGTAAAAGACGGCTTAGATTTTACTTCTGATAGGGCCACACTATCAAACACAAAGATGCGCAACACGAACACTCATCGGCTTGAAGTCAATACAAATAGAATTCGTAATCAAGGTTAAATGCTCAATGCTGTCTCCTGTATTAATCATTTGTATACCATGGTGTATAGGAGTATAGGTGGTACAACGTCCACTATTCACCAGTACTCTTAATTAACTCTGACTCTATGATAACTGTTCCGTATATCAACGATAGGTAGCGTTTGACTGTCACCTGAAATAAAACGTATACTTGTGCAGGGAATTTCTAAAATGCACTAATTCTTAGGACGTCAAGCAGCCTTTCAGCAGCATACACATTGTAGTTTTTACCTTATTATTTCTTTAGTATATTTGTGATACTAATATAATTAATAGTACCTATATATTATCATTGACGTGCACCAAATAATGAATAATCCACGGTTACTTGGTGCACGTAAATGCATGCGCCAAACTGCATGATACCTCGCCCTCGCAAATAAAAGAAGTAATAGGTGCAACTCGAGTGGCGTTTACATAATCTGCTATTACATTTAAAAAAATAAAAAAAAAGCAGAATAGGATGAAACTAAGTGCCAAGGATTTGGCAGCGATTTTTTTTATTTTTATCAATTTTCTAAGGGACGTAGGAGTCTAAGAAAAACAAGGGGGAACACTATTAGGGAAAATAGCTCCCGGTCCAGTCAACGGATAAGCAGTCTATAAGCTCCAGCTGCATTTTGCCTGGAGTGCTGTTGGATTCTTTACTAAATTAGATTGTATCGAAACACGAGATTTAAAAGGCTATGTTGTAAAACTATTAAATACTTATCCTAAAGCTTCAGATCATACCTTGGAAAGTGAAATAAGTCATTTGATATTAATGTTAAAAATAGAGTTTGGAAAATATTTTTAAAAAAGTGCAATCAGAAAAGAATACTAATGCCAAAGAAACGGAGATTAATATAATTGATGAAAATATTACTCCTATATTCTTACGGTAATGGTTTAAAGAAAAAAATTTAATTGAAGCATTTCCAAATGTTTTCTTAATAATGTTTTTATAAATATCCGTCACTAATTGCAAAGAAGGAAGATCGTTCTGAAAATTGAAATATATTAAAAATAAGTATCGATCGACCATGAATCAATTTAGTTTGTCAGCTTTAGCGCTTTTATGTACCGAAAGCGATCTATGTAAATCGTTAAATTTTTATGATATAATTCGACAGTTTACACTAAATAAAATCAGAAAAAAACAATTATAAAAGATATTTATTCATTGTATATACATGTAGAACTTTCCAATAATAATAAAAATTTGGGGTAGTCATGTGTATGAAGAGTTTATGGTTATTGTTTTTTGTTGCTGAACGTGGGGTGGTTGAGTTAGACTTATTGTTTATTGGGTTTTCGATTTTTGCAGATCTTGCCGAGACCCTCTGATCTCGTGGGCCCGGGGCTGTAGCCCCCGTGCCCCCCCCCCCACCCCGGCTCCTAGATTCGAGCCTGGGCGCACCATCGGGTAATTGTCTTCGGCCACCCTATACACTTGGACGTCGTGCTTGAATGTTATTTCAATGTTCGCTTTCGGCTTTGCTATACACCTGGGGCGTTTCTCTAATGTCATTTTCTCCTAGACACAGAAAACTACGGAGCGCACCACCTGAAGATTGTTTTGGGCCACCCCATACACTTAGATATAATCTTTGGCCACTCTATTCACCTGAACACAAAAAACCTCGAAGCGTAATACCTGACATCGTCCTCGAATATTATCTCCATGTAGACACTAAACATTACGGGGCGTACTACATGGATATCGTCTTCCGCCACAATATACATCTGAAGATTGTCCACAAATATTATTTCCATCTTCACTACCAAGTCCATAATTTCTTTAAGAGACGATAATTGCTGCCAATTCATTGTTACTCAGCTTGTTCCTAATCAGTTTTTCGTTATTGTTCTATTATGAAACGTCTTAAACATAATGGTACGTGTAGTGGCGAGGTCATAAGAAATTGTTCCTTCGCGCCTAACACTCTCACTGTTAGTAGAATGAATATGAAACTTACCTTTACGTCGAACCGTGTACTAGTTGGGTAGATTACAGTTGTAGACTCGTATTGGGTAGGTTGGGTTCTCTCGTAAATAAATATTACGATTTGTAGTTTATAAAATCTGTATATTTAGACTTTATAAGAAATATATAATTGCGACCAGGCGGCTTGAAGTTTAAAATAATTGTCACCGATTGTCGGACTGGCGCGATACGGAGCTCGTCACTGACGACGATAAAAACTGACTCGTTTGAGTGTATATAAGGCTTTTGTTTACCTACCTTTGTTCGTGGTGTAATTTTTGCAATATTTACAAACTTAAAATTACGGAAAATGTATACATAAAAAGTAGCGCTCGCTTACAACGTCACACACATGCTTGCGTTGACGATTTTTGACAAGTCAGCAGTCGCCGGTTGACCTGCATTATGCGTACAGAGCTCTTTCGAACTCAGCATTTCAAATTTAAATAACATACTTTTGACTTAATACATTAGACACAATTTCGCATTACTTTAATTTAAGATTTATAAAGTTTACGTCATAGGACGTAACAATATATATACATATATATATATATATATATATATATATATATATATATATATATATATATATATATGCATTTTTGCCTTAGATACATAAATGTCAGTATGGATGTTAAAAGCACGCAGACTAAGAAAATTCAAATTGTTCAACTGATTTAAAGCTATGATGTAGATCATATGCCAATTCTCAGGTCTCTATAGATCTACATTAAGTTAATTTGCCCTAATTTAAGCACTATTATTCTTAAAGACTTAAAATTTGGCATGGTGAATTGCATAATGGGTTTTAAATAATCTATTAATTTTAATTTACTTTAACTGTTGCCATTTACTTTAATTGTTGTATTTTTTACGCTGAAGCATATTCACACATGTGTCAGTAAGGAAATGAAAAAAGTGCAGGGAAATAAAAATCCAATTGCTAGATTGATTAAATAATGTGATATAAATCACCATGTCAAATTTCATGTCTTTAATAGTTTTTAATGTAAGCGAAAGAAAGATTTTTATTTACTATATTGAACATGTTGCAAGTTTAAATTATCTTGTTCTTTTTACTTTCATTAAGGGACTGCCCTACTGCAAAATTTCATATGGAATCTCAGGTGAGATTTTATAACAATTTCGTTCTTCACACATTTTGAAAAATTCTTTGTCAATTAACTACAAAAAAACTTCGAACTTAATAAAAACATCACCATTTTTTACTAATCAGCAGCTAACTAAAAATAGCTTAAAATAGAGATAGATCTCAAGTAAAATCACAGATAAGGTTTTGAAATAATGTATTGGGCATTTAACGAATTTGGATAAATATTTGAATGATGTGTTGAAATTTTATAGCTTCTTGAGCTCGATATTGTGCATTTCAAACGAAAAATTATAAATAGACGCACTTGTAGCGTGCGCTTGAGTCTTAGTTTTAGTAATTTCAAATTCTTTCACAGTGGAGTTAATAGAGTACTGGACTGTCAGGCATAAGATCGTCGGTTCGAACCCCAGTCAGATCAAGATTTTTTAATTCTTTAATTGTTTCAGATATATTTATAAAACAATTTGAAAGATATTAATCTGTAATTAATCTAATATGATGGTGTAGGAAATTAACAAAATATTCAAGACGTTTAAGAAAAAAAGACTTTTTTTGGACAACACGGAGAAAAAATATTTTAATATATTAAAATATTTCAAACTATCAAAAAAATATTTTAGAATTATATTTTTGCAATCATTCTCTCGGATGATTATACTGACTCGGCTAAACGCAACCTCGTGAGCACATTTCTCGTCAGGGCAGTAAATTGACCTGGGAGGAAAATGTACTACTTGCACCTTTTGATGTGTAATTGTTGTCGTATTAATTAACTTTCTTTTAAATATAAACACGTGTTGAGAATGCAATAAAAATATAAAATAAAGATATTTCGATAAAACTTCACTTTAAATGCTTATATATATATATATATATATATATATATATATATATATATATATATATATATATATATATATATTATATGAATAATATACTGCCAATTATTATATTGAATCGAATTAAATATTATTAAAAATAGCACAAATCATATTTCTAGCGAAAACTTAAGAAAAATAAATAATTAATTCGGCGAAAACTAATAAAACTGTAACACTTTTAAAATTGCTAAAATAATTTGTAAAATTTCGAAATTAAAAAAATGTTCATCAGTATTTTTTAATTAAAAAAAAAAAAATTGAAATCCCATTATTTTTAATCATTTTTCATAATTTTAAAAATTATACTTTATTTTTCATTTTAACCGAATCACCAATTCATTTTTATATAAATAATAAATCTTTTCCTATGGCGATATGCTAGTTTCCGCTGCAAATTTGAGGTAGACTCAAGGTAGATCTGAATCGTGCTATTCTTCGTGGGGATTGTGGATACAAAGAAACTGTTTTTAAAAACAATATATGATTATTTGCAATAGTCCAATTGTCTATTGTTACAGTTTTATGTCAAATTCAGATAGTTATTTTCAGTGCTATAACTAATTGGCAAGTTTATCTAATAGACTTTTTATTAAAAATTCAAGCATTTTATTGTTTGGCTTATTTGAATATCACAATCATTATTATACGCTGTAATGACTACTTATATAAATATATCATGTTATTAATAATACTGTAAGTATAAAATATATAGGTCGTGATATAAAATGTACTAAATAAAAAAATCATAATAATTTTTTTGTTAAATTATTAATCCTTTTATTTTTTAATTTTATTAATTTATTTTCGAAAAGAACGAAACGAAATAAAAAAATATGAAGTAACATTCTGTCAAATATTGCTAAAATTAAATGATGAGCTTTATAATTTTCAGTTTTGTATTTTTCAAAGTTGGGTTTGCCGCTTCCTTATTTGGATAGAGTGGGCGTAGCCTAACTGCCATTGTGTTTCTTTACTTCTCTTAGGGCAACTAAGGACTACCAGTAGTTTGCAAGAAGAGAGTAAGTGAGTGCGTTCAGTGCAGCCAGATTCCCATGTATGGGGCGCCGATCGCTATTTTCGGCACCGACCAATATGGATAAGAGGACCCTAGTTCTCTTGCTTCTCTCCACTCTGCGCTCTCCATTGAACAATCGACTTCTCGTTCGTCGCGCAGCCCATCGTTGCTTTACGGTACAATTTCAAGTGAATTAAGTTTTAGTCTGGTGTTTTAATTATATTATTGTGATTAGTGATATAAGTGAAAAATCTGTAGATATCTGTAGATACGTTTTACTATCATAGTGAATTAAATTTAATCCTTATAAGTGCAATGAAAACAAAACGTTTTAGTACTAAATCCATGAAAGTACATTCATTTATAAATATAAATTACTTTTTTAATTGTACGGATTTAAAAATGCATGATTGATTATCTTATACAGCAAACAAATCATTTTAGTTCTCTTTTGTTTCCTCTTAGAGGATTTAACTATAATATCTACTTGCTAATTTTCAGCCACTTTGACAACTAGTTTTTGAGCTAAAAATTGAAATCTAAAAAAACTGAGTTTTGTATGTCATACGTTTACGGGAATAAAAAGACTTAAATTAAAATATTGAGGTTTAAGATACTTCATATTAGAACAATATCGAAAAACTGATTAGGAGGAAGCTAAATGCCAATGAATTGGCAGCTGTTTTTTAATATTACAAGGTGTTAGTTATTTGTTACGATGTAACTATTCGTATTCACACATTTAATTTATACGATAGATTTAAAACAAATAGGATTGCATTTGTATCGTCGACTAAAATATTGTACTTAATTGTTTTTAAACAGTTTCTATAAAAATAAACCGATTATATATTAGATCACTTAAAAATCCTTAATGCATAGAAATACTGCATTATAATTGCTCCATGTGCTGGTTGATACTAATATAAAATAAATCAGAAAAAATGGGACTCGTTATAACTTACACATGATCGAAAAAAAATAAATTTGTAATTTTTACAACATATTTTAATAATATCTTTCGGCAACTAATCAAAGGATCAGAATATTTTATAAAAACTATATCTATGTTTAGAATGAAAAACAATTCCCTGAGGAGCTATTAAATCAATCAATGTATGCTAAAAACGTAAAAACTGTTTAAGTCTTTAGCTTTGACGTTTTGTAACTCGATAGGAAAGCAAATCCAAATTATCTGAAAAATTGATGGACACTAGAATCTCTATAGAAAACATTTTTATCGAGTTTTAGTATCATTCAGTGCTTTACTCAATTTCACAGAGAATCATAAATATATATATATATATATATATAATATAAATCGAGCAAGCAAAAAATCGCGAATATGTATCGAATTGCATCTCGAAACTTGATCGGATAATTTCATACCGATCTGTTCAGCGTAAACTTCGTCGTCACATGCTGTTTATGACGTTGTTCAGATCGTTGAGATGGTATAATTCTATTTTACATTCGATTACATCGTTTGGAGCCAATAACTAATTAAGGATGAAAAAATTTAATTTTGAATGCAAAATTTTGTAAATGGCTAATTATTAATTAAATATTATTAAGATTTAGAATATACGCGATATCAGCTGAATGTGATGAAATTTCCTGCTTTTATTATTATGCTGCTATAAAAACATAACCACTACTTTGATCATTAAATCATAAAAGCACGTCTCTTTTTTATTGTTCAATCAATAACAATCTTTTAAAAGTTGAAAACAGTTATTAATAAAATTTATTAATAATAACATTAGACGATTGTTTTAATGCAGTACCAAGAAAAACAATTAAAAAATAATAAACCAAAACATTGGCGCGCATAAGCGCGCCTTTTTTTCCTTAGTATGTATATATATATATATATATGTGTGTATTAGTTCTCTCAAATCAAACCAGTTTCTTTAAAATGTTGTCTTGAAAATGTGGGAATATATTTAGAAATCTTTCACAGGACTTAGTGTGATGGGTTTCAGATTTTAAATTTTAAAATACTCAAAAAGACCCCAGAGGGGGTAGTTGAAATAAATTACCTACTAGAATTGCTGATATTTATCCAAAACTTATTTTAATACCAAATATCTGTCTTAACCTTGTATCAACATGTCTCAACGCTTGAGTCTGAACTAACGCCCGAAGAGACACCCGAAATAAAATGATTCTCTGGTTTTAAAAGGATCGTGTTTTTTAATTTCGGTCTCCCGTTGTTAATTTTGTATTTAAATAAGCTCTCAAAAAATATTACGTAACCAATTGTTGTTGCGATTTTATAGATCTTTCCCAGGCATGGTGTACAAGTGAAGGTTTAGTAAAAAAATAAAGTTTCTTCATTTTCCTTGTACGTTTCAGCGAAATGTATTCGAATCAAATTTAATTATTTCGGTAAAATCGATACAATCAAAATAATTTATAAGAACCACCAAAGGATAGGTTCACAGTAGGGAACCAACCGTTGGTTCCCTATGAGATTGAAATAGTTAAATTCATTGAATATTAAACAAGAAAAATCTCAAAACATTACGTATCATATACAAGGTATACAAACCGTTAATTAAAACTTCGAATATTATGAAAGCGCGGCATGGATAGATGATGACGTAAAATTGACCGGGATTAGGTAGAGTTAGGTGCACCACGACGTTCTTATTGTATATGTGATGTGGTGCATCCTAACCCTACCTGACCTCGGTTACTATACGGCACACGATCATAGCGCGCTTTCATATTATTCAACATTTTTAATTAACGGTATGTGTACAACATGTCTTTAAAGAACAGA
This sequence comes from Muscidifurax raptorellus, assembly GCA_020010945.3. Lineage (NCBI taxonomy): Eukaryota > Metazoa > Arthropoda > Insecta > Hymenoptera > Pteromalidae > Muscidifurax > Muscidifurax raptorellus. The sequence goes on along the minus strand of JAHUUD020000014.1, from coordinate 2,404,631 downwards.
ATTAGTATTCAATTCTATAGACTCATTTTTTAATCTTCTTTTAAAACATGTAGTCTGCCTACTGACATGTACATTAAAAAAAAAACATTCTTTAAAACATTATCTTTCATATAACATATTGTTTGTCACTTTTTTAAAATTTTTGTTGTTCAAATTAAGATAACTGCTTCAAATAAGATTTGAGTGAATTATAACTATAAAGCTAAATCATTGATTTTTTAACAATTGTCTACATTTCAATACAATGTTAAAATTTATATTTAAAATATTAATAAACATATTCACACATAATTTAATATTTTGTATAGGTTAATAAACAACAATAATTCAAAATGTGTGACGACGATGTTGCGGCACTTGTAGTGGACAATGGATCCGGTATGTGTAAGGCTGGATTTGCAGGAGACGATGCTCCACGAGCTGTCTTTCCATCCATAGTTGGCCGCCCTAGACATCAGGTATTTTACCATACATACATACATACATACATACATATATATATATATATATATATATATAGATTTTTTAATTAATATTTACCAATGTAGTAAAAAATTGCAAAAATATTTTTGAGTTTTTTGCACAAATTAATTAATTTGTAGCTCTTTAAGAAGCATTTTTCGCTATAAACATAAATATATTTTTTTTTGTAAATTTTCTAAATTTTTCATTAAAAATATTTTTAAAGTGATATGTATATATGATATAACTATGTTTTATGCCAGACAAACTTTGAAACTAGGATTTCGGAAGGTTCGATCACGAGTTAAAATCTGCAAATAAATCTGCATATAATAATCTGCAAATAAGAGGCGATGCCACCCGAAAGTTTCTTGAATTCCAATCAGATTGTTGATTCTAGAATTATAACGGTTTTTTTAATGTTCGATGAGAATTACCGTCCGTCGAGTGTATATTATATTATACTAACATTTATATGAGGAAGTAGCAGATTTTGTCAACAAACAAAACATTACATTCGATAATTATATAGTTTACTGCGTAAATTTAGTTAAATGTACTATATGTTTTTCTTTTTCACAATCTATTATCTACTGTATACTCAAGATAAAAATAATCTTTTTTTAATCCAATAATAAATACAAAATTTATTATAATTATTATCACAATCATATTTAAATCCATTCTAGCCGCAAAGACTAATACAATTCACTTCCTTTTTTATTAAAAGTAATGTATTATTAATTATAACAAAAATTTTGTGTAATTGAATAGTTGCACTGTCAATTTCTTCACATGCTAATCTTATCATATACTTATTTATATAAATCCGAGCTGCGTTAGTCTTCACGTTAAGAGGGTGAGCTGTGTTAGTCTGCGTAGGGAGCGACTATATGTCAATTAACACAAACACGTTTAGTTTCTTTATCTATCTTTATTTCTTCTTCTCCATATATAAGAAATGAAAGAAAGCGTAAGAAAATGTAAAAAAAGTAAATAAGAAAATAAAAAATTTTAATTAATAAGATAATAAAGTACAAGAAAATGTAATAAATCGTCAAAAACATTTACACATTACATTGTCATACACTTTTCTACAATGTACAATTTTTACTGGGGCAACTTTTGATGAAAGTATGAAAACTTGCAAGGTTAAACAAATTTTAGAACTCATATAAAATTAATATTTCTTACTTATATTTTATAACTTATACTTTCTTATCAATTTTGAATGTACGAATTTTTAAGGAAAATGATAATTGACTAAAAAGTTTCGGAATAATACTTTTTTTTAATTACAGGGTGTGATGGTTGGTATGGGTCAAAAAGACAGCTATGTCGGAGATGAAGCCCAAAGCAAGAGAGGTATTCTTACTTTGAAGTACCCCATCGAGCACGGTATTATTACAAACTGGGATGATATGGAAAAAATCTGGCACCACACGTTCTATAATGAATTGCGTGTAGCTCCTGAAGAACATCCAGTTCTTCTTACTGAGGCACCACTCAACCCTAAAGCAAATAGGGAGAAGATGACCCAAATTATGTTTGAAACGTTCAACAGCCCGGCCATGTACGTTGCTATCCAAGCTGTACTTTCTCTTTATGCCTCTGGCCGTACGACTGGTATTGTCTTGGACTCTGGAGATGGTGTATCTCACACTGTACCCATCTACGAAGGTTACGCTTTACCTCATGCTATTCTTCGTTTAGATTTGGCTGGCCGTGATTTGACTGACTACCTTATGAAGATCCTGACTGAAAGAGGATACTCTTTTACTACCACGGCAGAGAGAGAAATCGTACGTGACATCAAGGAAAAACTCTGCTACGTAGCACTTGACTTTGAACAAGAAATGGCTACAGCTGCAGCAAGCACTTCTCTTGAAAAGAGTTATGAATTACCCGATGGACAAGTTATCACTATTGGCAATGAAAGATTCCGTTGCCCCGAAGCTCTATTCCAACCGTCCTTCTTAGGTATGGAATCTTGCGGTATTCATGAAACAGTATACAATTCTATCATGAAATGTGACGTAGATATTCGCAAAGATTTATATGCCAACACTGTACTATCCGGAGGTACAACTATGTACCCAGGTATTGCTGACCGCATGCAAAAAGAAATAACAGCATTAGCTCCGTCTACAATCAAAATCAAAATTATTGCTCCTCCGGAGAGAAAATATTCAGTATGGATTGGCGGATCTATCCTTGCTTCCTTGTCTACTTTCCAACAGATGTGGATTTCCAAACAAGAATATGATGAATCTGGCCCTGGAATAGTTCATCGCAAATGTTTCTAACTTTGCCCTGCATACAATAATATAAATTGTTGTTGAATATGTAAAAATATTTAAATATGTAAGTCATCGAAGAGTGCAAAACCAAATTCTTCTGATTTTCACTGATTGCAAAGGTACCAAAGAAGAAAAATATGTATACTACGAAAGTGCCTTTAATATACATTTAATATTGTTAAAATACTTAATGATCTATAGATTGTAAATGTTTCATTTTTTCATTGTACACGTTCATATTTACGAATACATTCATATATTATAATCTACAAATATCATAATATTTGTCATTTATTTATATGTACAATAAAAAAACTATTCTGGTTTCTTACGTTAAAATATCGAAATAATTTTGTATGTACATTTACACATTTTTTTATTGTACTGAGAATTTATTACTCACGACCAAATTTTAGGAATGAATAGTATTAATTCATTGCTACGAGTTATTTATTTTCTTTGTTTAATTATTATCCAACCTTTCGAAAGACTTAGCTTTTGAATAGGAATAATTATTTATTATAGATCCTATTTTGTCTTAAATACAATGAATTACGCGAAACAAAGATATACCTACCTGTCGCCTTGGAACTATCTATCACTATGTAAAATCTCAAAAAAAAATATTAAACCGTTAAATTGGCATTTGAATGAAAATCAGTAGCTGCAGCTTGTACATGTTTGAAATTTCGTTCAAATGCCAGTTTTACAAGCGTTGAAAGATCTATTTTCCACTTGACTTTACACAGAGGTAGATAATTACTAAAGAGAGGCTAAGTATGTACTGGTTTTGCGCAATTTGAATAAAAAATAGTATGTTGCGTACCAAGGGCATAAAGTTAGCTTTTGTAGACCGAGTATAGAGATTGCAATACGAGTCGTGACGAGGCGGTCACGATATGCGGACTGCAATATTCACACGAGGTCAAAAAATACGCTTAGCCCTTGGTATACACCAAAGTTTGTGCTACGCATGTATTGATTTCCGCGTTGTTTGTGTCTATAAGTAGCACTAAGATGCCTTTTGTTGATACGGCACCTTATAGTATTTAGTTCTAAGATGTTTAACTAATGAAATTGAAATTAGTTGTTCGTTGGCTCTGGCGAAGGCAGCTCGACTACTGCACACATAGTGTGCGCATCTATCTGGCGACCGGCTAACGAGTCCACACGATCAGCGCCGTATGTTTCGAAGCATCTCATGTAACGCTCGACGCGATCTCTATTCTCATCTCTCGGTATTTCTTTCGAGGTTATTCCAACTATCTCTATTATGTTCGTATTTGTGCTTCGGTTCATGCTGTTACTATAACTAGTACAAATTGTATTGCTTATATTGAGCATTCAATACATAAAAAGGGCTTGTATATTCAAAACTACACGATGCATCAGTTTCGAGATTTGCAAATTATTTTTTATACCAGCTAACTCCAGCGCGCTTCGCACGCACTATATTGTTAAGCATACACATGTTATGTCCTAACTATCCTAAATTGAATAGCTAGAACATAATGATACGTGTAGTGGCGAGGCTATAAGAAATTGTTACTTCGCGCCTAATACTCTCTTTAATAAGGCTTTTAAACCTTTGTTCGTGGTGTAATTTTTGCAATATTTACAAACTTAAAATTACGGAAAATGTATACATAAAAAGTAGCGCTCGCTTACAACGTCACACATGCTTGCGTTGACGATTTTTGACAAGTCAGCAGTCGCCGGTTGACTTGCATTATGCGTACAGAGCTCTTTCGAACTCAGCATTTCAAATTTAAATAACATACTTTTGACTTAATACATTAGACACAATTTCGCATTACTTTGATTAAATATTTATAAAGTTTACGTCATAGGACGTAACACACATATATATATTTATATACGATTAATTATTATTCTTCGAAAGAGCATACACAAATCATTCGATCAATATAACAGATTCAGTACAGATCGAGGAGTCGAGAGAGTAAGACGTGTTTGTGTACTGCTACGTCCGAACCTTGAGTGTTTACAAATACGCACCGCGGGCGACCGCGGTGTATCTGCTATTCCTATCCTACTATCCATTTTCGAGGTGATACAACGAAATAGTTTTCAACAAAATGAGTAATAATGATAATTGCAATAAAAGTGGAGATACGATGTTAAATGAGCAAAGTTATAGAGTTATGACGGCTGCAACCAGTGCTATAGGAAATGATGAAGCAACAAAATTGTTCAGTGTAAACGAAAAATTAAAATCTACAAGTGAAAACAGCGAATCTACAGCATTTGGTACACAGTTTACAAGCAATAAAACTAAATCATTTTCTAAAGTTGTTAGTCACAGCATGTTTCCGAAGAAAAATCAAGCAATACTGATTGATACGGTTGATGGCATTGAGCTGAAAACGTATATAAAGGCTATAGCTATTAAAACGGCACCAACTAACATTTTGGCCGCGTCGAAAATTTCTCAGAATAGATTTTGCTGCTATATGAATAGTAAAAACCTTGTGGATGAACTAACTCGAGAAGGCAATAACGAAATAATAATTAACGGACATAAGCTTAATATGAGGCCGTATGTATCTAAGGCTAAAAGAGTTATATTTTCAAACGTACACCCTTGCATCCCACACGATGAAATTATTGCAGTGTTAGTGGCTAAAGGCATTACTCCAAAATCAAACATGAGCTGTATTAGGCTCGGTTTCGAGGAAGAAGGTTTCACGCAGATTCTAAGCTTTAGGAGACAGCTGTTCATTGACCCCAACGACGTAAACAAACTACCTAGCGTAATAACAGTCAACTATGATGATGCTCTCCATAACGTATACATTTCCACAGACAAAATTACGTGTTTCCTTTGCAACAAAGAAGGTCATATAGCCAGATACTGTCCCATTACCAACACTCAACAATCTACTTTCAATTCTCAGATAATTGGAAGTGACTTAAATAAAGATAAAGATTATGAAATTGATACCGTAATTACTCCGCCACCATTTGAAAATGAAAATAAAGTGCCTGGTCAATTGACACAGCCCAACGCAACACAAGTAAACCATAAACATAATATGAATCGCAATTCACTACAATATAACGGTATGGAATTATTCAAAAAACCTAGCAAAACTGATACAGCTAATGCTGTCAAGCGGCCGGTTCCTCCGAGTACGGCATCTGACGAAAGTTCACCACAAAATGCAGACAACACAGTTGTTACATCAAGAAAAACAATAAAAAAAACTAAAGTCACTGCGCCTAAAGAACCCCCGTCTACCCTGCGGGCTCAGATTGACGATGCTGCTGCATTAATCTCTGAAACTGTAACATCAACTTTTCCAATTAGTACCACTGACTTATACAAGTATTTGGTTGAAACGTATAACTGCCCGTACGCTGAAGTGACTGAACTAGCTGGAATGTATTCGACAAATAGCTATGCTATTGGTATCATGATGGCAGAACTTCGCAAACACATCGTTGGAAAATCACTTAAAACTAGATTCACCAAAATAATCAAACTATTGTGTCAGCACACCAATGATACTGAAATGGACGAGGATGGATCATATACTACTGCCGAAAGTCAAGAAGAGCTCGATGTATCTCCATAGACAGCTGCTCGACCGCATATTTACATATATGCACATAGCCACTTCAACGTATCAACTTTCTTTTTATATACTTACGTAATGTCTTGTAATAGGCAAGAGGGTAATACTGATAACTTCGATAATAAATATCGTTCTAGTCAATTGCGAATATTGTATTGGAACCCTAGAAGCGTTTGCAACAAAATTGCTGAAATTCGAAAAATCATTCAAGATTTAGATATACTGATTTGTGTCGAGTCTTGGCTTAAAGACAATATTAAATTCCAATTTGCTGGGTTCAATACACTACGGAAGGACAGAACTCGCTCTGATGGTGGAGGAATTGTATTTTTGATTCGCAACAATTATCATTATGTTGAAATTAAAAATCTACTGAATGATAATCCGTGTGTGGAGTTGTGTGGAATTGAAATCACCAATTTGAAAGATACACTGCCTATTATTGCATGCTACAAACCTCTCAAATTCAACCTAAGTGATAACGAATGGAGTACTATTGTGAGTAATACTAAATTGAAACAAAGGTGCATTTTCTTAGGTGACTTCAATTCACATAATCAAGCTTGGAATTGCGTAGATACGGATACGGACGGTGCAAGTGTACTTGAACAAACCGATAAAATGAATCTATTTTTACATAATTCAAATACTTATACTCGTTACAACGTCTCTACAAATTATAAATCCAATATTGATCTCATTTTCTCAACGACTAACATTGCGCATCTTCTAACGGTCAGAGTAATGGATGACCCTCTAGGTTCTGATCACTTCCCAATTCATGTCAAATATGACACCGAAAAAATGATTTATAATAAAATATCTTTCAAAATACAGTCACAACGCACCGATTGGAATCTAACAGCTAAACAGCTGAACTCTGGTTACGAAAAATTTTTAAATAATGAGTACGATTTGCTTACCCCCTTACAAAAGTACGACTTTTTTATTAATACTATTATACAAACAGTAGCTAGGCACACTCCGAAAAAAAGAAAATTCAATTAAAAAAATCACCGAAATCCGGCAGCGTGGTGGGACTCGGACTGCGATAGTATCAAAAGATTAAGACAAGCAGCATTTAAAAAATGGGAAGTTACTAATGACCTAAACGATTATATTGAATATAAAAGAAACCGAGCTGTAGCAAGAAAGACGTTTATAACTAAAAAAAAGGAATGGTTTCACAAGTTCGCTGGGTCATTGGATGTTAAAACAAACACAAAATATACATGGAATACAGCAAAAGTTCTTAAAAATAAATGAATAAAAATAAACCCTCTAAGTCGGGATGAATTCTTGCAGAAAAATGACAAGATTGAAACCGCACTCAAAGATCTTTGTCCTGAATGGGTTCCATCTGACCCTGATTATATTCCAGTAGCTAGTGATAATTTATTTTTCGACGACCCATTCAGTTACACAGAGTTCAACACGGCCTTGAACTCTAGAGGAGATAAATCTGCTCCGGGCATGGATGGTATTAATTACGAATTTCTACATAACCTACCGATTAAATTCCACCTATTACTACTCGACATTTTGAATGAATTATATGAAAATGATATATATCCCGATAGCTGGACTAATACCTACATCCATTTTGTTGAGAAGCCCAGTGGCAAAGGACTCAGACCACTTGCTCTTACTTCATGTATATGTAAAGTATTCGAGCTAATGTTATCTTACAGAATGCGATGGTGGCTTGAGAGCCACAATATTTTGCCGAAAAATCAAACTGGGTTTCGAAAAGGTATGTCATGTGCTGACAACCTAGCTACGTTTAAGCTAGATGTTGAAAATTCCCTTAATAGTAGGAAAAAAGTTCTTGCAGTCTTTTTGGATGTCAGTAATGCCTGTAATAACGTACATAGCCAAATCCTCTTAGAATCACTCGCGAGCATCGGCTGTTCTCCTAAAGTATTAAAATTTGTAAAATTTCTCACTTACCATAGACTAATATTTTCTTAAATAAATCTCGACTTTCCTAAACACAGTTATAAAGGAGTACCGCAAGGAGGTGTTCTGAGTCCTTTGTTCTATATTTTATACGTTTACGGAATTTTCGATGTGATTGAGTCAAATACTAAAAACTTGCAATTCGCTGACGATGTTGTGCTGTATATTGAAACTGATAATATTGAAAATGCTAGAGCAACCTTAGAAGATGCGTTAGTACAGATCGTGAGAAGATTAAGATTGATTGGTTTGGATGTTTCCGCAAGAAAAACCAGCTATGTTCTTTTCAATAACGACGGAATACTGCCGGGTGAATCAGAGATAGTAGTATCTGATGTAATCTTGCCTTCGGTAGAATCAGTCAAATTTTTAGGGTTATACTTTGACTATAAATTAACATTTGACAGACACCTGCGGTACGTTCACGAGAGAGCCAATAGATCGCTAAACATTGTTAAATTCCTGAGAGGTACGTGGTGGGGAGCTCATCCTACTACCCTTATTACATTTTACAAAAGTTTTGTACGGTCATTAATTGATTATGGATCTTTTATTTACTACCCTGTACAAAAAAATAATAAAGATAAATTGGAAAGGATTCAGTACTCGGCTATCCGTATGGCACTTGGATTAAGAATGAGCACCCCGACCAACGTTCTTCTTGGTGAATCGAAATTGATCATGTTAGAACACCGAATAAAAATGCTGTGCGTTAACTTCCTACTAAAGGCTATCAGCATCGAACAGTCAATTGTACATGTAACTATCAAAAAATATTTACCTAATAGTATACAGGATCGGAGGAAAAAAAGTAATTTACTAAATGAATGTATCTTGAGGGTTGTTAGTATTGAACATCTAATTGATAGCGATCTCCTTCCATCGCTTTATAACTACGGGCACGAAGTTATGAAAACATCAATACCTACTGACACTGATATTGGTCTAAATTTACTAAAAAGTTCTAATCCTAATGATACGTTCAATCAACGATTTTCTGATTCTGGCGCACTAAAATTATTTACTGATGGCAGCAAAAGCGATGTTGGTATATCCGTAGGAAGTGCCTGCGTATGTCCCGAGCTCAATGTCCAACTAACTAGAAGCATAATCAGCAAAGCCTCCATCTTTACTGCTAAATGCATGGCCATATTAGATGCCATGGAAATCGCACTAAAAAATAGCAAACGGAATATAAATATTTTTACTGACTCGTTAAGTGTAGTGTTAGCCTTAAGTTACCCTAAAAATGCAGTGGATTGTAACCGATACATCCTCGAGATTCGCAACAAATATTGTCGATTTATGAATAACAGAACTAGGAACGTAGACATTACCATATATTGGATCCCTGCTCACGTAGGTATAACAGGTAACGAACTAGCTGATCAACAAGCTAAATTATCCACAGAGCAGCCTCCAACGACTATGAGCATTCCGTATACTGATTTAAAGGCTATGTTTAAAAAACTTTATAATAATGAAACTGTTAAAATTATTAAGAATCAAGGTAAAACCAAAGGTCAATATTATTTCCAACAGTACCACCAGCAATCTTCCAAGCCCTGGTTTTCCAGAGAAATCCTCAGTCGTGATTTAATGTAATGGTCTTTAGATGTAAGAGTAACCACATCAACTTAAATGAATCACTTGCCAAGATAAAAGTAGTCAATGATCCCAGTTGTGAATGTCTAAGCGAAGTACAGGATCTTAATCATATTGTTTGGCAATGCCCGATATATGAATTGCAAAGAGAATGGCTTTTAAGTTCCTTGGCTAAAAACGGATTGTTTCCTCCGTTCGATATCAAATGTTTTATTTGCAAGCCAGATATTAAGATAATGACGTTAGTATTTGAATTCATCAACAAATGTAACATCAAACTGTAATATGTAATAATGTGTATGCATAATTATTGTAAATGCATACTTACTTTTTTTTTTTTTTTTTTTCTTTATTTATCTATGTAGCCAAATAACCTTGTAGTAAGAGTTAATAAAGCTTTAAATTAAAAAAAATATATATATATAACAGATTATATATACATTTCACTAGTTGAGTTTAATAACAGTGCTTTTTGCTTCCTATGAGCGCAAATGTTCCATAAACAACACTTACTCCTTAGTTTTTGTGACTACTTCTACTGTGCTACTGCAGTTTATTATATACAGTTTGGATATTGAATGATTATTCCTGCTTGTACGGCTTCCACTGCTATGTTTATGATACCTTCTTCCTCAATGCATTCGGGATCAATAACAAGTACAATTAATTAAACAGGAAAATTAAATGAAGATAAATAAAAATGGTCATGGTAGGTTTTCTGATGACTTACAATACATCTATACAACATTTCAGATATCGTAAAGTATTAATGTATTATAGTCAATATCCTTCTCATGAGGAAATATTGACAATGTACTTGAAGTTATTTTGTTCCTGTAGTTCTGAAATTTTCTACACATATTTTGCGAAACAGTAGAAAACTGCCTTGACCGTTTTTATTTATCTATATACCGTTTCTATGTTCATTTGTACACGATTGATTAGTTTACGAGTGATATTTCTTATACGCACTGTTACTGAGGATCTCTTAATCCCAACGAGTCACATATTTTTTTATTATCTTTTTAAGCTCACAAAGTAATAATTATTTTTACATTTACTAATTTTTATCCATAATAGAAAATACGTGTAGCGGAAATACGCAAAATTATTTTTATAATAAATATATCTAATCGAAAAAGGTGCATATATAAAAAATATCAGGGTTGCAGATAATTAATTACTTTATTAATCTAATTAAATGGATAATTAATAATTATTAAATACAAGCCCTAATAATAGATAAATGATTTAATTAGAAATTATTACAAGCCTCAATAATTGATAATTAAAATACTTAATCATTAATGATATGCTTCAGTAATTAATAATGAAAAAAATATTTAATTATACGCCGGATGATTTGTAATTAAAAAAATGTGTTATTAATTATATACCACAGTAATTGATTATTAAACAAATAATTATAAAATTAAAATCTTATAATTATTAATTATAAGATTTTAACTACAATTAATTAATTTCTCAGAAACCGCTGTAGAAAAAGGAGATCTACGGAGCGAGAGCAGCGGCGACGTTGCTCTCGCCAAATAGTTGCTCTCGTCCCGTATGATCTGACTATCATATCAGATTATTACGCAACATTTTCAATGCAGCCACATCTACAAATATAAATATCCAGTATCATCTGTAAACCTACTGCAATAACATGTTGTTTTGGCGAAGTTGCTTGTAGCTGAGAAAGAATTTTTAAGGTAATGCTTATAATATAGTTGGATAGATTTTTTTGACGTTGTGATTTCTTGATTTGATGTTTAAATCAAACGCAATAACAATGAATTTCGCAGGAAAAGACAAGACACTTTGCCTCGGCATAAAAACTCTCACGGTATAGAGAGGAAAGCTGGGGCAAGCGAGTAGCATTATTTTATGCAAGGAAATTATACAAAATGATAAAATTGACTCTAGGATAGACCAACAAAAAAGAGAGAGAAAAGCAATTATAGCTAACCGAATTTGCCGAGAGGTACCTTTCGCACGCTGGAGAACTCTCCTACCTTATTTGCAGAACAAACGTGGACAGCGCGACGTAAGGCCCTGGCCGCACGTGGATTTGATGCACCTTCCTTGGTCGCGAAACGCCTCGACGTCTCAACGTAACCTGGACCCCTGAACAGACTCTTTCAACTCTGCCGCGTATATAGGTAGCGATCGCCGGGTGAGATCGGCACGTCTAGGAAACACGCACGTGCCCAATGTCCCAACACACAATCAACACACGGCACGCCGCTAGCAAAGCACACACATAACGCGACACACGGATTTACAATGAAATTATCGAAATTATTAATTATCTTGTAAAAGACGTGAATGACGGCACTATTTGCACGCAATTCCCTGGAGACTTGTTCGCAAAATGCAAGTATAAAAAGCTCAATGTTGACTGATCACCCGAAAGGAGCTGTCAGAACTGACAGGCACGTGTTCGCGAGCCCCAATCCCGCGCAAAAAGGGAGACGCCCCTGAAGCTGCCCTATTGAAAAATCTCACGTGAGATCTCACATGAGATCTCACATGAGATCTCAGGTGAGATCTCATGCCAAAATCTCATCTGACCAATTCTTTGCTTATCATAGGTTGTAAGCCCTTCTTAATTGATTAATAACATTTTTTGAAAAATTTGAACTTAGAAAATTTTTGGGAAATTTGGACTTAGAAAAAAATATAGACTTCAAAAAATGTTCTAAGTCCGAATTTCCCAAAAATTTTCTAAGTTCAAATTTTTCAAAAAATGTTATTAATCAATTAAGAAGGGCTTACAACCTATGATAAGCAAAGAATTGGTCAGATGAGATTTTGGCATGAGATCTCACCTGAGATCTCATGTGAGATCTCATGTGAGATCTCACGTGAGATTTTTCAATAGGGTGCATGCATGCGCTCGCCTGCTCCCGACTTAGCGATCGGCACGCCACGGCGTAAAATTCAAATTTCAATGACCGGTCATGAATAACCCAAACAGAAACAAAGGAATGAATACGTGAGGTACCGCCAAGGATAGCAGTCCAGTTTGAAGTCATGTGATAAACTATACCAGGCTGGTGTCGGGTATACAGGGAGAAATGTATTTAGTGAGTACGGGTGGCCGACGCTGACGAGTCCCACACTTGGTGGTCCCGCAAGGGAGCATCAGCAATTCCATTACAAGAATTCACATCCTCCTACTAAAAAAATATAATAATAATAGTAATAATAATGCTTGATTTTAAATGAACCTTCTTTATTCATATAATAAAGTTCATTGTTCATTGTTTATTAGTCTTAATATTTACAACAATTCTTGGTAAGTTTGAATCTTAAGGAACTGTAAACTTGTTTTAAACAAAATATTTTTGTACATTAGCCTTACATATTACTCTTTTTTCAAAATGTACATCAGTCAACCTAGATTATTTTGATGGCTAATTAGATGATGGCCATATTAGATGATGGCAATGGAGTATTGTATTGTAAAAATAATTTCTTTACTCACAGAAAGTCCTGTAGAATTGAAAGCTTCATTGAGGATTGTTGCATGTATGTGTATATATACATACATATAATTATGATTTTATGTATATGCGTGAATTTCTATGTGCATTATTTCTGCAACGAATGACAGATTTTAGTTATCTTGAATACATGTCTGCAATGATTGAGAAGCGTAATATAAGTGTAATATTTTATTCTATTTTACGCTGATCAGGTAATATTTAGGACAACGACTGAGAGCGAATGAAAGAGCTACCGAGCGATTGCTCGTTTGCTTGAAATGTCTCTGATTTCATTGTAGGCTAGTAGGGTAAATTAATATGCAGTATAAGTGTATAATAACATATGCAGTATAAGTGTATGCAGAATATACTCGTGCGATTTTTCGAATAAATATCTGCCTTTATTAGTACACGTTCGAAGCACATAGTGTTATCAGTTCAAATAAAATACTAAATCAAACAGTAAAAAATGTCGAGCATGTTTGAAGCAATTCAATCTTTGAAATTGTTGTGTGGGTATAGATACGCAGATCAGTTTTACGTGTCAAAGGATACTTCAAAGTAATCATTGCTTGTTAAATTAAGTGCCATTCTAAGGATGATTCCTTATGGATTTTTATTAAGTGCGTATAGTATGGATATTTTTAAAAACGTGGAGGTGATTAAGTTAGTAAAAGAGGCCATCATCGAGAGACGTCGGTTTGAAAACCGAGTTAAATTCGAAATACTTGAAGGATTAGACAAAAAATGTAAGTAAAACTATTTGCCTAGATTTTCGTATGTTGAACAGAATTTTCACAAGCATTTTATAATCTAGAGTTGCAATATGAAACAAGAAAAACGGAAAGATTACTTCTGATCGAAAAAATGAACGATTGCTTCTTTAAAAGCAGAGCAGGCGGATTCAGAAATCTGGAAAAATGAAGATCTCCAAACAATGAAAACGATGAACCGGTAGGTAGTACAAGCGGTCCTTCTACCTCGGATAACTCGCACTCCCAAGAAGGTATGATATTTACACATATAATTCAATACTTGAATAATTATTGTGAATTAATTAAATAAATATTTATATAAAAAATATTTTATCTACAAAGCTTAAGACAGTATATAAGTCAAAAAAAAAAAATTAATGTGACGAGCGGCCTTATACTTGACAAAGAAGTAGATAGGCTATAGGCATACTGGCTCATGCGGATTCTGGCTTACCCCCTCCTCTCTCAATGTGAGCCAGAATCCGAGCTGTGTATTTTAGATAGAGGAATTATCGATCCCTCTCTTTCCTCTCCTAACGATCGAGAATTCGCCCCCCTCTCAAAGTGAGCCAGTAACCGTAGTGTGTATAAGTCCCAAATTTTCCCTTCTCCGCGTCCCAAAAAAAATTTTGTGGTGGGTTCATGATGTAAGGTTCTGATTTACTATGCTGAACCGCGCAGTAATTCTATATACAAATAATTATTTATTTGAGTATAGGTGAACTAGCCTTGACTCGAGAGTCTTCTGTTACTATTAAGTAGGTTATGATTCTAATAAACTGTCTCTTTATGGTACTTCTTTGTTATGACTTTATTTAGACGAAGGCCCAATGCTTTGATACAGATGTTACACAGATGTTTTAATCTAATCTTTATGTTTGTTCTTAATGTTACGTATTTACTTATTTCTATATTGGTTCGACTTACAATCCCGTTCGGACACTACTAGTAGATTGCACGGTCGATGACTGGGCGGTGTTTAGTATTATCCTACACGGATGGTTCCGTGGCGTGTTGAGAGTAAGTTCCTTAACTAAGCTGCCGAAGCTAACGCCAGATAGGTTGACGGTCCTTAAGCCTCGTACTGTACCAACTCACGTCCAGAGTATGAAGAATTCCACCGGTTAGCTTCCACGGAGTTTGAGTGGTTTCTAAGCACCCAATAGACGACGCGAAGGACTAAACGGCACTCGTATTCACACACCAGGTCCAGCAGGTACAACACTCGTTGTCCTTGTAAAAAGAGACTTCACTAAAGGCAATATGAGGACTGAGTGCGGGGCTTATAAGGCTTGGCGGATGATCTCAATGTTAGGGTAATAACCAATCACTGATCGCCACCGAAAGTGTCTTACAATATAGGTTGGTGATGGTGCAGAATAAGTAGGTTTTGGGATTGCTGACTCGGGGGTCAGTTGGTTTAATTAGTAGGACGCGTTTGATGTCATAAACGCGGTTGCGGAAATGCTTACATTGTGATTATTGTCGTATACCTGCGCCTGTACACATACACGCCGTCATACATCATTCTGTATACAGTATATTCATACATATAATTATCTTTTATGAACATGGGACGTTACAATGACCCTCATTTTCCGTATTCCTTCTTTCCAAGCAACGGTTGCGTATCCGTATAGGTCTCTCTTTTTTACGCCTACTCTAGAGCACCTGCACTGATCATTGGTAGCTTTTCTAAGAAGAAAAAAATCTTGTGTTTTCCCATATCAGCTAGAAATTTATTGCGATCCTCGCGCAGGTAGAGGATGGCGACCCTCGTACAGATATTTGATTTGGTTCAGATAGCGCAGGTACAATCGCTTTTGCTTTCCATACGAGCTTGGTGTAGGTAGAAGACGGCGACCCTCGCACAGGTGATTCTCTGGGATAGGTAAACAAACTATCCCACGCAGATGCATACACCTTCTAGCGTCAGCTGTTTTTCGACTGAGAAACAGTAAGCTACAGATATTGCTGGAATATGTACCGTGTAAGCGATCCAGCGGTTTGAATCGCGCGCGCAAGGTCATGCGCAGTGTCGCCGCGGTTCGGCGCGCAGACGCTGCGCGCGGCGCTCGCGACGCGACGCGTGCGCGATTGACAGATAGCTTCCGGCCTCGAGAGCAGCAACACGTGCTCGGAATTTATCGACCTTGCGATACCGCGCGAACGCGATCTACTGTGCCTCCGCTGTGCGCGAGTGTATCTGTGGAGTTGCAAGTGAAGGCGAGCGTGCGAGCGGAGTGATCCAGCGAGCCAGCGACGAACCTGTCGGTACGCCACCGACTCGCAGTCCACGCCGTGTAACTGAGGGAGGACGCTCCCGCCATTTTGCGCGCGCCGCACCACGCAGGAGCGGCGCTTAGCGAAATTGTAAGTACAATTATCTTTTGTCGCGCGTCAATTGTTATTGCGATCGAACTCGCCGCGAGCGAGTTATTATCGGCGTGCGTATCTGCCTTCTCGCGTCGCGCGTACGCAACATATATCACGGTTGTTAGCTCGTGTAATTCGAACTTGAATAAACAGACGTTCTCTTGCATCTAAGTGTTTACTTTTCGTTTGCTCCTAACGTCCTCACATTCCCGAGTACCCCGACAGCCTCCGCGGGTAAATCGCGTGCTTCGCGATGTACAGAATAGCTGACTAGCCGAGCAGCGTGTCACAGCGACACAGCAGCGGTAGGCTGCACAAGCGACGGTGCAGGCACCCGCCGTCGCATCAAGGAGAGTATCTCTCCGTTGAACGGGAAGAAGAGAATCTTCTCGCCGGAGTCGAGCCTCCGGCGCAGCGTTGGAGCCGTCGCATCGGCCTAAAACACCCCGTTACAACTGGCGCCCAATATCGTGGTGTTATTTCGGGAGGATTGCGCCTAAAAATTTGTATAGAAGAAATTTAAAATCGCCGCAAGAGGCGCAATCAAAGGACACGAACCGACGCCCTGAATAAACAAGAGTCGGTTTAAAGCGCGCCGTCAAAATAAACACCGCGTATCGCAACGGTTTAGGACGTAGCAGCGCGAGCAGCGAAAGCTCGAAGGAGCGAGAAGGCAGCGGCGACCAGTGTAAACAGCGGTCTCACTGTTTACACTGAAGAAAAATATTATACATTCGAACGAGCAGTGCGAAAGTTGATAGTGCGGTTAGCGCCGCGTACCCCTGCCGGAGAGTAGCGGCGCGGATCGTGCTGTCCGAAGTTGATTCGGATTGTCTCGGAGTGGCTGCATTGCGAGCTGACAGCAATAGTAGACACGCTCTCCGAGACAAGAAAATCATTTTTTTTTCTGTATCGAGTTGACCGGGAGAAACTTACCCTCGTCACGTCCACGTTGGGACTTTGTAGGCGTCTGACGAGGATAGTGAACTTAAACTTTCGCACAGCTGTCAACGCGCGCGTAGAAATTAAGTACAGCGCAGCGAGGGCAGCAGCACGCAGCGCGTGCACATACGGTCTCGAGACCGAGAGCAGTATTTCCAGCAGAAGAAGAAGTGCGACGTGTGTGAGCGCGAGTGTGTGAGAGAACGCGAACCGCGATTTTCGGTACACGGGGATTTTCGCTACAGCAATCGCCGGAAAAGACACTCGCGCCGGCGCGACCCACCCTTTCACGTCTAAAGACGCATCGCAAGTCGATCCGCCGATAGGAGTGGAGAGTGAGTGCGAAAAGTCCGCGCATCCGCAGGCTTACGTTGAAGCACGGATACGCGAACTTCAGCTATCTCGGCGTGTGAGAAAATACTGCTGCTGCCCGCACACGAATTGTATCGAGACCACTCGCGAGGCATACATACCGCGATGAATCCCGAATTGGAGAAAGCCGTCGAGGATTGGTGCGTAGGGATTGACGGAGAAGAACTCCAGGAGGCCCTAGAACACCTCGAGCTGCGCAAAGACGGTAGACGCTTAGAAAAGGTCTACCGACTGCAGAAATGGCTCTTCGGAGAATACTCCGAAGCAGACTTCGAGCAGAGCGTCGGAGAAGACCCAATGGTAGTGAGAATAAAGCGAGAAGGACGCAGGACGTCCTACCTCGATATGACGGCAGAAAACGTGTCGTCACGAACGCTGGCGGATCCTGACTACGACACGTCAGCACCTCACCCATTGAAGCTGCTGCTGCAGGCCACAATGGACATGCGACAGCAACGCGACGCCTCGGCCGTCGAATATGAAGGAGAGGCGCAGGTAGAGGCGCAGGTGGAAGCGCAGGCAGAGGCACAGTTAGAAGTGCTAAGGCCACTCACCGACAACGGCGAAGCCGTTAGTTTGCCAGTAACCTCAACGACGACCACGACAACCACGACGGTAACGACAACGCCGGCAACGCAGCCGACGTGGCAATTCGGAAACACGCTCGGCATACAGCAAGAAGGCGCAACGCCTAGCACGGCGCATATGAGAGCGCCGCAAAACGCGACAGGGCAGAGAAGCCACTTTCGCGCCCCAGCCTCCTCCACATTCAGGCAGCAGAGCATACCGACGATACGGCATGAGCCACCGCCTGCACAGGCGCAGTTTGCAGGACAGGCAAACACTGTATTCGGCGCGCACGCGACGGCGTCGCATTCAGCGCCAATACAGACGCCGTGGAGCGGACTGACGGGGAGAGCCGAGTCCCCGGGATTCAACGCACCACTTGCGAATCCAGGAATGATGGCGCAAGGATGGAGTACCACGCCACAATGCCAAGCGAACACGGCAATGCAAGCGCCTCAGCCGACGTACGTCGCGGAGCTGAGAGCACAGGCGAAGGAGAACTCTGAGGCGATCAGAGCGCTCACGCAGAAGATCGAAATGCTCCTTCACCAATGGCCAGGAACGATGGCGTCGAGCACCAGAATGGACCTGGGGAGAAGCGTCAATCCGCGACGAGAGACGCAAGTAAATTTCCAGGACCACATTGACATCCAGCAGCTGACGCACAGCAGCTTCGCAGAGGATGTCGCCTCGAACGCACGCCGTAGTGAGCAAGTAATGCCCAATCACACGGCGCAATCGTTTCCACCATACGCTGGCGCTGGGGGGGGGGGGGGGGGTAGTGGCCCTCGCAACCTCGAGCCCAGTGGCGTGAGCGCCAGCGATGGTTCGATGAACCGTCGGGCCAATCGGTCCGTCGGTAGTACGGTCAATAAATGGGGCATCAAGTTCAAGGGCGATGGCTCCGTAAGTGTCGAGCACTTTATCCAGAGGATGGAAGGCCGGCGCAGGCTCGATAATCTCACCGATGAGGAGATGTTAGCCGCGCTGCAAGAAGTGCTCGAGGGAAACGCCTATGAATGGCTGCAGAATCGCCTTACAGACCAAGGCGACTGGAACAGCTGGACCGATTTCAAGGAGTGCTTGAAACGCTGGTATGGCAAGACGCAGGGTTACCAGCAACGGCTCCAGGCGGAGGCCCACGCCCGTACACAAGGCCCAGACGAGCCGGTGCGGGAGTACATTAACAGCCTGCAGGGGATCCTGCGGCGTATGACTCCTCGGCTCGACATAAGCCAACAGTTGGACATGTTATACCATAACATGCTCCCGTCGATCAAGCGAGTTCTTAAGCGGCCGGAGTTTAAAACGGTCGAGGAACTCCTTGACGCCGCAGCAGGTATCGAGGCCGCCATCGAGTTCGAAGCCTCGTATCGGGCACCCCCAGCGCCCGCATCCTCCATGCTCCCCGAACTGGCGTATAAGGGGAAGAGTTCGGCGCCAGCAGCGAAGATCGCCGCCGTGGAGACGGCGCCAGCCGAAGAACCCCTATCCCTTGCTGCGATAGGGAAGCTGATCGACAGCAAACTGGCCTACGTCACGAAAGACTTCGGCGCGGGGAAGAAAAGCAACCCCGCACAGAACGGAGGAGGACGCCAAGGGGATGGCCAGCAAGGTCAAGCGTCGAACCGAGGAGGCAGCCATGCTTTCCGGGGACGGCGCGGCGGACGCGGCGGCGGCCAGAATCGCGGCTACCCCCAGCAGAATGGAGGTAATCAGCCGCCACCGCAGCAACAGCAGCTGCAACAGCAATCACAGCGTCCGCCACAACAGCAGCGATACCCACGACAGCAGCGGCAGCAGTATCAGCCGCCGCAGCAGCAGCAACAGCCGAGACCAAGCAACCCTCCGGTCGGGTATCCGGAGGCGCAATGCTTTAATTGCCAGCAGTTAGGGCATTTCGCTGCTAATTGCCCTAACGGCCAGGGAAACGGGAGGACCGGGGCGTAGGTGAGGTCGCTACCCCTTTAGAAGCGGCGCGCGAAGACCCTATACCGCGCGCGACCTCACCCAATGACTTCGATCAGATGATCGCCATTTTAGAGACGCCCCCAAAACCTCCAGAGACACCACCTAACGACGACGAGTCGCGGTGGTGGGTGCAATTAGGCATCGGGGGATTTAGAGTGCGAGCACTCTACGACCCAGGCGCGGCCCTGACAGTGATGGGTTCACTAGGGCTACAGATTGCCAGCGCTTGTGGTCGCTCGATGCGGCCGTGCAACGGGCGAAAGGCCCAATGCGCCAACGGCCAGACGTCGCCGATCGTCGGGTACGTGGACCTCCCGGTCGACGTCGCGGGAGTGCGACGCGAAGTCACCGTGGCTATTATGCCCGACGCGTTGAACGAGTGCCTAGTGGGCACGAATTTCGGTCGGTTGTTCAACGCGATCCACGACCCTAACGAGAATTCGCTATATCTCAAGAAGGAGCGCAAGATAGTGCCTTTGCAAGTCGCATCGATCAGCGCTTCAGGAGTCTTGGATATAGCCGCAGTTGGATTAGCGCGTGTCGGCGAGGCAGAACACGCGCGCATTCGGCAACTCCTCGATCAGATGATCCCGAAATCCAACAAGAAGATCGGCTGCACCCACTTGATCGAGCACGGGATCGACGTAGGATCCGCGAGGCCGGTCAAGCAGAAGTATTTTCCGGTTTCCCAGAAGATAGAAGAGGAGATGCACCGACAGGTGCGTGAGTTGCTCGAGGCCGGTGTGATCGAGTACTCACACAGTGGCTGGTCAAGCCCAGTGGTGATGGTGCGCAAAGCGAACGGCCAATACCGCTTTTGCGTCGACTTCCGACGAGTCAACGCGCTGTCGAGATCAGACGCGTATCCACTGCCCAACATGGACGATATCCTTCGCAAACTCCGGAAGGCGAAGTATATCTCTACGCTAGATCTCAGCAGCGCCTATCACCAAATCCCGCTGAAGCCTGAAGCCAGGCCGCTGACAGCGTTCACGGTGCCGGGACTTGGACTGTTTCAGTTCAAGCGTATGCCATTTGGGTTGGCATACGCAGGCGCTACGTTCCAGCGCATGATTGACGAAGTCATCGGCCCTGAACTGCAACCCTATGCCTACTCCTACCTAGACGACGTTATCGTCGCAACGGAGACGTTTGATGAGCACGTCGAGTACTTGGGCCGCGTGCTGGCGCGCATCAACGAGGCAGGGTTGACGATTAACCGGGAGAAAAGCGTCTTCTGCAGCGAAGAAGTTAAATATCTCGGCGTCCTGGTTAATCATGACGGATTTAGGCCAGACCCGGCGAAGATAGCGCCTATAATGGCATATCCAGCGCCGAAGAATTTAAAACAGCTACGACGATTTCTGGGCATGGCATCGTGGTATCGCAAATTCCTCCAAGAATTCGCCACGATCGCCGAACCACTCCACCAGCTGACCAAGAAGGGTCGCAAATATGAGTGGAAGGAGGAGCAACAGCTGGCCTTTGAACAGGTCAAAGCGCTTATGGCGTCGGCGCCTATCCTCCACCGCCCAGATCGCGAGGCGCAGTTCGTGCTACAGACTGACGCCAGTGACACAGGGCTCGGCGCCGTTCTTTATCAAATAGTGAACGGCGAGGAGCGCGTGCTCGAGTTCGCCAGCCGCACGATGACGCAGGCTGAGCGGAATTATAGTGTCACCGAACGCGAGTGCTTAGCTGTTATCTGGGCGATACGGAAGTTCCGTCCGTACATCGAAGGCTACGAATTTAAAGTAGTCACGGACCACAGTAGCCTGCGGTGGCTTTGCAACTTGCATAACCCGACCGGTCGCCTAGCAAGATGGGCGTTAGAAATGCAAGGCCACCAGTACACCGTCGAACACCGGAAAGGCACGCTAAACGCCGTTCCTGATGCGCTTTCTCGCATGTACGAGGACGAGGAAGCGCCAGTCAGTGCCCTGGGGTGGACAGAGGGCACCAACGACGAGTGGTACATGAAGAAGGTCCGGGAAGTACAGAAGAGCCCCGCCAACCATTCCTCGTTTAAGTACGTTGGGGGTAATCTGTACTATTATCGCCCAGACGAGGAACTGCCGCCGGCGATGCAGCATGACGACGCCTGGAAGCTGGTAGTTCCTCGCGAAAAGAAAGAGGGAATCCTGCAGGAGTGTCACGACGCCTCCACAGCCGGTCATTTAGGGCGGGAAAAGACCTACGCCCGCGTCGCTGCGCTATATTATTGGCCCGGAATGTACGCCGACGTTGAGAGGTACGTTCGACAATGCTTCGTCTGTCAGCAATGCAAAGTCGAACAACGCCCTCCGACTGGACTGATGGGGCGGCGCATCATCACGCGCCCGTGGCAAGTCGTCGCCGCTGACATAATGGGTCCGAAGCCCAAGAGCGGCCATGGCAACGAATACATCCTAGTATTCGAGGATCTCTTCACTCGGTGGATAGAGTGTGTCGCTATTAAGAAAGCGAACGCCAAGACGATCCTCAAGTACCTGCAGGAGCGCATATTCTTGCGCTATGGCGCGCCAGAGGTATTCCTCTCCGACAACGGGACTGAATTCAAGAATCAGGCCGTTGACGAATACCTCGCGAGGCGCGGTGTACGGCACGAAGTCACGCCACCGTATCACCCTCAGGCCAACCCCGTCGAGAGGGTGAACCGTACGCTCACGGTGATGATCCGTTCGCTTATCGAGGAGAAGCACACGGAATGGGATGATAAGCTGAATGAGATCGTGTTTGGATACAACACCGTGCCACACGCGTCCACGGGTCGAAGTCCAGCCTTGCTGATGTATGGGAATCAGCCAAGGCCGCCCCTCGCAGCGCGACGCGAGCAAGAGCTCGCCGCCGAGGAGGCGCTACAAGAGCAGGCGCTGAACGACTGGCAGGATCGAATGACCGACCTGCAACGCCTGCGTGACGGAGCATACGAAAGCAGTAGGGAGGCGCAGAAGGCCCAAGCGCTGCGCTACGACAAGCGCCATAGGCCTGCGTCATATAAGGTAGGAGACCTCGTGATGAAGAGGAATCACGTGTTGTCCTCCGGCGCTGAGCAACGATCTGCAAAGCTAGCGCCGCCTTATGTTGGCCCATATAAGATTATAGAGGAGCGAGGGACCAACACCTACCGCTTAGTCGACGAACTGGGGCAAGAAGTAGACCTGGTCGCCGCCACGCAACTGAAGCCCTTCCACACGTCGCGTCAGGAAGGCGAAGAAGACGAAGAAGAAGACGACAGCGCTCAACCACCGAGGGATGCGAGCGACGGCGGAGTAGTACGCGACACTACTCCACGCGAGCGAAACACTGTCAGCGGACAGCATGCGTCGACGATAGACGCCGGCGTAGACACGCGTAACGCGAGCCGCGTAATCCCTCCCGACCCCAAACCCGCGAAGAAGCGAGGACGCCCACGAAAAGCGGTGTACACGGTTAGGCGTACAAGGGCAGCGAGCAATGCACCGACGCCCGCGCAGGCGTGCTCCGAAAAAAGAAAACGCGGTCACCCGAAAGGCTCGAAGAATAGGCCGAAAACGAACCCCGCGCCGACTTCGACATCCCCGTTGCGAACGCGCGGAACGAAAAAAGCGAACGCGGAGTAATGCCTATTCTTATGTCTCCCCAACAGATGGATCCGCAGACATTCGAGGCAATGATCCTCGCGTGTATCGCGCGGCTGCGCCAAGAGGAGGGAACCTCCTCGGCGCTGATCCGCGAGGTCATCGAGGGAGAAGACCCGTGGGCGGACGAGCCCGAAGATCTGGCGCCGCCGAGCGCCGAGGGTGCGGCGGCCCTGGTCCCCCGGACAACCCCAACACCCGAAACCGGTCGAGGCGAGGCGCGAAGCACCATCGCGCTAAGGCGCCCCCACGCGCCGCCTGCAACGGTGCAGGCGCCGCAAGAAGAGGTGACAGGGGTCAATCCACAGCACGCCCAGGAAAACGCCGAGAAGAGTGCCAAGGCGGCACACACAGTTTCCTGGTCGGATACGTCGGGCACCGCGTCGAAAGCTGAAACCCAGACGCCTGAAGAGGAGGCTGACACCGCGTGGAAGCGAGATCGCGCCTTTATCATGGACGCGATCGAGATATCGCTCCACGCGACAAGCGCCGTGCGCGAGGCGTGTAAACGCTACAGCGCCGGGATCAAGGCGCACGGCAAAGAATACCGCCGGCGCGCGGGAGAATGGGAGCGACTGCTTTCGGAGGAGCGTGCAGCACTCCGCGCGGCAGAGCGCGCGCGCAAGGA
This sequence comes from Muscidifurax raptorellus, assembly GCA_020010945.3. Classification (NCBI taxonomy): domain Eukaryota; kingdom Metazoa; phylum Arthropoda; class Insecta; order Hymenoptera; family Pteromalidae; genus Muscidifurax; species Muscidifurax raptorellus. The sequence continues at coordinate 2,379,981 of JAHUUD020000014.1, read as the reverse complement.
CGAGAGGACCCGGCGGCAGCGCGCCGAACAAAAGGCCGCCGAAGAAGAAAGGAGGAGGGAGGAGGCCCTCCTGGAAGTACGTCGGGCACAGGAAGCGCTCGAACGCGCCAAGGCGCGCGCACGGATGCGCGGCGCAATCCCTGGCGAGACAGCTAGGCCACCACGCGCGAGAAGCGCGTCACGCCCGCGCACCGCCACAGGGGCGATCAAGAAGGGACAGGAGAACCCCCACAGCCCGCACGGAGAGTCGCAGAGGAGTTGTTTCCTCTGCGGACTGCCGGGGGTCTCCAGGTCAAACAAGTGCCCCCGCGCGCAAGAGCACTGGCGCTACAAGAAGTAGCCGTTTTTTTTTTTGTTACCCTTAGGAAATAGTTTATTTTGGTAATAAAAAGGTAAAGAAGAATACCCACGCGTATTCAATAACAGACCCGAAGCCCACACCCATCCCCACGAACGGTACGCGGCGACGCCATGAGTAGAATCGACATCGGGACGATTAGCCGATTCTAGGGGGGGGTTGTAAGCGATTCAGCGGTTTGAATCGCGCGCGCAAGGTCATGCGCAGGGTCGCCGCGGTTCGGCGCGCAGACGCTGCGCGCGGCGCTCGCGACGCGACGCGTGCGCGATTGACAGATAGCTTCCGGCCTCGAGAGCAGCAACACGTGCTCGGAATTTATCGACCTTGCGATACCGCGCGAACGCGATCTACTGTGCCTCCGCTGTGCGCGAGTGTATCTGTGGAGTTGCAAGTGAAGGCGAGCGTGCGAGCGGAGTGATCCAGCGAGCCAGCGACGAACCTGTCGGTACGCCACCGACTCGCAGTCCACGCCGTGTAACTGAGGGAGGACGCTCCCGCCATTTTGCGCGCGCCGCACCACGCAGGAGCGGCGCTTAGCGAAATTGTAAGTACAATTATCTTTTGTCGCGCGTCAATTGTTATTGCGATCGAACTCGCCGCGAGCGAGTTATTATCGGTGTGCGTATCTGCCTTCTCGCGTCGCGCGTACGCAACATATATCACGGTTGTTAGCTCGTGTAATTCGAACTTGAATAAACAGACGTTCTCTTGCATCTAAGTGTTTACTTTTCGTTTGCTCCTAATGTCCTCACATTCCCGAGTACCCCGACAGCCTCCGCGGGTAAATCGCGTGCTTCGCGATTTACAGAATAGCTGACTAGCCGAGCAGCGTGTCACAGCGACACAGCAGCGGTAGGCTGCACAAGCGACGGCGCAGGCACCCGCCGTCGCATCAAGGAGAGTATCTCTCCGTTGAACGGGAAGAAGAGAATCTTCTCGCCGGAGTCGAGCCTCCAGCGCAGCGTTGGAGCCGTCGCATCGGCCTAAAACACCCCGTTACAACCGATAGCAGTAAAAGGTTATTTCCATATGATTTTGTAAATGGATTAGATAAGTTGACGACTACAAATTTGCCAGAAAGGAATGATTTTTATAATAAGCTAACCGATCCTCATATTGCTGAAGAAGACTATAAACATGCTCTTCAAGTTTGGAATAAGTTCAATATTAGAACGTTAGGAGAGTATTCAGATCTTTATCTGAAAACCGATGTTTTACTATTGGCTGACGTTTTCGAAAGGTTTCGAGAAACATCTCTTAAAGCCTATGATTAATGCCCTGCACACTTCTACAGGACTCCAGGACTAACATTTTCAGCAGCTTTTAAAATGACAAAGGTGGAATTGAAGCTTCTTACAGATATTGACATGCTAATGTTTATCGAATCGGGCATTCGAGGTAGAATAAGTCAGTGTTGTAATCGGTATGCCAAAGCGAACAATTCATATATATGGGTCCTTCATACGATAAGAATCAGAAAACAAAGACTCTCTTATATTATGATATTAACAACCTTTATGGGTGGGCAATGGTACAGCCTTTACCCAAACCTTATGTCGAAACCAACACCTCAAGTTTTCTTCCAAACAATCGAGACTCATGTTACTACTGATACAATAAAAAATGTGTGTGTTTTTATATATATTCAGCTTCACGTAATTCCTCAATAATCGATTGGATTTCGTTGGTATGATTATTATTTCCAGCAGTAAGCTCCACAATTAATAATCGGTGTCGCTCGACAAGCTCGTTTGGATCATCCCAGTAGACGAGATCTATAGAAGAATTTTTCTTAGCTATTTTATATTTTGGCAATAGTGCTCCTCCGATGGTTTTATTTTTTTTTACGATGAAAGCTACGGAACATTGGAGCTGAAACATTTTTGTATTTATTACTCCTTGATATTCGTATGGATTCATCTTTGCTATGTTTTTTCTTATGAGTATTTGTTGCTTCCAAGATCATACGATAATTTTCACGATCTGCTGAACTTAAAAGAAGCTCATCCGGATATATTTTGAAGCGTAATTCCATTAATCCATCTGTTTTAGGATAAGTTTTATTTCCAACTTTTAGTTCTTTATCAAAAAATTCAATTTCTGAATCACCAATCATATAAACTCCATTAACTTTCCTCACGCCGTATATATTATCGATTTTACTGCGGCTTTTATCTAGTAGTGACAAGAAGTCTTGAGTGGAATCACTTCTTTCATGGGCAGATTTAAATGATGAATTGGATAATGTATCTTTTATTGTATCAAATTCGTCACCACCATCAAAATCATCATTATATATGGCATTTGCATTATTATTAAGATCGTTTAGTATACTCGATTGATTAAATCTTAATCGTTTTTTTTCTTTCAATATTTTGTTCATGCTTGTATCCAATATTTTCTTAGAAGGATGCAAGCTTTCACTGTTCAAAACAGCCAGTTTCTCAAGTGCTGTGATGACTGGTCTCAATGTATCACCGACGACTTTTTCAAAATCACCTCTCTCCTGTTTTAATAAAGTATATTTTTTTATAGCCTCACGAGCCCGCAAGAGCTCTCTGAGAATATTCTTCTCTTTCTTGAAATCGGACATGTTTACGAGATGATGACTATAACTGTACTGCAAATTTGAGACTCATAATTCGTTTTTTATTGCAAAACAGTCAAATCCTTTTCTATATATACCCTCATTCATCGCTCTATCTTTATCAATAACAATGAATCCATAGTTATCCTTCTTCCAACATTCAGAACAAAGATTTCGAAATTCATTTAAAGTTAAATCGGTATTCACATGATCTTCATAGGTATGTTTAAGATTCACATCATCTTGACGATAAATTACTAACAAATTAACATTATCCCTAATGAGATGTTTTCCTATATGAGCATACGATTGACACAGATAGTAACTATCTACACTTTTATGTCTTCCCATGCAGAAAAATGCTCTGACGTTATCCTGCTTCTCACATGCCACATCATCAAAAATCATAATTGAATTCGGTCGAGTTTCATCTGGAGATACTACAGATTCATGCTCACTAAACGGAAAATATGATACTCCTTCAATCGGATCCAAGACTTTTTTGAGAAATTGATACTTTGGCTGATTCAAGGATTTAGAGTATACATACAAATTTTCAAATCTAAGACCATTTGGATTTGTAATTAGAGCCAATAAACTATTTGTTTTCCCACAGTTAGCTGGTCCACAGAATACTGCTCGTATACTATCTGGCAGTATTCATCGTGTCGCATCTTTCTCTTTTCTTTTCCAAAATCAAAATTCGATACAGGAAGTTTGACGTTCTGCTCGGTAAAATCCATGTTCACGTGTCAGAGTCAGATTCGACATTGAGCTTTAGAAATAAAATCACTCGTTTTATACTTTGATCGTCAGTTATGGCTCAACACTCGAAGAGAGATGATCGTTCACAAATCCAAGAAACAGCAGAAAGGTTATGGATTGCTTGATAAAGTAATCAATAACTTACCTATTGAAATGCATCTTCCTGGATATCAATACTGTGGACCCGGAACCAAATTGAATAAGCGTTTGAAAAGAGGTGATCCTGGAATTAATCAGCTTGATCAGGCATGCAAAGAACATTACATTGCTTACTCTGACAAAAATGGGGATCGGAAATCAGTTAATAAGAGCCTTGCTGATAGAGCTTGGCAACGCGTTAGAGCCAAGGATGCCAGTCTTGCTGAAAAAGCTTATGCTTTTGGTGTTACCAATGCTATGAAATTAAAAGAAAAAACTGGAATGGGACTAAAATTCAGTAAGTTAGTGAATGCAGCTAAAAAATCAATGATAGCCAGTAAATGTTCTCGCAAGGTTATTCAATCGGCCTTGAAGGGTGCACGTCAAGCTGTTAAGAGTGTAGGCGGAAAGAAAAAAGTTATCATTCCATGTGCTCTACCGCTTCCATCAATAATCGATGGAGTTCTTCCTTTTCTCATACCATTGTTCGCAGGACTTAGTGCAACCGGTGCTCTAGCAGAAGGTGCTGCTGGAATAGTTAAAGCAGTCAATAATGCTAAAGCTGCGCAAAAAGATCTTGAAGAAAGTAAGAGACATAACAAGACCATGGAAGCCATTGCTTTAGGCAAAGGTCTCCATCTCAAACCATATAAAACTGGGATGGGTTTATTTATGAAACCTCATGTCGTCGGTGGTGGTAATCATGTCAATAGAAAAAAAAACTTCGATTTAACTTTGCCAAATCGTCCACTGACTGACTGCGATCTAAAAAAATATGCTCATATGATGAAAATCTCTGATTTTCGAGGTATTTTTATGATAAATAATCTGCCCGCCGATGGTCCATGGTATAATGAGTTGTGAACTTGGATGACTTTTAAAATAGCGGCACACACTGGGTTTGTTATCGCAATCATGGATCTGATGTACTTTATTTTGATAGTTTTGGCGATCTCAAACCTTCCAAAGATCTTATATCATATTTTAACGTGGAAGAAGTGAAATACAACTATAAAAAATATCAATATTTTGACTCATTCATATGTGGCCATCTTTGTCTTTATTTCTTAGCTGGAAGACTATAAAAGATGTGCTCACAGACGAATGAAATCATTTCCTTCCGATCAGTTATGGAAGACAGCTTTACTCTGAGTCTGTCGGGAAACTCATCTATCTTAGAAGCGCAATATTTTCCTTCGATTGTACTACCACAGTGTAAGAGTTTAGTAAATCGGCCGTCTCCTTGGCTTTGCTCCTGGCATTCTCAAAGAAAACATTCAACACAGCTCTGATTTACCTGTAAAAATATTGAGAATCAACGCACTCAGAGTAGAGTGCAACATTACATCTGGTGCTTACATTAATAACAAAAAAGTTCACACAATCCGTGAGTTCTTTCCCAGAGTGCATCCAGGATATAAAATCATAGAAGTTCCGTCTCATGTCATATATCTACCAGTCAGTGTCAAGTGCATAGATCATCTCCAAATCCAAATCGTAGATCAGGATGTAAATTTAGTGAATTTTCGAAGAGAGGAAATTACTATTAGACTTTACATCAAATTCGTATAATGGGCATCGTTTAAAATCCTAGAGTATATATAAGTCAGCCATCATGGCGAGCAGGCATCAGTCGAGCAAAGAAACTCAAACCGTTAACACGTCAGAGCATTCAGTTTCTGAAAAGCCTAGGACTAAAATTTCGTGGAAAAAATTCACGTGTATAATTCTCTGCTGCTTCCAGAAAAATGGACGAAATTCTAAGCATTCAATCAGGTGTCGTTTTCGATGAGTCTATTGCTCATTACGAGGTTCGCGTACATCAACCATACTCATCATCAAGCTTTGATAATAATGATGAAATTCGAATTTCTATCCAACATCAAAATCTATATCTCTTGCCATCACGTAGCTCTATCCATATATGTGGAAAATTAGAAATAGAGCATACAGGAGGACCACTAGAAAAAACTAAATTTGTCAACAATGCTATTTGTCATATGTTTGATGAAATTCGTTATGAGATTAATGGCGTGGAGATTGATAAAAGTAAAAATGTCGGTCTGAGCAGTCTTATGAAAGGATGGATTTCATTTAATTCAAATCAGAGTCGTATGCTGGAGAATGCAGGCTGGCTTGGTGTCGAAGAAGATATCAAAACTTTTGTTGATGCCCAGGGCAACTTTGACGTTTCCATTCCTCTTAGTATGATCTTAGGTTTTGCAGAAGATTATAAAAAAATTGTAGTTAGTATAAAGCATGAACTCATTCTCACAAGATCGAGAACTGAAAAGAATGCAATACTTCAAGAAGCTATTACAAGAGACAATACATCTTTCTTTGAAGGTTATAATGTGTCTGTTTGATCATTGTGACATTAGTAACGTGAAACTTTTCTTGAATTCACAATATTATCCATATAACAATATGAATCTCGACATATCTAAGAATCAGTTTGCTATTCTCTATGATATGTACGCTAATTTTCAAAAATCCTATTATGGGACACATCCGCAACCGCTGCTAATAAAGTCCTCGTTTCTCAGTTTCGCACCACTTGTAGTTATTGACTGTTCACGACAAAACGAATCTCTCAAGAGCGATCCTGTCGATGTACGTCTAGAGTTTGAAGCTAAAAAAGATTTTCCTGCTAACACTTCAGCTTACTGTTTGATCTTACACGATCACATCGTTCAGTACAATCCTCTTAGTGGGGATATCAAGAAGCTTGTCTAATCAGTATAAAAAAAAAATATTCAGTGCAAGATGGGGTATGCAGTAGACATGACTGGTTTCAAGCAAACGGAAGGAGATTATATTTTAAAGGAATTAGCAATCATTCCTCTGAACGAAAGTAGTGATCCTATTATTCTTTTATTCAAAAACGCCTTTTCATGGACAAGACTGTCTGATAAAATGAAAAGCGAAAATAATTGGCTCAAACATAATTACCATGGGATACCTTGGAAAACGGATGGGTTTGACTACTCACAGATTGGAAACATACTTCGTGATGCTTTACATGATGCTAGTAATATTTTTGTCTTGGGTAAATTAAAACAGAAATGGTTGCAAAGATTCCAATTTCCTGTTTACAACATTCAACAATATGGCTATCCAACAAAACCATCTTTCAAGTGCGTTACAGTATGCACAAACCATAATCCTATCTATAAGACCACATGTGCACCTCATACTGTCAAACTCATAAAATTATTCCGACAATTGCAAACAAAAAATTGAAAAAGAGAAAAGAAAAAAGAAAAAAGTAGAAAACACTATAGGCATCCTGGTTCTCTAAAACGTGTTTAAAAAAGGCTATACACCGAACTGGTCTACTGAAATTTTTAAAATAACTCGAGTTGCAAAAACTAATCCGGTAACTCATCACCTTAAAGATTATTATGATAAACCCGTGTATGGCGGCTTTTATAAAACGGAAATTCAAAAAACTAAGCATCCAGAAATTTATTTAGTAGAAAAAGTTTTAAAGAGAAATGGTAAACGAGTGTATGTTAAATGGTTAGGTTTCAGCAACGAGCATAATAGTTGGATTGATAAAAATGAGATTCTTTAAATAAGCTAAATCTATATGAACAAAATAACAATGTATTTTCCAAATATAATTATGAGAATCATAGTGGTAGTAAATAAAAGATAAAGTGATCATATTATGTTTAATTATACATTTTTATTATACATTCATGTATTACTATTATTATGTACAAGTTTTAATATAAAAATAATAAATGGATTATAAAAAAGCAATTTGTGTATTACATCATTTTCCTCGCCTTTAGCCAATAGTATCGAACTTATAAGAAGTTCCATCCTGATATACTATAAATAAACTGCTTATTTGCAGTGTTGGAAAAATTCTTGATCTTTTAGGATTGCTGATTAAAATCTTCTCTGGCAAGATGATCTGGAAGCTCTCATCGAGCTCAGCAACTACCTTCGGACCTATCTGGTTTTTACTTCTTTAAGTGATGTCACCATGTACTGATGATTTTTCTCTAAGTCCGTAACTTTCTTCCTGGGCAGGAATTCTTGCCCAGCAATCTTGTTGAGAGCAGATAGATCCATTATGAAAAATCAAATAAGATTATTTTTGTTAGAGAAATATATTTTGACAGAGAAATCATTTTGCTAACAATGAACTATGAAACTTACTTAGAAAAGTAGAATAGTCTTGGTTTCTTTGCAAGAGGTTGACTGTTCTCGAGCTTTTCGATTGCTCGAATATGCTCCTTATCATGGTCCGTCCCTAGATATAGCTCATTTCCTACCACAATATCTGCTCCTTCCATTGCCTCCTCCTGTAAGATATCTTTTTTATTTTCTTGATTGTATCTATTTTCATCCAATGATGGATCCCAGTCGTGCATAATCTCCTCCATCACATCGTATTCAATCCTGATTTGTTCACTTTCATCTCCTCTATCACCTTCCCCTTCTCTTTCTCGTCCTATAGCATTACTATGGACCACATCATATCCCCTCTCCACCACTATCCCCCTCCTCTCTTTCTTGGCTTCCATTCTCATTCATTTTATTCTCTAATTCGCCCTCTATTTGCACTGTAGCTTGCGCCATCTCTTCCTCCATAATTCTATAATGACCCCATGGCAAAGTATTTGTACTGTGTGACAATAAAAATCTTTTGTCATCATGAGGACTTGAAGCCATTTTACTTTGTTTACTGTATGCACTATATACAACTTAGAACGAATGTTGCACTCTTCACGTTGAACAATAATGAGATCCTCGAGACATTTTCCATTTTCGTTTCCGCTCTTGTTCGATACACTTTCCATATACAGTGTTAATTAACAATTTGTAGAAAAGTTTTTCAAACTCATTCTTTGCCTGCTTTCTCTTCTCTGTATTGAATTCAACATATGGTTAGGGTAAAGGCTGTACCATTGCCCACCCATAAAGGTTGTTAATATCATAATATAAGAGAGTCTTTGTTTTCTGATTCTTATCGTATGAAGGACCCATATATATGAATTGTTCGCTTTGGCATACCGATTACAACACTGACTTATTCTACCTCGAATGCCCGATTCGATAAACATTAGCATGTCAATATCTGTAAGAAGCTTCAATTCCACCTTTGTCATTTTAAAAGCTGCTGAAAATGTTAGTCCTGGAGTCCTGTAGAAGTGTGCAGGGCATTAATCATAGGCTTTAAGAGATGTTTCTCGAAACCTTTCGAAAACGTCAGCCAATAGTAAAACATCGGTTTTCAGATAAAGATCTGAATACTCTCCTAACGTTCTAATATTGAACTTATTCCAAACTTGAAGAGCATGTTTATAGTCTTCTTCAGCAATATGAGGATCGGTTAGCTTATTATAAAAATCATTCCTTTCTGGCAAATTTGCAGTCGTCAACTTATCTAATCCATTTACAAAATCATATGGAAATACACCTTTTACTGCTATCGGTACATATTCCAGCAATATCTGTAGCTTACTGTTTCTCAGTCGAAAAACAGCTGACGCTAGAAGGTGTATGCATCTGCGTGGGATAGTTTGTTTACCTATCCCAGAGAATCACCTGTGCGAGGGTCGCCGTCTTCTACCTACACCAAGCTCGTATGGAAAGCAAAAGCGATTGTACCTGCGCTATCTGAACCAAATCAAATATCTGTGCGAGGGTCGCCATCCTCTACCTGCGCGAGGATCGCAATAAATTTCTAGCTGCTATGGGAAAACACAAGATTTTTTTCTTCTTAGAAAAGCTACCAATGATCAGTGCAGGTGCTCTAGAGTAGGCGTAAAAAAGAGACACCTATACGGATACGCAACCGTTGCTTGGAAAGAAGGAATACGGAAAATGAGGGTCATGAACCCACCACAAAATTTTTTTTGGGACGCGGAGAAGGGAAAATTTGGGACTTATACACACTACGGTTACTGGCTCACTTTGAGAGGGGGGCGAATTCTCGATCGTTAGGAGAGGAAAGAGAGGGATCGATAATTCCTCTATCTAAAATACACAGCTCGGATTCTGGCTCACATTGAGAGAGGAGGGGGTAAGCCAGAATCCGCATGAGCTAGTATGCCTATAGCCTATCTACTCCAAGAAAATGTATATGTACGTATTCTATTACTTTTATGTAAACTTTTACAATAAATAAGACGTTTGAATCAAATAAGCCTTAAATAAAAATTTTTATTTTTCAGACGTTTTCTTTTCCTTGGATGAGGAGGATGCTAACCAGCCTGAAGAATATTCAACAAAATACTCAAGCACGCAACAGGAAATTCCAGTGGTCGAAGACGTGCAACTTGATTCGCCGTTTGAGGAGGGGCATCGGTTCGAGACACCTGAATCCATGCTTCAGTGCGAAGTAGTATACAATGAAAGTAATTTTTATTTATTTACTTAATTTAGAGAGATACGTTAAAATTCGTAAATAGCAATCATCTAACCTCTAATTCATTCCATTAGATAACATGCCTATTCTACACATTCCGGATATAGGATCATTTAAAACTGAAGAAGCAGAAAACTATTTAAATGCAATTAGCCAGAGAGAACCATAAATCTGTTTTATTTATGATTTTTATATCAAAGAAATTGTTTTTCATTTTAAGAAATTGTGGTTGTATCCTGTTTAAAAAAAAGATAAATATGAAATTTGCCATACAAATTTAATTTATTCTATCCCGTACTTTATTTCATCCTTATTTTAATTATCATACAAAAAAAATCAGTTACATCAAACCTTATTTGAATGTTTCTATAAACATGAATTTTTACGTTATTGTTCTTTTTTTATAAATTACATATTTAGCTCTTCTGTTCACATATAAAAAGCGAGCAAACAATAAAATTATTTAAAATACTTTAGGAACTCAAAAGTTATAAATAAAATAAAAATTTAGGGAATATTAAATTTTTAGAACAGCAAGCTGTTGTTAAAGTCGGATTCGGCATGGGAGGTGACGAAGATTCCAGCGAAGACGGCGACGAAGAGGGTTTTGTAGAAGTAAGACCACCGGGCGAACGGTTTAATATCCAAGATTTCGTACTACAGGTATAAAAACGCAGATTTCATTTAGATTTCCTGAAAATTCTAACGAAAATCCTATTCTATGGTTGCAAGGGGCTTTGCGAGATATAAATACTTATCTCACAAATGGATGCTCTGGTAACGATATTATAAGATATACGTTAGAAAATTCATCATTAACGCGAGGTAATATTTGTATGTCGTTTATGCCAGTCGATAAGTATAATTTTTTACATTTATTAGAACTCATTCACAAAATCACCCAGAGTAATGCTGGATTTTCCCCCACTAGGAGTTGTTACCTTGTCGTGTGCTCCGAAAGGAGCCGGTGTGGGGGCTCGTCCGGGGGCCTATGCGACCGTCCTGTAGCCGGGCCGGGAAGTGATGGTGCAACGAACGTGGATAGTTGGGGCGGCGGGGGGGGGGGGGGGGGGGGGTCGTCGGTCGATACGACGATGTCGGCTCGTCGCCTCTTCGAGCTATTAGTAGAACGCGCCCGAGGCGTGGAATCTCAGTAAAATGGGCTCTTCCCGTCGGGCTCTCCCCGGGTCGGGTCCGGAGCTCGTGGTTCTCGAGAACGGTCGGGCGGACCTCCCGGACGCTAAGGACAACTCTCCATTGCATTCGGAAGGAGGCGTAATGGGCACTACATCCAACCCTCAATCCCATTGTGTGAGAAACTGTGCATAGAGGACTGGTTGGACACGGAGTCCAGTGGTCGTAAACGTTGCCCTCGAGATACCAGGCGCCCTCCCGAGGTGCGAAAGCCTTCCCGCTGCAAGCGGGGCTCTGCAGCGGGTAACCTCTATTTCCCTAGCTACTCGTGGGAACAAAATGGAACTACATACACAAATTGAAGACGAAGGGAAGAACTCTGACACCCAACCGGCACAGACTGGGGACGACGAACTGGGCAGAACCGTTTCACAGAAACAGGTGAACCCAGGGGCTCCTGACCCACTGAACCGGATGGAGGTGGAGGCAGCCGTAATGGTGAACTTGGCAACGGATGAACCAGCGGCAGGGGGCTCCAAGGATTCCCCCAAAACTGCCACCCGGCAGAAGAAACGTCAACCGGGAGCTCGTGAACGCAGGGCCTGGAACGCCCAAAAGGTGATAGAAGGCACAAGCGGGAACACCCCGGTCGAAAACAAGAAAAGACCGAGGACCGCAGCGAACACCCCCCCGGAAGGGCAGAAGGCCCCCAAGAAACCGAGGGAAAGGGAAGCTGTGGTACAGACGCTGTCACTGGCGCAGAGGACCGACCCCTTGACGATGGTCATCGTCGAAGAGGGATACCCTAAGGCGCTTATATCCTATGAAAAATTTAAGCGCTTTAGGAACGCGATGAGGGAAGAGGTGGATAAAATCCCCTCCGAACTGCCGCTACCCCGCTTCGAGGAGTCCTTCTGCAAGGGGGGGGGGCATTGTGATGGTGGCAACCGACCAGTGTGCCAGAACCTGGGCAGCATCCTGCATCCCTAGGCTGGACATTTGGGTGGGAGGGAGCAAATATCAAAGTGGGAGGGTTGAACTCCTGCAGAAGGTAGTCAGGACCGTGGTCTGGATTCCTGGGAAACCAGAAGAGGCAGTAGCGATACTGGCAAGGCTGCAGAGGTACAACCCCACCCTAAAAACAGGGGTGTGGAGGATTTTGAACGCCGAGAAGAAATCTAGTGAGGAGGCCGAAGGCACCTTACTAGTACTGGGCATTCCCGAAAGTGGAATAAAAACGCTTTCGGTGATGGACAATAAAGCCTACTACGATATCAAGAAGGTGAGCTTCAAATACTCCCAGACCGAATCGCAGTAGTGAATACCAAGCGTTAGGGGAGCTGTTGCTGTCAATCATGGCTTCGACAGACATTCCAGTAACGCAGATTAACTTGCACCGCAGCAAGGACGCCTCGGCGGTATTAACCAGGCATTTGGCAGCGGTGCACACAGCCATAGCACTAATACAAGAGCATTGGTGTTACAGAGGAACGATCAGAGGACTTGGAAAGGCAGGCAAGGTCATCAAGGGCCCAAGCAACGAAAGAACAAGGGCGTGCATCGTGACGAAAGGTCTGGAGACGACCAAAGCTCTACTCAAGAAAGCAGTTAGGAGCAACGATAACCAGAAATGGATAACCTGGAGAAGTAAACAGAAGGAATACCGCCACGCAGTAAGGAAAGCCCAGACTGAAAGCTGGAGAGAGTACTGCAGTAGCGTGGAAGCTGGTAAAGAAGCGGCTAGGCTTAACAAGATCCTAGCCCGCAATCCCGAAGCCTGGTTGGGGGCGGTTAAACTCCCAACTGGCAAGTATGCGGAATCGGACGAGGAGACGATCCAATCGCTCACCGTTAGGACGGTGATACACCTGTACAAGTCACTAACTGGATAAGATACACCGGAATGGGGCATACCACCTGACACCTTTCACCCTGATGGATAAGTAATACAGGAATGGTACATACCACCTGATACGCTGATCCTCAAAGGACGGAACTAGACTGGTGCAACCACTAGTTAACTACCGGGGATGCAAAGGGCGTAAGTCTAGGCATCAGGACCTAATGGTCCACCCAGACCAATAATAATAATAATGATAATAATAATAATAATAATAATAATAATAATGCTGGATTTGATGTTCGAGAGCCAATGAATTTAAGTGCATATGTTGTACGTCCATTGGCAGGCGGAGCGCGAAAAAAATTTAATGTATGAAATGCGTATGAAAATATTTTTAAAAGATCCATTTTAAATATTTTAAACAACGATAATTTATGTTTCCCGTGCTCTGTGGTTGTACCGCGCGTATATGCAGAAAGAGGTGATATTCGTGTTGGGGCTCTGCAGAAAAAATGGGATAGCATTAGACGAGCGAGAGGCTTGTTACAGAAACGCCTCGCAGAAGAGCTCGTACATAAAGCTCAAGTTCGTATACCTACTAATGGATATCGGATTCGTGAAATAAGATTGTTTCAAAATTATCTGGCTTTAGAATCAATAGCTATAGTAGTATATAAATTTCGCACTCTAGGAAAAGGTAAGGAACCTATTTTTGATAAGACATCAGAAGTGTTAACATTGAAAGGTGAGATTTTATATACTTTAAGAATATTGTACTATAGTAAGAGAAACCCTTTTCAACCTATTTTAAATATTCTCAACGCATGTGGTAGTCAGGGGTTTTGTATTCCGTATAACAAGTCGTATAAAAACGAACGAGAGCATAGATGTTCTTTCAACTGAAAATCTTGCTGGAGAAAACCTATGTGTGAAAGTAGCTTACGTATAAATTGTAATGATTGTTTGCAAACTTTTGAAAATCAGAATTATTATGACCACCATAAGAAAGAAGGATGATATGTCTCTATAAAACACATGAAACTCAGCGTTTGCAAAAGCGTTTTTCTTTGTACAAATTGTTTAATAAATGTTAAAGGTAGAGAAAAAATTGAGAACATCGTTGCGGCTATTTATATTGTAACATTTGCAGATGCTATAAAGAATACTATCATTTTTGACAAGCCTATTTCAGGAACCGATAGAGACTTTACGCACGTCCCTGCGTTATGTGTTGCGCAGCAGGTTTGTACTGATTGTCTAGATAATAATAATTTGAATGAAAATTTCGATACATGCGGAATCCGACAATTTATTTTTCAGAATAATCTTGTTAAGGAATTTGTTAATTTTACAATTCGGGAAACCTCGAACTTCTAGCGTATAATATATATCGCGCATAACGCAAAAGGATTTGATGCACAATTTATTTTAAAATACATAATAAACGAAAAATTATACGATTCCCCGTCAATTATAATGAACGGTACAAAAATAATCAGCATGAAAATTGGCCGAACTTCGTTTTTAGATAGTTTAAATTATCTACCAATGCCTCTCAATGCACTCCCCCCAAAAGCTTTCGGAATACCGGATTTGACTAAAGAGATTTTCCCGCATATATTTAACACAATACAAAATCAATCATACGCTGGTCCATTACCTGATGTACATTATTATTCACCAGACACAATGTCCAGGGAGAATAGAGTTAAATTTTTGAAATGGCATGAAGAGACTTCTAACTCAGGAAATCAATTCAACTTTTAAAAAGAAATTCTAGCGTACTGTAAATCAGATGTTGACATCTTAAGAAAAGCGTGTTTGAAATTTCGGGAATTACTTATAAAAACAGGCGACACAGATCCTTTTTTAGAATGTGTCACCATAGCATCATTGCGTATGAAAGTTTTCCGGAAAAAGTTTTTACAACCGTCCTTTATAGGTATCTTACCTCCTCATGGATATCGACTACGTAATAATCAATCAAAAAAAGCCATAGAATAGCTTTCGTGGGAACAGAATTTCAGAAATGCACAAATTGAACACGAGTTCAAGGGACGTCAATTTAAAATTCGGGAAGGGATAATTGTAGATGGTTATTTAGAAACAGATGATGCAAAGTACGTATTTCAATTTCACGGGTGCTGTTGGCACGGGTGCCCGAGGTGTTACCGTATAATTCGTGATAAAAAATTAAAGAGTTGGTATACGCTAGATGCACGTTTAGCTCGAAGGGAAGTTACTTCAGCTAAAATTAAAAGTTTCAAATATGAGTTGATAGAGAAATGGGAATACGATTTCGATCGGGAGAGACAGAGTAATTCTTAGATCGATGCGTTTTTAACTAACCTTTAAGAGCACGCTATTATTTTTATGGAGGTCGGACAGAAAACTTCGTAAAATTGTGCGAAACAAAAGAATGTGAAAAAATTAAATATGTCGATATCTGCTCGCTTTATCCATATGTTTGTAAATACGGCAAATTTCCGACTTATGACACGAGCATCGAACGATATTTTATGGTACTGACTAGCATAAATCCTCTGTCACGCCTATCCATGGCATTAGCAATCTATTTTGGCATTGTGAGGTTAGCGCACGAGCGTAGCGAGTGTGAAGAGCACGGTGCCACAATGGACTACTTATGCCACGAATAGGCGTGACATAAGTGAGGATTTATGCCACGCAGTGCTATAAAATATTTTCCTGATAATAATATTACAAATTTTACGGTGCGGCTACCTTATGAGATTCAACTGCAAGGATCGTGGAAGGTAGCTCTTGTTGAAATTCTGTGTCAAGGGACATTACTACACATTTCAAATCGCATGGAAAGCAATCGGATGTGTATCTTAAGGAGTAATACCACTCTAGAGGCCAAAAAAGGTGTAATTTTGCAGATTTTTCATGGGATTATGGGGAAAGGGATTGTATTGAAATTTACAGGGTTTATTTAACATATATTAAAGTATAAAAATTTTTTATTATCGATTTTGTGTAAAATGGCGGCGCCACAGTGTATCTCCGATACAAGGTTTTTTTGAAGACTCGGGCGTACCCATTCTTCGGCAACCCTGAGAGCTGGAACAAAAATCCAAAAATTTTTTTAAACTACATACTAATAGCTATCGGAGTACGTAAGATTTTTCTTTTTTTCAATTTTTGTAGAAACTGTGCATATTGAACAAAAAGTATGAATTTTCGACTAAAAAAGAAGCAGTAAATTGTTAATAAAACAAGTGATTTTTAAAATATCAAAAAACGGCTACGTACTTCGGAGGAGAATATATATATGAAGCTACTGTAAAAATTTGAAGTCGATCCATGCAATAGATTTGAAGCTACGAGTACGCCCGATTTGTAAAAACAGTTTCGAGAAAAACGCGTTTAAAGTTTTCGTAACATTGAAACCGTTGAAATTTTTGTTTACCTCTAGCCTGCGCCGTACATCTGGCCATCTCCGTTGATATCGGACTCTTCCTCTTCCTTCCTTGCAGATTTTATGGAAATCCGGGCCTCTCTGCCATCGTTCGACAACGATCGCTCGGAAAATTTGATGCGACGAGCGTCCGCCTCCACGCAAAAATTGTAGCAATTCGGTCCGATCGTGAAGCCCAGGTGTTCTGTCAGCTTCCATACACTGGACAATCCATCGTTGTAGATACTTTATATACTGTAGTATCAAGCACATGTTTGCCGCTGGAAAATGATTTTGGAGCCATGGACCAGACCGTTGCATTAAAACTTTCGTTGCTATTTTGCGTGAAGCCGCCTAAGCAACGAATAAACAATTCATCTCGGCTGAGTTCTTCGTACAATGGCAAAATCGTTTTATAAAACTCTTGAGAAAGAGCCGGCTTATGCGTAAAGTCCTGCCAAGTCGCTGGAGCTTTTTGCCAAGCGCACCATGAATTCTCTCCGGGCGGGCATCTTTCGTGCCTCGGTTGATCGTCGGTCGATAATTTATGGTCCAGCGTTGCGCCGATTTCATTTCGCATTTTTTCTACAGAATCGTCATTCCTACGAATTGCTAATCCGTAGTAAATTGCCAACTCGTCTATGAGCTTACCAGTAAGCTTGCCTTTTATCCAAGTCCTTTTGTTTGCTTCTTCAAATTACGGAGACGAGAGCCCATCCACGCACGCGCACACAGACGCACTTCTATAGGTTGTTAGTACACCCTGGTGGACTTCTCATAAATTCAGCTGTCGGTGCGCGCTCCAAGGCGTTGCCTCAGATTTAAGAATTAGACCCTTTCCACATTGAATTTCAATATAAAACCAATTGGATATGTTTTTTAAAGACCTTAAGTATACTTTAAGAAAAAAAAATCGAATTTTTGAACTCAAAAAAATTATCATTAAATAGTGACACTTTATCAAATTATTTACGTTCTCCAACAAAAGAAATAAATACCAAATGGATATAGAAGAGACAGATTTAAACTCAAGTGTAAATCTAGCTATTGTTCACGGAAATTACGATAATTTACATGATATGATAAACGAAATAAATAGGCTATCCTATATAAAAGATCATTTAATTTTTTAAATAACTGCTACAGGGTTTATAAAAGTAACGAAAAAATGCAAAGAGAATGTAAGTCATAACATTGAAATGTCTGAATATATAAGAAAGATTTTAGGATCAACATCTAGAGAACCGATTTGTGTAAATAGTGAGAAACCTAATTATATTTTCAATTATCCAGCTGCAATGAAAAACGGTTTATCATCTATGATACATGTATATTCAGACATATGCGACCCCTACATTACCGGCGACTCGCAAACACCTCTACTAAGAACTTTTCCATTAGATAGAGATACGTATGATTTTGGATCGAACATATCTAAAGAATTTGCATGGTTAAATTACATACCTATACAGCGCACTGAATTTAGCACGATTGAAATCAATATAAGAGACCAGCACAGTAATATTATTCCATTCGAGTACGGGACGCTCACAGTAGCGCTACACTTTAAAAAAGTATATCAATAAGGGCTTTTACTCATTGCGACGCGTATTTCGATGCACAAGTGGGGCGTGGTAACGATTTACCTGACGAGATGAAAACTGTATTTCCTGAAAAAAAATGACAAAGAGGCTGTGGCATCGGAGGATATTTAAGAGGGATATATAGAAGTATTTTACCACTTTTGAAAAAAGGGTCACGCGAGGTTGGTAAAGAAGCTGCACGCGCTAGATTTAACGTTATCAAGGATATTGCGCATAACAAGACATCTATTAAAGATGCATTTAAGCGTTGAATATAAGAATCTGGACATAATTTGAATAGGAAAGCTGAGGAGCGATTGGATCAATTATTGAACGATCGACAATATAAGAATGTTAAATCTTCGCGAGATCCTCATTCGACTGTCAGCAGTGGTGACGAACAGTCAGAAAGCGAGGACGAAAGAAAAAATTGAAAGAAAGTTAAAATTAAAACTGTAAAAAATAAAAAAGCATTAAATATGTAGCAGTTAAAAAGAAGAAAAAACTCTTGTGAATGCTTAAAAGAAGACCTGTCTCTTTTTACTATTCCACCAACACAAACTACAATTGAAAGTTCGCAATGGGTGTATTATAAATTAATATCATCTCTCTCGAATGATTTGCCTATAGAATTTGTCTTCCCAGGTTCTGGCGAAGAATACATAGATTTAGCACATACTATGCTACATTTACGTGTAAAAATAAAAAATACATCTGGAGAAAAATTAACCGATGGGAAGTATAAAGTCGGGCTAAAGAATAATGTTTTCCATTCGATGTTCAACCAAGTAGAAGTTTCATTTAATCAGAAATTAGTCACTCCTGCTAATAATGCATACGCATATAGAGCATATATCTAGACGTTGCTAAACTACGATGCTGAAGCTAAGAATTCTCATCTTTCAAGCTGTCTTTGGTATGACGATAAACCAGGATTCATGGACGAGATCTCTGACAGTAATTTAGGCTTCAAAAAAAGGAGCTCTTTAATGGAAAAAGAAAAATGCGTGGATATGCAAGGTCATCTTCATACAGATATTCTTAATCAGGAGAAATATCTTCTTAATGGTATTGAACTTCCAGTAAAACTTATAAGATCAAGAGGTTCATTCTGCCTAATGGAGAGCGGGAGTAGTGGGCATTCAGTCAATATAGTAGAAGCGACTTTACTTATTCGAAGAACGAAAATAAATCTGGGTATTCTGTTAGCTCATACGAAAGCTTTATCAAAAGCAACAGCAAAATATCCGTTGACTCGTGTTGAAGTTAAAACTGTTACTATGCGAGGTGTCGTACTCGGAGAAACGCTGGACAATATTATACTTGGTCAGCTACCAAAGCGAATCATAGTAGGATTCGTAGATAACAAAGCTATTAACGGCGATAAAAAATACAATCCATTGAATTTTACACATTATAATATAAATTTCTTTTCTCTTTATATCGACGGCACACAAATACCCTCGAAACCTCTGCAACCGAATTTCAAAAAGAATTTTATTCAGGTACCGGAATTCATTTTTCGAATCAGGGAAACAACATTACAAGAGAAATAGTACTACACATTGGAACTTAGTAAAACAGGGAAGTATGAGGATAGAAGTTTGATTTGCTGAACCATTACGAGAAGCAGGCAGCATATGCAGCAGGAGCCCACTATGGTATTTATTATAAATGTATTTATTATAAATGTATATTTTACCCAAGTATTATATTTTTATTACCACTAACTTATATTTGTTATTTAATTTCTGTAAGATGGTTTTTACTAATAAAATTAGCTTTACTACCCGTTTATCCAATAAAATAAATAAATAAATATAATTTAGTTCCCTCTTAAATGCAAATTCTTATTACCACTAACTTATATTTATTATTTAATTTCTGTAAGAGGGTTTTTACTAATAAAATTAGCTTGACTACCGTTATCTTTAGCTTTACCCGTTTATCTAATAAAATAAATAAATAAATATAATTTAGTTCCCTCTTAAATGCAAATTTTTTATTTTATTTTTTGCAGAGCTGGGATAACCGTCTCTGTCAAATGTGAGGTTATGGATATGTAGTAAACTGAAAGTACAAGAATAATGCTTTGTCTACGTGACAAAAAAAAGATAAGTATTATTAACTAAGTTAAGTGTGATAAGTACAGTGTACTTAAATTTCTAATTTGTGTTTTTTTGGATTTCAGCTCATACAACAACAAAAGAGCGGTTCAACCCCAGCCAACAGTGGAATAATGGTGCCAACTAGAGGATACGCTTGTCTAATGCATTGGAAAGAGGAGATAAGATTCCGAATATATTAGATAAGTATTGATTACAGCTAACATAATTGGAATCTTAATTGTTAAATATCTCATAATATTGTTTTTCTGAATTTTAAGTTTAATCTAATTGATTTACATTCATTATTCATTAAATTTGTTTGAGTTTGAGTAATATTTTCGCACTTAATATTCGCTACGCTGTTTATTATCCCTTTATTTTCCTTACTGATTAGACCTGCCACTCGCCGCGGGGGGCATCTCGGTATGGCGTATATAGGAACGCCCGTAAAATCTAACGTTTCTGCCATTATCTGTTCGTTAATTCGTTCTGTGGTGCTGCTATCGGCTAGGTTTATTGTTGTCAGTATTTTAATTTGCAAAGGGGCACGCGGGACTGTAGATGTAGATAAGGCATGTGTCTGCCTTGCGTTATCTGTGTGGTATAAGACTGTATGGTTATCTTGCAAATGTTGCATTCTATATAGTTTGTTAGTTCGACGGTTGGTCGACTGGTTCTTGTTATGATTGTTGCGTATAGGTTGCGTATTATTGGTTTGGGGCATATTGCGAAACAATCGGGGCATACTTCTGATATCCCGCATTCATAATGTATGCGCTCTGTGTTGCGAATTATCTACATTTTTTTTGTTTTACTCCAAGATATGTGCTACTTCTGCCTCCAGTAATGGTTCTTTAATTTTCGTGTATAACTGAATGCAGGTGATGCAGTTTCGGCTTTCA
Source organism: Muscidifurax raptorellus (assembly GCA_020010945.3). NCBI lineage: Eukaryota > Metazoa > Arthropoda > Insecta > Hymenoptera > Pteromalidae > Muscidifurax > Muscidifurax raptorellus. The sequence goes on along the minus strand of JAHUUD020000014.1, from coordinate 2,358,757 downwards.
TTACTGAACAATAGTGTGGTTTTGCATACTTGGCAGCGTGTCGATATTTTAACGTTTGGTTGAATCAATACGTATAGATGTCTTTCTCGTGAGATCGACTTAGGGGGTCTGTGACTTTTGATTCGAAGCAGTTTTCGCAATAGATTAATATGTTGTATTCGTCTACGTAAATAATCTTGGGCGCTCGAGTGCGTCAGTAGCACTTCCTGTTGGCTAAGCGTAAACTAGCAAGTTCCTTGAGGCTAGCTGTGATTTCCATATATGCTAAAAGGAGATCTATAGTTAGTTCGTGCGATTTTCTTAGATATCTTGTGCTATACTAGTTATCTGTGCAAAATACGTGTAAAATGTGCATAGACTCAGTATGGCGTTACCCGTGGAAAAAGTATGGTCCATGATATGAATATTTCGAAAAATTTTGTATGCATGCGCGAGGTGCTCCATAAGAAGCCAACAAAGTGATATATTTGCTCGGTATGGCGTTACCCGTGTAAGAAGTATGGACAATGATTTAGAATAATTGAATATTTTGAATATTTTTCTTTTGATGCTCTACTGCGTACAACATTTATTAAAAATATTCTAAATTTTCGACCTTTCTTCTTCCACGGGTGAAACGAGACTGAGCAAATATACCGCGATTCAGGCTATTTTCGCAATATCTCCCTCATTCAAACAAAATTTCTTTAAATATTCAAAATCAACGACCTTACTTCTTCCACGGGTAAAACCATTCTCAGCAAATATATCGCTTTGCTGGCTTCTTACAGAGAATCTCGAGCATGTGTCCAACATTTCTTTAAATATTAAAAATTATCGATGTTACTTATTCTACAGATAAAGCCAGACTGAGCAAATATATGGATCTTCTGGCTTCGTATAGAGAATCTCGAGCATGCGTCCAACATTTATTCAAATATTTAAAATTATCGACGTTACTTCTTTCACAGATGAAGCCATACCGAGAAAATATATCGCTCTGTTGGCTTCTTATGGAAAATCTGGCACAGGCGTACAATATTTGTTAAAAATTTTAAAATCATCGACCTTTCTCTTCCACGGGTAAAGCCACACTGAGCAAAAAACAAAGTCCAAAAAATTGTAAATTATATATATTCTTATTATTCAAGACGTCAACACCTATAGAAGTCTGAAACGCTCGCGACCGGCACACCCAGCAATCTGCAATGCTGGCTGGTTTTGGTACCGCAGTAAATTTGGTGAGACGTCCACATAGTTGAAACTTCCTTGTACCTTTGCAACTACACTGGCAGCTATTCACGGAAACTAAACGCGCTCCCGTACCCTTAATATGAGGCATTAAGCTTATCGACGGAATTAATGAATAATAAATTTGATTGAACAATAATGTAATAAACAATAAAATGTAAAAATAATAAAATGTAAAATAAAATAAAATGCTTATAGTTCTTCGCTTCGGCGGTCTGAAATAAGTCCGAGATAAGAATTACAAAATTGTTTGCTTTATTTAAACAAAATTAAGAACCCTAGAAAATGAAAATATTAAAAAGAAACGACCGGAGAATTGGAGAAACGGAGAAAAATTGATCGTGCTTAATATAATGTAAAATATTGCAAGTCATAATTTTTTCTTGTTTATTGTTTTGTTTATTAAGGAAAAATTAAAAATACGTGATTTTCCGTAAAGACGTTAAAACGATAGGTTCAGTATTTAGCTTATAACTTTGAAATCAAATTTGTTTTTCAAAAACGAGTTTCTATTAAATAACGAATTTGCTATTAAAATATCACATAAAAAAATAGATTTTTTCAAGAAATAGGACTGTTTTGTTCCCTTAAACTCACTGTGAGTGGCGTAGGTAGGTTTATGCATTTTAGTTTTAGATTTATTGCTCGCTATTTTTAATAAAATATTTTAATATTTAATTTGCTTCACTTGGGACAGGTTGAATATACGACATAAAAAAGGAGCGAGTCGTGGCAGTGCCTTGTGAATGATAACCTGAGGGATGCCGCCGCTAACTCTGTCCTGGGAGTCAAAGTACGTTATTGAAGCAAAACCACCAAGTCTGTTATCTTCGTAAAATTTAATGTTTGGGGTTATTCATATTCTATAGAGTGCGTAGATATTCTGCAGTGGATGTCGCTCAATAACTAAGCAACAAGGTTGTTTTTTTTACATGTTGTAGGGAGTTGTTTTTTATGTTAGGGAGGATAAGCGTGAATGATAATAATTCAGCCTTGCATCTTCGATCTGTCTATGAGCATAATCCCTTACTAGTCTAATAATATAAATCCAGCGGGAGATGGGAACCGCGAAACCGTCTATAGAGTCTGTTCCGTTCTTTCCATTTACCGCAAAGGAGGAGGGCAAAGTAAGTATTTTCCACACAGCGATCAGATCTACGACCACATACGGGTGGTTATTGTGAAAATTGAAACTCAAAATACATCGAATAACAATTAAAAATATTACTTATTAACTACAGACAATAATTAGATTAACTTGCATTTAGGTTATCAAAAATTACTTATATAAACTTAGAATGGTTTTTGGATTTTGTTTGGTCAACTAAAAATTATTGTTTTTTATGGTAGGTGTAGTTACTAAACGATCATATTAAATTTGCGTAAAATTTATGATACGATTGGTTAGTAAATAATATTTGGAATTTTAAAATAGTTTTCGTTATTTATTTAATCAAACAATTATTGTTATGGTAATAATTTAAGCTTAAATATAACAGTATTCGGTGTTGTATCATCTGCAACTATTATCTCTGAATCCTCACGTAAACCCAAATCAAATAATGTTTTAGATAAGTTTTGTCGAGTTTTTTCTTCAATACTTGGTACACTTTGAATATACAAAGTTTTTGTTCTTCCAAAAATATTTGCTGTAATACCTGGATTTTTCATTTGTAAATCATTTCGTGAACATAATAACTCAATTAAGTCTTTTAATTTCATGTTAATAGTATTAAGTTTAAGTTCCTTTGATACTTGACTGCAAGCCAGACATTGATCATTTTTCTCTGCTTTATACGTAAAAGTATAAATACCATCTGTATCCGTGAAAACCTGAAAACCAAGAAAAAGAAATATATAATAACATTGTATAGATGTTTACAAAAAAACAACTGTTTATTTCAAATTTGTATGTTTTTATAAAACCATTTAATAATAGTAAAAAATAAAACAATTTTATTAATAACTATCTAGTTTAAAAGACTATATTCGTTTGTTAATTACATGTTTACTTGATACAATATTTTGTAAATAAACGTGTTATAAAAAAAACAATAATTATCTTAGAAATATACTGTTTTAGAACATTGTATGATATTGCAATATATTAGTCATATTATATAAACCAAAGCCTGTTATAAAATATTGAGAGAAGTTGCTTACATTTCTTATGACGAATTATAAATCAAAGTTCATTAGCGGGCAAAAGTGAAGTTAGCAAAGAAAAACTAAAATTTGCGGGGATCAGTGATTTTTTAAAAAAACCTGCTAGACTCTCCATGCTAACCGAATGAATTTGTTTCTGAATTTATTAAGTATTTAATTCAGATGTCAGCTTGTCAGCAGAACACGATATACCGGGAAGGGGGGGGGGCGTTAAACACAGGTATTCTCAGTCCCGACTACATGTCAAATTATTACAATTCACCTGAAAAACAATAATCGACATGAAATTATACTTGCAAAAGGATGTTGATCGGAAAGTTTGGCATGAAAATAACTTCAAGTTGAATATTTCGTTCCACAGAAAATATAAAGATTAAAAATATATCGCGTTACAAATAGTACTTCTCACTGACAAACTCGTGGAAAAATCCAGGCTAGTTGCCTCTCCTGTTGATCTGCTCATTACCGCAATTAGAATCAATATTTAAACAACTGAATTTTCTGTGTCATTTTTTTACATTTTGCGTTTTTAAAATTGACTTTCTCGTTCTTTTCTGCTATAGTACAAGTCTTCACGAGTTAAATGAGCCCTCGGAGAATACTTAACGACATATAGTTGGACAAAGAGACTAAAAATAATACAAAGTCTTGATTCAATCGAAATCAAATTAAAAATGACCTTGAGTAGTAGGGGCAACACTGTTACCTTGCCATGCGACTCCAACGCCACTAAATATCAACCGAAGTTAACTCGTATTAATAGATCGCAGTTTTACCGACCATGGCATTATATCTATTTTACAAGCATGCCGACCCCTCGATGCTATATACGGTGGCGCCCCCATGACTATCTGCCTTATGGACTAGTAGATCTATTTTATCAATTATTAGTAGATATTGATGTATTTATTTATTTATTTATTTAGTTATTTATTTTATTACCAGTAAAAATTTACGTATTACATTACATAACAGTACATCTAGTTATCTGTTCGCGACACCAGCATAACCTTATATACTAAAGTGACTTACAAACTAATTAAGCTCATAAGTTTTGTATAATCAAAATATAATATTCTACAATTACTTTAAATTCTAGAAAGATTACAACAAAACATATATTCACATATACTCATTATAATTTTGAGTTGAATTCCCATTTTCTATGAGTTATTTCTAATCCATTTTTTTAGTATTGATTTATAATTCTTTGTATTAATACTCTTTAATTCATTTGGTAAGTCATTAAACGTACCGATAGCTTTTACATAGCTATTTTTATTACTTATAGTTTTTGTCTTTGCGGAACTTGTATGCTTTTTTTTCTAGTTTTACTGTTTGAATTGATGTATTCCTGCTTTAAGACTTCATTGTAATATATCAGCGATTCATATGCAAACATTTGTCTTAGATTCATAGGACTATCTGCGAGTATAAACTGATTTTTGTTTATAATTTTCAAAATTTTGTTTTGTAAAGATTGCAATAGATTTAAATTATTCGAGTATCCTCCCCATGCTATTATACCATAACTAATAATACTGTGGAATAGCGCATAATATATCATTCTTAATGTTTTTTATATCCATAAATTTAGATGTTTTTCTCATAACAAACACTAAGTATTTGGTCTTATTAGTTATATACTCTATATGATTTAACCATTTCATATTATAATCAAAGATTAACCCTAAATACTTTGCATCTTGGACTCTATTTAATGTTCTACCATTGATTTTTATTCGTATTTCATTTGGAACGCCATTACAATTTCCAAATGTAATTATTCATTTTTGTTTCTACTGCTGTCCAGTTAGTATCCGTAGATATTATAGCTGTATCGTCCGCATATGAAATAATTGAATGGTTTGGCATACTAGTTAATAGATCATTTACATAAACAATAATAAGTAATGGTCCTAATACAGTACCTTGCGGTACTCCAGTCTCTACTTTCTTATTAATGCTTTCACAATCATTGATTTGTACTCTTTGTTGTCTACTGTCCAAATAACTAGCTATAAGTTTATTTGCTTTACTTCTAATTCCGCAGTTATATAATTTATCCAGTAGAATTTTATGATTCACTGTATCAAAAGCTTTTGCTAAATCAAGGAATGTAACTGCAATTGGAGTACTTTTGTCTAACTTTTCATATATAAGCTTTGTGATTAACGTAATTGCATCTTTTGTTCCTTTACCCTTTACAAAACCATATTGATTTTTAGATATTATATTGTTCTTTTAAAAAATTACAAATTCTGTTATGTATAATTTTTTTAAAAATTTTCGTTATATTTGAGATCAAAGATATTGGTCTATAGTTTTACGCGGTTTTCTTATTTCCAGCCTTGGGTATTGGTATTACTTTAGCTTCTTTTAGTTTATTTGGCCAAATAGATTGTGTGATGCAAAGATTAATAATATGTACTAGTGGTTCTGTAATGTAAACTGCTAAAAATTTAAGCGTATTGGAATTTATATTATCTGTGCCTCCATTTGCTAGATTCATTTCCTTTATTATTTGAAATATTTCCCTATCATTGGTTGGGTAGATAAAGATAGATTTTTGAGTCATTTGAGGTAGTTGTACTTTTTCATTGTACGGTTGCAAAATTTTATTACTTAATTTTTCGCCAATCGAACCAAAATATTCATTCATGTGGTTTGCAATTTCCGTCTTCTGTTATTTTAATATTTTTTTCATCATATAGATATTCAATGCAGTTGTCCTTCTTTTTATATTTGCCTAATTTTTGATTGATATTATTTCAAAGTTTTCTCGGATTACCACAATTATTAGGTACTAATCTACGACCATATAATAGTTTTGCTTCCTTTATTACTTTGTTCAAGACTTTGGCATAGTTTTGTATTCTGTTTTTAGCGTACCATTATTAGGTTCTTCTCTCCAAATTTGATTTAAAAATTCTTTCCTTTCACAGGAAATTAATATTGCCTTAGTAATCCAATTACTTCTAGGAATATTTTTACCCTGTTTTTTACTAATATTTTTATAAACACTTGCTTGTTTTGTACACTTATTTATTTTTTCTATTAAATTATTTACTGCTAAGTTAGGATCACTCACTGATAATATTATGTTCCAATTTTCTTTATCCGCAATTCTATTTAGTTTATTATAATTTATAGATATGTTTGTATACTCAGATTTTACTTTATCAATTTTTTCTAGTGACATGAAAAGTTTATAATGATCTGTTATCGAGTTTGTTAATTTAAAATGCTTATTTTTTATTTTTTGTGCTTTCGTGAACATATTATCAATGCATGTTCCCCCAGCAGAGTTATTCGAATTATTTGTAACAGATGGCCTAGTAACACCCTGAAAGCCAGGTTTGTATCCCTTATCCAGGAAATTCAGTAGCATTTCTTGGCTAACTCCATCTATATCTAACAAATTTATATTAAAATCTCCTATGATTATATAGTCCGTAACCTTTCTCTTTGGATTCATTAGCTCTTTTAGGTTTGTTAAAAAATTAGTTTTTGTAATATCTTGCGATCTATACAATGCTGATATTTCTAGATTACCATTAGTAGTTTTAATAATTGAATTTAGTATTTTCATCTGTCCAATTTCAATTATTTCAGTACTTTCAGTAATACCGTCTTCCAAGAATATCACTACACCATCTGACCTGTTTATTTTACTATTATTATAGTACATTTTATATCCTGATAAAAAGAAATAATCACTATGCTCCAAAACCCACGTCTCCACACATACTATAATAGTCGGCTTAGTATCCAAGCCCTCAATAAATGTTTTTAGTTTTAAGAAATTTGCGTTTAGACTTCGTATGTTTATATATAATAAAATATTTTTTTTAATTTTGATGTATTTATTGAGAACTTTAATACTATGAAATGTATTTTCCTGTTCAATTAGCACATTGTGTATCTCTTCTATTAACTGGATTTCTTGATCCATGTTGAGTTTTTTTTTTATTTTAAATCAACCGCTGACACTGCTTCTTGGTGATAGCGATGCTAATGATGACGTAGATGTTAGTCTTGCACTTTTCAGTTTATTGCCCTCCGCTCTTATAATATCTACCTTGCCAATGTATGCCAATGTATCTGTCGATAATTGGACTTATAGGATAATCTGTTTCAGCTATGTATTTCTTAATCTCCTTTTGTAGTGTCGTGCAATTCATGCTATCATTAGCCGCGTGTTTAGTATTATCTTGTGTGTTATATCGATTATTATTATAATTACAATTTATACAACATAATTCAACTGTATTTCTACAATTAATAGTACTGTGCTTTCCTGTACATTTTAGGCACACTGTGTCATTTCGACATGTATTTCCATTATGTCCAAATCTACCACAATTAATTATAACATTCAGATCGTCGTATACTTTGCAGTTTTGGTATTCTACAAAAATTCTATTTTTGTTCTCTCGGATGTGTTTATATATTTCCGATGTTACTTCCATTATTACACTATGTAATCTAGTTTTCTTGTTTACAAAAGTATGTAAGGCTATTGCTTTCATTTCTTTCTTTTTAAAGTTCCTTGTATTGATCTTGTATTTGTCTTCTTCTAATGCATTTAAATCCATGTTTTCATAATTATCTATACCGACAATTTTTATTCTTGGTTTTTTAATTTCTTTTCTTGCAATATTACATATACTTGATAGTTTTTTACTTGATAATTTTTCTGCTTCAACTGCACTTGTTTCATTCATACCCCTGCGTGGTTTTGCCCCAGTGGTGCGGGGTCTGGTAAAACCAGCCCTTGGCGAACCGCTCGTTCCCGCCCTGGAAGCGGCTACCGTCGGTTGAGCGGATGCTCTGGCACTGCACATTATGTCGTACAGTCCTTTTTAGAACAAAAAATACCCGAGGTTTTTTATTTTGCTTTTTTTTAATGAGCGAGCGCAAGAGAGAGGAATCGTATTTTATATATGCGCTTGCCAGCATTCCGCGAACCCGATTGCCAGTAGCGCCTCCGTAACGTGTGTACCCTGGTGGCAGACGGCGATAGGCTCCGTCTGGCTCCCGGTGGTGGTCCTCTTGACTGCTGCTAGCTGGGGCTGCTCTGCTGATCCTTCCATGTCGGTGGTTTGGCTACTAATGAGCCTGCGGCTCCGCTTTTTTTTTCGAGCTTAGTCTTAGGAATTTTTTGGGGGCTTGTTGTTGCCGCTGGCTTGACTGTATTAGGTCGTTCGGTCGCGACCTTGTTATGGTTTTTGTTACGTACACAATTTTTGTTTTTTTTTCTCTCTCTCTCGGCTTTCGTGACTTTACTAGTTCGAGTTGTTTATGTTTGACAATTTTGTTCTGACCGCCTATCTTCTATATGATCCTATATGATAGTATTTTGATTTTGTCATTACTTTCTCGTAGAAATTTTTTTTTTTTTCTTTTTTCTTTATTTTTCTCATTTATAACTTGTGCATTCAATCCTCAAAGTACGATTTTAGGTTGTTTATGTGAACTTTTCCACGCTCTTTTTTCGTTTTTTTTTCTACTAATAAGTATGTATCGATGCCTACTTTTTGTTTGACCTCGAAGGGTCCTTCGAAGATATCGAAAAATTTTGCTATTTTACCGTTTTCGGCATCGGATACATTGAGCGCCTTAATCATCGCCTTATCGCCTATTTTCAGTTCGAAATGTTCCGCATGCGCATTCTTTTTTGCTGCGCGACTTAGCGCAATACGGCGCGCTTGCTCGCATGCCAGCGATATTCTTTTTTCTCGTGATATTATGTTATTTTCTGGCGGCATGTACAAATATTTCTCCCATATTCGTATGGGTTTTCGGTCAAAATGTAATTCTAGTGGCGTGTAATTCGTGGTTTCGTGATGTGTCTCGTTTATAATATTTTGAATAAGTTTGACATATCGCGCCCACCCTTTATGTTTATCTTTAATAAACGTTCTAAAAAATCTACCCATTCTCGGTGTACTCGTTCTACAATATTACTTTGCGGGTGTCGAATGGATGAGTACATTATTTTTATCTTTTCATTTTCGAACGCCTTTACGAATTTACCGGAAGTGAACTGCGTGCCGTCATCACATATGATCGCTTTTGGCTTACCGGAGATTGTTGCTCTGCGCAAGGGGTAAAATACCACAAATTTACTAAAAACGTCTATTGTTGTTAACAGGTATTTTACTCCAACTGCAGATGTCGGCAATGGGCCGTAGAAGTCTATTGACAATAATTCATGTGGCTTTCGCGTCAAGATAGGCTGTGCTATTTCTCTGTATTTTGTAGTTAAATGCTTTGTACGTTGACAATTGTCGCAGGACTTTAAAATTCGCGCTATCTTTCTGCGTAAGCCATTTACATAAAAATATTCGCTTAAGATTTTGTTTAATTTTCACCCCCCTATGTGGCCGTATGCTTCGTGAGTTTCGTTGACAAAGCTCTTGAGTACGCTGTTCGCTATGACGATTTTCGATCTGTTTTCCGATTTTTTGTAGAGTACTTTGTTGATTAATTCGTATCTTTTACATATTTTTTCATCCTTATTTTCTAACTTACAAACTATTTCTCGCGTGTCAGTATCGCGTCTTTGATTTTTTTCGATTTCTTTACAAATATTTATGAGCTCGCGGCTCGGTTTTTGTCGTACAATGGCCGAAATGATTATTTCTGATTGGCATTCTTTTTTCAACTTATCGCTATCATCCATTCGACTAAGGTAGTCCGCGACGGCATTTTATTTTCCCGGTATATGTACTGGGTTGAGTCTAAAGTCCTGAATCGCTAGGTTCCATCTCGGTAATCTTTGATTATTAAATTTGCAAGTTCGCAAAAATGTCAGAGCCTCGTGATCCGTTCGGACTGTAATATCTATTGCCCCCCTCAAGAAAGCTTATTGAGCGACCACACAAGGACGAGCATTTCCTTTTCTGTTGTAAAATATGAGCATTCACTTCACTTGAATGTTCTGCTCACAAAACAGACCACTTCTTCTTCCCCTTCCTCATTTAACTGGGACAGGGCCGCGGCGTATGCGTAATCAGATGCATCCGTGGTTAAAATGTAGGGTTTCTTTGGGTCTGCGTACCTTAAGAAAACGTTTTCATCAAACAATGTTTTTATTTTTTCGAATGCTGCTTGATGTACGCTTGTCCAATGTGTCACGGATGAGCCGTAGGTTCTCCGTTGACGGGTTCGGGTGGCGCTACCACGAATCTCCGACGGTGGAGACGTTGCTGCCCGAGTATTCTCTGGCATCTGTTACATATTGGCATCCCTTGGGGAGTTCTAAGTGCTTGCGCTACTGGAGTCTTCCGTTTTTCGAAGTGCCGAATAAAGTGGTGCTTATTCAAAAAAAAGTGCTGTTTTTTTCAAAAAAGAGAAAGAAAATATAAGTGCGTTAATAGTTCAAAAAAATAAAAGTGTGTGTGAGAACTGTTAACTCGTGCTCGTGCCAGTTATTTTACGCCGAGTGCCTACACAACCCCACTAGACTCGAGCGAATATACTCTTTTTGGAAGTTTTTTTTTCTCATCATCTGTACGTCGCCGAGGCTGCTGTCGCCAAGAAGGGGCTAAAGGAAATTTAACCAGATTATCGAACCAGCAGCCGTACACCATAGCAAGGTGCAATTCTCTCCCTTATTGGAACAATATACCAGATAGAGAGTCAATAAAAAAATAAAAGACGAGGAAGTCAGAGAGGGTCATCAGACGGGTTCGTCAGAGAAGCTGCCTAATCTAAAGACGAGACCGCCCAGCGTAACTCGCTGCTCACCAAAAAAGGGGCAAAACTCACATCACACGCACTCAGACGCCGGCGCGGACCAGTCGTTGGCGCGCGCGACCCGTCGGAAAACATCATCCAGTCACCCATTAGCCAGCTGCAGCCATCATGCTGTTTTTCTTCACCTTCGTCATCATCATGTAAGTTGTTCACAGTATTACGTAGCTTTGCTTCGCGGTAAATGATATATATATATATATATATATATATATATATATATATATATATATATATATATATATATATATATATATATTTTTTTTGTTTTCCCTTTTGTATTCGTTCCTCTGTTTAAATATTTTTGTTCGCCCTAAGCGCCCGGTGATATACAATGGCCCCCGCCGGATTTTTAAGCGCAGCACTTGGCGCGGTAAAGAAACCCAGCAAAAGTTCAAAGGTGGAAGCGACAGAGATCGATTTAAAAAAAAGGTTAAAGAACGCAAAAGCTATGTTCAAAGTTTAGCGAAAAATGTCACCGAAGTCGCGGAGAGCCGTAGCCACCGCGTTAAGTCGTCCATGTGGCAGCTCTAGCAGCGCTAAAAGCATCCGTCGGTCTACAGTTCGAGGAGAACCAGGTCGTCTCGTCAATCGCCACAACGAAGTGAACCAGCTGCTTTATAAGTCGCGATCCCCCGTAAAGCCGTATATGATGGACGAAAGCGAAGTTCGCGAATCCGTACCGCAGACAGGCGATTCATTAGAAAATAATAACGCAGCCGCAACAATCCGGCACGCTGTAGCAATCCGCGAAGTGTACAGTTTAGGGGATAAATTCGGAAACTTAAATTTAGGTAATCACAGGGGCGTACCGAGCGGGGTAGCGAACGCGGCATCAGCGCCCAAAAGGTCGGAGATTAACGATCGGCATCAGGGCGTAATGATAAATCCAGCGAATGGTAAAAGCGTTGCCTCGAACAACACGGGTTTAATTTTAAACAATATGATTCCAGAACAGCGCGTACACGCAGCGTCCGGGTCTAAGCAGTCTGCAAGACCCCCCAGTCAAACCCTCGTGAATCGAAACCAAGCGTCCCCAATTCAAGCTTCCGAACAAGGAGCGTGCACCGACCTGGGTATCTTGCTCGACCGAATACAAGTGATGGTGGAGCAACTGATGGCCAGGCAATGCAACAGTCGAAGGTCGTCTGTATGCAGCAGGTTCTCAGAAGCCAGTAGAACGGCACGAAGATCGAGTAAGAACCTCAGCGCTCGGCTCCCGCAGCACAGTATTATTGTCGGGAGTAACATAGAATTTGACCTAAAGCAGCCACTGAACTTCCTAGTTCAGCTCAAGAAACCGAAAACGCTGAGCCAAGCTATGACGTACGCCGTAGAGTACGAGGGCAAGCAGGAGGGCAGACCGCCCATCGACAGCTCAGTCGTCCCTACAGACTTGTCAGCCCAACTACATGCAATGTGGGCACAGGGAATGAATTCGAACCCGGCAAAACCCACCGAACAGCCGGATACCGAAAACATTCCGCAACGCGAGCAGCAAAATAAGGAGAAGTATTGTTATTATTGCAAGGTGGCTTCGCGCGACACTGAAGAGTGTCGCACGCTGGTCGCCCACGCCAAACGGGAAAGAATCAAGAGGCCACCTTGGAAGCAGTATGGCAATGGTGGTCAAGGCCGGCCAAACAATAAAAACAACAACGTTATCGGCAAGAAACAGGAGCCGAATGACAACAGCAACGTCAGCAACATCAACGATCAGCAAAAAAGAAGCAGCGAGCAGCAAGGGAACAAGAATTTAAACTTGAGCGACGTTCGCCACATTCCCCAAGCGGCGAGCGTTCGGAAAAACGTACCAGTGAAGTAGCAGTCCAAAATCAGCCTACTCAAGAGTTACCGGTAGCGGAGGAAAAGCCAGAAAGTGCAGCACACGAGAAGTTTAAATCGGTAAATTTAAGATTTTTATTGGCTTCAAGACAACCCCCAGTTGTCGTCTTGAACAGCCAGCAGCTAAAAAATGGTCACGGAAAATTTTACGCAGACTCTGGAGCAGACATTTCCGTCGTAAAAATTGGGAAGTTAGCACCCAGCTATCCCATCGATACGAGCAAGATTATCAAAATCCAAGGCGTTACGCCTGGTTCATCGTACACTCTAGGCCAAGCAGTGATAAAACTGCAGGGGTTAGACTACAACGTCCAAATAGTGCCCAATGAATTCCCAATAGAAAATTCGGGAATCATCGGGTAGGACATTATTCACACGCACAAAGGCTGCGTGGATGTAGCTAACCAATGCCTAAAACTCGTAAAGGCACTAATACCATTCGAGTCAGATGAGTGTATAACGATACCACCAGGGGTCAAAATGATAATCGGAGCTCGTGTCAAAAACGACATGAAAGTCGGTTGGGTTCCATTAACAAGTTTACACCCCGACTTGCTCTTCGGCAATTTCGTAGCCGAAAACAGAAACGGTAGAGTTTACGCAGAGTGCATAAACACCAGTGATCTAGCAGCAGCCAACTACATCTCAGTGCTAGATCTAAAACAGGGATACCATCAGATTGAGATGGATCCAGAATCGGCTCACCTGACCGCGTTTTATGCGCCAGACGGGAGATACGGAAATCAGCTGCTTCAGTTTAACAGAATGGCTATGGGCCTAAAGGAAGCTACCGCAACGTTTACGAAAGCCATGTCCCTCGCCATGAAGGGCTTACAAGGAGGGGAAGTCGAGATTTATCTTGACGACCTCATGGTCTACAGTGAAACGCTTGAGGAGCATCGAGGCAGGATGCGCCGAGTATTAGAGCGCTTACTCGCGGCCAATATGACTGTCGAGCCCAAAAAGTGCCAGTTTTTGAAGAAAGAGGCTCACGTGCTCGGCCACATAGTCGGCGGTGGCTTGGTTCGCAACGATCCCGAAAAAACACGGGCGATGGCCAAATATCCGTCCCAACGGACGCCCGGAAGCTGAAGCAAGCCCTAGGGTTGTTATTGAGTTATTATCGCCGTTTCATCAAAAACTTCTCAGATATCGCGAGGCCTTTATTTGTATTATTGCAAAAGGACGTAAAATTTGTTTGGGGTAAAGAGCAGGAGACTGCGTTCAATAAATTACGAAAACTGATATCAGAGGAACCGGTCCTTAAAGCCCCCGACATGTTACAGCGCTTCATCGTGACTACCGATAACAGCGATTGGGCCCTTGGCGCAATTTTGAGTCAAGGGAAAATCGGCGCTGACCAACCCTGCGCGTACGCCTCGCGCTGCCTCAAGGGCAGCGAATTAACGTATCCTACTTACGACAAAGAGCTCCTCGCTATAGTATTTGCAAAGGAGCAATTTGGCTGCTATTTGTATGGCAAAAAGTTCACTGTTATAACCGACCACGAGAGTCTAAAGCACTTCCACAATACGCGGAAGCCGGAGCTGAGATTCAACTGTCTAAAAGCGGTCCTTATAGGGTACGACTTTGACATAATCTACCGCCCGCGCGACAAAAATGCGAATGCAGACGCGCTTTCGAGAATCCCGGTTATCGCGGAAGGGCAAGTGAATCCAAACCTTCCTCGAACCAAGTTATACAAGTTAGTTGAGGCTCAAATCCAAGATAGCCCTGATGAAGAAACAGGTGCTCCGCCGGGAAAAATATTTCGGACGCGAGCCATCAAGAAACAAGGATTAGATAAGAACTGGAAAATGCGGGTGGCAACGAGTAGTTCTGCTAGTTCAAGTAAAAGTCTGCACGTTAAGAAAAAACGCGGAGGAAACAGTATTTCGTATAAAAAAGGCGAATACCTAGCTATGAGAAACGCTGACGGCGGCTTTTACATCGGTCGCGCGATTGAAAACGTGTACGACGGTGACGGTCTAGTGAACCTACGATGGCGAACGGAATTGGAGAATATGGAGCGACTTTATAGACGCGATTATTGCGGGAGAATCCATATAGAATGCGTCTTGACTGTCGCCTCCGTAAAGTGTGTAGAGAAAAACAGATATCGCCTGGCCAAAGGATGACAGGAGCCCATAGAGGGCAGCCTAAACAAGTCAATCGAGTATTGCGACGCAGCGAAAGTTGGCTTCCGATGTCCCCATGCAATCCATGCGAACATCGATCTCGGCAAGCTCGAGGGGGTCAGTGGTACCTCCCGAGGTCGCTAAATATCTCGATTATGTCGAATCTGTTGGGCGCGTAACCCGCAGCACGAAGCAGAGCTCGAAAATTAGCAAAGCGTACACGCCCAGCAATTCGAGTGACGAGTCAGAAGAGACGATACCTCCGTCTGGAAAAACACGGGCTGACCTCGAGTCACTACAGGAGTTCAGAGTTCCCACGGGTAACGGAGCCATGAGTTTATCAACCATCAGCGTTCTTCAAGAGACAAGCGGAGGCACAAAAGCAAAATCCGATGCCGACGGGTATGCAAAATCCGACTCCGGCGCGCAGATTGTGTAGCCGGCGTGTCAGGTCTCTCCAGAAATAAGAACTCCGGAGAAGCAACGTGCCGCAGTCCCGATAGGCAATCCCGAAGCTCCCGTCAATTCGCCGTTGTGGCCGTGGTCTAACGATAGCGCCAGAAGAAAATTGGCGGTGACCATTGAAGGAAAGAGGCTTGATGGGAAAAATGCAGTCCAAATTCTCGTGCAAGAGCAAGGTTCATCCACCGATGGAGCAAGAAGCCTGGATAAAGACAGAGCTTCATCTGAGCCTCGGCATTCTCCAGTTAGGAGGAGCAGTAATTCAGAAGAGACTGCGGACCACGAAAACTGTGGTCCCGCCGAAGACTTCGAAGGAATACCGGGGAGTTATGAGAGGAAACACGACTCATCGGACGTTGACTCACACGCGAGCTCCGGTGACGTAGTCACACGCACGTATATTCGCAAGAGCCACTGAGCAGAACCTCTCGTACGACTCTCACGCTTCAATGCGATTCCCAGCACGTCACCCGGCAATTGTTTGTTTTTCTCTTTGATCAAATCGGCAAGGTTGGACATCTCAGCTTCCGATTTAAAGAAGGTTCTCCTGCAGTCACCCATGCTACACGCATGCGGGGAACCGATCGACACTGAGAAAATCCTACGCTCTGAGTCCGAATACGGGAATATTGATTGTGCTTTCATCTTTGCCCATAACTTTAACACGGATGTCTGCATACACTACGACTTACAGGCAAATCAGCGGATCTTCTGCCACATTGTAGTGGAGAACGCCGCTGAGGTTATCCATTTACACCTGGAAGGCCTGCACTACACACCGTACATACGTGTGAAGACGCTGAAAGACAATAGCGATGCGGAAGGGCCGCAGTCACCGGTGTTGGGAAGGAAGAGACGTCCAGGGCCCAGAAACAAACCAGTGTGTGGGCAAAAAAAAACCAAGATCCTGGAAAGGATAAGAGATCAACCAAGAAGACAGAGCAGCAGGAGCCAGTGACTGATCCCGTGCCAGCCGATTCTGCACCAGAGGGGGACATGCGCAGTCAAGCTCACGTGTCAGACTATGATCACCAACCTCCGAATAATCATGCATCGCAGAATTCAGTAAACGGCCCCCATCAGCCGACACTCCAGCCGAATACTTCGCCTGTGACCCCAGGTCGACAGCAGACTGAGGGGGTAGGTCCCGGATCTGACAATCAGTCGCAGCCGTGCGCGGTGGACAACCCGAATGACGGCACCGGCGGCAGTAGCAACGGCAAAGCAACTGACAACGATGAAGGCATCGCCGTCGTGGTGGCAGATGCATTAAAAATAATAAATTAAAGCAATGTGTTGTCGCGCAAGCGAGACCTCCACGCGAGAAGCCGCCGTGGGCGGTACCTGTGATATCCGCGGACAATCACCTCGGCACAGAGTCGCTTAAAGCCCTCGTCGAGCGCGGGTACTTGAATCCCGAGAATTTACCCGGTAAAGATTCTAGAGTCGGAGAAGTGAACGTCACGGAGGTGAAGGGGATAGTATTGCTAGGCGTGTACATAAAGGCACACATAGACGTGCGCCCATTGAGATCGGATATGCGCAAATGCTTGCGCGTGCTCAAGAGCGTCACATTGGCAAGAAACATAAAAAGTTTCGGAATAGTCCGTGACCTCGAGATACTGACCGCCACCGAGTGGGACAGGTTCACCGAGTTGTTCGACAACGCGTTCGTAAACGAAGAAATAACAGCTGTTCTATACAAAGACAACCGTCGAGCACCATCAGTGAGTACACGCTATCAGGTCATCAAACAGTATCACGAAGCTCCAATGGGCGGGCACCATCGCAAAGCAAAAACGTACAGTAAAGTCGCCAAAGACTTCTACTGGAAAAATATGCGCCAGGACGTCAAGAGATTCGTAGCTCGTTGCGCAACGTGTATAAGTAACAAACTTATACGCGTAAAGACACGGCTACCAATGCTAATAACCAACACCCCGGGCCTGCCGTTCGATCAAATATCTCTGGATTTCTATGGACCTTTGGAAACGACAACCACTGGAAATAAGTATATCTTGTCAATACAGGATATGCTTACTAAATATATAATATCAACACCAACGAAACTCGCTAATGCAAGCGTGCAAAGTGATATGCGTGTTCGGCACCCCAGCCGCCATCTTAACGGATCAAGGAACTCACTTCCAGAATAGGTTACTCGAGAAACTCGTAGAAACCTTTGGGATTAAGAAATTCTGTACAACTGCGTATCATCCCCAATCGAACGGGTCGATTGAGCGCATGCACCATACTCTAACAGAGTATTTGCGCAAGTACGTGAAGAAAATAGATCGCTGGGATAAATGGACAGCATTGTGCCAGCATGCATACAACTGCACCGTGCACGAAAGCACACGCTACTCTCCGCATGAGTTGCTTTGCGAATTAAAACCCCGCACCCCGTCGAATTTTCCACGCGTCGCGGACGAGTCAACGTACAATGACTACGTAGTTGAATTGACCTCGAAACTTGCATTGCTTCAAACAACTGCGGGAATGAACCTGGTGCATTCTAAGTATCGTTCGAAACACTACTACGATAGGAAGTTAAATATAAAGCACTTCCGAGAGGGCGAATTGGTTTTCTTGTTAAAAGAGCCCCAAAAAGGTAAATTTGCCACCGAGTATCAAGGCCCGTTCGAGATCATTAAGGTCAATCGTGCAGTAAAAAACGTAGTAATTAAAAACGACCAGGTGATAAAAACAGTGCACATCGATAAGATCTACCGGTCAAGCGAACTTGCCGCCGATCTTGACAGTCCAGACGAAGAGCCGTTCGGTACTTCCATTCGTAGGCTCTATCCATAAGTTCCTCTACGGGACGTTGGACGAGAATGACAAACTAGAAATTCAATCGACGATGAAGGTCATAGCTGACGACGCCCGACAAACAGCGGCGCTATTGGCTGACCAAACGGTAATCGTCGAGCGCGAATGATCTAACTTAGGCAAGAGAGTGAGTGGCTTGGAAGCTAGCTTAGAAATCTTAAAAGACAAAACCGCGTCTATTATTAGAGAGCTTGGAGACCAGTCCGCAATTTTGGAAATCCAGGACATTTTAATCCAGTTAAGCCTCGATTCAGAAGTGCTCACAGATACAATTTTGTTTGCTGCGAAAGGAATGGTGCATCCACGCACCGTTCCCCCGGAAACAATCCGCAACTCAGGAATAACAGTCGCGAACTCTGTGTCCAGCGCCAGATTCCCAATGCCAGCTGAGGGATTTTCGGTCATCCCTATTATGAAAATTTCGAAGTTAACCGTCCTATTATCAGACGGGTTTCTGGTTTACCAAATAGCGATTCCTTTAATTGGTATTCAAAAATACAATTTATTCAAAGCTTCACCCTTACCAGCAATTCAAAAAGTCTTTGATATCCCAAATCTGGCGGCGTATATCTGGCCTGAACACAATTACTTCGCGGTTAGTGAGTCGAATCGCTCGTATATGCCCTTACTACCGGAAGAAGTAGCCAATTTGCGAAAACTTGTGGACTTAATGATTGCAGTTAATCCGGAACCGGTGCGGGAGATAAGAGGCAACGGCGGGTGCGAAGTAAAAATCGCGTCAGGTAGAAAAGTTTCTAATCCCGAAACGTGCGATATTAGGTTTAGACAGCTGAGGGACACATTTTGGCTGAGGTTGCATACGACGAATTCGTGGATATTTTCCGCCGAATTCCCGGAGGACATTTTTATCCAGTGTCTCGGAGCCGAACAGATAACTGCAAAAATTAGTGGGGCGGGAATACGAGAATTGCACCCGGGTTGCGCAGCACACACCGCAAACGCGTGCCCGACGGCCTCTCGCGTTTTTACAACTCACCTAAACGAATCAAGATTTGAAACTGTAGTATTTAACATTTCCGAAATTGCCAAACTCTTAAACGATTCCAAAATCGCCGAGTCTGAGCTGAAAAATGCGATCGCCTCAGAATCAGCTAATAGCGTAAAAAATTTGCATGGGATAAAATTAGAAAACCTGAAAGCAGGAGCGGGTTTGCACGAGATCGCCAACAAGGCACGCGAAATCGCGCATAGGAAAGCTACCGCATTCGAACTTGAAAATTTAGGGAACACAACTACAATTTTCGGCTGGTCTCTAACCTCTGCGATCATTTTCTTGGCAGTCATAATCACCATCGGCTGCATTATTTATCGACGGCGCATGGGCGGAGCGATTGATCGCCTCGCAAAACAACAAGAATCTATTCTAATGATTGAGCAAATGCGCAAATTTGCCCAGGAAAGAAGGCGCACTGAGGATAATCAGTAGCAGCTCATTGTTCAAACATTCCTGTTTTCTCTCTACGTATTAAATAAGTCAAGCCGCGTAGTAACGGAACAACGTCACAACGCATATTTTATTTATTTATTTATTGACCACATAACATATGCCTTGTAAAAGAGGCATCCTACAGAGACAAACTTATTGTCTGTACATAGGGATGGTACATACATAAAAACTTAAAGTCTAAACTTAAAAACTATAATGAGATCCAACAAGAGGTTGAGCCATTTTATTGGAATCTGTTTCAAAATTCCCGCAAAAGTTAAGTAACAGTATAATATAAAAATTCTCTTTAACTATATAATATAATTTTCTCTTATAAATCTTTTCAGTCTCTCCTTGATCGAGACTTTGCTAATCACTAGAGTTTTCAGATCATCTGTTAAAGTATTAAAAATATTTATAGCTACAAAATAGCTGCTTTTTTTAATTATGGTTTTCTCAATAATTGGTAGCTGGATAATTTTTTTCCTAGTATTGCTTGTGCTATTCATATATTTATCTCTTAACGTAGCATAATGCTAGATAGAAGCTTTCTGTGGTCAACCGTATCAAACGCTTTTGCCAAATCCAAAAAGGCAGTTATGATTGGCTTAGATTTATCAATTTTTTTATATATAATATCTGTAATATAATTCAACGCATCTGTTGTTCCTTTGTTTTTAACAAAACCAAATCGTTTTTCCGATATAACATTACATTCAGTCAGAAACAAATACAACCTATTATATATGATTTTCTCAAATATCTTCGCAATGTTCAATATTAGTGATATCGGTCTATAGTTCGATATACAAGACTTGTCACCTTTATAGATTGTCAGCTTTATAGATGGGAACAATGTCAGCCTGTTTAAGCGCAGTTGGCCACGAAGCCTGTTGTATGCAAATATTAAAAATATGTTCCAAAGGTTCAGATATGTAGTTTACCAATAATTTGATTGTTTTTGCATTGATATTATCAACGCCTCCAGATTTGTTTTTTAATGATTTTATAGTTTTTCGAATTTCAATACAGTTTGTAGAGTATATAAAAATTGATTTGCTATTTCTTTCTGGGAGCTTTTGTTGATCTATATCTAAATCTGGAATTTGATTACACAAGTCCATACCTATTTTGCAAAAACAATCAAAGTAGTAGGGGCTGGGCTGATAATGCGCCAGGCGGGTCCCGCGCCACCAAATACCGACCGAAGGTAACTAGTATTAGCAGATTCCTGTTTTACCGACCGGGTCCCACATGCGCCGGCCCCATGCCCCGGCTGCTGCCGAGGCCCACGCAGCCTCCTACATTACCGACAGAGATTATTCTTCGAACATTTTTTATCGATTGACATATTGGGACCGTCACGCAGCCTCCTACATTACCGACAGAGGATTATTCTTCGAACATGTTTTTATCAATTGATATATTGGGATCACGACCTGACCTTTAGCGGCTGAAATTCCGCAGATTCGCGATTGGCTATGGCTGATCCACAGAATACCGCATATTACTATACATAGGTTACACCTCTGTGGGTGAGATACCAATAGGATGATGAAGGAATAAAGTCTGTAGCATTAGGAAGGTGTGAATGCTGCGACTCAGCTTCCTGCATTACCGAGCAGGTGCATAAAGGATTTTTTTTATCGACTGATGAGGGATTTTAGGGTGGGAATATAAATACAATAATCATTTTTTTAAAATCCTTATTTATTATATGAGTATACGTCACTGAAAAAAACACAAAAACTCTTATTACATTATTCTTATAACTAAAACACATTGAAAAATCTTTATTTATTACATGAGTATAAATTCTTATAACTAAAGTATAAACGTAAAAATCCTTAAATACAATATTTATGATTAACAGTGAAATTAGCGGCTAAACATTCTAGAGAAGAACTGTAAAATATCGTGCATACATATACATACTTAGCCTATACGTTGATGTGACATAAGAACCTGGAGTGTATAAATGTGTACTTGATATCAACCTTATCGACTAGAAACTGCACCATCGATCCATAATTTTCAGTGTACCGAGAAAACCATCAATAAACAATTAGTATTAATTAAGTGTAAAATACGCTTATGTACAACAGTATTGAAAAATCCTTAAAGTTAGTGTAATATAGCAAATAATAATATATTAATACGTCAGCTAATCCTCTACAATAATTTTCTTCTATGTAAATTTAATGTATAATACTTGGTGATAGCAAGATATCGAAAAACCCTTAATAAACAAATAATTATAAGACGGGTTTACAAATAAGAACATCAAAAATCCTTAGAATATTTTAGCAGATGATAATGCAAAATAATAACATATAGCAAATAAAAAAATCTTTAATCTTAGTACGCGCAATACCCCTATGCATAGTTTAAAAGAATTTAGCATACACACTCTAATGATTGAGAAAAAATCCTTAATATTATACGCGATGAAGATATATTGTTATTAAACAAATTCAATAATGTTGTTACCAAGGTGTTGGAGATAGACATCTCTAGTTTCTATCTCCCGCATCAACTTCTCCTCGTCGACGGCGTTTTCCATGAGTGTTCACTTTGGTGGGTAGGAAAACGTCGAAACTTACATCTAACTCTAGCACTATCTTTACACCGGACTTGGTCTGAATTTTCTTGCATTTTGTTACCTTGTACTTTTTGTTGATCTCCAAATCCTTAATTTTTTTCGTAGGTAGGAATGGTGAAGTTTTTGCCACGGCGTTTAGCGACTCCATCCTGTAAAAATAATGAAACAATATATATAAGTTTATTATATTTATATATTAGTTATAAGAATATATCATACTTACATAATACATTATACGTCTAATGTCGATGTCGTTGAATCAGAATCCGATGTGTAATGCTCACACAAATGGAGTGAGTAGAGAAATTCTTCACTTATTTATAGCGTAGACGTTTTGAACTGCACAATTCTCCTTCCAGTCAGGAAGGTGATGTGTACACACCAGCGGAGTTCGAAATCCTGGTGTCTTTAAGGATGGACAGCCGAAATCTTCTATGTTACGGATATCTGGAAAATATGGCTGCAACCACTCCTTTTTCTGCGCACCTTTTACCCAAACAACGATGTTCCTTGTAGGTGATAAGTCCAGAAGGTTGGAGCAAAACTCGATCAACTTATCGTATGGAAGATCACCGTCGCTCCAATTCAATCCATGAAACGAGTATTTCAGCCATAGATTGACACACTTGAGGTCATGCGGCAAGTCGTACCAAGAGTGCGGCGATTGAAACGTTGCTAGTTGAGCTACTGCTGCTGGCTCGTTAGGATTAATGTATGCCAACTCCTTGATTATGAAGTTGCCGTTTTGTTCCTTGAAGCCCTGAGTATCAACAATCAAATCCATTTTTCTATGAAAAAATTCAATGCTTAATATTATTGATGAGAATGTAATGATAAAATACATTTATTAGAGTATTCTTACAATTGCTTTCTCGACTGTGTGTGAAGCTCGAAAATGTGTACTAATACTCATCAAAGATTTCTTCGAACTAGCTATCCGAAACTTTTCCTCACGCACCGCCTAGCCCTTGGCAGGGCTAAAACACATGCGGTTCATCAAAGATGTGCATCGACTTTTTCTTTGGATATCAAACCTTTCGATCCCTAAAGTCTTGCGGTACATCAAAGGGTTACAAGTGCTTGATATACATTAAAATACCCCCCCCCCCACTCTTTCAATTTTCATGATATATAAGCCTGTTCGAAAAACGCAATGTATTATTATTTGGCTTGATTGTATACATTTATAAAGTCTGACTATTATAAGTTTATTGCGCTAATTATTAAAAAGTCTGGATAAGTGGCATACATCTTGACAGGTATAATTAACATTGTTTTTTTTAATTTAAAAAAATGTTTAAATTCGGTATAATTTGAGAAAAGAAACACTTAAAGGAAAAGAAGTACGTTTAAGAATCTTCCCCCGTAGTCTCTCAGATTTCTAGAGTTTTCCCATCCCTTGAACTGATAGGTCTAGTTTATGTGACAATTATTGCATCCACGATGCAATAATATGTGTCGAGTCAAGCTTTTCGGACACTCTCACTGATCCACGGAGGCTATTCAAATCCTAGCTCTCGGTGTAGTAACATTCAGTGTGCCTATAAAACGTTTTAAGAAAACAGTCTCTAAAAAGTGTCTATATAAGTGAATATAAACATCATAATATATATATATATAAAATAACGGGTGCTGAAACGAGTGTCGAGATTTACAAAGATCATCGTCATGGAAAATACTGTAAGTAAATTTTTACGTCTTTTTACGCTCTCTCTCTCTCTCTCTCTCTCCTCTCTCTCTCTCTCTCTCTCTCTCTCTCTCTCTCTCTCTCTCTCTCTCTCTCTCTCTTCTCTCTCTCTCTCCTCTCTCTCTCTCTCTCTCTCTCTCCTCCCTCCCTCCCTCCCTCCCTCCCTCTCCTCCCCCCTCTCCCTCCCTCTCTCCCTTCCTCTCCTCTCCCTCTCTCTCTCCCTCTCTCTCTCCCTCTCTCTCTCCCTCTCTCTCTCTCTCTCTCTCTCTCTCTCTCTCTCTCTCTCTCTCTCTCTCTCTCTCTCTCTCTCTCTCTCTCTCTCTCTCTCTCTCTCTCTCTCTCTCTCTCTCTCTCTCTCTCTCTCTCTCTCTCTCTCTCTCTCTCTCTCTCTCTCTCTCTCTCTCTCTCTCTCTCTCTCTCTCTCTCTCTCTCTCTCTCTCTCTCTCTCTCTCTCTCTCTCTCTCTCTCTCTCTCTCTCTCTCTCTCTCTCTCTCTCTCTCTCCCTTTCACAAGCTGTATCCCTGCATACCTTCTCGTCTTACTTTTTACTTAAATTGTTAATTACCGAGTTTATTCTCTTGCGGTAACCTTATATATTATATTTCAGTTACGTTCTTATTACACAAAATGATTTTTGCTTTGTTTTGCTGTATTATAAAAATATTGCCTTTTATTTACGATTGATATATCATAAAAATATTGTCATTTATATGCGTTTTATATAATAATCTTGACTAATTTTATGTTACTAAACATTACTTAGTTTATCATTTTGTATTGATAAAAGTATTATTATATTACTTTGTATTATTTAATGCACCCTGGCATACGGTCTTAATAGGCCTTGTCAGAAATAAGTTTTTAAGTCTCTCTCTCTCTCTCTTGCTCTCTCACTCTCATATACTGACTAATTTTTTTATTTGTTTTACAGAAAAATTTGGATCTCATATGGAATGAAGGATGTGCAGTGACATCCAAACATGCTGTAAGTATTAATAGAACTTTTTTAGTCAGTTTTATTTATTTATTTTTTTCATTGTTTTAAATAATTTTTTTTTTTTCAGAACGATCTCGAGTATTTAATGGGATTGAATTTTGTATTAAACGTTAGTGATACTGAGGACCTTGGACATCAAGGTGTATCCGAAATTATTGGAAGTGTAAGCGATGCTCAAGGAGAAAGCACACTCAAGGATTCAGGCATAAAAATTACTGGAGGAGGAAACGATGGACTATTTACGCTCCAGGATTTAGATATAGATAGTTTATTACAAAATGATAATTTTATTACATTTACTGAGGAAGAATTAGGAAGTATGTATGAAAAATTAGTCACTTCTTTAGAAGGGTTTGAGAAAGAACGGCAACCAGCTCAACAAGTTATTGAGAAAACTCAGCATGAAGGATTACATCAATTAGAGGAAGAAGCTATCGATTTAACAAAACCTGCTTTAAAGGAAAAGCACGCCCCAAAAGAAAAGCTTGAAATTATCCATGGAAGAAAGCATTGTACACAGCTGGAGCAGCAGCAAGAAGTAAGACCAGTGATGTTACAGCAATGCATCCCCTATTTTTACATGAGTAATCCCGCAGACATCTCCAAAGCCACTGAAGTTTTTGAAAAATTATTAAAAGATATTAGCTGTCAAAATAAGAACATTGTAAGTGAATTAAAAAAAATGAATAAAAACTTAGAATTATTTCATAGAAGCTTCACAACACGGGAGCAGAAAGAGAAGAAAATGCACTGCACAGAAACCAAACAAACTAAAAAACTAAAAGAATCCAATAAAGAGAATAATTCTGAAGAAATAATAAAAGAAATTAAAAAACTAGCGTCAAGTGTTACGTCCAAGAACAATGCTAAATTGAAAAAACGGAAAAATTGATATTGTATTATAGAATATTTGTATATTTGTATTTAGTAATGTGACGTTCTCTAATAAAAAAGGAAAAAAAAAGTTTAAATATCACATGCTTTTATTTTTATTAAAATTTACCTCTATGGAGAGTATATCAGTGTATTATACATATTTATATATTTATAATAATGGTATTATACATATTACCCACACACACACACATCTCTCTCTCTCTCTCTCTCTCTCTCTCTCTCTCTCTCTCTCTCTCTCTCTCTCTCTCTCTCTCTCTCTCTCTCTCTCTCTGTCTCTTATACATAATAAAAATAGATTCTCTCTTATGCGAACACACACGCATGCACATACACACACATACACACACACGAGGGGGAGCTGTACCCCATGTGGCGCGTCCTCGGCTGGCGGATAGAGGAACGCTCGCTGTAAGCGCATAGTACTACGTACGTAGTGCTGCAAACAGAGGGTAGGAGAGAAATAAAATATCTTCCGCGGACCAAGCAGCTTATTGAAGATCTGTCACTACCGGAAACAAGGTTTGATCTTAGGGTTATGACTAAGCAGGCGCTCGCCGATTGCCGCAGTCCGACTCGACTTCGGCTGCTAAAGGGAAAGGATACGAGACAAACTGGGTTCTGACACTCCCAGGCTGCCGGAGAGTACAGGGGCCCGGGGATGTTTCGCCGACACGCCCTAGCTGCCCTATCATCCGGCGAAAATCCCAATGATCTCAATAGTGCCGGGTGGCGCCCGGAACGGGCCCTATTGTGGTCAGAGGGGGGGCCTCGTTACCCTTTCCCGGAGGCTTTCTGAGGAAGACTTGCGCTGGGGCATGAGGCCAGAATTCACACCTGTGAAGCATAGCTTCGCGGAGAGAGCTCAGTGGAAGGTAGGTGACTAAAGTTGGAAGAGGAGGATAAATAAAAATAAAAATGCATAGTACATCAAAGAAACCAAACTTGGGGACTTCGGATACCCCAAAAAGTGTCTTAGAAACTGGGTTCCCTACCCAGAGATCGGACGATAACAGCAGTCTCAGTAGAGAAAAGATTGCCATGGAGTGTAGTCCAATAAAGACTATTTCTGAAAGGGCAATACGGACGGAACAAGAGCAGGTAAATCAAGGAAGCAGTAACTCAAACTGGGACTACAACCTTGAAAGAAGAAATGACCAGCTGGAGCGTCTAGGAGAAAAGATCCAGGAACTAAGAGAGTTTGTAAGGGACAAAAATAACGTCCATAAAACTATCAAGGACATGGCACGAAGCATTAGTGTCATGTATAAAAGTTTGTGCAGCGCGGAGGATGACCTGCTACAGTGCCAACGTCCAGGAACGGAAGGCAAGGAAACTCAGACAACACCAAGTCTGAAACCGAAAAAGGCGGGTAAACCAAGGGAGGCCTTAAATACTCCGCAGGATAGGAGTAACAAAGAGGAGAAAGAGAGTAAAAGACCTAAAGAGGCAACTTGGCAAGAGGTCGTTACAAGAAAGGCAAAAAAAAAGGAGAAACAGTTAAGTAAGGAGAACAACAAGGCTCCTGGCGTTAACAACCAGAGTAGGACCAGTAGAGACAAAACACAGCGGGCACGACCGACCAGATCGGACGCTCTTATCATTAAGGCGCCGGAAGGAACGAGCTACGTGGACATTTCGTCAACATTGAGAACTGCTCCTTCACTGAATGCCATAGGAGATAGCGTAAACAAAATACGCAAAACGGTGGCGGGAGATCTCCTCATAGAGCTCAAACGCAAAAAAGAAGTTAAAACCGCA
Organism: Muscidifurax raptorellus; assembly: GCA_020010945.3. Classification (NCBI taxonomy): domain Eukaryota; kingdom Metazoa; phylum Arthropoda; class Insecta; order Hymenoptera; family Pteromalidae; genus Muscidifurax; species Muscidifurax raptorellus. The sequence goes on along the minus strand of JAHUUD020000014.1, from coordinate 2,330,935 downwards.
GACTTCCAAGAAGCGGTTAAAGCAGTACTAGTAGAAAAAACCACAATAAAAACACTGCAGCAAGAGGAGACCTTTGAAATAAGGGACCTCGACATACTTACTTCAAAAGAGGAGGTACTGGAGACCTTGCAAAGGGAAATAGGAGAAAGAGATGTGATTGAGATCACTGCCGTAAAATCGCTGAAAAAAGCGTACGGAGATACGCAAATAGCTGTTGTGCAAGTGTCGAAAGAAATAGCGACCAAGTTCACAAAGCTAGAGAAAATTAAAATTGGATGGGTCAACTGTAGGATCCGTACATCGAACCGCAGTAAGGGGCCGCTTAGGTGTTATAAATGCCTTGGTTTCGGCCACGCTATCCAGTGTACTGATCCGCAGGATAGCTGCAAATGCTGCTACAAATGCGGTAAGACGGAGCATAAAACAAATATCTGCCGTAATGAACCGTGTTGTTTACTGTGCCGAAAAAAAGGCGACCACATATATCGACGAACCATGTCACTGGTAGCTACTTGTGCCCAGCCTACCAAGCAGCGGTTAAAAAAATCAGGAAAGGGTAATGAGAATAGTCCAGCTAAATCTCAACCATTGTGAGACTGCGACCTTCTCTGTCAGTTTGTATGAGAACACAAGTTCGATGTCGCTCTCGTCAGTGAGCAGTACAAAGATTTGAATGAACCATCCTGGTAATCTGACGCCTCAGGTAAAGCCGCAATCTGGGCTTGCAAAGACTTTACCTTCCAGGGCAAGATGGTAAACAAGGAAAATGGCTTCGTAAGAGCGAAAATAGGCGGCATACATGTATACAGTTGTTACGTCCCGCCTAGCGCATCAATAGAGCAGTTTCAACAACTACTGGACCGGCTGGTGCAAGACGCTACGAATAAAAAACCAGCTATAATAGCAGGAGATTTTAACACATGGGCGATCGAGTGGGGTAGTAGCAGAACCAATAAACGGGGACGAGTGCTACTGGAGGCATTCACGCTACTAGACTTGGTGTTGCTGAATCAAGGCGACACCCCCACGTTCAAAAACGAGATGCAGAGTCATTCATAGACTTGACATTTGTCAGTAACTGCCTCGTAAGGCAGGTAAGCAAATGGATCGTGAGTGATCACTACACAAATAGTGATCACCTAGCTATAATAATGGAGCTAGGCGGACCAAATAGGAAATTCTGTACAAATCCCAGTAGTACAAGAACTGAATGGAAAACCAAAGAGTATGACAAAGAGTTATTCTTGACGATGTTTGACAATATTCAATTGACGGGATCAGCAGACAACAAGGCTGCACAAATGACGGTCCAGCTCACCAAAGCGTGCGACGCGGTAATGCCGAGAAAAGTGTATAGTCAAAGATGGCTACCAGCATATTGGTGGAATGACAAGATCAAACAAGCGCGCAGCGCTTGCCATCGAGCTAGAAGATTAGAACAACGGGCAAGGAAGAAATTCTACCGAACCGGTAGAGGAATGGATACGGTGGAGAACTGCAACGAAAAAATGAAAGAAGCAAAGCGCAACCTTAAAAGGTGTATAAGAGAGAGTAAACAAAAATGTTTAAGAGAGCTGCAAGATGAGGTCAATGAAGACCTTTGGGACCGACCTTATAAAATTGTCATGAAGAAGATCAAGGGAAGTTACATACCCCCACCAAAGTGCCCAGAGGTACTAAGCAGGGTGGTAACAACACTCTTCCCAAATCAGCCGGACATTCCATGTGCTATGGTAGAAGAAATAGATGTAGATAATATACCCTTAATTACGGAGGAGGAGCTACTATCAGCCTGCAGGAGGGTTGGAAACAATAAGGCTCCAGGACTTGATGGCATACCCAATATTGCATGGAAACATGCCATCGAGGCTCACCCAGCAGAGTTTATAGACTTGTACAACACTTGTCTCACAGAAGGAACGTTTCCACGAAACTGGAAAAAGCAAAGGCTTGTGTTGCTACCAAAGGATAGCAAACCACCTGGAGAAGGGTCGTCATACAGACCGCTCTGCATGCTCGATACACAGGGCAAAGTATTAGAGCGCATAATCTTCGTTAGGATGGAAGACAAAACCGAGGGGCCAGAGGGGCTTGCGGAACACCAGTATGGTTTTCGTAAGTGCCGCTCAACAATAGACGCTATCGGTTTAGTGGTGAATACAGCACGGACAGCCATAAGCGGGAAAAGATGGAAAGGCGGGGCGAAAAAGTACTGCGCGGTGGTTACACTTGACGTTAAAAATGCATTTAACTCTGCAAATTGATGCAAAATTCACGAAGCACTAGTGAGACTAGGAGTTCCTCCGTATATAAGAAGAATAATGTCTGACTACCTCAAGGACAGAACTCTCTTATACGAGACCGAGGAGGGCACGGTGAATTATAAGGTTACCGGGGGAGTTCCACAGGGGTCTGTACTGGGCCCCTCGTTGTGGAACATTATGTACGATGGCGTACTCAAGCTAAAATTACCAGAAGGAGCAATGATCGTAGGATTTGCAGACGACATAACTTTGGTGTTGGTAGCAAAAGAGAAAGAACAGGTAGCTGAAATTGCTAGTGAAGCAATCATTAAAATACAGAAGTGGCTAAATAATGCGAATCTGGAGCTTGCAAGCCATAAAACGGAGGCAATCCTAATATCTAGGAGAAAGAAGACGGAGACAATCACCTTGAGAATAGGTGGTCATGAAATTACTTCTAAACGGACTATTAAATATTTAGGTATAACGTTAGACGCAAAGCTGACCTTTAAACAGCACTTGGAAGCAGCAGGAGAGAAAGCCGCAAAAACTACCGCAGTGTTGGCGCGGCTGATGCCAAATGTGGGTGGTCCCACACAGAATCGGAGAACGCTACTGGCAAGCGTTAGTACATCAATCATGTTGTATGGAGCCCCGATATGGGCAGACGCTGTACTGGTGAAGGCATATGGTCGAAAGCTCTCCTCAGTGCACAGGCGAAATGCACTTAGGGTCGCGTCTGCTTACCGTACGGTATCGGACGAGGCGGTCTGCGTTATTGCCGGTCTCCCGCCAATAGACCTATTAGCAAGGGAGAGGAAATCAATCGACGAAGGAAAAAGACGAGACAGCGGCAAAACCAAGATAGAAATTTGGGATGCCGCTAGGAAAGTAACAATGACGGAGTGGCAAAAGCGATGGGACTCTAGTAGTAAGGGTCGGTGGACACACCGCCTCATACCAAGTGTAGAAGACTGGACAAAAAGAACACATGGGGAAGTAAATTTCTACCTAACGCAGTTTCTGAATGGACATGGATGCTACCGGGCGTATCTGCACCGATTTAAATTGGAGGATTGCCCGGATTGCCCGACGTGCTTGAATGTAATCGAGGACGTTGAGCATGTGTTCAGTGAATGTCCACGCTTTGAACAGGAACGAGAAGAACTTGAGTGCTACCTACAGACCAGAGTAACGCCTGAGTCTATTGTGGTAGCCACGATGACTTCGGCCGGCGGATGGAGCGCAATAAACAATTTTGCTGCAGACATCCTTAAGAAGGATGGAAGGAAGAAGAAGAATGTATTGAGAGTAAATATTTCAATACACAAAACCATGAAATATTATCCGCAACATCGTTAAACAAATGGTTCAACTCTAATGTTACGGAACCTCTACTCGCAGCTATTGAAGAGTTTCAGGAACGTGACTCTGGTTGGTCTCTACATTCTATTGAAAATATTCAGATAAATATAAACAAATTCAATCCAATACGTACTGGTAATTCTTATATACCGTTACCAACATTTATAGAGAAAAGAGAAGCATGTATCAATGTTAAAAATTATGATGATAAATGCTTTGTATGGGCAATTTTATTTGCATTATACCCTGTACAACGTAAAAATCATCCTAACAGGTTGAGCAATTACAATCAATATGAGAATAATTTAGATATGCAAGGAATCGAGTTACCAGTATCCTTGAAAAATATTCAGAGACAAAACACTGAAATTTCAGTAAATGTTTTTGGATTAGATAATACAAGTATTTCACCTCTCTATTTGACATCGGATAAAAAGAGTAATCATATAAATCTTCTGCTACTTACAAGTCATAGTGATGAAATTGATGAGTTTAAATCACATTATGTGTACATAAAGAATCTATCACGATTAATTAATAATGATTTGAGTAAAAAAAGAAGAAAAATATACGTGTGTGACAGATGTCTGAATTTTTTCTACACAGAAGATAATTTGACAAGGCATGAAGAACATTGCAAAACATTAAATAATTGTAGAATTCGTCTTCCTAATGAAAATAATGATGTCATAGTATTTAAAAATCATCGCTATAATGAAAAGTTGCCTTTTATAATCTATGCAGAATGTGAGTGTCTGCTTAAACCAATGAAATATGATGAAAAAATTAACACTTAATCAGTACAAAGTCATGAAATTTATAGCATAGGTTACTACCTTAAATGCAGCTTTGACAACTCGTTATCGAGATATGAATTTTATAGAGGGCTTGAAGCTTCAAGATGGTTTGCTGAGCAGTTAAAAAATATTGAAAAACAGATAACTGCTTTACATGAAAATCCTCTACCTATGCCAGTTTTATCTCAAGCTGAAATAAAGCATTATTATAATTCAAATACTTGTCATATATGTAAAAAAACTTTAAATAATGATGTCAAGGTGCATGATCACTGTCATCTTACTGGAAAATATCGAGGACCTGCACATGTTAGCTGTAATTTAAACTATCATTTTCCAGGACAAATTGATTTGCTACCTTTAACAAAGGAAAAGTATATTTCATTTACTAAACATGTTGAAAATAGCAAAGTTAAATTTAGATTTTTAGATTCGTTTAGATTTATGCCTTCATCACTTGATAGGTTAGCATCATATCTGCAGGATTATAAAATTGTAAATAAAGAATATAGTCATCTTAGCAGAGAACAAATTGATTTGTTAACGAAAAAAGGTGTTTTGCCTTATGAGTATATAAGTTCATGGCAAAAGCTAGAAGAGTGTACGTTACCTGAAAAAGAGGACTTTTTCAGTACTCTCAATGATTTGCATATATCTGACAAGGATTATGTGCATGCCCAAAATGTATGGAAGACGTTTAACGTAAAAACACTTGGTGAATATTCTGACCTCTACATGAAAACTAATGTCTTGGTACTGGGTGACGTTTTCGAAAATTTTCGAGACTAGAGCATGAGTGTTTACAGTCTCGATCCTGCTCACTATTACACTGCATCAGGCTTCTCATGGGATGCAATGCTCAAACATACGGGTGTACAATTAAAACTTTTAACAGATATCGATATGGTACTTTTCATTGAGCGTGGAATCCGAGGTGGTCTAAGCCAGTGTTCAAATCGTTATGCAACAGCAAATCATAAATATATGCTCGATAAATATGATAAAGATAAAGAAAATTAGTACTTGATTTATTTAGATGCAAATAATTTATAAGGACGTAGCCTTTCGCAATATCTTCCATACGACGAGTTTGAATGGCTTGACGATTTTAATAATTTATTTACCATAGCACCTGATGATCCATATGGCTACATTTTAGAAGTTGATATAGATTATCGAAGCCAGTTGCATGATAGTCATAACGATTTACCGTTCTGTCCTAAGCATGCAAAACCTCCAGGATCTAAGCAAGAAAAACTTTTGGCTACTCTTCATTCGAAAAAAATTACGCTATTCATTACATTGCTCTAAAACAAGCTCTTTCACAGGGTTTAGAACTTTTAAAAATCCATAAAGTTCTGAAATTTAAACAATCACCATGGCTTAAATCATACATTGATTTAAATAGCAGTCTCAGAGCTTCTGCAAAAAATGAATTTGAAAAAAATTTTTTCAAACTAATGAACAACGCAGTGTTTGGTAAAACTATGGAAAATGTTAGAAAGCGTGTTTCAGTCAAGCTTATGAGTAAATATGATGGACGATATGGTGTTGAGGCTCAAATTTCAAGTCCATACTTTCACAGCAGTTCAATATTCAACGAGAATCTAGTTGCTATACAAATGAATAAGACTGATGTATTGATAAATAAACCAATTTATATTGGACTTACAGTTCTAGATCTCTCGAAAACACACATGTATGATTTTCATTATAATTATATGCAAAAAATGTACAAAGATGATTGTAAATTACTCTACACAGATACTGATAGTCTCATCTATACTGTTAAATATGATGATTTTCATGAAGATATGAAACGAAATATTTACCTATTTGATACGTCAGATTATCCTCAAGACAATATGTTTAATATGCCACGAGTTAATAAAAAAATTATAGGTCTCATGAAAGATGAGTGTAATGGACAAATTTTCACAGAGTTTATCGGATTAAGAAGCAAAATGTACAGTACGCGTGTTAATAATCAGGATTCTATGAAAAAAATTAAGGGTATCAAGACTTCTATTGTTAAAAAAACTTTTCAATTCAACGACTATTTGGATTGTCTCAAGAATTCTTGCATTCAGAGTCGAGAGCAGTACGCTATAAGATCGAAACTTCATAACGTCGAGACCATTAGACAGAGAAAGGTTGCACTTAGTCCTTACGACGATAAGAGATTCCTTCAAGATAACAGTACAGATACATTAGCCTGGGGCCACTACAAAATGGGTAAGTTGAAATTAACTATACACACTTATTTTACACAAAATTAAATGTAGAAACGTTTTCCAGCAAAAAGTGTGTACGATTTAAAGATGAGCCAACCATTCACGTAATGTATACCTGGAAATTCGCATATCAGCAAGCTTGATGTAGTCAGTGGGAGCAAGCAGCACGTGATAGACATCGTTTCAGACGAAGAATTGTACAAACAAATGAGATTATAATGCCAGTACTTTTGAAAAAATTAAAGGAAATGTAAAATGAATGCATAATAAACAACATATTTTTCATCAATTTATTTTCGTTTACATACCATTTTTATTTATCCAACTATTGTGAGTATTATTAAAACCAAACCATTTTACATAAACTCTATTGCCACTTTTTTTCAAAACCTTCTCAATCAAATAGATATCTGAATATTTGGTCTTGAGAAGTTCTTCCTCATAGAATCCTCCAGCTATCGGCTTGTCTTGATAATCCTTGAGATGATATGTGCAGGGCTTTGTAGGCGAAACTCTCGTTATTGGGAAGATTTCAGTTGACCAATTAGGTGTATATCCTTTGTCGAAAATCTCCTTGTTTCTGCTCACACGTACTTTATCACCAACTTTAAATTTAGCACGTTTAAACAAACTGTTTGGTTTTTTGTTAATTCGATCAAGTATATGAGCTCGCTAAGAGCTAGCATCATGCAGAAAAAAAGAGGTTCAGGTTTGGTGAATAAATTGATCAACAAATTACCCATTGAACTTCATGTGCCTGGTTATCAGTACTGTGGTCCAGGTACTAAACTTGCTAAACGCCTAGCTCGTGGAGATCTGGGAATCAATCCTTTGGACGCTACTTGCAAGGAACACGACATTGCCTACTCGAAAAATCCTGACAACATTCAAGAGAGAAACACAGCTGATAAAATTTTAGCAGAGAAGGCGTTGAAAAGAGTAAAATCTAGAGACGCTGTTTTGAAAGAGAGAGCAACAGCTTTTGCCATAGCAAATACTATGAATTTAAAATCGAAGCTCGGTATGGGTGTTGGAGTAGGAGGTAGATCTCTCAAACCTAAGAAAAAGATTACACTAAAAAGATTAATCGAGTCAGCAGAAAACTCTATTATTCCTGGCAAAGACACTCGCTCTATGATTAGGTCAGCGCTAAAAACTGCTCGTGAGCATGTGAAAAAACTTGGTGGGAAAAGTAAAGTTAGTGTTCCACGCATATTGCCTGTTCCCAGCAAAGTAGGTGACTTTCTTCCAGCACTCATTCCACTTTTTGCTGGTCTTAGTGCAATCGGCTCACTTGCAGGAGGAGCTGCAGGAATCGCAAAAGCAATAAATAGGGCAAACACTGCTAAGAAGCAAATGAAAGAGCAAAAAAGACACAATGAAAATGGAAATGCTGACACTTGGTAAGGGACTGCTTCTGAAACCTCATTAAAAAGGTTTCGGTATCTTTGTCAAACAAAACAAAAAAAAACAATGGGGAAAATAACTTCGATGAAATAAGATTGCCAAAACAATAACAAATTTTTGTGGAATTTTTATGCGAAATGCCCTACCTTCAAATGGTTATCGAGCTAAAGAATTGGCAATCATAAATCTGGATGATGCGAGTGGATCCGGCACGCACTGGGTAGCTTATCGGGGGAATGGTAATGAAGTTACATACTTTGATAGTTTTGGTGATTTACAACCACCTCAAGATCTTATGAATTACTGGAAAGCATCTCAAGTCAAGTACAATTATCGGAGGTATCAGGAATTTTCAACTTTTATCTATGGTCATCTCTGTCTCAAATTTCTCTGCAATCAACTTAATCGTAAGGAACAGTTCTGTCTGTATAAAAAGAAATCTACACGAGTGATTTGAATTAGTCTACTCAAGATGGTTGTTGAGTCGATGACTCTTAGCCTTTCCGGCACCTCCTCAAACCTTGAGGCACACTATTTTCCTCCCATAGAGCTGGATCCAAATAAACAGTATAGCGTTGGACTTGTTAAGTTGCTAACTTTCAATTCCATACCAAACGTTGATGTAAACTGCAATAAGTTTTACGTTCGACAAGAAATAATTGAACTTCCTACAGGAAGTTATGAGATTGAGGGTATCGAACGAACTTTGCAAAGCATCCTCGATACGCGAGGTATAAAAGTTAGTATCAAGCCAAATAATAATACATTGCATAGCATTATTGAGTGCAGTCATGAAATCAATTTTCATCCAAGTGACTCGATTGCTCGTCTACTGGGATTCACTCCAAGAGTTTTGAAACCCTATATAAGTCATGACTCTGATTTACCAGTAGCTATTCTCAAAGTGAACGCTCTACGAGTCAAGTGTAATATTACAGCAGGAGCATACATAAATCAACAAAAAGTTCATACAATACATGAATTTTTCCCAGCAGTTCCACCAGGTTACAAGATAATCGAGGTTCCTAAACAAATAATATACTTACCGATATCTGTGAAAGTGATTGATCATTTACAACTAAGTCTATCAAGTTGATCAAGATGGTGAATTGATCAATCTTCGTGGTGAAATTATTACAATTAGTTTGCATCTGAAAAGCACTTGAAATGGGTATTGTTTTTAATGCTGACAAAAGCTATAATAAGAGCTCAGTATGCCATCAGACAGTCAGTCCGCAACGAGCTGTCAAACGATTAACACGTCGGAACAGTCAATTTCTTTAAAGTCTCGGTCTCACAGTAAAGCGTGGTGGAGAAAAAATAGGTCAACGAGTGAGAAAAATACAGAAAAAATAACTTGTACATTTATCTGCTGCTGCTGCCAAGATGGAGGCAGTTCTTAACGTACAATCTCCAGTCATCTTTGATGAATCTGTCTCACATTATGAGGTTCATGCACATCAACCCTACACCGCACTTACATTCAACAATAGTGATGAGATTCGAATAGCTATTCAGCATCAAGATTTGTGTGTGCTACCATCCAAAAGTTCTCTATACATTTGTGGAAAGATTAGAAAGCAGGATGGTACTGCTTTAGAGCATACTAATTTCGTGAACAATGCTATTAGTCATCTCTTTGAGGAAATTCGATACGAGATGAATGCTATAGAAATTGATCGATGCAAAAATGTTGCTGCAACAACTTTGATGAAAGGCTACACCTATAATGGAATACTTTGATGTGACAGTTCCTCTATCATTGATCTTCGGTTTTGCTGAGGATTATCGAAAAATCGTTATAAACGTTAAGCATGAACTGATTCTCACAAGATCGAGAAATGATTTGAACGCTGTTTTACAAGAGCCTATAATGGTAGATGGAACACCTACATACGAAGACTTTAAAATTGAAGTCACTCGTATAGAATGGCTTATGCCCTACCTCGTCCTACCAGATCGACGAAAAATACAACTATTTAATTACATACAAAAAGATGTGTCTATTGCTATGAGTTTTTGTTCATGGGATTTGTATGAGTATCCAGTACTTCCAACAACCACACAACATGTATGGACAGTGAAAACATCGTATCAACTGGAAAAGCCACGTTATATCATTCTAGGTTTTCAAACAGCGAGAAAAGGAGTACGAAGAAAAAATGCTAGTTATTTTGATCACTGCGATATTAGTAATGTAAAACTTTTCCTCAACTCTTAGAGTTACCTTTACGGTAATCTCAATCTTGATATTGCAAACAATCAGTTTGCCATACTCTATGATATGTATGCAAATTTCCAAAATGTATATTATTCTGATAGAATTGTAATAGATCCTCTTTTGAGTAAAGAAGAATTAATTCAACATGCACCACTCATAGTCATAGATTGTTCAAAACAAAACGAGTCTCTTAAACAAGCAGCTGTCGATGTACGCCTTGAATTTGAATGTAAGAATAATCTCTACAAAAAAACTTTTAACAAGAGTAAAAGGTTAGGCGAGTTTCATCTATTCCGCACATTATTATGCATCTCAATAATATGGTTGGCTGACCCATTTGTATGTTATAATCATCACAAAATCATTGTTACCAAATAAAAATGTAATAACCGTAGATATAATTTCATTACAAATAATTATGTTAACAATAAATAAAAATTTGACAACGAAATTACGGATAAAAAAGAAATGAGATCAATAAAAAAGTCAAGTTTATTACCAAATTATTATTTCAACAATAATATTGCAAACAAAAAGTGTTGTATTTAATTTAATTTCATCACTTTTGTTTATTTATTTTAGTAGAGGAATCTTCTTGTTGGACGTCACGATGTTATAAGTATGTTGAGCAAAGATTTCTGATCTGACACGACGGCCTGCATGCACTGATGCGATGTATAAAATCTGTGGGAAAGCGATACCCAACTGTATTACATATAATATAGCTTGTGCGGCCAATTTTACGGTCCTACCACTTTTCGGATAAAAAGCCAACTTCACGGTCCTACCACACTGGAGAAAAAGTTAAAGAAACTGTTCCGAGCATTCGTGATATATACACTCGTTTATTATTTAACAAAACGGCTTATTTACAAATATTTTCGTAGGAAATCATAGTTCAACTCAGAAAAGACACTAATAAACCAAAATACTCACGATCAATAACGATAAGCATTTTTTTCTGTATCGTCTGCTTCTCAAACTCGCCTTCATGGCGCTACCGCGCCACTTGATATGCCTGCAAATACAACTGCGTATTGTCTAATTTTACATGATCGCATTGTTAAGTATAATCCTATAAGTGGTGATGTTAAGAAACTCGTCTAAAACTATATAAAGCTTGCGTGAACAATTAATTAGTCAGTACTGTTATAAACCATCAGTCAAGATAGATCTCAAAAATGAATCGATATAGCGCTTCGTACACTCCTCTCTAGGAGGACAAAAGCGCTAGAAGAGTGCAAAATGATAAACAATGTAATACGTATCGTGGAGAACCTTGTTCTGCTCCTACTAATAAAAGTGAACAGTGGAAAAATACTTTTGAGAAATATTCCACTAACACAAAGTCCATGCCAGAACATCAAGGTTATAAGAAGTTCCGAAATATTTTATCATGTCTTTACAAATAATGTTTTATGTACTTATCTTTTTGAATAAAGAAAAAAAATAAAAAATTATATGTTATTTTTTAATTAATCCTAACCTTTATTCCTTCCATCTATTCCTTTATCATCCTATTGGTATCTCACCCACAGAGGTGTAACCTATATATAGTAATATGCGGTATTGTGTGGGTCAGCCATAGCCAATCGCGAATCTGCGGAATTTCAGCCGCTAGAAGTCAGGTCGTGAGATCCCAATATATCAATCGATAAAAACATGTTCGAAGAATAATCCTCTGTCGGTAATGTAGGAGGCTGCGTGGGCCTCGGCAGCAGCCGGGGCATGGGGCCAGGGCATGTGGGACCCGGTCGGTAAGACAGGAATCTGCTAATACTAGTTACCTTCGGTCGGTATTTGGTGGCGCGGGAACCGCCTGGCGCAGTATCAGCCCAGCCCCTACTACTAATCAATCATGGAGTTTGCTATGACAGATGTCTTCAATTTTTTGGTTATTTACTACTAAATAGTCAAGTCACTTGTTTTGTTGCGCGTTTTTACCAAGCTTACTGCTACTAAATTTTTTTATTTCATTATTATCAAATTTGTATTTAGCATCTTCGATGACTCTATTTAAGGTTTTTTCGTAGTTTTTATATTCATCTTTCAATTCCAAATTAGTTGGGTTCATTTTCCATATTTTATATAAATTTTCTTTAGTTTTGCAAGAGATTTGGATTGCTTTAGTTATCCAATTTTTTCTTAGCATTGATTTGTTATTTTTTTTCTTTAATTTTATGGAATATGAGGCCATCTCAAGACAGTCATGTATCAATTGTATCAATTTGTTTAAAGCATCATTCGGATCCTGTATTGCAAAAACTATCTGCCAATCAATATTTCCAGCTATATTTTGTAATTTCCCATAATTAATGCATTTGTTATCTGTCTCGCTTGGCATCTGTAACTTAATCTGATCTATACTTATTAATAACGGATAATGATCGTTGAAAGGAATATTTAGCTTAATAGATTCAACTTCAATACTTGTAGTTTTAGCGAAACAGTTATGAATGCACATTCCCTTCTTATTATCTAAGGAGGGCCGAGTAATTCCTCTGAAATACGGTACATATTCACGTTCAAGATAGTTTATTACAAATTCCTGACTCATTGTTTTGTCACTAGCCTCCAAATTTACTACATTATTATCTAATATATCAATATTAAAATCACCAACAATGCAATAATTTTTAACATTTCTATATTTTATCAAAAATTTTTTAACGCTATTAACAAATTCAGACTTTGATATGTCATGGCACCTATACATAGCAGATATTACAACTGATTCTCCTGTCATAAGTTTTATGTCAGTACTCACAACGCTCAATCTGTCAACTACATCAATTTTATTATTGCTATATATATTGTTTCTTATATAAATTAAGACGCCATCCGCCTTATTAATTTTACTCTCATTGTAACAAATTTTGTAGCCTTGTAGTTGATAGTATTGAGCAAATTGTAAATTCCAAGTTTCCGTGCATACAATTATACACGGTTTTCTTTTTAAAGACTCTACAAAAACTTCCAGTTTTTCAAAATTAGCATTTAAGCTTCTAATGTTTACGCATAAAATGATGTTTTGTTTTCTACTTAGTCTCTTATTGAGTTTTTTTATATCATGAACTTCAAATTCAAACTTGCTTATATCTTCAACACTGATGTCTTGATCCATTGCTATTTCTTATTTCTCCGTACTCTTCCTGCTATATTTGAATTTATCGATTGAAGCGACACGTTGACGAAATTCCTGAAGCTTTAGCTACTATGCCTCTTTCAGACGTTTCTACACTGCCGATATATCTTGGTATTGTAGGTTTAATTGTATAGTCGGTATAATAAATATACTTCCTTATCTTAGATTTCAAGATTTCGCATTCGTGGCTATCTATTGACACATGTTCCACTGTGGTACATGTTGCAATTTGTTTTATAAGTATCATTACTGAAAACACAGTTTGCACACTTAAACTTATTTGTTTTGGAGTCTCTTGTCTTATGCTCACCAGCACACTTTAGGCAAATATTACTATTTTTACACTTGGTGCCGTATTAGCATTAAGGTGATTGGTGCTAATACATCACTTAGTGATGTATTAGCATTAAGAATATTTTACTTTTATCATACATGTAATTAAGAATAATTTTTGTAGACTTAAGTTGTATACTTCTACAAGCGCCATGTCCAAATAATTTTGGACCACAATATAGATTAAATTGTAACTGCTTCTTACAGCAGCATACCGACATAATTTTCCTTTTTCACGATAATATAAACTTAAGTGTAACTGCTTTTACAAGTGTCATATCAATATACTTTTACACTATAATACAAATGTTAATGCAACTACTTTATACGGGCAACATGCTCACAGTATTTTGTAATACAACAATAGTTAATAAGGATTGTAAAAACTGTCTCGAGTTTAGATGTAAGGCAGCGGCGGCTGTCAAGTAGGACACCCGGATATACAACATGCACAACTCACCGCACTCACGAATACACACACCTTTGGTTTAGAGATCCAATCTTTCGAGGCCCCGGTCTCTGGCATCTCGATTAAATAAAAAAAATAAATAAATAAAAAATATAATAATAAATGTTAAATTACAAGAAATTGACAAAACACACACACAAATGTAGCTACACACGTGCACTCGTCGGCGCAACGGATTCTGTTTTTGGCTGTTTTTTTTTTCGCCACACAACGGGGACGTTGGTTCGCGCGGTCCGGGCGTGTCACGGATGAGCCGTAGGTTCTCCGTTGACGGGTTCGGGTGGCGCTACCACGAATCTCCGACGGTGGAGACGTTGCTACCCGAGTGTTCTCACGCGCAAAGATGCAGACTGTGCATCTTTGCATGCGGGACCGGCGACGCTCGCTCGAGACAGGTAGCAAGCAATAAAGGCAATTAGAACAGAACCACCCTCACATCTGTTACAAATGAAACGCGACATTTTTTCTCATAAGGTCCAACAATGGGACTAAGTATTCCGCGAAATTTTTTGTAAACTTTGAGTAAAAGTTTATAAACCCAATGAAACTTTGCAATTGTTTCAAATTTCGAGGTGGTTTAAAATTTTTTATTGTCCGAATTTTATCTGGGGTCGGTCGTATCCCTTTTGCGGAGATAAAGTGTCCAAAAAATTCGATCTCTTCGCAAAAAAATTTTGTTTTCTTGAAATTTAACCGTAAGTTATGTTCAATCAACCGTTCGTATAGCTTATCTAAGTGCACGATATGTTCGTCGAAATTTTGCGATCGTATCATAAGACCATCCATGAATAATATTAGAAAATCTTCAAAGTCCCATGTGGCTTCCGCAAGCCCTCGAATTAACGCGGATATGCTAGTTTTTATCCCGAACGATACAACATTGAATTCGTAAATATGACTGTCGATTTTGAAAGCTGTGTATTTTCGCGACTCTTCCGCGAGTTTGATCTGCCAATAACTTGCTGTAAAATCTGATATGCTTGTTATTAGCTTATCAGTGCATCTTTGTAAGACCTCGTCGATACCGGAAGGTCCTTTGAAGTTATCTTGAAGTACCGCGTTCAGCTTCTGCGCGTTTAGGCACGGTCTGATAGATCCGTCTTTTTTTCTAACGATTTGAATCGGATTTATATATACGCTATTCGAGCGTCTTATAATGTCTAACTCCAACTTTCGTCGGAATTCTTTCAGCGCGTCTTGTCTATCCGCTAATGGGATTGGACACGGTCTACAAAACCACGGCGTCGTATCTTTTATAATTAACTCATGCTCGTATGTTGTCCCGGTTTTTTCCCGAATACTTCTTTTCATTTTATTAGCAATTTTTTCAAGATTTGTTTTTGTGCCTTGTTGAGGTTTTCACAAGATTCAACTTTCCCATCGATCTCCTCAATCGTGAGCTCGTATGGGTTTTCAATATTGTTTTCATAATCTTCATAAAGATTATCAAGATCTGAGTGATACCCTTCTGCGGTGTATCTACTCATCTCTTGGATCGCAATTTGAATTTCAGATTCGAAACCATACCCTTCTGCGGTGTATTTATTCGATTTCTGAATTGCGAGTGACGTGAATTCGTTCCGCGGTATTTTTTTATGCACGTACGATATTAATCCGTCTACTTTGTCTATTGAAAAAATTATTTCTTGATTTATTGAATCAATTAACATTCCGAGGAGTGTTATTGTATCGTAGCCAATAATGCATGGCTTAATCAATTTTGGAATTACTAAGAAGATAATTTTTCGAGATGGTTTACTTAACTTCGTATTTGCAAGGATTTGATATTTTAAATGTGCCGACTTGCTACCGGTAGCACCCTTTATTAGTTTCCCGCTGATAGGCAGCGTTGGACAAGCTTTGAATTTTTCGTAATTTTGATGATAGAATTCTTCCGATATTGCCGTTACTTCGCTTCCCGTATCAATGAGTGCTTCTACGTCAATATTTTCAATTCAGATTTTGAGCTCTGGGCAGTGTTGTACTTCAATTTCGAGGTGGAAGCGCGTCCTTTTTAGGCGTAACTACTTTTCGTTTCCCGTACTTAATGCTCCGTCCTCCTGAAAGCAGCTAAAAAGATCGAAATCGTACGAGTGTTTTACCTATGTACTTTTATGTTTCCCTTTCCCTTTTCCCTGGTTTTTCCCAGTGTTTTGTGTGTCCGTTTTTTTCGTCGTGCCAGTTGTTTGCATTGTTTGGATTGTGCGTTCTGTCCATGACAATTTCGGTTTATGTCCTGGGTTGTCGTTTTGAAGGTTTTTTGGATTTTCGTCGTTGGGAGTGTGGGTGGATTTTTGATTATTGGGGAATCTGTTTGGAGGCATGTTTGGATTTTGATGGTTTGTGTTGTTTCTCGGTAAGTCCGATCCCCGTTTGGTCGTGTCGTCACTGTCGAATTCAGCTAGAATTTCTAAAAATTCGTTAATTGTCTGAATTTTGTGTCCAGTAACAGTCCGCCGATTCTCGCGGTCAAAATGTTCCGCGGTTTTTCTTACGAGCTCTGGTTCTTCTAGAACCATCTCTAATTCGCGAGCTAGTCCGAATAGATATGTGGCATAGTTGACGCAACTTCGATGTCCAGGGAAAAATTGGCCAAATTCAACTTTTCTTCCATTGATTCTCTGTATATGTTTATTCCAAAATCTTTCCCTGAATTTGGTCGAAAACGCGCCGAAACTATCCACTTCGCTTTGAAGATACCACCAATTCTGTGCTTCTCCTCCAAGCGATTGTGATATTACGCATTTTAGTTCGTGATCCTCCGGTTTCACGGTATTGATGTAATTTTCGATCTCTCTCAAAAATTTCATAGGTCTCTCACCCGAGAGTCCTTTGAATTTCGGTATCTCGATTTTCATACGTCGCGTGATATCAGATGGTAATTAACCGTTTTTCGCGATCCCGCGTGTACGAATCATTTTTTCGAGTCTCGTTGACTCATTAGTCACAATTTCTGAGATTTTTCCGATTTCTTCGCATAATTTTGTTAATGTGACCGCTGACTCGGCTTTTTCTAGAATCCCATCGAGATCTGTTCGAAGCTTGGTGTTCTTACCGATCAGCGCGTCGTTTTTTGTTTCGAGTAGTCCCACTCGACCCATTAACCGTTCGTTCGCGTGCTTCAATTCTTCGATCTCTCTTTTGCGCGCTTTATTCTCGCGTATTAAATTTTCGAGGGCGCTGCCAGAGCATCGATGCGTTCATCAGTGCTACTTAGCGTCGACTCCCCTCCCAATGTCTGTTTTTGTTTAACGCATGTGATATTGATATCACCTTCCGCGTTCTCTAATGTATCTACTTGCTCCTCGAGTGCACTTTGTCTTTGGTATAATAACGAGAATTCCAAGATTACCGCGTCTTTCTATTCCATACTTTTATCATTAACCCGGCTAGGGTCCTCTTGTCTAATTTCTTCGAGGAGCACTTGCGACCGACTTTTTTTCTCCATGTTTACGGCTATTATGTTTACAAGAAATGCTTTATCAATACAAGTTAATGATTCTAATGATGTGAACTCAATTACTCAAAAATATTATGATGTTTTACATGCGTCTTTTATTTCAATCTGGAAAGAGGCGTTTTCTTTATCTCGGGACCAGGTGGGTGGTGGGTCTAGTACCATAGGATTAGAATACCAGGGGAGGTATTCTAATCCTTGAAAGTCACGCTTAGATGTACTAGTCAGATCAGCCAGATCGCGGCGGGTACGTGAAAAATCGACGCCGATCTCGTTCACTCGGTCTATGGTTTCTCCGAGTACATCTGAACAATCTCTAACCACGGCTTTGAGAACTTTGACTTGCTTATATAAATCGATGATCGTATTACTCAAGACTTTAATAGCCTCCCGGTGGGCTTGATCGCGACGTTCTAAAGTATCGATGTACTCGGTGATCTCATCAAGACGCGTGTGTATTCGTTGTTCCTCGAAAGTAAGCGTCAGCACTGGAATCTTTTGATACCTTTTGTATATGACCCAAAAAAAAAACAAAAATTTTAATTCCGGAGCTGACTCTCCTTATGTCCCACACTACTAACAAAATCGAGTCCCTGTTCGGGCACCAAATGAAACGGGCCAAGCTATGCCGAGGCGAGGCCGTAGATAAAATTCTAGACTCGATATGGGAAGAGGCGGGAATGCACTCGAGGAAGCAAAGATCAAACTTACAATCACCCCGCACTATCGGTTGAGTGAGTGTAAGTCGTCCCTACCCTCTGCAGTGGAGGATCCACCAGAGGGAAGCTGCTCGTGTGCACCGGGAGTGGTGGAGGGAGATCTACTCCACTAGCTCCGCACACTTAGGATATCCACGCAGCTTCGGATCAGTATGTGAGGATCCACCCTCTCACAACCGATCCGTACTCGAAAGATATCCACTTGAGAACAGGGAACTACCCTCCTGATCCCAAGGGATATTCGAGAGGAGAGGGGTAAACAAAATAATAATAACAATTGATTAAAAAGAATATAAATATATATTGTTCTAAAGATACAAATCTGGCCTTATACTAAATGGAAAGGGGAGGATCCCCTTAGTACCGTTCGAGAGCACAATGCTCATTTGCATACTAAGTATTAAGGAGACAGAGCACTTGGAGAGGACGACAATTCTCCTTATGCTCTCCGCGCTTAGGCCAGATCGTGAGTATTCGATGCTAGCTGCGGGTCTCCTTTTATATCTGTGGCCGTCCCTCTCTCCAATGCTTTATGCGCGTACGCCCTCTACCTGCGCTTAGGTAGGCTATTACATGTACATACTATCGCTCACTTAGTCGGTAACTTATCTCTTACTTATCGGCAAGTTATCCGTTGGTGGTCTCTTACCTACCACCTGGGGCCGCCGCCTCAAAATATATTTTTGATAGATGCTGAAGTTCTGTTTAAACCTAGAATAAAAAATATTCTTAAAAAGCTAGATGCATTAAAAATATACGTTGTGTTAGCTGCTGAATTCACTATTAAAAAATCGGAAGAAGAGATAACTGAAATAATGTATTTTAATACAAAATCTGAAATAATTCAGTAAACAAGTGATTTGAAGCAATGGTGGAAAACAAACGTTCAAGAGCCGATTCAGCGAGATATAGAAGAATTCCAAGAACGAGACTCTGGATGGACACTACGCGATATTTTAAATTTAAACGTGCATATAAACAAATATAATCCAATGCGTACAAGTTCTTTTGCAGAATTACTTGATTTTATCAAACGTAAAAAAGCGTATGTAAATGTACAGAATTTTGATGACGCTTGTTTTGAATGGGCTGTACTATCAGCACTGCATCCAGCTCTTCATTCTAATCTTGTATCAAATTACATTAAATATGCAGATGAATTAAATTTTATAGGTATACAGTTCCCAGTTATGCGAAAAAAGTGCCTCATTTTGAAAAACAAAATTTATATTACTCAATGTGAAAAAGAAATTGATATTAATCTTCTTCTTTTACAAAATCATTACATTGATGAAGAAAATGATGAGATGAATGATAAAGATTTGGAACCTCTCAGATACCACTACGTTTGGATCAAGGATTTATCTCGTTTGGTTTCCAAAGAAATTTCCAGAACCAAAGGTCGAAAATATATTTGCAATCGATGCCTACATTTTTTTCATGATCAAGAGAAATCAGCTTTGCATAGCAAGATTGTGCTTTAATTAATAAATGTTATATAAAACTACCTACTTTAAAAAATCGATTTCTCGAATTTAAAAATTTTAGTTATAAATAAAAAGTACCGTTTGTTATTTATGCCGATTTCGAGAGTCTTCTTAAACAAATAGACGACAACACGTCTGCTTATCAGAATCATGAGGCATTTAGCGTGGGCTACTACATAAAATGTAGTTATATTGATTCATTGTCTTATTATCGCAGCTATAGAGGTAGTGAACCTGCTAAATGGTTTATTAATAAAATAATAGATTTGACTAAAGAAATTGAAGAGATTTTTAACAATATTGTACCGATGGATAATCTTACATCAGATCAAAGGCAAGCTTTCGATGAAGCAGTCGTATGCCATATATGTGAAAAATTTCTTGGTGAAAAGCGTGTACACGATCACTGTCATTTCACTGGCAGGTAATAAAATACATTAATATTATTTTAATGTTAAAATAATATACGCATATAAAAATATATCTTAACATTGATTTCAGATATCGAGGTCCACTGCATGAAGAGTGCAAATTAAATTACCAAGATTCACATATTATCCCAATTATTTTTCATAATTTTACTGGATGCGATTCACATTTTCTCATCAGAGATATTGCCAACATTTTTAATGGAAGAATGGAACTTTTGGATGGCTGTGATATCAAACTCAGATTTATCGATTCTTTCCGTTTTATGGCTTCATCTTTGGATAAATTATCTTCATATCTTCAAGAATTAAATATTCTCAAGCATGAATTCAACTACTGCAAAGAAAAGGAATTTTCCCATATGATTATTTAGATTCTGAAGAAAAACTATATATAACGGAAAATCCCTCAAAAGAGAAATTTTACAGTACCTTGCATGATAATAAAATTTCTGATAAAGATTACGAGCATGTGAAAAACGTATGGGATAAATTAAGACATTAAAAGACCCTGCGCATTATTATATTGCACCTGGATTGACATGGGAGGCTATGCGCAAGTGTACGAAAATTCAGCTTGAACTGCTTACTGACATTGACATGGTGATGTTTATCGAGCGAGGTATAAGAGGTGGAATCAGTCAGTGCTCCAATCGCTGTGCTCATGCAAATAATAAGTATATGTTTGAATATAATCCAGCAGAAGAATCTAAATATCTCGTGTACTTTAATGCTAATAATCTTTATGGATGGGCTCTTCAACAACCATTACCTTACGCTAACTTCAGATGGGTTGATGTAAACACCGATTTTAATGTACCAGATGATTAAGAATTTGGTTATATTCTAGAAGTTGACTTGGAGTATCCACAGTACCTGCATGATGTACAGAAAGACTTACCGTTCTGTTTTGAGCACAAGAAACCACCAGGCTCGAAATTAGAAAAACTGCTGACTACCGTAGATTCAAAATCGCGATATGTGCTTCATTATCGGAATTTAAAACAAGCTATCAAAAATGGATTACGCCTTACGAAAATTTATAAAGTTTTAGAATTCAAACAGAGACCTTGGCTTAAAGAATTCGTTGATCTAAACAGCAAAATGAGACAAGAAGCAAAAAATGATTTTGAGAAGAATCTTTATAAATTAATGAATAATGCCGTATTTGGAAAGACTATGGAGAACGTTCGAAAAAAGGTCAGTGTTAAATTAGTAAATAAACGGAAAGGAAGATATGGGGCAGAGGTTCTCGTTTCCAAAGCAGAATTTCACAATTGGACCATCCTTGATGAAAATCTTGTACTAATTGAACTTGAAAAAACTGAAGTACTTATGAATAAGCCAATCTATGTTGGTCTTTGTGTTTTAGATTTATCAAAAACTTTAATGTATGACTTCCATTACAATTATATGAAACAAAAGTTTGGTGAAAAATGTAAGCTGCTTTATACTGATACTGACAGTTTTTTATATGAAATAGACTGCGAAGATAACTGCAAAGATTTTTGGAATAACTCGCGTCAATAAGAAAATAGTTGGCTTAATGAAAGACGAGTGTTGTGGGTAAATAATGACAGAGTTCGTGGGACTTCGCAGCAAAATGTATAGTGTGCGTATAAATGGAAAAGATTCTATAAAAAGGGTTAAGGGTATAAAAAGTGGAGTAGTTGACAAAACAATTACCTTTGATGATTATGTTGAGTGTTCATCACACAATATAAACAACAGTGTATTATACAATCAAAAGCTCACAGAGTGCAAACTATTAGACAAACAAAATTAGCATTGAGCCCCTATGACGACAAACGCTGTTTGATTCCAGGAGAAACAGATACTCTACCTTGGGGCCACTATAAATTACTTAATAAAAAAATGATTATGTAGGTTCTCTTATAAACCTTTCTCTAAACGATAATGTATAAAATATTATTTGTATGCTACGATTTTGCTGTAGTGGTGGGAAACCAGTCTATAAAAACGGTGAGTCTTAAAGTAAAAGAATCAGCTTGCAACAAAATGGAATATGCAGTGGATTTGCAAGGATACAAGCAGTCCGGCAACGACTTCATTCTAAAGGAGTTGGCCATCGTACCCCTCAATCGCGACAGTGAACCTCTGGTGCTACTTTTCAAGGAACCCTTTCCTAGGCGACGTCTCACTGACAGGTACAAGAGAGAAAATACCTGGTTATATCGTTATTACCATGGAATATCATGGAGCTCTGGAGTATATCCCTACTCTGACATAGGAAAGATTCTTCGAGAAGCTTTGCGTGACGCCACCCGAGTGCTCGTGATGGGTTCCTTGAAGAAAAAATGGCTTGAACGTTTTAAGTTCAACGTTTACGAAGTAGCTGAAATGGGCTCTCCACCTCTGGATAATCGAAATGTAGTGACCCCGTGTGCTAATCACAAGAGAGGATTTCAATTCAATTATGCTCATCATAACGTTAAGCTTTTGAAAAATTTTTATAATGATCAATTTATTCAGCTGAATGAAGAAAAACCAAGCGATTTTTCAATGATTTGGGTGTAATAATTCATAAGTGAAAAATTAATATAGAAAATTTTCATTATGTATAAAATAAAAAGTTTTTATTTATTATAACCTTTACAAATCTGATTTATTTATCCAACTATTGTGCGTATTATCAAACCCTAACCATTTTACATAAAGCTTATTTCCTTGTTTTTTCAATACTTTCTCTACAAGATAAACATCTGGATATTTGGCTTTAAGCAATTCCTGTTCATAAAAACCGCCAGCGATCGGTTGATCTTGACAGTCCTTCAGCTTGTACGTCAGCACTGGATACGTCAGCACAACTTGACTGATGGTAAAAATTTCTGCCGACCAGTTGGGCTTATAACCCTTTTCAAATACTTGCTTCATTTTACTCACTCGCACCTTATCTCCAACTTTAAATTAAGCTTTCTTCTTGCTTTCTTAGTAAGAGAAACGTTTAAGGACTTTAGCTTCATTCTCTCTACTGACATCTTTCGGTTTCATACCGATGGTGCGATGTATGATGTTATTGTACTCTGCCAGTAAATCAGGTAAGATATCGACCCATTTATAGTATCCTCGTAAACTAAATTGCTTCCACATCTTGTTTTTGAGCGTGCGATTGAAGCGCTCACAGATGGAAGCTTTTAAATTGCTATATGTTGAGTAGAGATTGGTGCCATAACGTATCACGAGACCTTCAAACGAAGAGTTGTAAAATTCTTTTCCTCGATCGGTATGCAAGTTTTTTGGCACTCGACCTTGCTCTAGAATAGATTTCATTGCTGCTGAAACTTCGTTTTCCATTTTCTGCTTTAAAGCTACGGCCCAGGCGTATTTTGAGAATACATCAATGACTGTCAGTAGGTATTTATAACCTCTATTTTCTTGTGTGTAAGGCAGCATCTCTACCAAATCAGCTTGCCAGGTATAATCTAAACCACGTATTATAAACCTTCGCCGCTAATAATTACGTCGAGCTGGTTTATGAAGCTCCTCTATTAGTCTAGCCTTCTGATGTGTCATTATTCTGAGCAGTTTTAAACAAAATTTCATATAATTCCCTAATAACTAAATCTATTTTTCTCTGTTTCTCCGCATTCTCATCCTTGATGATTTGTATAGTTAATTCTATAGCGTCAATTGCTTTTCTCAGATCACTCGTGATTGCGTGAACTGTGTGTATCTCTGATTGAATTAAACGTTGAAGCACTGCTAAATTCACCGCATCGTTTGGTTGCTCTGGTTCTGCTATATTACACAATTTTTTGCTTCCAATGTCGAACTGAAAGTCGGCAGTGAGTTTATAGCCAACACGTCCAAACACATCAACGCTCATCTTGTTACTGACTTGAATTTGTTGGTTATAGCAATTAATATATGATTTTGGCTTCACGCAATTCTTCGATAATGGAATGAATCTCATTTAGGTGGCTATTATTACCAGCTAATCTTTCAGCCATGAGTAAACGTAGACGATCAACTAGTTCGTTAGGATCGTCCCAATAAACATAGTCCATGAGAGTACGCTTTCTTGCAATTTTATATCGAGGTAAGAGTCCATGATCATACTTTACAGGGCTTTGCAACTTAAATAGAGGGGCAATTATGGTATTATATTTATTGCTGTTTTGCTGACGTATAGGCTGATCGAAACAGTAATGTTTTCGATGTGCGTTTGTAGCTTCGAGAATTTTCTTATAATTTTGAAAATCATCAAGCTGAATCAATGACATATCTTCAGTTTTCATATACTTTAACAAATTCCCTTTTCTATCTAAAACGCTAACATATTTTTTGTGGATTTCTATGGGTGAATAACCGATCTTTAGTATTTCACCATCTTTACGAATTCTAAAGATATGATCAAAGTATCGTTGTTGCTTATTTTGTTTGAGCAGCTGAATATACTTGTCGTTTGTATAAACATTCTTCTCATTCTCTTCCTCGCTATCAGTTTTAGCACTTCTAAATGAAGCATCAACTGTTTCATTGAGTAGTGTATCATCGAAATCATCATGTTCCTCATCAAATTTATCATTATTATCATCACGTTCCTCATCAAGTTTATCGTTCAAAAATTCTTCTTTTTGAGGTTCTAGCTTGATCTCTTGTTTTACGTTCACTAGCTTTTCCAGTGGATCTACTACAGGTTTAAAAATTACATCAAGAGCTTTTTCCATGCTAGCTTTACCTTGCTTTAGCAATCTATGTTTGCGTCTAATTGATTCGCGAGCTTTCGTAATTTGTTGAAGAATGCCTTTTTCACGTCGAATGTCTGCCATGTTGACTCTTCGACTATTTACAGTCTACTGCAAATACTCAGGGTCTGCTGTAGGTTATATATTTGTGGCAAAGCAATCAAAGCCTTTTCTGTAACGTCCATCGTTGAGTGCTCGCTCCTTGTCGATAAAAAGAAATCCATGCTGACCATCATTCCAACATGCTGAGCATAAATCTTTGAAGTTGGTATATGTCATATCAGAATTCACATGATCATCGTATATATGTTTAAGATTTACATCATCTTGGCGACATACTACCACCAGCACATTTACGTTATCACGCACCAAATGTTTTGGAATGTGAGCGTACGACTGACAGAGATAGAAACAGTTTACGTTTTCGTGTCTCCCCATGCAAAAGAAGGCTCTAACGTTGTCCTGTCTCTCATAGGCGACGTCGTCGAAAACCATGATTGAATCAGGGAGTACGTCGTCAGGTGCCACAACTGCATCATGCTCACTGAAAGGGAAGTACTATATGCCGGCCAAAGGTTGTAAAAGCTGCTCGAGAAACTTATACTTGGGCTGTTTCAGTGACTTGGAACGTTTTCGAACTTCAGACCATTGGGATGTGTTATGAGGGCGAGCAATGTATTAGTTTTGCCACAATTTGATGGTCCACAGAATATTGCTCGAATATTGTCAGGTAGTAGTTCCCCATGACGTTTCCGCATTTTCTGCTGCACTACTAAAGTATCGAAATTCGACACTGGCAGCTTGATTTTTTGTTGCTGGAAATCCATGTGAACGCTTCATCAGCCTAAGGGTAACTGTCACTTTAGCTAAAAAGAGCGCGTTTATAATGTATCAAGATCAGTCGAGATCTGTCCTCTCGTGCATCATAATCGTACACAAGCAGAAACGACGCAAAGGTCGTGGTGTATTGAATACACTTATCAACAAGCTTCCAGTAGAGCTGCATCTTTCAGGATATCAGTACTGTGGACCGACTAGCACGTGGAGATCCTGGAATTAATGTTCTTGATAGAGCTTGTAAAGAGCACGATATTGCCTACTCACAAAATCGAGAAAACGTTGGCGCAAGAAACGCTGCAGATAAGATTTTGGCTGCAAAAGCTTGGGAGAGAGTCCGGGCGTCAGACGTCGGTATTGGAGAAAAAGCAGCTGCTCTCGCCATAGCAGGCACCATAAAGGCAAAATCCAAGTTTGGAATAGGTCTTAAAAGGCAAATAAAGAAGCAGAAGAAGAAAAAGAAGCCATCTATTTCATTGGCAAAAGTGATCAAAGCTGCTTCCACTTCTGCTATTCCAAGCAACAACTCTCACAGTCATTCGCAGCGCTCTGAAGGCTGCTCGTCAAGCTGTAAACAAAGCTGGAGGCAAGAAGAATGTCCGCATTCCACGTGGGCTACCAGTCCCATCTAAAATTGGAGGATTTCTACCATTCCTTATACCGATATTTGCTGGTTTGAGTGCAACAGGTGCATTAGCAGGTGGCGCTGCAGGCATCGCCAAAGCAGTGAACGATGTTAGTGCTGCTAAACGACAGCTTGAGGAGAGTCAAAGACATAAAAAAACAATGGAAGCTATTGCGCTCGGCAGAGGTCTATATCTGCGACCTTACAAAGAGGGCTATGGTATGTACTTGAAAAAATATGGACAAGTCTTGAGGAAAAAAAAAACTTCAAATTACCGCAACGTGCATTAACTGACTGATAAAATCTGATCTGATAAAATATGCACGCATTCTTGAAAATTCCATATTTTCGAGGTGTTTACATGCGAATTGTACTACCAGCGAGTGGACCACATTATCGTGAATCAGCTATCATCAATCTCGACGACGAATCTCGCATATCGAAAACGAGGCAACGATGTAGTGTACTTTGATAGTTTTGGAGATATACAGCCACCTCAGGATCTTATGGAATACTGGAATGTGAACGGAGTCAAGTACAATCAGAAACATTACCAGGACTACAACACCTACAACTGCGGCGATCTTTGTCTAAAATTTCTTTTTGAATGATATATAAGTATTGGTTGAGATTCCGGTTTACTCAGTATTGTTCGAATAGTCATGGAAGACTCACTAACACTGAGCCTATCTGGAACATCTTCTATACAGCAAGCTCAATATTTTCCAACGCTTGAACTCTCGCCAAGTAAAAATTACGTTCTTGGACTTGTGGAACTGCTCACATTTAATTCGATACCCAACATAGACAGAGGCAATAACAAGTTTTACGTGGGAGAGGAAGTCATCATTTTGCCTACAGGCAGCTACGAAATTGAAGACACTGAGAAGACTCTGAAAGAGTCTCTAGCATCAAAAAGTATAATAATTAAACTCAAGCCGAACAATAACAATTAGATTACACATCAAATCAGTCTAAGCATAATGGGCATTGTGTACAACACCAAAGTTGGTAAAGGCTATAATAATAACTTGCAATGCCATCGGGCAATCAGTCGTCAAAGAGTGCTGAAAGCGCTAACACGTCAAAACATACAGTTTCTAAAAAGTCTGGGTCTAAGAGTCGTAAAAAATTAAGCTGTAACTATTTTGCTGTTTTCAACGAAATGGAGGAGGTGCTAAGCATACAGTCACCTGTCATGTTTGACGAATCTGTTGCGCATTACGAGATTCATGCGCATCAGCCTTATACTTTATCAAATTTCAACAACAGCGATGAAATTCGCATAGGTATACAACATCAAGATCTATGTGTGCTGCCTTCACGTAGTTCATTGCACATATGTGGAAAATTGCAAAAAGCAGATGGTACAGCCGTCGCAGGTACAACGTTCGTAAACAACGCCATATGTCATCTGTTTGAAGAAATTCGTTACGAACTCAACGCCATCGAGATTGATCGATGCAAGAATGTGGGCTTGACAAGTCTTATGAAAGGATTCGTATCGTTCAGCCCTAGTCAAAGCTGAGTGATTGAAAATGCTGGCTGGCTCGATATTACAGAGACTCAACGGCAATTAGTAGATAATAATGGCAACTTTGACGTATCAATTCCACTCAGTATGATCCTAGGCTTTGCTGAGAATTATGGCAAAATCGTTGTGAATGCCAAACCTGAGTTCATTCTCACAAGATCGAATTCTGATGTAAATTCAGTTATACAGGCGCAAATAGCAGTGGCTGGTGCACAAGTTTACGAGGATTTTAAAATTGAAATCACCAAAATTGAATGGCTGATGCCGTACGTAGTACTATCGGATAAGCATAAAATTAAATTGCTCAACTACCTGGAAAAGGATAGACCTGTCACCATGGGTTTTCGTAGCTGGGAACTATATGAGTATCCGTTACTGCCCAGTACATCGAAACATGTGTGAACTGTAAAAACTGCTAGCCAACTGGAGAAGCCTCGCTTCGTTATTCTCGGCTTTCAGACATATCGCAGAGGACGAAAACCGGTTAATGCCAGTCGCTTTGATCATTGCAACATTAGCAACGCAACACTCTTTCTTAATTCTCAACACTATCCCTATGGAAACCTCAATCTCAATATAACGAATAATAAGTACGCTGTTCTATACGACATGTATGCCAATTTTCAAAATGCCTACTACAACCAGGAGGCTGAACCAATGCTGAACAAGACCGACTATCTCGAGTATGCTCCTCTTGTTGTGATTGATTGTTCGAAACAAAATGAGTCACTGAAGCAAGCTTCGGTGGATGTACGTCTCGAGTTTGAGACTAGAGCAAATTTTCCGCTTAATACCTCTGCATACTGTCTGATCCTGCATGATCGTATAGTTGAGTATAATCCCATGAGTGGGGATGTACGAAAAGTCGTTTAAAGGGTGGTGGGGAAGATGGTATAAAATGAGCAGCAACTTTTGGTAGGCAGTCAGCAAAATGGAATACGTGCTCGATGTACAAGGTTTCAAAAAGCCTGTAAACGAGTTTGTCAAGGAACCTTGCCATAGTTCCACTCAACAAATATCTCAAGTCCTTGGTGTTTATCTTAAAACCGCCTACACCGTGGTGCAGACTCGCCGCCAAGTACAGGTGTGAAAATCTCTGGTTGGAGCGCAATTATCATGGATTATCCTGGAGTTCGGGGGATTTAGCCTATGAGGAGCTTGAAAATGTGTTGAAAACTGTTTTACATGACGCAAGCACAGTGTACGTAAAAGAAACTGATAAAAAACAATAGCTCGAGAAATTCAATTTTCATCTGCTCGACATGGGGGATTGGCTTTCCTTCACTACAAAGGCTGAAATATGATATTTTGGATCCTCTCTGTCCACATCGTAAATTAGCATTCAAGGCAAACTGTATGCACAGAAACGTATTATTGCTGAAAAAATTTTATCGGGACAATATGCCATCTCTCGAGAGATCACTTAAACAATTTTATCGTCAGAGCACCTGTCATTTATGACTCCCACGGATATGGCTTTCTTACCGAGAGAATTTCTCATAACATTTGCGGCAAATAGTAAGCTTGGAATAAACTGCCAGAACATTTGAAGCTGGACTCTGAAATTTTAGAGTGTCTACGTTGTCATGAGCACAACAGCATCGAGAATGGAACCCTACCTTTGAAAAGGGATTGCATACAGTGTAAATTTAATGTTATTAATAAAAAGCAGCATGGATAAGCGGGTTCGTTTCCAAGAACAGCCTACTGTTCATTTAATGTATACATGGATATATGCACATAAACGTGCACGATGTGGAGAGTGGGAGCAAGCTGTCCGAGATCGAGAGCGTTTTAGGTTTAGAATTGAAAGAACTGGTAAAATTATCCTGTCTGTACTTGAGAAAAAATTCAATGAGCTATATATAAAGTAATATTGAATAAATGTATTATTCATTTTAATTCATACCATTCTCACTATGCATCCAGCCGCTGACGTCAGCGCGCTGCTAAAGTTCACGCAAGATATAGTATTTAATAGAAAGAAAGAGAAAGAAAGAAAATGTAGAGAAAGTAAAGGAGAAAGAGAGAAACAGCTGCGGATAATACATATAGTAGCACCGCATCGTATGCAAGAGATAAACATCAGCTGTAATACTAAGTATATGAGGGGAAGAGAGAGAAAGAGAGAAATGAAGAAGGAGGGAGAGAGCACTGTTGATACGCAGCAGCTTCGGATTTGAAACACGTTCGAAAAAAACTATACTTTAGAAAAATGGAATAAAAAAATTAATTTTTTGAAAATTGCAATACGACACCTTAATAATCCAGTTATAATTTTATACGATCAAAAGTTTCAACTTTTAGACGTTCTGGTTTTTTACTACCGCGATTGTAAAATCACTAGTATCAAGGCGAAATCGCACTACAGTTGTAAATTTATTACTTCTCTTGTAAAATCACTACTGTTTGAAAATTTTTGTAAAAATAAAAAATTTATTTTAATAAATGACGGATTAAATAAAAAATCAAAATTTTAAAACAATGCATAAAATATAAAACATTCTGCACACATGTTATTAATTACACATACAAGCTTTTACAAAATATATACTCAAGGTGCAATATAACGATAGCACCAGAAATTTTAACCTTACAGTAAAAAATTTACAAGTGTCAGAATTCGTATAAAAACTTTTTTTAACAAGTATCTTTCTACAGAAACGCAGTGTACATACAATACTTCGTTACATACATTGCGATATAAGTACAATAGCATAAGTTATTTATAAAACACAATATTACGCATATACATGTATTTGTTATTTATTAACAATACTATTACAAAAATAAATAGCTAAAGTTTTAGAAAGTCAATATAAGTATGATTAAATTAGAAAACACCAATAATTTATTATTTAAAGTCGCGAGATCACACTTTTTTGTTAGGTACTAATAAATTATTTCTAAATATATTAATTTCGGTTAATTAAAATACTTCCTCAACGTTTACTTGTTCCAGTTTTCTAAAAAAAGAAACTCTAAGCAACGTGGGAATTGTTTTGGCCAGAAGTAATTGATACAAAATAAGACGCAAATAGTGTAACCACTGCTTCCAAAAAAGTATCTATTTTTGTAGCAAAGTAGGTATTTATGCGTTTTCTAAATCATTTACTACAATTATAACAATTAATCTTTTAATGTATACAAAATGAATAAATTAGTCGCATAAATAATAATAAAAAACAGAAATATAGAATACCTGTAATAACTACTGTTGGATAATTATTTTGTATCATTACCGTTTCTACATTCGAATCTGCCTGAACTCATTAATTTATTAATTTATGGTACTTTATTTCAATATATTATTAAACTAAATGTTTACTGCTATTGTTAGAAATAATTACGCGAAATCTTCTTCGAAGTGTTAAAATATGATTTTAATTGCAGTGAATCTTTTTTGTATCTAGTAAATTGTTCAAATGCTCATATGCTGGAAGAGTCTGTATATCATCTCTCAATGCCTTCATTACATTTAACAAGCAGCAGTTAGTTAATAAATTGAAATGCAAAAGTATGTAATAATCATCTAATAAACCATGTCAGGTATTTTCAATGTCCAAGAAAAGTGGTGGTTCGTTCACATTATTTAATAACAACCGTTATAAAGGAAACGAGTTAGATAAGGAATCTATGGCATTTTCAAATATCACTGGATCGTCGTCGTCAAATTATTTGTACTCTAATAAAAACTTACGATCTTCTTCCACTGATTCTTCCATTACATTATCGCCGTTGCCACTGTTGACACCAAACTTTCCAGCTGAATGCTAATCTTTATTTTTTTAACGAGATATTGAGCATTGCGGTTTTTTTGTCTCGCATTTTTCCGTCTGATCATCTCTCAGCAAATTTATCAGGAAACTTTTTAAGTAGATTGTTGACGAAACTTTCGATTACAGTGATTGGTATACGGTGACTAACCACTCTTAAATCATCATCCATCAATTAATCTTTTTAATAAATTATAATCAAGCGTTGGCCACAGAACTTTATATTCTTTGAATTAAGAATAAGGCTTTTTAATAGTAGATAAATCATCTGCATCATCAACACCATTTTCAAAAATTTCACGGACTATTGGCGAAAAATTTTTCAACATCAATTAGCCAGCAGTTCGCAAAAATTTTTACCAGAGTATGAGCAAGGAAATAAATACGTAATCTGCTTTTTCCTTAAAACATATCGCAATAGCTTCAATAATTTTCGAATCACAACGTGTTGAATTATACTCGAAAGCATTTTTTATATCGGCTATCTAAAATTATTGGTACTTCAGATTTAAAAGAGTTCATGTTTTTCTGCAAGTGTCTGTGTTACATTCTTGAAATTTTGTATATCATTAATTACAGTTTTGAAATATTTATGTTTATTTCAAATCTAAGTGTTCACAAATATTTTAAAGTACCAAATACTTTTATAAGTTCTGAGGAGTGCATAAGATAATTATATTTTGGAGTTAATTTTATCCCTGGGAAATATTTCATTCACAATTTTATATAGCTATGAATCTTAAACTGTAAAATGAGTATTTTCGTTAGCTATGTGAACGTTATCAATACGGTAATTCAAAGGACATACTCTAAACCATTTATGTGATATATAATATACTATTGCATGCCACAAATCATATGCAACAATTCCTTCAAACACGTTATGAGCGATGCATGGAGGACGTCCAGAAATAACGTGAAAATACAATAATGTATTCAGAAGGGGAATAAAACTTTACACCACATAGATTGTTCTTAGACTTTTCTACGTCCGCCACATTTTTGCTGTATGTTTCTATACTTCTTAACATTTTTTTCAGAAATGGATTATTCTGCATGTGGTTCAAGTTTGCACCGTTGCATGCAACGAATTTCGAAATTCGTAAATCAGTCCTAATTCAATTTAAAATGCTTGTATTGCAACATCAATGAACTAATTATCGACCGTGACACCACCCTAAATAGGGGTTGAAATTTTTACATAGCTTCGCATACGAGTAATAGATTTTTCACGGGGCTCATAATAGGATTAACAATTTTATTTTTGATTATTGTTAATTAATGCAAACTACACCGTCTTGAATTTTCTCGTTGAGATCGGAGGATAGGATGTCTTTCAAAATGGCGCCCATAAGATCGTTGCACATGTCAGTTCACCTTCAGAGATTTTTCATGAGGCTGATAATAGGATTAACAATTTTTTTATTTTAGATTATTGTTAATTAATGCAAACTACATCGCTTTGAATTTTCTCGTTAAGATCGGAGGATAGGATCTCTTTCAAAATGGCGCCCATAAGATCGTTGCACGTGTCAGTTCGCCTTCAAAGATTTTTCACGAGGCTCATAATAGGATTAACAATTTTATTTTTGATTATTGTCAATTAATGCAAACTACACTGCTTTGAATTTTCTCGTTGAGATCGGAGGATAGGATCTCTTGAAATTGTAAAATTACTAGGGATGTTTAGTGATTTCACTAGTATTTGTATTTTTACATATCTGAGAGGAGTAAAATTGTCACACGCGAGGTTGAAAACTTGATGTAATTTTACTACTCCGTAGTGATTTTAAAAATACATTTTTACACTGCAGGTGCATATATGTATCATCTTCCATCTTCGATGTAGTCGCATGCAGTCGATGTATGCTTGAAGTTTTATAAAGTTTTTGATTTCCTATTTTCCCATATTTATAGCCATGTATGGTAGTTAATTCTAAAATACGTTTATGAGTTACCTTAAATTAGTAAAGGGTCTGTAGACTTGATTGAAAGTTTGAGAAAAATTGATTAGTACCAAACATAGTTTTTCGATTGAATTTCAGTATTACTTGTTTTAATATTGTACGGATCTTTATTGATTGGGCTATTTACATAGTTTTGTGTAAAAGATGGCGAACTTTTTGTATATTAGTTTGGATGAGATAAATAACTGAAATAAATTAGACACGAAAATTCTACTTCTAACATTATCTTTATATAATAATCCCCTTTTATCGAGAACAGCAGTAGATTTTGTTATTCAGTAATTTGCCAACTATAAAGACAACATACTAATACCGTTTGTGCAATGTCAAATAGAAAACAAAGTTAAAGATAAAGTAGTTTGCAGAAAAATAAATAGTCTTTGATAAATATTTGTTAAAGCATAAAAGATTTCAAATATACGAAAAAAAGTCATAATATAGCCCCAGAAATATTTGAAATAGAAAAAAATAGTGTTTAAGTAAAAAAAATGAGGATGTGGTTGATGTTCAAGAAAAACTAATTTATGCCGTTTATATTCCCTTAAAAAGCACATTAGAACATTTTTTTTATCTTTCTGTAATGTCTCCAGAAACAATTAAGTTTATGAAAAATTTAACTAAAAACAAGGATTTAACTAAGAACAAGGGTTTAAGTAATATTATGTGTAAAATTCTGTATTGATCAGAATTATTTTTGCACTAGACTAATAAATCAACAATTATTGCGAGTAAAATTTAGGTGAAATAAATACAATGAAGTTTGAAGATACAAGTAAAATATTGTATATTATTAAAAAAGTACACAATTAATTTATAAACTAAAAAAATATAAAATATAAAAATATAAAACTTATAAAATATCAATTTATCAAACATTTGAGAATCTTGAAGTTTATCGGATTTTGATTTTACTTATTACTAACGGAATATCAATGGTACAATGTCGAACAAAGATGCAAGTTTTTCAGTGATTTTTGGCCCCTACTGCTTTAAGGTTATGTTTTATAATAAAATTAATAGCGTCATCGTATTCTACGTGAAAAAATACATTGAAAACATGTATCGCATATTTGGAAATAAAACTTCCTTGCCGTTAAAAATTGTATTGAATATATAAAATGATGCTCGCGACACTTTGCGCCAGTCTACTCTCAGACTAACATCAAATTCGATACATTTTCTTCTAAAAGAAAGTTCGATATATTTTCTCCGAAAATAATCTGACTTCTATTTTCGTAGATTTTACTACTGAACAAGACTATTTAATATAATTGCCTATGCGCAAGCAAAGTAATTTCAATATATTTAGCAGAATAAGAAACAGTAGGTTGATTATAACTCAAGAGAAAATACACTGTAATATAAAAATTTGGAATGAAGCGACAACCGAGTAATCACAGTTACTCTGGCGGAGGATGTCGCTCGACTAACAGCTATGTAGAACAGTTTGCTGCCAATAGTGTCAAAGATGTCATGTCCTAAGGATTATCCCTTCTCTAGCTGCTCGTAAGACAGTCAGCTTCTTCGATAGTTCGGCTGTCGCATCGGCTAGCGGACCGATCGGTTTATGGCCCTGAGTGGGACCTAGGCCGACAGTGCAATAAGAGCCGAAACTCTCGGGGAAACTAAATATGTATAAAACAAAATACATATTTTAACAAAGACCATATCATTAGTTTTGTAAATTTAAAATTTCTTTCTGTTAATCACTTTTCCAGCGTAATATCATTGTATTACATTTACAAACTTTTGGTGGTACCCAGTTTACATTTTAATTGGCTTTTTCAATACCAAAGCATTCGTTGTAAATTAACTTAAACTTTTCAGATAAAGACCTCAGGTTTCTTTCTAATACGTATTCCCTAAAAACAAAAGAAAAAAATTACAACTTTTATTACATTCATGTAAATACCGACGTGTTCACTTCATTGTTTGCAAAAAAATTCAACAAGAGCAATACCGATTGGTTAGAGAAATATTTTTTTTCCTTTTTTTTTCTCTATTGATTCTATCCCTCGGTAGTTTTTCAAAAAATATTGGTGTAGAATTTCTTGATCTGCCCGAAACAATGTGGGAGTGAAGGATAAGGAAAAACTAGAACATTTTTTTTTATTATCTTCAACATTTCGGCGGTCAATGCCGTCCTCTTCAGGAAAAAATTACGGAGTAGTCGACGGTGTATATATATTCGAGGATATTACTTATCTCCACCAAAAGGCTTTGTTTTCTAGAAAAGCAGCCGAAAGACTAACATCTCTGCTTTGTCTCTCCCCCCGCCTTTTGGCGGAGATGAGTAATAACCTCGGATATATATACACCGTCGACTGCTTCGTAATTTTTTCCTGAAGAGGGCAGTATTAGCCGCCGAAAAGTCGAAGACAAAATAAGAAAAAATGTTCTAATTTTTTTTATTCTTGACTCCCACATTGTCTTAGGGAGATTTTAACAATACTGATTGCTTGTACCTGTAACTAGACACCTGCCCGCGGCGACGGTGGGCAACAAGACCATCTGGATAAGTCCTGGGTAAATGGTTATGATGCCGTCATGGTCAGCACAAGTGATAAATGTTTTACAATGCAGGGATTCGGAATCCCAGTATCGAGGCTCAGTCATCAAGGGACCGCAGCTTTCCAGTCGTGGAAGACTTGGTCTGTGTATAATGCTACAAGAAATCATTATCTTTTTTCCATTTTTGGAAAGTTTTCTTCTCATTGCCAGTTCAACGTTGAACGGGCCTTAATACTGACGTGATGGGGTTAGACTGACCCCGGATTCGGATTCAGCGACATAAAAACATACATATAAGGTATTTTAATTTTTATTAACCGTTTCTTCTCAGTTTGACCTTAAACTGACCTTGACCCTGACGTGATGGAGTCAAACTGACCTCATATTCGAATCTTTATAAATTAATATCCAATAAGATTGTACACAAAATCCTTATACTTATCTTATCCATTAGGATTTTTTTTTTCATTCCGACCTATAGTATACCTATAGTAACCTTAATGAGTTGATACAAAATTTACAAATTAGAAGTTTCAATAGATATAGAATTAATTTTAACCATTTATGTGATTACTCATCTTGTTCTTGTCTCAATCTGAGAGCAGTGTTCTTCGTCGCCGTCACAACCTCCACAATCTCATTGGAATGGTTAGCGTATCTAGAATTTGTTACGACAACAAGTAAATTGTAATATTTATGTAATTACTCACGATTTTTTTGTCATAATTTGAAAGCAGCGTTTTTATTTTCATAATCTCTGTCACGAGATCATGACTCCTTGCTAGAACGGTTTTCTTATCCAGGATTCTTTCATGACAGGCCATGTGTGCGAAGTAGAACGCTCCTTTCAAACTGTGATAAAAAAACATGAAAAGTCATATAAATATTAAAACCCATATTTTATCCAATATTTATTGAAATTTCTAAATTTATGTTTTATATTTCAGCTTATTCAAGCGTCTTTGAGCTTCGTCGTAAAATTCAAATAGGCGTATATAAACTACTACAGGATGTTCATCCAGGTGGCTATAATAAAGTAAAAATAAAAACTATGTATGTAATCATGTATGTGCTCGAAACTAATTTTTGAGATTTTTTATTGACATAACAAATCCTAGATACAATAACCGTTGTGATAAAATGACATTCACTGTAAGCTTCACGCTTGTGAAGGTAAAGAAGAGTAGTGCTTTCAAATTGTGACGAGAAAAAGATTAGGAATTCCATAAGTAATTGAATATTTATTGAAATTTCTAATAAATGTATTCTTTTATTTGAGTTTATTCAAGCGGCTACGGGCATGGTCATAAAATTCA
Source organism: Muscidifurax raptorellus (assembly GCA_020010945.3). NCBI lineage: Eukaryota > Metazoa > Arthropoda > Insecta > Hymenoptera > Pteromalidae > Muscidifurax > Muscidifurax raptorellus. The sequence goes on along the minus strand of JAHUUD020000014.1, from coordinate 2,293,355 downwards.
AATAAACATATATACTGAAGGAGAGGTTTGCCTAGTTCGCAGGATTGAAGAAGAAAAAATTCCAGTGTATAAGATGACTATTAGAATTTTATATGTCATGTTTTATAAACCCAAAGTTACTTGTTGGTTTTCTCACTAATATGCTTTTTTCAATTTCAGATGGTTCTCCATAGGATTCCAGGTGAACGTATGGATCACATGGGCTGAGAAATCTTGTACAAAGGGATTTCGGTTTGAACAATAAGAACATTTTGTTTAAATCTAAATGTTCCAAAATTATTAACTTAATTTTCTGCTTAGCTATCATCTGTCGAGCCATTTTTGCTTGTATTTAGATGACCGCGATTTGCGTGTTACCGTATGCCTTACGCAATGATTTTACTACAATTTTTTTTAAAGTGCATGCGTCGCTACTTTGCGGTTCCCTGTGTAGCGCATCCAGAATGTCCTCCTTACCAGTTAGTACGTCGAGGTCCTTTTTTCCAAGGCCGCTACATATTGTAGAGTCCTTATATTGGTACCCTCAACTGGCACTTCTTGCACCACTTGCTGGAGTTTCGTAGCCTTCCCTTCCGCTGTGCGTTGAACTTCCAAAAGCAGGTCTCCAGTCTTGTTCCTGATCGCCGTGTCCTGTTGCGGTGATGTTCTCCGTCGCTTGTTCGGAATCTGCTGCATTTGCTTCTATACGAAGGAGGGAGAGGTTTGCCTCTCTCGACCCTTGCTACATCTAGCCTTCGATTGAGTACCTGCTTTGGTCTTCGTAAAGTCCTTCAGCAATCTGCTAGTCGCCATTGCCATAGTCTTTAACTCCGTATATATGTTTTTCTTTTCTAAGATATACGCCACCAGAGCTTCAATCTTGACTTATAGAGGCTCGACCTCTCTATCTAAGACGTTTTCCTAATAACTCCTTCTTGAAAAGAAAATTTAAGACACGCCTACACGTATGCACGCATGCACGCACGCACGTCCACACATCCACCCGCACGTATGTAAATGAACATATTTACACAATCGCTTACTGGCATGCAGTATAGATGTTTCAAATATTTTAACAATATCTTTCAAACAAAACAAAAAAACAACCAACAAACATGTTTCGTTGATAATTTGGCTAAATAAAGCCAATTCACTCGTGTAAATGATTCAATTACGGAGATAAAGATTTGTTTTGATTAACAAGAAAAGAAAATATATAATATTTGTGTAAAATGATATTACCATATAATTATTTAATGATGCGCTGCAACTAGTGGCTAATTTAAAAACTTCAGTGCAGCATACTGCTGCAATAACTGCATTAGTTGATGCCACTGCAGGTATAATATGTTTTACAACGCCTTGAACAAGACGATATGTTAAACCTTGAATACCAAAATTTAATGCGCGTTCATTAGATTTTTCATATATCCAACTTATATGCTGTGGATCATCTCCATCAATTGTACAATCAAATGGATTTTCTTTTGGCCATTGTATTACTTTTACGTATTCTATACAATGTTCTGGTAAGCGTGGTGTATTAGCAATAGTACATAGCGGATAAGTAATCTGTAAATATGAAAAGACAAATATGCAACATTAATAACACAACTAATATTTGTTTATATTTTTCTTAATATTAATCGACTAAATTTATAAATAAATAGGCATCAAAGGTGACGGGTACGTGTCATGAAGAATTATACTTTTTTTGTTTCTTTTACAATAGGCGTGCTCTCTGTCTCTCTCTCTCTCTCTCTCTCCCTCCCTCCCTCCCTCCCTTCCTCCCTCTCTCTCTCTCTCTCTCTGTAAGTACGAGCTGACGTGCTCTAGATCGCTCCCACTATAATTGTATTTTTGCCTTTATATGCCTTCGGGCATTTTTTCTTGTAGATCCTTGCATGCGCAACTTTGCAAGCCACCATCTGTGCTAATAATTATTGGCGTGGACCTGGTGGTTGCCAAGAAATATTAACTTGCACCTCTTGCTACATCCCAGGACTTCGTCTTCGCCTGTGATCCTCGATTAAGTGTTGTGAAGTGCCGCCCAAAATAGCGTAGCTCTATTCTGACTTGTGAAGTTCGTCGTTGCGTCATAGTCAGTAATAGTATTGTATTTTTGTACTGCGTGATTTTCACGATCTCGTATGTTTAGAACGTCATCGTATTATGTGTGCTATATCCGCAGTCACTAGTAAAAAAGACGTTTTCTGTTCAGTGAGTTTGTGCATGCGGTGAACGCGTATGACTCGGCTATTTGTCGGTTAGGTTACCCGATCACGTGGCGGCAAACTTTTACATTTCCTACATATTTTAGTGTTGGTGGTCATAGTTCAGTGCTCTTGGTTAACGCTAGTCTCCCAGTGCTTTTATAAAAAAATTTTCCGTGCGACATTGTCTCTTGTACAGACATCCGCAAAAATTTTTGTGTCTGACCGGACGAGTACTATGATCACTGTATATACTGGTGTAAAAGGGTCCTGTTGTACCAACACCTGACCGAGCGTTGACCCCACTCACTGAATTTTTTCGTAAATGCGTTTGTATGTAAGTCTATCAGTTTTATGTAATTTTTAAGCTGCGTTCTCACTATTTGGGCGACTATTAGTTGATATTATTGTTTTTTACCGTTTTTTATCAATTTTTGCTCTAGCTGTTCAGTCACGCCTCACGCTCTGCTCAGCTTAGGCCCGCGCTCATGCCTGTCTGTCGAAAGGGTCGTACAAATATAGCTGGTCAATCTGTAAGCTGCTTAGACTGCAGCAGTCTTTTTCGTCCCGGTTGTCTCGCGAATTACACGGCCAAGAAAACTCGTGATAACTGTTGTAGGCGCACGTACAATTCACAGGTTAAGGCATCCAACGTTTCTGCCAACGCAATAGGCCATAGTACAGGCACCCTTTCTGATATCGATTGCGTGTAGGTTAGGCCTGAAGCAACTGTTGAGATTACTCCAGCTGCTTCTGGGATTACCTATAGCAAACGCTTGATTTCGCCTCCATCACCCTCTCTAACACCTGCGTACAAACTTAGTCGTGGTAGTTCATCCTCTTCAAACTTGGTAATCCTAGATTCTCCTTCACATACTAACATGGCCTCCAGCGCTCTTTCTGAAGTTGACCTCACTGGCGCTCCAGCTTACTTTCTGAACTTCTTCACGGCCTTTCAGCGGCAAGCTACCGAGAGTCAGACAGCCATCACCAATCTCACTGCTCGGGTCGAATCCGAGAATAAAATCTCGGCCTCAGATACTGACGTACCTGCGAAATTCGAATCTTCGCCTGGCGATGCTGCCTCGTGTATATTTAATGTACTAGGCCTACCAAATATTATGGCCCATGTACTTTCCCTTAGGCCGTGGCCTGCTCGAGGTTCGGCAACTGATACTCGCCAAACCCAGCAGTTGTCGTCTCTGCCAGCTATTGCAACTTGTGCGTTTGTTGTCAAATTCGCCTCCAGCACTGTACGTGATGTGGTAATGCGTAAAGCTGCTGATCTGCGCGAAATTGGCGTACGCCCAGTGTTCGGCGTCGACCACCAACTAAATGTTTTCATAAACCAGCTGTACTCCAAGTCAGTCTTTGATTTGCTTCGTAAAGCGCGTGCAGCCAGTCAGCGACTTGGGTATGCACGACCCATAGTCGAGAATCTCGTGGTATGCGTAAGGGAGACTCAGCGATCCGTACGCATTCCTATTTATTCTGAGGCTGACCTGGAAAAACTTGTTCCTCGAGGTAATGCTCGAGTATGACAGTCTGCTTCAAATCAGTTTGGGCCTCTCCCCCCCCCCCCCCCGGTTCTTAACGAGGAGTTTGTCGTCGGCCACATCAACATAAATCGCCTGAACTTACGCGAACATTTTTCTTTGCTTGAAGCAAAATGCTCTGAGCGCAAGAAGATCCAGACTGCCATCTTTCGCTGGATGGATACAAATTCTTTCGACATGACCGCGTGGGCAAGGAAGGTGGTGGTGTAAGAGCATATATTTGCGATACTTTTATGGTAAAAACTTTGGCGCAATCAAATCCAGTGTATGAAAATGCTCCTGAATTTATAATTTTTGAACTAATAAATAGTTATGCAAAAATCGCCCTAGCTGTCTTATATCGCCGCCCTTCCGCTGCCTACCCTACTGTCTTCGCAGATTATCTATCGCTGTATATTTCGTAGTACGCAAACGTTGTTGTCACCGATGACTTCAATATAAACATGGCTATCTCAAATGACGCCTCAACACACCTTCGGAAAACCCTGGACTCGTTATCCCTAACTCTGGTCCGCTCTGAACCCACACACCATGTATTCTGGCGTTCACCACCCTCTCACACCTGGCTTGATCTATTCTTGGTCGCAAATCCTGAGAACATCATATCTTATGACAAATCTGATGTCCCCTTCGTAGCAGGGCACGACTTTATTTCTCTGACCTTGAGGATTTCAAAGCCACCTATTGAGAATAAAGTAATATAGTCTCGTGATGTTGCTCGTGTTCCTGCTGACCAGCTTGCTCGCGATACCCTGGCAGCACTATCACCATTTTTCTCTAACCAGGACCAGGAATTTCTTTCCGAAGCTTTTCTTTTTTTGGGAATGGACAACAGAGTTGGGTACATGGCAGGCAGACCTTCCGCCTCAATTGATACCTCTCTCTCTAGTCCATGACTTCTGCCCTAATCACGGCCTATGATGCTGCTGCTCCTGTTAGAATGATCAAACTTTCTTCAAAGCGTAAGCCGTGGGTCTCACCGGCCATTCGTAACCTTATGAAGCAGCGAGATAAAGTGTTCCAGCGAGCGAAGCAATCTTGCCTCATTAGTGACTTTGACGACTTCAAAAAGCTTCGTGCTCAAGTTTCAAATGAACTGGATACAGCTAAAAATAGCTATATCGCTGGGAAACTTGAGTCAGCCCCAAATCTTCGAGCCCTGTGGCGTGACATCCGTAACTTTCGAATCACAGACACTCGACTTCCCTCTCCGCTTACCTCCTTCAGTGCTGAAGTTCTCAACACTCACTTTGCCAATATGGTGAATCTGAGCCCACCATTGTCTGAGAGTGATTTTGATGATGCTTGCAACTCGCCCATTAATGAGTCCTTGCATACCTCTTTCTTGCTTGCTCCAGTCTGTGAAAAAGATGTAGAGGAAGCATTGAAGAGCTGCAAATCTAAGGGGTCAGGTGTAGACGGTATTTCTGCCCCTATGCTTCGACCAGTGCTAGCCGTCAACCTCAGGCCGCTTACTCAAATTATAAATAACTGGATTGTCACCGCCACCTTTCCTACTGACTGGAAGACGGCACTCATCACCCCACTTTCTAAAACCAAGATTTTAACGTCCCCTTCTGATACCAAGCCTATTGCTCAGTTGCACGAACTGTCTAAAGTTCTGGAGTGAATTGTCCAGCAGCGCCTGCTTGGCTATCTTGAAGCGCATAGTCTACTGGATTCACGGCAAGCTGGTTTTAGGCCAGGGCACTCCACTCAGACGGCCCTCCTTGGAGTTCTTGATGATATCCGCTGGGCTATTGACAAGAGGCAAATTACCCTGCTTGTCCTGCTCGACTTTTCAAAAGCCTTCGACACAATCTCGCACGCTCGCTTGCTGAAGAAGCTGGGAGCTTTTAATGTGTCTTGTGGCACACTCCGGTGGTTTTTCAGCTACCTAGCTGATCGGATCCAAGCTGTTGTGGACGAAGGAGGATCCATTTCTGAGTGGTTGCAGGCTTCCTCTGGAGTACCTCAAGGTAGTGTCCTTGGACCACTACTATTCGCAGTCTACATCAATGACCTCCCACGTGTACTCCAATTTTCTCATCATATGATGTTCGCAGACGACATCCAGATCCATACCCACTGCTCGCCTAGTGACTTGAAACAAGGCATCCAGAACATCTCTTCAGATGTACAAGCAGTGGCCCGGTGGGCGCATCACAATGGGCTTAAGCTGTACCTTTTAAAGTCCAAGGTTCTGATCCTTGGTAGCCAGCTCTATACCTCAGCTATTGATCTTGCTACGGTTCAGAAGGTATGTGTGGACGGGGTTCCACTGCCCTTTGTTCTTGAAGCAAAAAACCTGGGGCTCTGGATTACGCCCACCCTTGATTGGCAGTTACGTGCTCGGCATGTTGTTAGAAAGGTCTATGCCACGCTCTCTTCTCTTCGCTTCCATCGGCATGCGCTCCCCAGGAGCCTCAGGATGAAACTCGTACGCACACTCATCTTTCCCAGCTTTGACTACCTGAGTCCCGCTTTTTCTGCCCTCGACAAAACTCGTACACTTAAGCTTCAGAGAGCACAGAATGCGTGTGTCCGTTTTGTTGTTGGTAATATCCCACGTCGTGCGCATGTCACTCCTTGGTGTCCAAGCGTACCAAGCATTAGCCCGCCGATCTCCGTCCTACCTGCTGTCTCGTTTTACGGTCATTGATGATGACTCGCTCATACGTCGATCGGCTCGAAACCCCCCTCAGGCTCTCCTCTATGCAGCTCCTCGCACAGAAGCCTGGAAGCCACCCTTTTGCGTTCAAGCTTCCATCTTTCTGAACAGCCTGAACATCACGACCTTTTCTGAGCAGCACCTTCCAGCTTTTAAGCGTGACCTCCACCGCGCCCTTTTAGCAAGGGATCGCTCGGACTGGGAAGCACGAGTTGTGCAGGAAGGGTTGAGCGTAGGTTACACAAATCCAGCGTTATTTCACCCTAGTTATAAATCTGACAGTCAGCTCTTACATTACATTACATCACATAGCATTAATTAGTTACTGAGGCATTACTCTTAGCTTTACTATTAATTATTATACTCATAAAACTATGTCTGCTCAACATTTCATGTCAATTATTTTGTTGTATTATCTTTCACCGCTGTAACTACAACGCCAGATAGGGTTCTACCCCAAGGCGCATAATAAAACAATCAATCAATCAATCTCTCTCTCTCTCTCTCTCTCTCTCTCTCTCTCTCTCTCTCTCTCTCTCTCTCTCTCTCTCTCTCTCTCTCTCGCTCGCTCGCTCGCTCGCTTTTCGACGGCCCTGGTCGTAAGCTAAGCACACACTCTATTTCGCTCTGTGCAATAATACTAGTTATTAATATTCTCTTGACTCTTTCTAGTAACCTTTCACAGCGAAAGAGTCTTCCCAACGGCTCCTAAGCGTCAGCCAATAAACTGCAATTTTTGCAATTTTTGAGAGTCGGGAAGGGTTTCCGCAAAAAGTTGTGCTACCTAACCTCAATCATCCAGAGACGTTTTCTACTATCGTTGTGCTCCGCCAATCTCCGACTCAGTCATCCGCATCGTACCTGCAATGCGCAAGCTCAGTATTTTTAATCAGTACAGTGTTGTGAGTGGAATGAAATTATGTAGTGCGGCGTTTATAGACTACAAGAGTAGCTATAGCTATAGCTATATCTATCTCCATTACTCTCTTTTCATCACAATATTGCCAGTCGTTGTCGTTGCTAAGCCGGAACTTTAGTTTTCTGACACCAGATGGCGGCACTCTCCGAACCAGCGAACTGCTGTATAGTACAGCAACACGCACCCAAAAGAGTATTCTGAAGGCACTTATTCTTCTTTTACTACACTTCCAGCTATCATTTTCCCTGCCTTCGGGAATATCGTCTACTGCAGTGCTCTCCGAGCGTTTCTATATATACTACAGCTACTCCGGGGGTTTTACGCCGTTGAAATCGACGCTAGAGATCTTTATTCTTTCTATATATACTACAGCTACTCCGGGGGTTTTACGCCGTTGAAATCGACGCTAGAGATCTTTATTCTTGAAGCCACCGAATTACCTCCCGGAGATAACGTCGATTGCGTCATTTGTACTATACACTATGTTAAAACCTGAGGGAGATAATGAACAACTGTTTGTGCATACATCGTGCAAGACTTGCACTGATGTCATTGCTATGCGTAATCCGCGCAAATGCGACAAGTGTGGCTGGTACTACCACCCTGTACACCTATTTAGGCTATTGCGGAAGGTGGCAAGACTATACAAGTCTGCAAGAACTGCTTAGTAGCTGCTAATAAAACTCTACGCAGCACCTCTACCTCTTCTCCATCTTCACGCAGCACCGGTTTTTGCACCACGCTCATCTTTGATAAAATCAAGATTCGGAAGCTAAATACTACACAACTGTCTAGCGAATTGCTGCACAAGGCCCACGTTGCACTACCATTTCCGGATTCGTTCATCAACGTCAACGAATGGTTACCATCTGATGTCCTTCGGCACCGCAAAACTATAATGGAAACTGCAAGAGAGCACTGCTGCACCACGATTGCGAGGGATGGTCGAATATATATCAAGCTAAAGAAGGAGGATCGTGCTATAAAGATTGCGCCGGATGAAGATCTGAAGAATTTTTTAGGCTCGATCGCAGCCAACTGAAGTACACACCCCTCATTCCATGTAGCTCACCATCATCTGAATGGTCCACCGCATCTTCAATTACTCCTAAGGTAATTCTGTCTGAGGGTTTAAGAGTCTGCCATTTCAATGCAAACTCATCTCGTCATCTGATGGTGAATGGTTGGGTAAACATGGTAAGCCGGAATATCTTTTCTGTGATATCACAGCTAAGGGAATATCGCCCATCTTCGGGGGTTGTGTATCGCCCTCCTCATTCTCCTTTTATCCAGGGATCTAATTTCATTGAGCAACTAACAACATATATGCACAATTACTCCACGAAGGTCATCATGGGTGATTTTAATGCAGATCAGCTTTCCTCGTCTGGAGACGCCAACTTCATCAAGGCTTTCATCGACGAGAATTCCCTTACTTCTGTACCATATGGTGCAACCCATCACATACAGGACTCTGACACCTGGCTCGATCTATGCTTGATCGATAAGCAGGATCGCCTGCTCTCATATTGGAAGACGGGCACTCCTTTGATTAACGGACATGACCTTATCACAGCCACACTCGACATACAGATTTCACGCCACGTACCTGCTACATTCACTTACAGAAACTACAAAGGAATCTGTGCTGAGAAGCTAAGGGACTTCCTTAGCGTATGTTACTAGTCATCTTTCACCACGCCATCACTTGACGAATGCATTACCATTCTTAACGACAACATCACGAAAGCCATACATCATCTCGCCCAATTAAAGACTGTAACACCTGGACGTAAGCGTCACCCATGGTTCACCGCGGCTCTTCGCGACCTTTTAACTAAAAGGAATAGACTTTACAGGCGCTTTCGCAGAAGTCGTCTACCTCGGGATCTATACTTTTATAGAATCGCAAGGAACGACGCTCATATACAGGTCGAGGAGGCCAGGTTGAATTACTATTATTCACGCTTGTCTACTCTGACTGACGTTGCAAAGATATGGAAAGAGCTTGAAAATCTTGGTATTACTACCTCCAAATCTACTCCACCTGCTCGCTTCTCTCCAGATGCTTTCAACAAACACTTAAGTTCCATCTCAAATGATCCTTAAGCTCCATCTGTGGAGGAGTATCTGCGAACCCTCGAGAGTCTAGACCTCACTGAATACTTCATCTTCAGGGCTATCACAGAGACGGACGTGTTTGCTGCGGTATCATACTTCAATACCCAGGCCAGGGTGTTTGAGCGAGGCATGCTTTCCTTCTGTCTGGAAATCATCGCTCGTAAGAGCATTAAACAAGGTCAACTCTCCAACAGCTGTAACAGACTACCGTCCGATCTCTCTACTTTGATTCCTATCCAAGGCGCTGGAGTGGCTGGTGCACAATCAAATCTTTGAATACCTTGAAACAAGACTGTATCTTGACAATTTCCAAACTGGTTTTCGCACTGGCCACAGCCGCAGTCCGGCATAATTAAGCTGACTGATGATGTCAGGCTTGGGATAGACAAGAAGAAGGTCACTCTTCTGCTTCTATTTGATTTTAGCAAGGCGTTTGATACGGTGTGGCACGCCAGGCTACTCGGAAAGCTATCCTCCTTCGGCTTCCCCAAGCAGGTTATCCGCTGGCTTGCATCTTACCTTTCGGGAAGAGAACAAGCCGTCATCGGTGACAACAATGAGATCTCTACCTTTCTACCACTAAACACCGGTATCCCACAGGGGTCAGTTTTAGGCCCCTTGTTGTTCTCGTTGTACATCAATGATATTGGTTTTTGCCTAGATTCAGATGAGTCCCATCTAATCTACGCGGATGACCTGCAGATCTACAGCCAATGCCACCTTGAGGAGCTCGACTCCTGTTCTGTTAGGATGAGTGCTAACGCCGAGAGGATAATGGGCTGGGCTGCGCTGAATAGACTTAAACTGAATGTAACTAAAACCAAGGCTATCGTTTGGGGTTCCCCCTACTATATAAACGCTCTACATTCTACTGCTAACACCTACATAAATATGGGGGAGCCCAGGTCAACTTTGAATCATCGGTGCGCTACCTGGGGTTTGTGCTTGACTCCAAGCTTACGTGGAAATAGCACGTTGCACAAATTTGTAAAAGTGCTCACTCTTTAATGTATCGGCTCTATTTTTTCAGAAAAGCACTAGCCTCAGATTGCGCTAACATTTAGTGCAGGCACTCCTGTTTACCCTCATTGACTATTGCTCACTTGCTTACTGCGACCTGACTCAGGAACTTGACTTAAAACTGCAGAGGCTTGTCAATACGGGGATCCATTATATCTACGGTGTAAGGAGTGACGAGGTCATCTCCCCTTATAGGCGTGAGCTGCAATGGCTTACCACCGCCGGTTCATCGTGACACACCCGCAGGTTTTTCACCCGCTGCTCTTGCAGAACAACAATTTTCCACGGGTACATCATCCTCTTCGTAAATGCGCGACAGCGCGTCAGGTACGGCATTAAGCCTACTCGAGCCCCCTCTTGCCGTGCGACCCGTAGGATTATGCAGGTTGCATAGGCAGCGCAAACTGCTATGGTCCGTGATAACCTTCAATTCATAGCCTTCTATATAAGACCTGAACTTTCTTATCGCTCATATCACATCGAGACATTCCCTCTCCGTGACACTGTAATTCCTCTCGGCCTGCGAGTAGGTTCTCTTAGAAAAATTCCAAGACTCGCTCTTCCCCATTGATCACTTGGAAAAGTACTGCGCCGAGTCCAGTGTCACTCGCATCCGTCTGCACGATGAAGTGCGTCTCAAAGTCTGGACGATGGAGAATTGGCGCAGACGCTATCAGCACTTCACCTGCAGGAACGCTTCCTGCTGTTCCTCTTCTCACTCGTACCTCTTATCCTTCTTCGTCAGGCGATGAAGAGGTTCGGCGATAGACGCAAACTCTCGCAAGAACTTGCGGTACCAAGACGCCATGCCCAGGAAACATCCCAACTGTTTGAGGTTTTTCGGCGCTGGATACGCCATTATGGACGCAATCTTTTGGGGATTTTGCCGAAAGCTATCATGATTAACCAGGACGCCGAAGTACTTCACCTCCTCTCGGCAGAAGACGCTTTTCTGCCGCTTAATCGTCAGCTCCACATGGAGTTTCTCGAATGTCTCGGTGGCGATAATGATATCATCAAAGTACAAGTACGCGAAGGGCTGGAACTCAGGGTTGATCACTTCGTCAATCATCCGCTGGAACGTCGCTCCAGCATAGACTAAAAAAGGCATCCACGTGAATTGAAATAGTCCCAGCCCAGGCACCACGAAGGCGGTCAGTGGTCCTCCGGCTTCACTGGTATCTGGTAGTGTGCGCTACTAAAATGGCACTTTGATATGTACTTCGCCTCCTGCAGCTTGGAAAGTATATCGTTCATGTTGGGTAGTGGATAAGCGTCGGCCTTAGTAAGCGCGTTTACCTTCCGAAAATCAACGCAGGAGCAATATTGCCCATTCGCCTTGCGCACTATTACCTCCGGGCTTGATCAGGCGCTATTTGAGAGTTCGATGATACCAGCTGCGAGTAGTTCTTGAACTTGTTGGTACATCTTCTCTTCCATCTTGGGCGAAACGGTATAGTGTACTTCTGTTTGACCGGTCGGGCAGAGCCGACGTCAACTCCTTATTCGATTAGTCTCGTCAGTCCGATCTGGCGGCAAGCCTCTGGCGGGACTCGATCCAGCATCCTCTGGATCTGCTCATGTTCGTCATCTTCGACGTAGGCTAGGCCAACCGCTGAGATTGATAATCTCCCTGTAGCCCCGAGCGCTGCGACCTGCAGTCGCACGATCTTGTGCTCCTTCTTCAGATACAGGATATTTTCATTGGGGTCGTGGGCCGCGTCGTATAGCCTGCCAAAATTCGTACCTAAGAGGCACTCATTCGTCGCGTCAGGCATTATCGCCACAGTTACCTTACGTTGCACTCCCACAACATAGTTTAACAAGGTTTCGATGTATGCTCTGTAGACGTATGCATTACTCGATGACAATACTGGACCAACTTTGCTTCAATTCTATCTGAAAGTAGCAAGTTGAGTGTCAGCTACATCACCTTCATCCATACTGCGTTTTAATTTTACACAGAGACTGAGCATCGTGTGAGCAAGATCGATATATTCTTCACTGTTTCCTGGCAGCACGAATTCTGTAGGTGAGTCATCCGTTAACGATGCTATTGGTTTACACATCATCCAGTGTGAGCCTTCGATAGTAGTTTGTGTAGGAGGAATTTCGAACAAAAGCAGCTCAGATTTTAGGCATTCACAGGAGTGGGTGTGCAAGAACGCCGGGTATCCCAGTCTCGGATGACTCTGATCTTATTAATGATCTACTCAGATACTCAGTGGACTAAGAATGCAGAATTATAATGGGAGACATCAAAGCAAACATGTTATCGAGCTCTCACGATGCAGAGTTTTTTCGGGAAATCGCTGGAGGGTTAAATCTCAAATTTGTAGATCATGGCGCGACATATCATGTAGGAGATTCTCACACCTGGATTGATGTGAGCCTAACCGATGACTACAATACGGTGCTGAATGCGAGCAATTCACTGGCAACCTTTCCAAATAGGCATAATGTAATTGATGTTGAGACTATCAACTCTCAATCGGTTTGAATATAGGGATTTCAAGGGTATTAAAACGGAGGAACTTCAGTCCCTATTAGCCGCTTGTGATTGGTCGCCAGTTGTTTGCACTGGAAGTCAAGTTGACACACGACTAGAAAATCTTAAAAATCTTCGTCCTTGGGTAGACTTAGACTTACGAGACTTGCACAATCGACGAGACAGAACATATAGACGGTACAAACGTACGAATCGGACACGCTTATGGACGGAATATCAGACGCTAGCACAGGAGGCTGAAGAACGTACTGCGCTCGCGCGTGAAGCTTTTATTCAGAGCAGAATCTTTGATGCGCTTGATTACAATAAAAATGTATGGAATGAACTACGTAATCTGGGTTTGGTCTCTAAAGCTAAGAACGACCTACACGACTTCACACCAAAGGAATTAAATAGTCTTCTCGCTGGAATGTCCATATCTAACTCTGAGGGAGAGGCAGGCCTGGATGACATTGTGTCGTTGGCTGGCGAGAGAGAATTCACTTTTCGTGACGTCACCGTTGCTGATGTCGTGCTTGCTGTCGCTCATTTCTCGTCTCAAGCAAAGGGAGAGAATGGAATTCCGTAAAACATCATTGCGAAATCATTACCCATTATAGGCCAACATCTAGTGACACTGTTTAATCTATCGCTATCAACGGGGACTTTTCCGACGGCTTGGAAAAGAGCACATCTTGTGCCGCTTAAAAAGTCACCAACTCCATCAGCAGTCTCGGACTTTCGTCCTATAACCCTGTTGTGCTTTCTCTCCAAGGTCCTGGGAAAGTTGGTACACGACCAGATGATTGAGTTCTTGGGAGCGCAGAAGGTTCTTGACCCACACGAGACTGGTTTTCGACGCAACAATTCAACGCAAATTGCACTGCTTAAACTCACAAAAGACATTAGGACAGGTATTGGAAGTGATAAGTGCCTCCTGACAATTTTGCTTCTGTTTGATTTCAGTAAAGCCTTCGACACTATTTCACCATCTAAACTCCTTCGCAAGGTGATTGGAAATTTCTCTAGGTTGACGATCATGTGGGTTCGATCATTTATAACCGGATGTAATAATCAGAGAGTGATTACCAGAACAGACAGGGAATCTGATTAATTAACAACCAACCTAGGTGTCCCGCAGGGCTCGATACTGGGGGTCTCTTCTCTTCAGCTTGATTTGCATAAATTTAAATTCCCACGGGGGTGTTTGGATGAAGGTGTCACGCACCTGCTATACGCGGATGAGCTGCAGGTATATAGGGGGTGGCTCGCATGTCGGCCCATTCGGAGAATGCACTGCACCTCAACACAAAGAAAATGCAGACAATCATTTTCTGTTCCGAGTACAACATAAATCAGCTTCAGCGGTTGAACCTGCAGGGTGTTGAGGTTGAGGATGCTGTTTCCATGCCCTTTGTCGATGTAGTAAAGGCTTATTCTATTGTAGAGCCGCCGTATCTTCCTGCCCTCTTCGAGAAAAACCAGTGCACGTCCTCAGCGAGGGTATGCAGGGAACTGGTATTACTGAAGTCGCCTACAGAGATGAGCCTACATTCATTTCGACTTTTTGGGGTGAGTCTCTCTGTCTCTCTTTCTATCTCTCTCTCATACACCTTTTTCAGTTCAAATCCAGCTGCAACAACCATGCCGGTGTGGAGTAGGCTTCTTTCACCGCCCCTCCCCTACTTCTACGCCATATCATTCATTCAATTCGTACGTGGACCTCCACCGGCATCCAATCACACCGCTCAGGTGCACGATACAATGCTCTGCAATAACCGAGCGTGCGCGCACGGTCGCTGGGTCGAGTTGCTGCTGGCAGCGAAGCTTCCCCCTCTTCGCTCCGACGATTCTCCCACTGTTGCCTGCCTGGTGTTTTCCGCTTCTACCTGCGGCGGAAAAAAATATACAACATTACAAAATTCATTCGGTACAATTTTCTGGCTCTTAGCGTCACTTGTAGAGAACAAGTTGTGTGCTAGACCTTTATTCTTTCATAGTCAATCACAGCGATTTACATTATCACAGTCAGTATCACAGTCAATACATCTAATACAACGTTTACAGAGCTAATAATATCGCAGAAAATATGCAGCCTCATGCACAGATTCGTCGTCAGGCCCGATTTTCGCTTACATTTATTAGATGGCTACGCAGAGTCACTTTGAATCTCGAGAGCGAGGCCAAGGTTCTTATGCTGCCTGGCAGCGAATTTCACAGACTCGCTCCAAAAACTGAGCGGTTGATTTTCAAAAATTAATAATTAAAAAATAATAATTGCGGATTCGCTAGCAGAGTTTGCAAATGCAATGCAAAAAACTGCGGAAGTTTTAGTTTTTTTATAATAAATAAAAAACTTTTTCCGCTATAATAAAATAAAAATGTATAGTTTGCCTACGTATTAAGCATCTGTTATAACTAAAACTTGTATGAATCGTTTGCAAATTAATTATGTAAACGGGTTCGTTGATACGAAATTTGCGATCATTATTTAATAATCAATTAATATATTTTTCCATAAGCAAAGCGTCAATGTCGGTCAGTCCGTTTTCCGCATTCCAGCTGTCTCAACAGTCCATCTCTGTATAATAAGGATCGTCAGAGTTCCGGCCGCGGCATGCGTATGCACTTGTGTACAGAAACGATGTAAACACGGTACTGTAATTACGTTATTCAATTATTTTGTTATTATTTGGGTTTTACAAGTAAATAAATTGTGTGAGTGATCTATACGCAGTCCAAATCAGCCCAGGCATCATCAGACAATATAAGTTACTGATTATGTAAACTTTCGTCCTGTGTTGTTTATATGAGAGATATACTTAATTAAAGTTTATATTATGGAAATCCCTATATTCAAACCCATTGAGAGTTGATCCTATTATAGTTATCGGCATTCTTGAAATGGAGATATCGTTGGAGTACAAAACGATATTGACTCCATGTATCCCGCTAACTTCTGCAATTAGATAAATTCAGTATGTTACTCATTTCAGGATCTAACCTAGTGAGGGTGGTACCAGGCGTTTGAACAGTCTTTGATATCGAAACATCATTAGTGCAACCACCGTTTCGACAGCTGAGGGGAATAACACCCTATCTGGGAAGCTGGTTGAAGAACGCCCTATTTGGGAAGCCGCTTGAAGAACGCCCTACCCGGGAGCCGGTTGAAGAAGGTACTATCTGGACACACACATACACGCACACACATACACACGCGGCTGCCCAGATAGGACTTGCTTTTTTCCTTCCGGGTCGCAAGCAGGCGCGTCAGGAACAACGCACGGTTGAGCCGCTGCAGCGAGATCATACTCGAAGCGCATCGGCACTCGCGCTTCTACTTTTTGCCACGTGTGTAGTACATTCAAAGGTTGCGGGGGAGGGAAGGTAGATACCCGCTGTTTTTGATATATTTGCTCCTTACGAAGACTTATATATAAAACATTTCATAATACGCGCTGAAGAATAGTACATTTGTTGATAGTGTACACATACTTAAAATCGTTTCAGCGAAAATCATTGTATTTTGAAAGATAATTCTTTGAAAGGGTATCTCGGAAAAATGTTTTTATACTCAAGGACGATTGTGCCGGTTAGATAAAGAATTAAAAATTAAAAACCTGAATATCGTTGATGAAAAAAACAAAGTGAAATTTTGAGTTCTTGCATATTTTTGAAGTATTACTATTGGAAAAAAGAACAAAATTTACCCTGATTGTACAGAACACAGTGTGTATGTTAAAATATCTAGGAAAAGTTATTGACCAGAGTGGGACTGAACAGAAAATAAGATCAAGTTTTGACCAGGTTTCAACAGTCAGTAAATTTTATACAGAAAAAATCAGAGGTCAGGAGCAAGCAGAAGGGTAAAATTCAATTTCAAGTAAAATGACGAGAAATTTAATTTACTGAAAAGAAACTTTGCATGCACGTATTAGTAACATTAATCGCTCCAAAACTTACGCAAATTTTGACTAGCATTTCTTTCAAAAAATAACTAAGTATATAAATGTTCCCAATAAATCATCTTGCTTCTATAAATTTATAGACAAGGCCCAAGCTAATTAAACTCTTTTTGTAAGTAAATATGCGTTTTAATCAGTTATTAATTTACTAGATTACTTAATTTTTTCAAAAACTTTTGTATCTTAATTTAATGCAGCTGATACCCGAGAAGGTAAGAAATTTGTCATCTAGAATCGCCACTATCTTTTCACCATAACGTGTTTTGATAGAATTGACGGCGGTCATCATGTACAGATTCTCAAGCGCCAATTCAATAACTTTTTTCGTAGGAAGATATTCCTAACTAGCGAGCTTATTTAGAGACTTCAAGTCTATCTGAACAAACATTCCAGATCTTTCCCCCTCCACTGACATACTCCCACGACAACCACCACCACCACTATTTCAAGAATAATGGAATCATCACTACTGAAAACGCTAGGGTAGGAGTTATTTTCCAATCAGCTTAGTAATGGACGGGATCGTACAGTTAATAACTACTCTAAATACTCCTCTTTTTGACCTGTGCTAACGTAGATAACTGAATCGGTGCCCTAGTACAGGGTTCGGGATCCCAAGAGATGTACATTTAAATAATTGTATTAAACACTACCCGTTGACAATGATACCGAAGATGTCAAAGACTCATCTCCGTAGCACCAATTCATGTAAAGTTTTTCGTCATTAACGGGTAGTATGCCAATAACCTCTATTTCGAAGCTGATGAGTAAAGTCAATAAAATGTCTACATTCTTCACAACCACTGTTTTTGTCAAATTCTTGCGTTGAACAAACTTTCCCCAACGAGAATTTAGGCACAATTTCACAACAGATCGCAATCCGGCATTTAGGCATATGTCATCCGTATTTAAATGCGTATATATATACCCTCATCATGTTCTAATTATCTCATAGAGCGCTCCCTGTCCTTTTCCGATACCGATGCCATGCAAAATATATTCGCCAAAAATACCTCCAGTTTTCCGTACTCCTTGCTGGTACTAAATCATTTCGTACTGCCAAATTGCATGAATAGTCTTGACCACGTATTCCAATATGACAGCAACTTTCATCTCCTCTGACACCTAGGTTCCTCGCCTTGACATCCTGTAGAATCACGATTTTAACAAATTGTCAATTTTCAATATATTTGGAGATTTTAAACGTCAATCGTAAAAATGCATTAAAACACACGTACATCAAAAAATAAGCGTTTTACATCGAAAACTGAATTTTTGACCGAGTTTAACGCTAATACTTGATATCATACCGAATCTCGAATTTTAAAAACTGTCAATTTTGAAGATATTTAAGAATTTCTAATGCCAGTTGACAGAGCGCATTAAAACGCGATCACACTAAAATAATCAGCTTTCTATCTTAAAAAACTGAGTTTATTAAAACCTTTATACTTTATAAAATAAAAAATCGTTTGGCTCTTTCAAGAAAAGAGAGAGGAAGTCGCGAGAAATCTTCTCTCCGACAAAAACTGGGGGTCGATATCAGCAAACATATGCACATGCAGCAGACAGCAACTGTAGGTGACCATGAGATTAATCTCCTTGCTGAGCATCGATCGATGCTCAGTTCCCGGTGACACAGTGTTGTTTCCTTTTATTCTTGCTTCTATTCATCATAGACATGGGAAAGATAGACTGCGGGTACCATTGGGCAAAAGTGGCCCCTATTGAAAGCAATAGCAGGTAGTCTGGCTCTTTCTAATCGTGCTGCCGCGCATGCGTGTCTGCAGTGCGCACGATTGCGAATTCGATACGTGGGATTTTGCTGTATTCAAAACAGATCACCGTAAAACAATATAATTATAATTACATAAATAATGAGTAGCATAAATATTACTTTTAAACTATTAGATGGCTTAATATAAGTAGTTATGTATTGGAATTTTACTGAAAAGCGCAAGTATAATTTTTTTTATTTACAACTGTATTGACAACATCTTGGATAAATGTTTAAAATTTGTTTACATATTGTAAAAACCTTTTGTAGATTAGTCTTTTCCTTTCGAAAATTTGAAATGGATATTTATGTAGCGATTGTATACGCACATACAACAATGTTGCGGAAAACGTGTTTGTTCTTGTTTAATAAAACAAGACTTAACAAAACAGTTAGTCTGCAAGACGCAAGGAGTTTCGATGGTTTATCGCATTCTTAATTGCGTTGTATAAAGTGTTAAAATGATTTGGAATTGTTATGTATGTAAAGGAGATCAATGTTCTAATTCAAGTCGTTCTTTTCACTCATAAGTATCTATTGTATATAAATCGGTTTAGCAGGGTAATGAAATAGTCGAGTATGTATAATTAATATACATGTGGGATATAGAACGATATATGTCAACCAATTAAAAATATGTACATAGAAGAGAAATAGCATTTTCATACGTATTAGATGAAATATCTTGTCTATTTAAACATTTCTTTTAGATTTCCAAAATCAGATGAAAGAAAGAAAGCTTTGGCTTTAGCAATAGGTGTTTCCAATTTTGAAGATGTACCTAAATCTGCTACAGTGTGTAGTGATCATTTTAAAGATGATGATTTTATACAGTCGAACAGTGACAATATCTGTCGTAGGCGTTTAAAATCTAAGGCAGTCCCTACAAGAAATCTGAATATAATTGAACACACACAACGGTAAAAGATATATCATAAGAAAAAAAAGAACGTATATAAGTTATTAACAAATTAAAATGATTAAATTTCTATTTACAGAATTCTTGGTACTGCCTTAATAGAACATGAGATAGTGGACAATACAGAATTGAAACATGACACAAAAAATGACGAAAATGAGTATCTAAATAAAAATGTTAAAAAGGAAAAGAAATTTGAATCAGATTTTTTTTCAAGTCTTCAAGAAAATGGTTGGAAAGAAGAAAGTATGCTGAATGATTCTCATATATACGAATTCAGCAAAATGATACCCACCATGAAGATGCAACCTCCAATTTTTCTGAAATTTTGAGTTATGTGGAAGAAAGACCAGTTGATGAAGAATTTTTACAAATTTTGTTTAGAGGACCACACAGATCCGGGCATTGGATATGCGTTTGGTACGATAGCACTATTTTACGCGTTTACGACAGTATAGGAGCCGGTCTTAAAGAGGACCACTTAAAGTACCTAAATCGCATTTTTCCATAAAAAGAATATTTAGAAGTTATAAATGAAAGGGTTCAAATTCAAAGTCAACCTTATAGTTGGGGTTTATTTGCTATTGCATTTTCTCTGTCAATAATGTTTGGAATATGTCCATGCACTAGGTTTGATGAATATAAAATGAGAAATCATTTGAGTAATATGTTTAAGACCCAGGAAATAAGTATGTTTCCTCTTTATCAAAGCTGTAATGCAGAGAAAAGTACATTTCACGATTTATTCATCGAAATCGATGTCCATTAAAATTTACTCACACAGGTCATATGCGACGGCAAATTTTTTATATGCATTCCTTTACTTAACAGTATGCGCAAAAAGAAAATGCTTACACGATTCTAGATACTGTTGATTTAACTTCCGAAAAATCTATAATGTTAAAAAACATGTCTGGTAAAATCGATATTAAAAACAACATACTTCAGAAAGAGTTGTTTCAATTTAACAAAATATTAAACATATAAAATTACTCATTTAGAGAGAAAGATGCATCGCTTGAAATCGAATGTATGACATCGGGAGGTACATACATATGTATATAAATGAATTTTTTCAATACTCTTCGAATATAATATATTAATGAAGTAATACAAAAATAATTTTCGATTATATAATTACAGTTCAATACCGGAAAATGCAATGAACCGACAGTCTACACAAAAAAATGACCAAATCGATACTGAAAAAAACGCATCACGTAAATTAAAAAGGTTACCTGTGCATTTATTTATTAATGAAAGTCAATTTTACTACAAATAAAATGCGTGAAATATACAAAATATAATTTGCTTATAGAAAAAGTGATATGAACGTTGAAGATAAAATCTCCAATAAAAGATATAAAATTCATAAAGATGGAAAAACTGAATGGATTGCTAAGGGGGATTTTACCAGCAACGCGAAATGGCTTGCTTTTTCGTCGTCTTATTCATTCTCAGAGAAAGACGTTAGAGAAAACATTCACAAGAAAAAACGTCGACACCTTCAAAAAGCAAAAAATTATAAAATGTTAAATACGCTGACAAAGAATACTCGCTTTCGGAAAATGGCAAGGAGTTTTTAAACGTACGTATTTAATATAGATTTTTTAAAATGAATATATAATTAGGGGAAACGGGTATTGGGTTATTGGGTTATTAACATTAGAAGATAGGAATTTTGTCAATTTGAATGATTGTGGAAAATAGGCACTTCAAATGCCTTATAGTATCACTGCTTCAGCTGTAGCGCGCATTCAAAATACCTGGTTCTCCTATTTATATATTAGTATTTTTATAATTTATCAAAGCTATAGTAGGGAAGGAAAAGGTGCAAAAGCGAATCTTCAATTTCTAGTAATGTGGTTCGTTAAATTACTTATATATATATATATATATATAATTTTAGAATGCGATACCTGCAGCTGTACAACAAATAATTCAAGGAATTCTATCAGCAAAAAAATACAAAGTATTACCACAAGAACTAAAAAATTTTGCTCTTACACTTCACTTTTATTCACCACGTTCGTATGAATTTGTTAGAGCAAGTTTGATTAAGATTTTGCTGTATCCATCGACTTTGCGCGAGTGGCTTAAAAGCTGTAACTATGAACCTGGTATTTCTAAAGAAGCTCTAGAAACTATCAAATGTTTATGTAAAAAAGCTAATGATGAACAAAATAAAAAGCTGTTTTTTAATCTAACTCTTGATGAAATGTCGATTCGAAAAAAAAATGAATGGAACGGCAAAAAATTTGTGGGATACGTGAATTTAGGTAGAAATGAAGATGGAGCGAACAATGACAATGCTCCCTTAGCTACAAATGCTTTAGTTTACATGATAGTTTGCATCAATAGGCATTTCAAGATTCCTATTGCATTCTACTTAATACAGTGCTTGAATGGCAATGAGAAAAGTATTTTAACAAAAAATATAATAGATGAGTGTTTTCAGAATGATAATAGACATTTGCATCATAACATTTGATGAAGCTTCAAGTAATTTTGCTATGGCTGACAGTTTAGGAGCTTGTATTTATAATAATACTTCTGATGTTCACTTCCTCATGAATTCTAAACGTATAACCGTAACATTAGATGCGTGTCATATGTTAAAATTAATCCGGAATACATTGCATTCAGTTGATATAACAGATGACGAAGGTAAACATTTCTTTTTTCTCTAAAAATATAATTATATTTAAAAGGGATATTATTATGAATTTTTGCAATAATTAATTGTATACGTTGTCATATTATAGGTAAATCTATTTCTTGGAAATATATAGAAGCTCTGGTAAATTTGCAAGAATTAGAGCAGTTACATCCAGCTACAAAACTACGGCATCGTCACGCATTTTTTCAAAATGAACAAATGAAAGTATTTTTAGCTGCTCAAACTTTAAGCTCAAGTGTTTCAAAGGCACTCCAATTGTGTGAATTTGATTTTGAGCTGAAAGAGTTTGAAGGAGCTTCAGCAACGTCACGATTCTGTGCAGTAATTAATGATTGCTTCGATATTTTAAACTCTAAGAATAAATTTCATAAAGATGAAGGAAAGCCAGGAATTACCAAAGAAAATTTAGAAATGATTAGGGTAAAAGTAGACGCTTACACAAAGTATTTGCAAAATTTGAAAATTAATTCCGTCCCTATACTACAAACTAATAAAAGAACTGGCTTTTTGGGTTTAATTACTGGCCTAAAAAATGTTGTAGCGCTAGCGGCATATTTGTTTCGTACAGGGAAATTGGATTTTCCATTGACGTTCAAACTTTCTCAGGATAATATGGAAACTTTTTTTTCATGCGTCAGAAGATTTGGTGATTTTAACAACAACCCCTCGACAGTGCAATTTAAAAGTGCATACAGAAAACTCTTGAGCCACGTTTCAATTAGTGTTTCTTTGACGGCAAATTGTATACCAGATGAAGACACATTGCTTATTCCTATTGATTATGACAGTAAAGAAAATAGCAACGTTTCAAATCTTGAATTAAGTGAGGAAAAATTATTAGTAAGTAGTCATGCTGTCGATTTCGTGCAGTTAAATAATTATTTAGTGGACATAATTGGTTATATGAGTGAAGCAGTAGTTAGGATAGTAATACAAAAAATTAAATGTGAAACATGTAAAAACTATTTGCTTATGGAACAAGAAAGAGAAGCTATATCATGCTTGCAGAGACGAAAAAGTCGAGGTAAATTAATTTCTGCAAGTCTATCTGTCAAACAGCGGAAAGAATATTTCGAATGCAGAGTAATTTTCAAGAAAATTTTCTAGTAGAGAAAATGATTTTGAAATCAATCCATGTTCCTCCGCCCAATATTTATTCTAACGATGATCATTCACTTGATCAATCACTCTTATGTTATCATAGATCTCAATTGATCAAGCTTTTACTTAATCAGTATTTCCAAATAAGATTATATCACTATGCAGCTTCCAAAAATGATAATGAAATAAGAATAAAGATGAAAAATAATAAATTGACTTTATTTTATAATCAATAAAATCAATATTATATATGTAAATTATATCTCTACTTTACCACATATAGGGTAATTTATTTATTCTTGTGTTACCTTTCAGATTCCTTTCATAACTTAAAATTTTACTGACTACACTTCCTCTAATAGTTAAAAAATAATATTTATGCTATTCACCATTTATTTAATTTTATAATTATAATTGGCATTGCTTTGCGGTGATCTATTTTGAATATAGCAAACTCACGCGTATCGAATTCGCCATCGTAGTGCTTCGTGCGCACTACGGACGCGCATGCGCAGCAGTATGATTAGAAAGAGACAGACTACTTGCTATTGCTCTCAATAGGGACCACTTTTGCCCAATGTTACCCGCAGTCTATCTTTCCTATGTCTATGCTATTCATCGCGATGCGCTTATTATTTAAAAATTGTACGGGCTCATGGAGTGTTAAAAACCTCCCTCGGTACGAACTCAGTGTTAACAGTGTGTCGTCAACATCATCGTGTTCAAGAGTATTGATGAAGTTGATCTGGCCCATCAACGATGTGCATTTTCACCTGCACCAACCAGCGATCTGGTTAGCTCATAATCATCATCATCGATTATTGATCTCGAGACACTAAGCGACACGGAGAAGCTTCTACCAGAGCGGATCAAGCAGCCTTCAAGTATTGTCGTCATCACATTATCGTCGTCGCTGTCATCATCATCATCATCATCGTCGTCGTTGATTGTGGACATTAAAAAAGTGAGCGACATAGAGAAGGCACTTCTATAATTTCTGTCAGCGTCCCTATCGGACAACGAAGTTATGAACATCGCGCGTTAAGACGACGAGGCATCTGAAGGAAGCATCTTCGTCACCTCCTTCTCAAACAGTGGTACTGTTATTGATGCTGCTGCTGTTGCTGCTGCTAGTATTACTACTTCCGCTGAAAAATCGGCTATTCTAAAAAAGAAGATGAATGTTTGGTTTCATAAAAAAGAGATAAAAGAATATTTAGTAGCGAAAAAAATATAGTGACGAGATCCGCAACAAAAATCAAACCTAGTGAAGATTTATTCAAATTAATACCGCGTAAATAACCGCGTATATCACGTGATGTGGTATGCGCATTCTGTGACAGAAATTGTTATTGCCAAGGTGTTAATAAATGGTATTATTGTTTCGGGTGTTATAATTGGGCATGCCTATGGAATTAGTTCCTCAGAGTCTATGTGGCGAAAGTGAGAATGTCCAGAGCGGTCACCTTACCCCTCACAGGGCGGAGTGCGACTTGGAATTCAAAATAGGCTATGATGTAGGATGGTACAGCGGTGTTAAAGAGTTTTCTTAGAAAACAGGCCATAAAGTACTTTCTACGTCGACGGTGGTGAGCTATCGCAACTCACGCCTGTAGAAGGTGATATGTTCGTCCCTCCTTACACCATGGATGTAACGGAAGAGAGAAAGAGAAAGAGTGGTAGGATCAGCGCCCCTCTGGCCGTGCTTAGTGGCTTCCCCCACTGCCGCCGTGCCGCTGCCAAAAGCGCACGCCTCATCTCCCCTCCAGTACATCATCGTCGCCGCTTCCCCCTCTCAAGCGCCCAATCTCGCCCTAACCATAACCACCACCGCTGCTTCTCCCCTCTCTCAACTGCTTCATCTCGCCCCAGGTCTACACCGCCGCCGCCACCGCTTTCCAACTGCATGCTACCGCTGGTGCCAGAGATTTTCCCCACCCCGCGCTATGGCTCATTCTGACTATTTGGGTGGACCATGGCACGGGGTATACTACTGTCGTAAATAAACTACTGTAAATATTGCGACGCAGAATAACACCCCGCAAGATAACACCGGGAAGCAAGGTGGCGGGATACTCGAAGGAGCGTGACAATAGGGATAATAGGAATTAGAATAACAATAGGATGAATACAACATCGGAGGGATGATCGCAATTATAACAATCACTGACGCGATGAGAGGTGTTAAGCAACGATCGAGGATATGGTAACCGATGCGATGATGAGATATAACAGTAATTATAATAATAATAATCGATCTAGCGGAGAAGTGCGACGTGCTGCTTCCCAGCAGCACATACACAACTCTTGCGCCTCGAATACGCTCGAATTATTTACTTTGGTCGTGGGATTCGACGCGATCGCATTAGCTTGGGAGAGCTGGAAATAGGAGGAAAGAGACAACACCAAAAATTAATTGAGGAAAAACAATGCTGTATTTCGCCCAGTCCTCCCTACAACGTGGTAGCTAAGCAAGTCTCCCATACGTTGCGCCGCCTCGTAGGGGCTTTCTTTTCTCCGGCTTACTAATTCGCGATTCTATTCTAAAATAATTCACTGGTACCGAAGATGGAGGACAGATATAGACTCATTAAGGAAAATCATGAATCGTCGATCATGGATCATAAAAGAACAAGCAAAACATAGAATAGAGTAACGAGCGAGTACTACAAAACCGCCGATGTTAATAATGGACACACCTTCACAGCCATTCGATAAGATATTGATCGATTTTTGCTGACGAATGCCTTCAATCGAAAAAGGGAATCGCTACGTTTTAATATCATAAGGCCGTTTCACAAAATTTTGCATACTAGTCTCAGTTAAACATTTCATGAATCGAGTGATGGAAGAAATCACACGAGTGTTCAGATTAAACGAGTACACAACAACAGTATACTATCTTCAGTCAAACGGAGAAATTGTGTCGTATTCAAAGTCTTTTTTTATTTTATCAATATATTCATGAATGTCTTTGCATAAAAAATATTCGTAGAACCGTTATGGCCTGAAAATCGAAATATAAATTTAATATAATTATATAATTATATTGCATTTTTTGGTAAAAATGAAAACTCAACATTTATAAAAAAAACTTAAACTTTTATGAAATAGCAATACAGACGGAACAGGAGCAAATGAACCAAGGAGGCAGTAACTCAAACTGGGACTACAAGCTTGAAAGAATAAATGACCAGCTCGAGCGTCTAGGAGAAAAGATCCAGGAACTCAGAGTTTGTAAAGGACAAACATAACGTTCATAAAACTATCAAGGACATAGCACCAAGCATTAGTGTCATGTATAAAAGTTTGTGCAGCGCGAAGGATGACCTGCTACAGTGCCAACGTCCAGGAACGAAAGGCAAGGAAACTCAGACAACACCAAGTCTGAGACCTAAAAAGGCGGGTAAACCAAGGTAGGTCTTAACTACTCCGCAGGATAGGAGTAACGAAGAGGAGAATGAGAGTAAACGACTTAAAAAGGCAACTTGGCAAGAGGTCGTTACAAGAAAGGCGAAAAAAAGGTGAAACAGTCAAGTAAGGAGAACAACAAGGTCCCTGGCGTTAACAACCAGAATAGGACCAGTAAAGACAAAACAAAGCGGGCAAGACCGACCAGACCGGACGCTCTTATCATTAAGGCGCCGGAAGGAAGCTCCTTCACTGAATGCGATAGGCGATAGCGTAAATAAAATACCCAAAACGGTTGCGGGAGATCTCCTCATCGAGCTCGAACGTACAAAAGAAGTTAAATCCGCAGACTTCCAAGAAGCGGTTAAAGCAGTACTAGTGGAAGGAACCACAATAAAAACACTACAGCAAGAGGAGACCTTTGAAATAAGGGATCTCGACATACTTACCTCAAAAGAGGCGGTACTGGAGGCCTTGCAGAGGGAAATAGGAGAAAGAGATGAGATTGAGATTACTGCCGTAAAATCGCTGAGAAAAGCGTTCGGAGACACGCAGATAGCTGTTGTGCAACTGTCTAAAGAAATAGCGAGCAAGTTCACAAAGCTAGAAAAAATTAAAATTGGATGGGTCAATTGTAGGATCCGTTCGTCAAACCGCATTAAGGGGCCGCTTAGGTATTATAAATGCCTTGGTTTTGGCCACGTCGCTACCAAGTGTACTGATCCGCAGGATAGTAGCAAATGCTGCTACAAATTCGGTAAGACGGGGCATAAAGCAAATAGCTGCCGTAATGAATCGTGTTGTTTACTGGGCCGTAAAAAAGGCGACAATATACCGACGAACCATGTCACTGGTAGCTACTTGTGCCTAGCCTACCAAGCAGCGGTTGAAAAAATAAGGAAAGCGTAATGAGAATAGTTCAGCTAAATCTCAACCATTGTGAGACTGCGCAAGACCTTCTCTGTCAGTTTGTACGAGAATACAAGGTCGATGTCGCTCTTTTCAGTGAGCAGTACAAAGATCTGAATGAGCCATCCTGGGAATCTGACGCCTCAGGTAAAGCCACAGTGTGGGCATGCAAAGACTTTACCATTCAGGGCAAGATGGTAAACAAGGAAAATGGCTTCTTTAGAGCGAAAATAGGCGGCATACACGTATACCGTTGCTATGTTCCCTCTAGCGCGTCAATAGAGCAGTTTCAGCAGCTACTAGACCGGCTGGTACAAGACGCTAGGAATAAAAAACCAGCTATAATAGCCGGAGATTTAAACGCATGGGCGATTGAGTGGGATAGTGGCAGAACCAACAAACGGAGAATCAACAAACGGAGATGAGTGCTACTGGAGGCATTCACGCTAATAGACGTGGTGTTGCTGAATCAAAGCGACGCGAAGTAATACTCAGACGGTGTTACCGCGGGAGTGACTTATTGGAGAAAGAGCCAGGTCCAACTTACTTAGGGTCGGTAAGGAGGACGGAGAGGATTCTGTTGCCTTTGAAATTCAAAAGCTAACGGTAGCGAAGGGTTTAGTGGTTGAGGGTCCCACACAGGTGGTACCAGTCGGTGCCATATCGTCCATAATGGATTGGCCCTTAACCGCTCACACTATAAAGAAAAAAATATATAAAAAACATACACACACATCCATACCGACATTTCCTAAAAACACATAATTCGAACTTCTAACATCTAAAAACATGTTTCTATGAAGTGTTAGCGAAACTGAAAATTTTACTATTACAAAGCTTCCTCTAAGAGGAAGTAAAAATGTAATTTTAGTAAAAAAAATTATTTTTGGATTGGATCTTTTATTGTTTAATTATATAAAATATTATCCTAAGAATGTAAAAAAATATTATTCTTTAATAGAAATTTGTTTCAGAATTGAATATTTTAAGGTTTAATTTTTAGTAGTCATCCCCATTAAAATCATACTATACCATATTGAGAAGTAACCAATATGCGATATATGTGGAGGAATTGCAGTCAGACGTTGTGCATGGTGTAAAAAACTTTTGTTTAAAACAAATGTGCAAATTCATCAATTTATGTAATATTAATATATGTCATATTACAAATCATCACACTGTACAAATAAATAAAAATGAAAAAAAGTTTTTGTTCGTAATATAGTTATGATAATGTTAGTAGGGGGTAGCCACCCCCTCTAAAATTAAAACACTTAATTTTATTAATTTTTAATGGTAAACATCAGTCACAATAAGCATTTCAAAAATAATAAAATAAAAATATTGTAATTAATTATTCCCAATCACTAACACAAAAATAATTAAATAATTAAAGCTCACCCCTTACATCTAACCTCGAAACAAGTCACATATAATTTATAATTTTCTTTACAAAATGGCATTTTTCAACTACTTTTGGCTCTTCAATAAATTGTTATTTCAAAAACATGCAAAAAATTATATTTACCCCTTGTTAGATGACAGTTAGTCACTTAACTAGTTTTGCGATGAGTTTGCTCACGTGTACGCAACTATACAACTGCGGGAGAGACTGTACTCATCTCATCTCTCCTGATTGTCGGCGCTAATTATTTTCTCTCTATCTTACTTTTAAGCACACGTGCTTACACGTAAATAAACCTGTTACCTTCGCTTATCTGAGGTGGACTCGTGGGGATGATTTTTCGATAGCTGCTGCGTTCCTGATGTCTGCTTTGCGACTTCGCTGGAAGCCGGGTCTCTTTCGTGATTTAGTGTTTTGTAAATCAATCGAACTCTTAGATCCTTTTGTTATGATAATTTTACTTGCTAGTAGTCCAATTTGGACCAAAATTACACAATAATATGATAATTGTTAAATTTCGGTACTAAATCACGAACTAATAAAATATAACCAATTGAAAATTAAAACTGATATTTGAACAATGACATGAAAACGAAAAACTAAACCACAAAATAAACGTTCGATCTGGAGCTCGGCTCGAGTCGGAGTGCGAGGAGTAGTGTGGCTAGGGGACGCTTGGAAGTATTTCCGGATCTCGCACGCCTCTCTAAGCTTTACTTCCTCACTCTGACGTCACTGCATCGACACTCGTTGCACTCATTAGGCCTTACGGGGCCTAGCAACTGTATAAGTGTCTAAACTGCAGCGTAGCTTTGCACGCGAGGTCTTGAGCAGCGAAGGGGAAATTGTTTAGGTTAGCGAGATTCTTGGCTACCTGATACTTTTGTGGCCTTCAGTCTAGCTGTACCTTTTATGTTTAGAACTTTCTCAAGTTTATATTTGAATTGAATATAACTATGGGAAAGTTGTCACATAACATCCTCCCCCCTTCAAAACGTGATGTTTATCATGTGCATGGTCATGTGCCCTTTAGAGTGAATTGTATTTTCTTGTTTGCACGATGGGATGGGGTTATTGGGTGGGTTTTCTCTTTCATGTTTTTGATTTGAGCTAGCTTTTAGTGTTGAGTAAAAAGAAAAAATTAATGAAATCGATTCTGGCATTGGCCACTTACTTGTTGTCGAGTTGTTTGGTCCGTGGTCCAGGGGCCTTTACAATCAATCTTATTTCCTATTTCGTTAGTATTGTTAGTTCTTATTATTTATTATACTACTTGTTTTGTTTTTCATGATTTACATATGCATTCAAATTCTTAAGTATTTTCATTTGTCAGTACTTACTTCTAGGAATGTTATATCTTAGCCAATAATTTGATTTTTTTTTATGATGTAGTTGGTGGAGTTTAGAATTAGATGGTCCGGCTACATTAAGAAAATATAAAATATAATTTATTATACATTAAGAATAAAAATTACATATTGAATGTAATGTTTTTGGTCCATTAATTTGTTGGTTATAGGAAATTGTGGTCCTTTTTTTTTGTTGGAATTAAAGTTGATGATCTACGTTTCCCCTCTTTTATGCTTTCATTAAGCAGGGTTTTTGTTAGTTCTTCTTCCGTCGTCAACCCTCCTAATTCTATTAGAAGTTGGTCCAGAGGGTCAAAGGACATTAGGTCCGGCTGATTTTCTTGATTCCTGTCCGTTGATGCGGCTATTGCTATTCCACATACTGAACGCATTTGTAGAACCTCTGCGTTTTGCAGGGTGCAGATCTTGACATGATCTTCTTTGTTGCGAATGTTCACCATTTGTTCGCAGACTTTATGTTTTCTCCTATAAACCTGCACACCTTTGAGGAGGTGCCTCCTGCTAGCACACCTAGGCTTGTAGGTCTGGTTGCATTGCTCCATGGCTCTTATTGTATCTTCATGTTTGAAATATTGGACGAAGCCCATCTTCCTTTTGATGCCTGAATTGTTTTCTTGGTCCTTCATTATGACTTCATACATATGGTCAATTGGACCAAACTTTGCGAATACTCACAAGAATTCCTCTGTTGAATATCCCAAAGGATAGAATTAGTACATAGAGCCGCAGAACTTGAGTGTCGTCCAGTTCTCCGGTGATCGTCGCTGGCTCTGGTATGGGTCGTTGGCTGGGCCTAGGACTAAACTCTCGTTTCTTCTCTCGCGAGTCTTTTTTAATTACATTTGCGATGTCCTGTGCACTTGCTGGCCCTTCCTCTATGCTGAACATTAATGCAGCCGCTACTGTATCTTCTTCTTCATTATAACGGCCTTTATCGTGTAAGTATTTGAGGATTTGTGCGATCTGAGATCAGTCAAGTACATTCCGAAAAGTTTTAAAAGCTCGATTGCTTTGTTCGAACTTCCCGTGAATTCTAGTAGGACCTGCTTTGGTCCACATCTTTCAACTTTTAGGGTCCTTAGTTCTTTCATTAACTCTGCTGGTTGGATCTCCATGTCTGAAAAATAAGAAGTGGAACAGATTATTTATTATGTGGGTCCGGGTACAGGTACTTATTATAGTCCTTTTGCATATCATGCTTGGTCATGCAACATGCATCGGGTCAATAATACATGCAATTTGGGCCTGCTTTTTAATGGGATGTGAAAACTTCCTGCCCCCCCCCCTCTTTCCTTTTGTTATATTGTGATTGTGTAAGTGTATTATGTGTGTTGCTGTAAATGAGTTTCTAGATTTTGTTGTATATGATGGGTACGTGTTTTGGTTCTGGATGGGGTAAGACTATTGAAGACAAGGTAGGATGTAATTTGATTGTGGTTTATTCGAGGATTCAGATTCTCATTCGTCCACATTCATTTGTTCACATACACTCTCAGCATTATTTCCACTCTTTTTCTCAATTGTTGATGCGGATAGTATTTGAGGGCCCATTGGTCGGTTGCTCTTTCCTTCTTCTAGGCTTTCTAAGTACGCCAGCGTGTTCTTCAGTTCATCCAGAGTTGGTATTCGACTGCTTCATGATGATTGTTCTGAGTATCGTAAAGTGGTTTACGTGTTTTATTTTTTACAAGTATATTTCATGCAAACTATAGAGATCTAGGTCTATTTCCTTTTTGCAAAATGGATGGAATTTGGTCTCCATCTCGGCATTGCTTCGCGTTTGTTTTCTTGGTTCTGCAAAGGTCGCTTTGTCGATGGGGTTGCTTTTCTTTCTTGCTTCTTCGGCATTTCGGTCCTTTAAGTATTGTAAATAGCCGTAGGATAGACGCCCTTTCTTATCTCGTACGGTTTCGTAGTACACCATTGGTCCAAATTGAGCATGCTTCATATTTCTCTTTGTGCTTACCTTCCCAGGGTAGCAAACAGAATAGTCTATCTTTACTGAGTTTATTGGTAGTTTATGGTAGTCCGAGTTTTCAGGGCTTAGGGATGGGAACATGTTTTGTATTTTTAGGTCAATCTCGGGTTTATACAGATATGTCACTTGGCTGGATTTGGTTTCTTGACCAATTATTAAGGTATCCGCTATTCTGCCTACGCACGTTGGTGAGATGCGTATAATGCCGGCTTCCTTTAAGATAGATATTCTAGATACTTCCATTGCGTCTTGGTACTGGTCTTGTATCTTATATCACAGTTTCTTAACACTTGAGTACTAGGATTTAACAGCATGGTTGCTTTACAGTCCTGTATATTTGGTATGCTCTGAAGAGGTCCTAGTACTGGGCAAATAGATGCATACTGGGTTCTAATGCATTTGGTTGCAAGTTTATCATCAAATTTTATATATTTTTCCTCGTTCGAACTTATCGCAATATATTTGTGTAAGGGTTCTATGAAGGCTAGTCCGGTAGTTCCATTGGTTTTGTGTTGGGGTACTGTTGCAGCATGCAATTTGTATGTTTGGTACGGGTCCCCCTCGACTAATGGAATGTGTAGTACGGCGATGGTCCTGTCATTCTCGTCAATGATACTTTTCTGATACTTTTATGATTTCCTCTATCCTTAGATATTCCGTCGGTATTGCAAAATGTAAGTTGCCGCTTGTCCTTTTCATGTGTCATTATGTGGTGTATCATGTTTGTTGTCAAAAGCTCAGGATGTATTTTTCCTTCTTTTAAGTATCTCAATATTTTTAGCACTTTTTCATTACTTCTTATTAAGTGGTCTAATGTTGATTCTAAACGTCTTACATATACTCTCATTTCTACTAGATGTTTCAGCTCTTCATCTTGTTTGACCATATTATTCACTGTTTTGGTTAGAACTGCTTCAAAGCTATGGAGTACCTTTTGATGATTCTGAGTAATATTGTGCAACTCATCAAATTGTGCTGACACTATGTGCGCATTTTTGTCTGTAATCTGTACAATTTTGGTTTGGTCTTGAAATAGATTGTCTATAGTTTTGTTGATGTCATTTACGTCATCTGTTGTGACTAAACCAAATAAGCTTTTACTTAAAGTGCCTACTATGCCTAGTGGTGCTAACCTCTTCGTCCGAATACTTCTGGGGTTTCTTGTGATTGGATGGTTGTACTTCCCCATGGTTTTGATTGTTTCATTTATTTCTTTTTGTATGTCACGTAAGGTTTGGTGTCTGATCTCTATGAGGTCCAATCCTAGAGCCTTTTTACATTTGTTTTCTACTATTCTTGTTATGCAGTTGTAGACGGCTTGATAGGAGTCCAATGGCCTGTGTATCTGCATGAAATCGTCAACGTTGATATAAATTTGTATTTTCCAGTCGGCTTTCTTAAATTATATAGGGTCCATTTTTTCAAAATATATGCCAGGGTTCGGGTTTAAGGGGTCCAATTAGTACAGGAGACCACCTTGGGTCATCATATTTATGCTTAAAATTATTAGAACGTTTATGTTTGGGTATCTCATCCCGTAAAAATATAGTGATTAGTTTACATGCATAAACGATATTGTACCTTTGATTATTTTTTTATTCATTTGATCTAATCAGAACTCGGGTCAGAATCCGCTTCGACATTTTGTAATTTGTCAACATGTTTTCTTGACTCTTTTTCCATTAGGGTTTTCGAGAATTACATTCCTTCTACCGACGATTTCTATAATTTTTAACGGCTTATTCCTGTGTGAGTCAAATTTATGGACACGGGGTTCTTTAATTAATCTAGCATATCCGCCGACTTTCCCTTTGAAAGTTTTGATCTTTTTATCATACCTTCCTTTGGTTTTAACATTGTTAGCTGTTTGGGTCTTGCCCGCTAAAAGCTTTATTTTATCTAGTCTTAGTACTAGGTCGCGTATGTTGATATTATAGGTTTTTAATTAGTCATCGGATGGGATTCTGAAAGGAAATCATGCTATTCTCCCATAAACCAGTTCGAAAGGGGTACAATTTGTGGTCGCATGTACGCTGGTATTATATGTGGAGGTTGCAAATGGCGTTAGGTGGTCCCAATTGTCATATCTCTCAGAGTATATTCGGATGACTCTATGAGTGGAGCATGACTTCTTTCCAATTACCCATTTGTTTGAGGTCTATAGCCTCAGGTTGTCAAATAGTTTATTTTGAATAGTTTTAATAGCGATTTAACTATACTTGACGAGAAACTGGTCCCTCTGTCTGAGATTATGGTTCTCGGGGCTCCAAATTGACAGATGAGGTACTTTGCCAGTGCATCAGCTATTGTTGTTGCGTTGAGGTTTTTGATAAGTATCGCTATTAGATATTTGGTTAAATTACACTGCATCATTAAAAGACGGCAGTTTCCTCTTTGTGTCACCTTCAATTTTTCTACTGTGTCAATTGACACCTTCTCAAAGGCTTCTATCGGTGTGTCCGTGATAATCATTGGTTCTCTTGTTTTGAACCATTCTATTTTCTGTTCTTGGCAATTTGCACATCGTCTGACGCAATTTTGAACGTAGTTTCTCATTCTCGGCCAGTAGTATCGTTCCCTTAGTTTCTGATAGGTTTGGTTGATTCCTTTATGCCCTCCTGTCAAACTGTCATAAAGGTGGCCAATTATTTCTTTTCTGTGTTTTTCTGCTGATACTTCTGCTTTTCCGTAATACATCGTTACTCTTATTCCGCTCCTGTGAAAATATTCGTAAAGTATTTCTATGATGGTTGGTGAGCCCATCTGGTCCAGTATGTCTCCTTTTCGTGCTACTCTGAAGCTTTTGATGTTTCTATTAAATAATGTTTCTTTTAAGTTTTTGAGTCCTTTATGCACATTCTCCATTCTGAATGTATTGAAGTACTTGTCCTTCACTATTATAGTGAATATTTGGTGCTTCTTGAAAAGAGTGACTAAAATTTGTCCTGGTTTTGGTTTCTTGTTCTTTATCTTCATTAGATCGATGGCTCCTATTTCTTCCAGTAGCCTGATGACGGACCATGTGTTGTCACAGTCCGCTGATAGGAAGTGTACAATATTGTCCCGCTTGTGTGTGAGACATTCCGTCACGGTGATTAGGTTATGGGGAACTCGCATGATTTCTACAGTGATGTGAGTGAAGTCGCTTTCAGATTTTTGCTCGTCTTGCTGTATGTCATGATCTTTATTTAGTGGTCCTAAACCTGGTGGTGTGGGTAGGAGAAAAGGCATTGTGGGTTCTGGTGGTATTGAAAACCTTATATCTATGATCGATCCTTCTTCGGCTTCTATGACACTCAACATTCCTAATTTCCTTTGGCTCTTCGACTTGTTTATCGGCGTGCTGTTGACCGTAGGGAAATCACTTTTTATTGTGGGTGTGACCGATAGTGTTTTTCTCACCGGTAGCAATATAATGTCTGTTACACTTTTGACATCTGATTCATTTGCTGTGTCTTCTTAGCATGATGCTTCTTGTAGTTTCTGTCGTGCTCGTTTTTTGAGAGTTTGAACACTTTTCCTCCAGACTTTGTCTACGTCAGTTTCTTTTTCAAATCGTGGATCCGGTGTGTAGATTGCTTCACAAACGACGCAAAAGTTATTTAACCGCTGATGACAATAAGTTATTTCTGAACTTGTGCATTTAACTTTAGAAAGTTAAATGAGAAGTAGAAAGCAGTAAAGGCGCAAGCGGGCACGGATCGCAGGCAGGAAAACTCTGGCCGTTGGTCTCGCGTCAGTGTCTCGCAGTCGCACACTCTATTCTCTTAAGCCAAAACAAGAAGTTCCCTCACGGTGGTCGAAACGTATCTGTCTCGCTAATCGCGTCGCGTTGCTCTCTCTCTCCCTACCCTACTTACCTCTGGCTCGTCTCCGCTGTCTCTCCTGTACACACATATCTATAACTTAGCCTATAGGAGCATGCTGGGCTAGACGAGGGCTATTGCTCTCGTCACACCCCCCTCCCAGAGGCTGGGTAGCCGAAGCGCGTACCAGCTCTCTATCAAACTCATCTCACCAGCATGCATGTTCAAAAAACAAAAAAAAACAATATAAAAAAAAAATTCTCGAAAGGAAGATGGGGAAATTACTTCAGTCGTATTCATTTTATTCATTTATTTCTTTTTCTGTATAACAGTACAGGAAGGATGTGGGAGAAAAGGTATAATGTGATACCCTATTTTGCGGTGTCGCACTTTCCCTTGCCCCTGATTCCCGGGTGCCTCTCCCTCTCCGGGCACTCTCGCCCTCTGGCTACTCCCTCCAGCCCACAGACAAAGCAAGCGTGTATTGTTTGCCCAAGGATGCGCGCCCGCGCAACGCGTGCCACTCGGAGCTCCTCTCGCACGGTGTTGGGCACCCCGGGGCCCTCATTTCGGTAAAGCTCGAAGTCGTTTACCGCGTTGCTGAGGTTGAGCTCCGCCTCTTCGAGCATCCTCTCTCTTTCCGCCCGCTCTCTCCGTCGGCGGCGATCGGCCAGGAAGCCGTCTAGGGCCGCAAACGCTTCCCGCTCCATGTGGAGCGACTCTCGGCGGTGTTCGCGGGCCTGTCGGAGCAACTGTTCCACGCCCTCCCAGACCTGGTCAGCCGAGGGGGCCGCCGGGCCTATGGGCCTCTCGACGACAGTCTCCAGACTGCTGTTGCTGTCGTCGGAGTCCCCGTCGTCGTCGCGGTTACGCAGAAGCGGAGTCGCCATAATCCCCTGGTAAGTGGTAGGAAGGGTGAGGAAATGGTTATCACTTATAGATTCGGATAGTGTCTGAGAAACCCGACAAGATTTAATTTTGAACATAGAGAATTTACGATCGCGTTATCGCTGACCTCGTGCGACGGGGAGAAAGACTAATCCGCAACGCGCTTTTATTTTTGGAACCTTTCGGTCGACCGCGTCGGGGCCCATCACGGTTCTTCCCCGACGGTTCGACGGTCTTTCCCGTGTCTGGCGGCAGATCCGCAGACTTCTTTGCTCGCGTGATTTTAATCGCGGCGCGGTTTACAATAACTCGCGTTTTGCGCGGCCTACCTCGTTTACCCGGCGCGTTTGCGGTTATAACTTGATTTTCTTGTGGCTCGCTTGCCTCTTCTACCCCTTTAACAGTACGTTCTTCTCGCTCGTTCTCGTATTCTTGATCTGAGGCGGGTTCATCTTCGTTCTTCTTATATGGTTTGAGGTCGACTACGTGGATTTTCCCAAACGTCTCGCCTTGATCATCTTCTAACAAATATACGTCTTGTCCCAGCTTCTCAATAATCTTATATGGGCCATTAAATTTTGGGGCCGATTTCGCATTTATTCCTTGGATAGCGGATGACAAAATGCGATTCCGCTTCCAAACAAGGTCATTTACTTTGAATTCGACCTAACGGCGCCTCGCATTATAATACTTGGCTTGTCGCTCACTGGTGCGTTGCACTCTTTCAGGCATTCTAAGTTGTAGTCGAGCAGCTTACGCATGCGTTCTTCCCACTGTTTAAGAGCTTCTATTTCTAAATCTTGTCTGGTGGCGACGTCTTCAGCTCTTCTAGTATTATGTGGTGGGCTAAGATGTCTTCCCATATTCAAAAATGCTGGGCTGACCCCGTGGACTCTTGCGTGGCGGTATTATACGCAAATGCGATTCCCATCGCATTCATCGTTTATCCCATGTTTTGTGCTCTTCTTCGATAAACGACGTGATCATCGTCTTGACTGTGCGGTTCACTCGCTCTACAGGGTTGGCCTGTGCATGATACGGCGGGATGGTGTTGTGCTCTACGCCATGCTCAGTAAGGAACTTGTCCAGCAATTTATTTCTGAACTCGGTGCCATTATCGGATAGGAAAATCTCTGGCACCCCAAAACGTAGAAAAATTCGTTCCTTCAGCTCCCTGCGAATGGTCGCTCCGTCTGCCTTCCGAATCGGAATGATCTCGATCCAACGGGTAAAAGTATCCATGAAAATGAGGATGTGCGTATAGCCGTGTGTAGAGCGGGGAAACGGTCCCATAATGTCACCAGCGACTACTTCCCACGGACCCGCGACCTTGCGCTTGCCCATCAAACCAGCAGGAAGCATCTGCTCTACTTTCGTCTGTTGACACACGGTGCACTCTCGTACATATTTACTAATATCTTTGTGCATGTTCTTCCAGTAAAAATATCTTGCGATACGCTCATGAGTCTTTCGTCGACCTAGGTGACCGGCCGTAGGCTCATCATGCGATTCGCGCAGCACTTCTTTAATTTTCTCGGACGGCAGCACCAATTTCCATTCTTCGCGGTCTTCTAAGATGTCCTCTAAAAGTGGATCAGCGCGCAGGTGATACAGCCTATTTCCGACCACTTTCCAATAGGAATGGTGAGTTGGCTCTTGTAACACCTGAGCTTTCATTTGATTATACCAAGCATCTTGGGAAGTGTCTTCTTTATCATCTAATGAAGCTATTTGCGTTTCGCTCTCTTCGTCCTCGTACATACGGGATAGGGCATCTGGTACACAGTGCATTGAGCCCTTCCTGTGCACGATTTCAAAATCATAAGCTTGCAGCTCTAAGGCCCACCGAGTTAACCGGCCGTTCGGATTTCGCAGGTTACACAGCCACTTAAGACTGCTGTGGTCAGTAATTACCTGAAAGCTATATCCTTCTACGTAGGCTCTAAAACGTTGAATGACCCACACCACAGCGAGACATTCGCGCTCAGTGACTGACTAATTCCTTTCGGCTTTCGTAAGAGTGAGGCTCGCAAAGTTGAGTACGCGCTCTTCGCCGTCAATAGTCTGAGTTAACACTGCTCCGATCCCAATGTCACTCGCATCTGTCTGTATCGCGAATGGTAGGTCAAACGCCGGACTGTGCAGGACCGGAGCAGAGGCGAGCAACGCCTTTACCTGCTCGAAAGCGATTTGCTGCGGCTCCTCCCAGCGATACTTGACATCTTTCCTAGTTAAGTGAACCAATGGCTCAGCGATAGTCGCGAAGTTGTCCAAGAACTTCCGGTACCAAGAAGCCATACCAAAGAAGCGGCGTAATTGCTTTAAGTTCTTAGGAGCCGGATAGTTCATTATCGGAGCTATTTTATCCGGGGCAGGGCGATAACC
The DNA here is from genome assembly GCA_020010945.3 of Muscidifurax raptorellus. NCBI lineage: Eukaryota > Metazoa > Arthropoda > Insecta > Hymenoptera > Pteromalidae > Muscidifurax > Muscidifurax raptorellus. Next base: position 2,253,794 of record JAHUUD020000014.1, on the reverse strand, counting down.
GTCGCGATTTACTACGACACCCAGATATTTGACTTCGCTACAGCAGAACTTGCTCTTCTGTCGATTGACAGTCAATCCAGCCTCGCGTATCCGCTTTAAGACCACTTCTAGCCAGTGCAGGTGATCTTCAAAGGTGCTGGTTGTAATAATTATATCGTCTAAATATGAGAAGGCATGAGGTTCCAACTCAGGCCCTATAATTTTGTCACTGAGTTGTTGAAACGTGCTTGGACCTCCGACTACGCCATACGGCATTCGAGTAAATTCGAACAGTCCTAGGCCAGGCACGGTGAAAGCAGTCAAGTGCATGTCCTCTTCGCGCATCGGAATCTGGTGATACGCGCTGCTGAGATCGATTGTCGATATATATTTAGCGTTCTGCAGTTTGTTGAGGATCGAATCCATATATGGAAGCGGGTACGCACTGGCCTTTGAGACAGCGTTGAGTTTGCGATAATCTACGCAGAAACGGTAGGTCCCATTCGCCTTACGCACCATCACGACAGGGCTTGACCATTCGCTGTCCTTCGCACGGCGTATTATTCCTGCTTCTAACATTTTGTATACTTGAGCGTGCATTTCTTCTTCAATTTTCCGGGAAAGCGGGTAATAGCGTTGCTTGATGGGCCGCGCACTCCCTACCTCGATGGCATGCTTAATAAGCGTTGTGCAACCGAGGGGTTTCTCGTTACTGGCGAGCCAACGATCTAAAACTTCTTCTAAATGATTTCGTTGAACTTGCGTAACATCCGCTAAACCTACAGCAGCAAGCGCGTTCGCCACTCCCTCTGTCAGAGCTGACACTTCTAATGGAATGGGCTCTGACTCACCTTCTATACGAAGGCTGTTTTCTCTGGGCATTAGCACTGCGTTAAATGCACGCAGGAAATCTGTGCCAAGTATGCACTCAGAGTCTAGATCCCTCATAATCATAACCTTCAAGTGTCGGCGACGACCGAGCACTTCGAATGGAAGATCTACGTAGCCACATATCGGCACGAGTTGACCGTTCGCGAGTTTTGCACCAGGGCCTTTATACGGCGTGATCGATTGACCACATGCGGAAGCAATCTGGATACCGATTGGCCCAATTGCTGTGCGTGCCGCTCCTGAGTCACAGAGAGCTCGAAGGCTAAAACCCCCAATTCCAACTTGTAGCCACCACCGACTACAATCAATCGTGGACGTATCATCCTCGTCGTTCAGTGGCATAATATTATTCGTTGCTGGCGATTTCGCAAGAAAGTTCGAGGCCTTCGGAGCATCGCGAGGAATAACGACCTGCTTTATTTCCTCCCTGCCTCTTTTCCCGATTTCTTCGAGCATTCTGGGCACGTCTTTGTAATATAACCGGGCCAGCTGCAACCGTAGCACTTTACTGGATCAGGCAGTTTTCCCCTAGCCTTCTGGTGCTGATTATGGTCGCTGGCCGGCGTACCAGTCGGAGGTTTCGCATCATCCGCCTGAGTTGGCGTCTCTATCGACGCGGTTCCCTTCGGTTTCGCTTTGGTCTTGGACTTGCCATTTCCGCTGGAGCCATTCGCCTTCTTCGGCTGATTGCTTGAAGGTTTAGCCTGCGGTGTAACACTCAGTTGTGCGATCGCTTCCTTAAGTGCGTCCGCGAACAAAGTGCAAAGGGCGGTAGGCTCATTAATTTCCGCTAAGCCAGGTGAAGTCTGCGTGGCGCTTTTCTTCTTGACTTCGACCACCTCTTTATAGGCCAATTGCGGCAATAAACATCTATCAGGTGGTGGCGGCGGTTTATAGTTGTCTCGGTCGTGAATAAGTCTTTCTGCGGCTCTCGCCTTCGTAATTAAGGCCTCGAGGCTTACGATTTCACTTCGCGGCACTAGCATTCTAATCTCGGCGAGCATATTATCGTGGATCATTCTGAGTTGAACTTCTAGCGGCGGCGGCTCATCTAATCTACTGAGGATTGCTAATACAGCAAAGATATGTTCTCGCACGGGCTCCTTTTTGCCCTGCGTCCTCGCTTGTGCCTCTGCCAACAGTTGCATCTGAACATCTTGATCCGTGCCATAGCTTTGCCTTGCAGCTCTACAGAAATCTGTCCAGCTAACCCACGTATGTCTTAGCTGTCGACACCAAACCAGGGCTGGTCCTGTGAGGACATGCAGCATCGCATTGAGGGAGTCTGTGTCATCTAGGTGGGATGACCTCCTGCATTCATTAACCCTCTGTAAAAATTCTTCAATGCAGTGTTCTTGACTTCCATCAAACTTGATGTTCCATTCGCGTACTATGAGCATCAGGCTCAGGAGGTACTATATCAATAGTATCCTGAAAACGGACTGCTCTACTATTTGTAGCAGGGGCCTGCAGTCGTGCAGTTGGCTCCTCTCTCGCACTTACGTCCGTTAATTCCAATATTAAAGATTCGAGATATTCAATTTGTTTCCTGAGTGTCTCTTTTTCCGCTAAGTCATTTACGCGATCTCGCAGTAGTTGTTCATACAACCCTGTTTGATTGTCTCGAGGATTTTGCCGATAGTTCGAGTATGTCACTTGCGTATCCGCCTGTCTTGCCGATGTAGTAATCGTGCTTGTTACAGCCCTTGTTATTACCATGCTGCTGATAGGTGGAGAATTAAATCTGTCGTCCATTCTGGCAGTCGTATTCGTTGTTGCTGTCGCTGTTGTAGATGTTGATGTTTGATTTCGTGGATCGTGAGGCGTCTGCAATCTCAAATCCAGCCCTTCTGAATCCGCTCCTGCGTTCTGCGACTCTGGCCTTGTCGGTAGTGTTCTTGCATTAGACCCGTCGAAATTATCCAGGAAGGTCGAATTACAATCGAACATATTGACTCGACCCGCACGATTCCGCTCTATTATAGCCAACTTTACTGTTTCTGACAATGATCTGTCTCTTTGTATCATTCTATGTAAATCTGTGTCTCTTTTTGATGATGCTATAAATTCTGGATCGCTCGTTTCTAAAAAATCTTCCGGCGTGTAGTCACCGCGCAATCGCCTAGCTAACCTACATACGTTCTCAAGACGTGAAGATCCCTTTCTTAATTCTAATTCTGCTAATCTTGTATATAATTCATTGGCAGGTAGCGATATCGCCCATTCCTCAATTTCTGCATGAATTTGGTCTTCAAAATGTCTGCCACCTTCTGCCATCTTGGCTCTATTTCGTCTTAATTCTGTAAACGTACACGGAGAGAAATTTCGAAGGCTCAGCGCTCGATACTTTCGAAGCTACGGGAACACGGCTTCGAATTCGAAGTATAGATACTCTACGATTTTCGTGCATGTACGGAGCGAGACATGGTATTATTAGCAGTCGAATTGCGAGAGTGGGGACTCCAAGATTCTCCGTACCGCAGGGACTCGACGCTTCGCAGTCTCAGACCTCGAAACTTGGATACTATAGCGTGTCGGCTGGAGCTCGAAAGTCGAAGCGGTAGATGCTTATGTTCGTATCGCCAGAGTTCGGAAAATTTCGGGATTCGGGAACGACGAGAATAGACGGCAAAACACTCGATCGATAGAGATCTGTACGGCCACAATAAAATGGAGCGCTGAGCCGTCGAAATTTCTCTCCGTGTAGGTTATGAGGCGACTGGCACGTTTTTAGAGGGAATATCCGTCGTTTGATTTTCTTAACCAAAATACGTAATGCAGACTTCCCACTTGGCTATCTCCGCGTTACGCTCTCAGTTCTTTACTCTATTATCAGAGCTAATTATTAGCTATTATTTAAATATCGCACTTAATTTTGCGTTCCACGCCGAACTGAGAGGTCTATTTCACGACTCGTTAAACTGACGTGATATTCTCTGCCTCGTTGCTACAGTCTGCGCGTTCGCACGGAGCTATTATTATTATTTTTAAGAAGGAAAAAAAACAATGACAAAATAAAAAAAAATCTACACCAGACAACCTGACGTCTTGTCAACCAAGAGAAAAAAAGAAACCAGAAAAAAAATATTTTTTGGATAATAAAATTAAAAAAAAATTAAGAAAAAGAAGAAAAAGAAAAAAAAATTTTCTTTGTTTAAACTTTTAATAAAAGTTAATAATCTTTGTCTCTTCGTTGACAATTATTCCTTGTCGTCGCCCTGTATTCTTAGGCTCGTGACATCAACCGCGAATTTGCCGCAATCATTTCACAGCCCTATTTATGGAACTGCCCATATAGCTTGGCCGCAGCGCTTTATATATATATGTGTATATACGCCTGTAGGCTCCTACTGGTGACTACACTGTTTTCGCGCGCTAGGGAGAATTCAAATTCCTTATTTTAGCGTAACGCAATCTATAATGATATAATTAATGCACAGTACACTCGTGTCGTTCTCTATTTGTTAATAATTTTAACTACTAGTTAGCACAAAAAGAAAGCGAGCAAACTCTCCTTAAGCACTCGTTATATCCGAGTGCCAAGACAACATACGCATACGCGTATCGACACGAGTATATTGTGTTATACACACGTTGAGATACGTTTCGATTTTACACCATACCGATTAGGTAAACAAATTGAGAAACTCAGCGGCACACGCACAGTTCGCCGAACCGAGCTACAACAGTGTATACCTCGGCGTATATACAGCGCGAGCCCTCAAGTTCAGCAGCGGTTAAAACTGTCGATATAAACAAACCGTGTATGTCGGCGCTCGTTGTTATTCTCGACTCTCTCCCGCTGTCGTGTTATTGCGTATCGTCTCGCTATCATTTAAATTATTACTTTTAATCTCACGACTGGCAATATAAACAACAACACGATGCGCTGAGCAAAGTCGAGAGTCGCTATGCGTGTACACGCCCGTACGCTCTTCGTCGCACTAAAATCTTTTATATATAAGCGTTTAAATTTGCCGTATAACTTTTAAATTCAACCGCTTTTCTTTTTTTAATTTTTCCAAACGTTTGGGCGCCAATATAACGGGATAGCCGCGTTGTTATTTATGCGGCGGTCGCGCAGTCCTTAGCTGCGTGCACTGCGACCGACGATCCTCGTTATAATCAAGTAGCCGACGGGCGTACTTGTTTGCTCGCGAAGGCGAGCGGTTTGGTATCTCTGCACCTGGTTGCAGAGGCGACGGCTAGTCAGTTCGCACGCACTTCGAGAAGCGAAATGCGTACCCGCGGAGGCGGCTGGGTCGCTGAAATACGCGAAGCGGCAAGTAAACGATAATGCATGCAAAGTACGGAAAATAAGCCAAGGCGATAGTGAACGTTACAACACACTCTTTATTCAATAAAAGCAGGAGATTTACAGCAGCGTCGCAGCGTAGAAGCAATCTGAAAAACGCGTAAGCCGTGCGGAAAAGCGTAAGCTCGCGACGAGCTCGAGCGAGGTCAGCGAGAGCGCGAAAGCAGTGGTGAGCGAGCAAGCGAGAGAAAGAGAGCAGGTACTTACAAACAGTAATTGTAGTAAAGGCGCAAGCGGGCACGGATCGCAGGCAGGAAAACTCTGGCCGTTGGTCTCGCGTCAGTGTCTCGCAGTCGCACACTCTATTCAAGCCAAAACAAGAAGTTCATTCGACGGTGGTCGAAACGTATCTGTCTCGCTAATCGCGTCGCGTCGCTCTCTCGCTCCCTACCCTACTCACCTCTGGCTCGGCTCCGCTGTCTCTCCTGTACACACATATCTATAACTTAGCCTATAGGAGCATGATGGGCTAGACGAGGGCTATTGCTCTCGTCATAACCATTATTATTCAATAATGATATAGAAAACTTGCATGTTGAAAATTAGTTATTAACCAATAAGGCCCAAATGTCCTAAATTTTCAACAAATTTTCATGCAGCTATTTTTCATATTATCTGCACCAAAAAATGTCCGACACATCATATCCGATGTAAAATTTCATGCTGTTTCAGAATATGGCTACAGAATTTATTTAAAACAACTATTCAAAAAGTTATAAACTGAAAAAAATTTTTGATTCAAAATGTTTTTAAGAAATTGCTCATTTATTTAGAATTAGAAAAGTGTCCTCGAGTTCTAAATTTTATGACACATGGGGTACAAAATCTAAAATCCAACAATGGCGGTTCTCAAAATGGCTTCGAAAGTGAAGATTTTTTTGAAAAATTTCAGGATACTATAACTTGAAAACTATGAGCTTTTCTGAAAAAATGATAAGAATGAAAAGTTCTTAGAATTTATCAAGAAATACACGGAATTTTTTTTTAGATTTTTTTTTTCAATTTTTAACAATTTTGAAAAAATTTTAGTATATTTTCTGATGACTTTTAAGAATTTTTTGTTCTTTCTAATTTTTTCCAAAAGTTGATAGTTTTCGTAGCTCATTGACGGCGACCCAGCGGAAGCCGACTACACGGAAAGAAATTTTGAATCACCACAGTACCGAAATCTTCGGAGGTAAAACTATACACCTAATAGTATTTATTTATTGCGGATTTGGAATTCATACAGCGCATTATTTGAGGTAAATAAACTCCGAGAAAATTGTAGTATTAGAGTTCGAAATTGGTAATAATACAGTTCCAACTGGAAATGGACGAATTCCAATATTCTCGGAGTTATTACAATTCAAGCCATTGCATGCTTTAATCACATGTTAGAACTCGTAGACTTCCAAGTCCGATATATATATATATATATATATATATATATATATATATATATATATATATATATATATATATATATATATATAATATTTAGAATTTTGTCTCTCGAAAACTATCAATACAATGACTTTGAACTCTGTCCGTAAGATTCCAGGTAAATGCAAGGATGAAATAAGCTAAAATTTTTTTATACACTCTGTATACTACTAGTTTTAGCATACACGAAGGAAATTTAATTTTGAGCCCTTTAAGTATTTTTTATCAATATTACACTTATTTTCTAATAATTTTGTAATATTATCATTTTTTTTTAAATTTTCTTATCATTTAATTCAAAATCTTTTCGTTCAAGCTGAATTTAGTACTATACAAAGTGCGTACAAAACATTTCAGCCCACTTCATCCATGTATTTATCTAGAATCTTACGCACAGCCAGCTGAAATTGAAAAAAAACATTTAGTGAGAAAATCAACAATTATGTTTCAGTTTATAAAACATGGCATATAAAATTCTCTTCTTTTTCTTCTTCATTCCAGAAAACTAGATGAACATCTCCTTGACTAAGCTGAAATAAAAAATTACATATATTAGAAATTTCAATAAATATTAAATAAAATGTAGATTATATATTGATAATTACTCATCTTTTTTTCATCATCATTGGAAAGCAGGTTGTTCTTCTATGCTTTCATAAGTTCCAAAGTCATCCTTTTGGAATAGATGTTTTATGGAATTTGATGTAATCAAATAATTAAAAAGAATTAATATTTTGCAAATGCAGTAAATAAAATTAATTATTATGCTGTATATGACTCCTCTTAGAATCCTTCTCGTGTTCTTCTTTTCGTGGTCCAGGCCTCTATCGTGCTGGCAAGTGTTTTTCTTTCTGTATGAAACAGTCTGGTATCATCGCTGGTACTAACATAATCCAGTGCAGCATGTCCTGGAGTGATGTCGAATTTTCACATAATTTTAAGAAATCCACTCCGTCCATCCTTAAAACAGGTCAAAACTGTGTAAACACTAATCTTCGATACCAGCAAGCCACTAAACGATGTCTTTGGAACTAACTTCAACACAGAGTATTAAAACTTTCATTTGAGTGAAACTTCCGAGGTACTTTTCTAAAAGTTCTTTCTTTGTCAAATCCTCATAGATTGGTTGCACTTGTTCTATTATAGTAGACAGAATGATGTTTTTATTGATTTTTGCCAGCGGCACTAACTCTGTGATCCTGTTGGGCAAAAATGATGTTGTGGATTTTTTTAAATTTCTCTGTGCATTTGTTCAACGGAATCTAGATATTTTCTTATCCCTTTTTCGTTATAAGCAGATAGTTTATCAATCCCTTGAGCTGTGAATCTCCCTCTGCCTCCGATTGTTTTTCCATCAGCAAGCTTGTGTCTAGATAGAGATTTTTTCGGATTTCTGGGATGCGTGCCAATCCTCTTTTGTACATAAGTAATGCCTTCTCTCTTTTCAACTTCAAGTGTATCACCGTACGGCTTTGCTTCACTCACTTAAAAACTTTAGAATAACCCTCCCCAAAGTAGTGGTGGTTACTTGACACCGTACTGTTCTTCTGAACGTTGAAAAATTTCACAGATTCTGTTGTCACGGACGAGACTCAGGTTCTCCCGTGGCATCTCTGGCTAGCGCATTGTCAGCAGGGAAAAACCGTTGCCGAGAGTTCGCACGCTACAGAGGTGCAGCGTATGCACTTCGGAGCGCGCGAACGCTCGCCGTCGGTTGGTCGCATCGACGGCGTGGCGGGCAGATCTCCGGCGACACAGTCCGTCATATTTGGCATCCATAGTGGGGCTCTGCAGCAGCTTCTCCAGAGCAGTGCAGAAGTAGTGCAATGTTTATTTATAAACGAAAAAAATTTGTCATAATTTTTCCTTTCTGCCGGCGGTACATTAAGAGGCCGGCATTTGAGCAGGAGATAGTTGCTTCGAAGTGCAGCAATACAAGTGCACTAGTGATCATCTAAGGTGCTAATCCAGATGGAAATAACGCCATTGAAGCCGGAATTTTTTACCGCATTACAGCTCACTTCGAAAAAGCGAGGCATCAAGAAAGCCGCAGAGTACCGCTGAGTTTCGGACTATCGTCCCCTCAACTGCAAGAACGGCGTGTGAAATCGCCAGCCAGCTAATTTCTCGCCCTCATCAAAGCTGATCTCAGCCCACAAAGACGACCTTTGGCTCTCAAAGCCGCCTAGGCCAACGTACTGCCTCCAAGCAACAGCCGTCGGCGCGGACTAGTCGTCGACGAGCTCGAACTAGCCATCCGAAACGAGCCATCTAGAACGAGCCATCCAGAACGAGTCGTCCGTTGTCGCCTTCAGGAGTCAATATGCGTGCTGCAGCTTTAATAGTTCTCGTCTACCTGTAATCCCTTTTACCGATTTTTCTCTTGATTTTGTGCGCAGCTTGGTTTTTCGCATGTGCGATTCGAGCAGCGGCTCTCATCGTTATTTATTAGGAGGGTGTTTTGGTCTTACAATAATCCTCCGTATGTGTAGAATCAGTGCGCGCCGCGGCTATCATGCCTTCACCCGGAATAGTAGATGCTGCGAAATCCGCGTTTAATATCGGAACCCGAAGGAAAAAGAAAGCCGCAGATATGGAGAGCGGTCGAGTGTACTTTAAGGAGAAGGAAGGATAAATACGCGTGGGTATCAAATCATTTTGTAGAATGAGCCCGCGGACGAGTAGATAATTTAGACGTACGCTAAGCAAAGTCGCGATAGACACCGACGGATCAGAAACCGATAGGCGGGCCCGACATCTAACTAGAGCTTGGTCAGAACAGGGCATCCTGCTTGGCCAACCGGGAGCTGTGCGTTCGTCCGAGTTGCCGGCACCTGCGCAGGTGCCGGAGCGCGAACCACTGAGCCAGTCATGCAGTTCAGACGACTCCGACGCGGAAGCGCGCGCCTTATCCCCCACAGCCCGGGAATCGGCTGATCAAACCGAGTTACACAGAATTGAGGCCAGGCTCCAGGAGCTTAGATTAAACGCGGACACGGTTTGCGAAGCGATTCTAGACGATCCGACAGGCGAAGTGTCGCGCAGGTATATACAATCTACACGGTATAAAAAGCATAGTGTGGGAAAATATTCGGGAAAATGGAAATCAAGCGCTCGCAGGCAAAAATCAGCGACTCAGGGCAAAACACGCGGACGTATCGCAACACGTACCGAACCCACTGTACGAAGCCCACCAACCCGCGAATGCGTTAGCGTGACGAATACGTAGCCCACCAACCGCCGAGAAGCGCGTACGTAGTCCGCCGGCAGTCGCCGATTGTGCGCAGCTCAGTAAGGAGCTTCTTAAGCCCGATAGCAAACTCAAGGGAGAAAATCCCATGGATGCTTAGCCAGTCAGCTGCCACCGCGGCACACGAGCAGTCAGGCGCATGGCCACCACCGATACAGCGTGCTAACCCTGTAGAAAAAGCGCTGCCGACCAAGCAGGGGAAATGTGTCGTTCACGTGCAGCCGTTTACTGGAATCGAGTCCGAGGGTAAGCGCGAGCCGGTAGAAAACTAGTTAAAAATGATTATCGAGCAAATGATGGACGCGGCGATGGAGCGCGGACTCATAGGCTCATCGGACAGCGATCGGAATAACCGCGGTGGTCACAAGAAAAATACTCCAAAAATTGAACGCGGCGGTAAGAATACTACATCGCGCATCGTCAAGCCAAGGTTAGATACGAGCTCGGACTCGGACTCTGACTCGAGCTCGAGCGGTCCGATGCCAAGCGTAAGCACAAGCAAGTCGCAAAATCCCCACCCCGTAAGCATCCCGTAGGAAGAGATTCGAGCAGGTCCAGAAGGCATGCTCGAAAATCGCGCATGCCATTCCACCAGGCGACAGTATTCATTCCGTATTTCGACGGCGATCCCTACAACCTATTCCAATTTTGTAACGCGGTCCGTAAAGTTATGAGGTCCTACGGACCGGAGCAGAAAAAGTACTTGCTCCTGCATATCTCTAACCAGTACAGGGACAAAGCCACAGAGGGATACCGCGCGAGAATCGCTAAGTATAAGTCGGTAGAAAAGCTCCTGCGTGACTTGACATTACACTTCCCCAATATTAGTATCGCGATGTTCATGCAAGGCCCAAACGAGTCGGTAGCCGACTACGGTATATGTGTGGGAAAGCTATATAACCGTCTCAGCACAATAATAGATTCCGCTCGACCACCAAGTACGCAGCAAAGCCCCGAAAAATCTAATAAGCGCACAGACCACGGCTATTGAATTGGAGAGTAAACAGCGCGCAAGATACGCAAGCAACGCATACCCAGCTTACCCGGGCAATCTCAAGCAACTCGCACAAGTACGTAGAGTTGTGGCCGACGAAGCCGACCCAGACAACGAGTTGATTCCGGACCCAGACGCGGAAAACCCAGTTGACGCGCCGGAAAATCCGACACCAAATAAGGAGCGTTATTGCAACATGAAAGGGCATAACCTAAAAGCTTGCCTTGTAATACTGAGGTACGCCGCGTCGAAGTTAATCGTGTGCCCCGGCCGTACTGGGAAACCCAGAGCGGCAGATAATGATAACAATAACCAGAAGAATGATAACGGCCAAAACGGCAATGGCAAAGGGAACAGTCAAAATAACGGCGGGAATAATCGAAACCCCAACAGTAACGGTTGTAACAATCGTAGTAATAATAAGAACGGCTACCACGGTAAAAATTGTAATCGTGACCGCGAGAATAATAATAACAATGGGAAAATTGAGAACCGCGTCGACTCGTCTAATAACAACGATAAAAAATTAAACTAGAAGGACGCTCGCCGCGTTCCCCAAGCGCCGAGCGTCAAGAAGAAGGCGAAGAATCGGAAAAGTCAAAGCAAATCTCAGCCAGTATTAAATTCCTCATAGCTGTAGCTTCGTTCAGCAGGTGCAGTCGCGTCGTTCGTGCACCTTCAAAACATCAATGAACACCGATTCCGGTTTAACGAGAATTTAGTTTATTTAATCTCAGCGGATAAATTTATATCTACTGAGGTACAGGAGGCATTAATTGAGCGTGGATACCTAAATGCAAGCGATTTAACCGAGAAAGAATTTATATTCGACGAGATATACGTCTCTACCTGCAAAGATTTTAAACTCATTGGAGTCTACATAAAGTCCTTCTTCGAGGACCGGCCGCTGCGCGCAGATTTGCAGAAGTGCCTGCGCACGCTCCGAAACGTGTTGGATAGGGAGAACGTAAGAAGTCTCACGATTATAAGAGATCTGGCTACAATTAGCAATACGCCGTCGATGCCATTTGCACAAATCGCAATAAACTTTTACGGGCTTCTAGAAAAAATAAAACGAGGAAATTTATATATTTTGTCTATCCAAGATATGTTAACTAAATATATTATCGTGACGCCGACAAAAGATGCTAACGCGGACGAGGTCGCGCGCGTCCTTACGGAGAAAATAATATGCGTGTTCGGCACCCCTTTCTTGATCTCGAAGGGTTCGCGAAAATTTTCGGGATTAAAAAAATTCTGCACAAAGGCGTATGGCCCTCAGGCGAACGGCTCAATCGAGACGATGCACTACACGTTGACAGAGTACCTTCGGAAATACAAGATAAAGAATATCGCTAGGTGTGACGATTGGACCGCAATCTGCCAGCATGCATATAACTGTACTGTGCACGAGAGTACTCGGTACACGCCGCACGAGCTCCTATTTGGTGTGAAGCTCAGGACGCCGTCGAGCTTCTCGCGCAATATAATAATGATGATCTCTCGTATAACGAAAAACTCGTCGAAATGACAGCTAATTTGACAGCTCTGCAGACCATGGCTGCGATTAATTTAGTTCAGTTAAAATTCGGTTTGAAGCACTATTACGACCAAAAACTCAATTCGAAGCATTTTCGGAAGGGAGAGCTAGTCTTCTTGCTAAAATAACCTAAAAAAGGACAAAGGAAAAAAAACAGTCTCCAATGCGATGCAGAAAAACCAGATTGCCCTGTAGTTTTCGCGTAAACTTAATCTTGAAATATTTTCAAGACGAGCGCTTTCGGCGAACAGAAGGGCATCAGTATAGGACCGCTAGATAGATCAGACCGCGTAATAAACAAACTAACGTAAAATTTAGGTCTCATAACCGAAAGAATTGCACCCTTGGCGACCTCCAGCGTTGAATGGAAAATTATCCAGAAAATCAACTTTCAACCCTATTTTAGGGAGGGCGAGGAGTTAGTCGGTTGGGTAACAGGAGTTGTCCAAGCGTGTGTTGCGCTGTGCGACGTCGAAGAGTTAGTCCAGGAAGTAAGCGTGGCTGCATGACAGGCCGAGTGTGTTCTTGACCTTATCCTCACGCATGGAAAAAAAGAAGAAATAAAAAAAGTAGAAATTCAGGAGGCAGTCAAGGTAATTACCGATGATACTCGCAAAACGGCAGCCCTTCTGACTAATCAGACAGAGATTATCAAGTGCGAATTATAGGACCTTAGTAGCCGGATGCTAAACCTGAAGGTAGCTTCCGATTTATTGGTCATTTTAAGGACCGAGAACCGAAAAGCTATCGCCGCGCATAACGCGGTGCAGAACCTTAAAGCGTCTATAGCGCTATTCAGGCTAGATACAGAGGTCGTAACTAACCCGATTTTAGTCGCGGTCAAAGGTTTAATCCATCCACGGATTATGAGGCCGAGTATAATCAGCCTCGCAGCCGAAACGGCAAGGAATACAGTAATAAACGCGAATTTTCCGATTCCATCCGGAGGATTCTCGGCAATTCCGATAATGGAGGTTTCGAAAATTTCGATACTGTTTGTCGACGGTCACCTGTCTACCAGGTAGCGATTCTTCTCCTAGACATTGAGAGATTTAACTTGTTTAAGGCATCACGGGTTCCAACAAGTCACTGATATTGCTACGTATATTTGGCCCAAGCACCGTTATTTTGCAATTAGCGAGTCGAATCGGATATTTATACCCATGCCGGCAGGAGAGTCTCGAAATTGCGTAGACTGGGCGACGTACGTATCGCGATTAACCCAGAGCCGGTACGCGAGATAGAAAAAAACGCAGCATGCGAGATCAAAATCGCATCGGGTCGAGCGATTAAAAATGCGGGAAATTGCGACATAAGATTCAAGCAAATGCGAGACACGTTCTGGCTCAGATTGCACAGAGCCAATACGTGGATTTACTCAACGAGTGTGCCAGAAAATCTGTTTATGCAAGGCCAGCACGCGGGGCAAGTGACCTCGCGAATCACAGGCTCGGGCGAGCTGGAATTGCGAGAAGGATGCGCAGCCCGAACGGCGAATGCGCGGCTTACGGCATCTTGATCACTGGTATCCCGCCTAAACGATACAATATTCGAATTAATCCAGTTAAACGCGTCCAGAATTGTTGCGCAGCTGAACGGTTCGCTCACCTCAGTCGCTGACATTCAGAAAACGATCGCGAACGTGGCAGCATGCTGAGCCGAATACTTGCATAGAACGGATTTAGACAACTTGGAGGCGGGAGCGGGCCTGCACGAAATCGCGAACAAAGCGCGCGAAATCGCTCAAAGAAAGGTGACGGCATTCGAGCTTAGGGACCTGGGTGCATACACGTCCATTTTCGTCAATCAGCAGAGGGTCTGCGACCTGATCAAGCAGCAGAGAGAAATGAGGGAATTGGAAATGGCGCAGAAGTGGCGGCGCAGAAGGAGGGAGCAGGTAGCCTAGCTGCTTATTTCATTAAAAATGTCTGCCTATATCTAATCGCAAGAGCAATTATGTTTTCCTTTTCTTACATTAATCGTGAATATTTGAGCGCGATGATAAGTTAGAACCGAGGCAAAATGAGCGAATTGGTTTATAAACAGTCGACTCAAAAACTCATAAAAAGCCAAGCTGTCGCAAATCGGCAACAGGGACCGGATTTGGTCTTACAACAATCGATAGCAGTTAAAAATGCTAAGTTCGTAGGATAGATGCTTCGTCAAATTATTACATTATATATGTTTATGATATATTATTATTTTCAGCATTTTTTTATTATTTATAATAGTTCTCAGCAGCATTATTTTTTTTATATTCATATGAACAGACCAAATAATGGCAGTCCTTAGATTTTATAACTGCTTCTGAATAACAGGAGTAACGCGATTTCTATATGGTGGCGGTCCATGAAAATTAAATTCTCATTGCTTATTTTATAATAATATTGTTTCGTATCAATGCTATATGCAAACAGGACCCATATTACGTAGTTGTTAGAAAAAATAATCAAGGTAAATCCTTAAGTAAATGACTAAGTTGCATTTTGTTCGCTATACAGCGGTAATTGTATATATTATATTTCAATTTAAAAAGAAATATAGATTTATATTATTCATTTATAGCCATATGGAGCTGATGCTATAGTAGCACGGCCAATATATCATGTAATTAATATTAACCCTTTCTATCGAGTTTTTTTTTATTAGGAGCTCAAATCACGTTATATGAACGCGGTTTTTTTTGCATTGGCTCTTATATATTATAGAGATGTGATTTCCGTGACTCTCATGTGTTTGTTGCTCATTTGTTTATTTATATAAATAAATAAAGGTCGAAATTTCATGATTATTCTACAAAGAATGTGTGTCAAAGAGAAAAAATGATGATAGGGTAGTGAAAATTAGTATAAAAGGGTTTTCGGGGTCGCTGATTACGAATCTGACATCAGAATTTCAAAATTTTGAATTCAAGATGGCGTATTCAAAATGGCGACCAATGATTTTGTTTATTTTCAGTCCTAAATCAATGAAACTGCTTATTCGGGGGTTTTTGGGATCGCTGATTACGAATCTGACATTAGAATTTCAAAATTTTGAATCCAAGATGGCGGATTCAAGATGGCGATCTACAATTTTCTTCATTTCTGATACTGAGTCAATAAAACGGCGTTTACGGGGGTTTTTGGGGTCGCTAATTACGAATCTGCAATCAAAATTTGAAAATTTTGAATCCAAGATTGCGACTAATAGTATCCTAACAATTTTCTTCATTTCTAATTCTGAATCAATAAAACTTGATTTCCGGTACTGTGCACGAAGAACAGTTCGTGAAATCATTTCGTGCATAAAACTTTCCACCGTCAGAAGACTAGCTACTTTCGCGCTCGAACTACTTGAAAATCCGTATATAGCGGTTGGTTGATCGTGATATTACTATACGACTTCAGTTAGATTTTTTTTCGAAAGTTGTGAAAGTAGTGTCTGATTATTAGCTGATTATTCCAAGTAGCTTTTGTTATCATAAAAATTGGACTTCGGAGATTTCTAAATATTATGATTCCATAGTGGTTTCGAGATTATTGAAATATTACTGGCACATCTCAGTTGCCATCCATATCTGGATAATTTTCGAAAATTCATATTGAAAATACTTGTGCAAGGAATAGTTTATATGTTGTAGAATTTTGAATTCTTATTTACTAAAAATATTCAACTGTCAAAAAACTTCTTGAAATCGTAGGTATAGATTTTTTTGCGGATTTGAAGTTCCTAAAGCTCACTATGGTTGACTGAGAAGAATACTCGTGAAAACGTTGAAATTTTTTTTAGATATCTTAGTGGAGACACTCGTTAGAACGGATAAAATTAAAAGTATTGTCTATCAATTTTTATATATTCGTCGCACAATACTTGCATACGATTGTAGCGTATCAATCATACATACATAATTACACATCCTCGCAAATCGAAGAGAGTCTTTGAAATAAATTTTATTCCCGTCACTTACTGTTCAGATAAGATATCTAAACTATCTTGATACTTCTGTAGTCTTATGAACAGATGTGATAAAATCATGAATACTACAGACAATTTTGAAGAAGCTGAAATACCCAGTGATGGTGAATCAGTCGATGGATTGTGTGCATCTGACATAGATGAAGATGAAAGTGGAGACATTGATGATAATACTATTCGCAGGTGTGAAACTGCTGATCCACCATTGCCTTCGTCGTCGTCAGATACAGACGACGATGAAGATATGGATTCCGGAACGTGGACGAAAAATAGTATAATGAGAAGCGACATTCCTTTCTCAAAAAATTCTGGACCAAATATTCCTCAAGGGAAGAAAACACCCCGAGACATATTCTTATGTCTCTTCCCGGAAGATCTTCTAGATCTAATTGTTGAACAAACAAACCTTTACGCTTCTCAGAAGAAAATAAAAGTAGAACCAATTACTATAGAAGAATTGATCATTTTCTTAGCCATAAATATATTGATGGGAGTCAAACACTGTCCTTCCTACCGTGATTATTGGTCAACAGATCTAAAATTGAACGATTAATACGTAAGCTCGCTGATGACTGTGAATAGGTTTGGATTTTTTCTCAACAATCTACATCTGGTAGATAATAGCCAGCAACCACAAAGAGGTGAAGAAAATTATGATAAGTTGTATAAAATAAGACCACTGTTGGTAAAGCTGACAGAAACTTTTAGAAAATTTTGGAACCCAAGCGAGAATCAGTCCATCGATGAGTCCATGATAAAATTCAAAGGACGAAGTAGTCTCAAACAGTACATGCCAGCTAAGCCCATAAAACGTGGTTTCAAAAGCTGGACACGCGCAGATGACTCTCGTTTTGTATGTCAATTTCAGATCTATACTGGTAAAGGGGATACCTCTGAAAAACAACTCGGATCTCGAGTTGTAAAAGATTTGACTCGCGATCTTGTACGTGGAAATCATCATATATTTTTCGACAATTTTTTCACTGGTTACGATCTTTTGGTCGATCTGAAAAGAGATAACATTTTTGCTTGTGGCACAGTACGTTCAAATCGTAAAGGATTACCAAAAAGTAAACTACTTGATAAAAAAATGTTTCATGGCCAATATGAATATCGAGTTTCTGGAGAGGGAATAAGTTGGATCAAGTGGATGGATAAGAAGGCCGTTCACTTTTTATCAAATTACCACGATCCTAGTGAAGTAACAACAACCAGTAGAAAACAAAAAGATGGTTCACAGAAAACTATTGATTGTCCAGTCATGTGCTCTGATTATCAGAAACACATGGGATACGTCGACAGAGCCGACCATCTGGTATCAACATATAAAATTGATCGGAAATCAAAGAAATGGTGGCTCAGAATTTTCTGGCATTACTTGGATGTGGCAATAATAAACTCATTCATTATATATAAGTCTAAAAATGTGCAACTGGCTTGTGATTCGAAGCAGTTCAGACTCACTTTGATTGACCAATTGGTAGGAAATAAAATACCAAAATCTAAAGGGCGAAAACGCTCTTTAGAGCAAACTAGAGCTGCAAAACCTCAAATACCTCTGGAAAAGAGGCAGTCTGGCTCAGGGCACATGCCTATTTGTATTGATAGCAAAAGACGTTGTGCTCATTGCAGTACGAAAAAGGATGTGAGGATGTCGAGAATAATGTGTAAGACATGTGATGTACCATTATGTTTGCAGCTAAACAGGAATTGCTTTTTGTCGTTTCATTCATAAAACATAATTTTGAGGTATGTATAAACAAA
The DNA here is from genome assembly GCA_020010945.3 of Muscidifurax raptorellus. Lineage (NCBI taxonomy): Eukaryota > Metazoa > Arthropoda > Insecta > Hymenoptera > Pteromalidae > Muscidifurax > Muscidifurax raptorellus. The sequence continues at coordinate 2,235,679 of JAHUUD020000014.1, read as the reverse complement.
ATAATTGGAAAAATAAAAAAATATATATAAAATCAGAAAAAAAATATATATATATATAAAATCAGGAAAAAAATAACAAAAATATAAAATCAGGAAAAAAATAAAAAAAATATATATAATTAGAAAAAAAAAATGGAGACAATGACTGCCACGTCCTCGTTCGTGTTTCTGGAGTAAACCGAGTGCAGTCAACTGTGTCATTCAGGGGTATTTATTCTTTTTATCAACAATTGAATGCTGTGATAACTCATTCTATACATTCTTGGGACTAAAATTACAGTTATAGAAAACCTAGTACCTGATTCATTGTTATCGACCCCAGAAACCACCGTAAACGTAGTTTCATGGATTTACAACGAAAGATGAAGAAAATCGTAGGTCGCAGTTTCATGGGCTTAGGACTACAAATGAAAAAAGTTGTTGGTCATCTTGAATCCGCCATCTTGGATACAGAATTTTAAAATTTTGATGATAGATTCGTAATCAGCGACCCCGAAAACCCCCGTACACGTAGTTTTATTGACTCAGGATTAGAAATGAAGAAAATCGTAGATCGCCATCTTGAATCCGCCATCTTGGATTCAAAATTTTTGAAATTCTGATGGAAGATTCGTGATCAGCGACCCCAAAAACCTAGTAAATACCAATTTTCAATGCATTTCCTCTAATAGAAAAATGTGTGCATGAAAGGGTTAAGCAATTTTTTACTGTGTAACGTCCCATGTCATATTACGCAACTATAGTTGCACATGTATATGTTCGTCTTTATAATATAAAATGTACGTGTGTATGACATGGAATGTACATGGAATGTACATCATATACGATACCTACCGATTAAGATAGCGCAACTGCTCGTGAGTTGCAAAACACCTTGCGCTGAAAATCAGAGCGAATGACTTAACCTGCGAGTCAGCACGTATGACTCCTCGCACGCATATGACTGCAAAACGTACGTGATCTCCTTCTGAGTGGCAAATGCTGAATGGACTACCGCGATCTTTACCATCTTAATTTCTGAACTCCTTGTATCGACACTGAGGCTTTAAAAGGCCAGAAGCCGATTCACGCAGCGCCTTTTTACGAGAGTCAATAAGTTTTTATTTAAATATTTTCGACTTTTTCTTCCAATAATATGCGTAAATTCACCCGTGTATATATTCCAGACCTCGTCACCGGATATCCTAGATATCTAGGAGCCATCCGAAACCGTCATTTGTATACATACGTATGAAAAAGATAGCAGCCTAAACCGATATTTACATATAAACGTAAGCGTAAAAATCGCACGTCTTATATAGTTCATTATCGGCCATTATAACATAGAGACATCAACGTGAATTAATAATTACATGCATTTACCTAAAAGTACCGAACGCAATATACCTATATCCTAAAATCTAAATTCTAAATTCGCAATATAACTACATTCGCAAAAAAACGTGATTCATTACTGTATAAACTTGGGTAGTACAACTGAATATCAGTCCCGTTGGCAGTATCGGAGTTGGCCCAGTTCAGGTTACTGTGTCAACCAATTTAATACTCCATACTTAAACACTGAAGTGGTCGCTACCGGATTCTCATGTATCCTCAAATTTTTGTTCTCAGTGAAGCATATATATAAGGGCAATGTGTATATAAACAGTGATTGTAATATATACCAGAGAAACTACGCCATTAATCTCAAGAGGCAATTAGCAAACTTAATTGATAATGGTAATAAAAAGAATAACAAATTCTTTTATAATATACCAACTATTGTCGACGACATTGGTGCTGTAAGAAAATCAAATTAACATTTATCAGCTAGTGTCAAAACCTCCAAATTCAATTAACGAAATCAAAACAGTCGCACAAAATACTAGATAAACCGCAGTTTGTAAATGTATACTTCCAGAATATACGTGATTTAAGATCTTGCTTATCAGAATTTAAGCAATCTATAAAAACGTATTATTTTGATTAAAACCAATTTATCTAACGACTACTCAGATATTGAACTTGATTTAGACAACTATTCTTTAGCAAAAATATTATATAAGTGCACATACCACATACCACAAAGGTATTAATGATCATCTCATCGTGTCAATCGAACACAACAATGAATAATAGAAAATAAATTAGCCTATTACGTGTTAAATGTAAATATATATCTAGACTTTGCAACGAGACATCAGTCTCGTGCAGAATATGTACAAGTAGGCACACAAACAAAGCGAGCGAAAGGCAGACCCGCACGACAATAACATGAGCACAAGCCGAGTGCTCATGGGTATCAACACGTGCTCGTACAATGTAAACACAGCCGCGAACGAAACCGACGACGGGCGTAAACAAAATAACGCACACTACCGAAAAGAGCACGGTAAGCACCACACAGATACACAAACAACACTCGACCCAATCACCACCAGAGGGCGTTGGCGCCAGCGACTGGGGCTATATAAGCCCGGCCGCGACAGCACGGCGGCGGTTCGATCAGAGCTCCCGATCCGAGCGTTGCCGTGAGCACACGACACCGCTAGGAGGGCCCTAGAGGGACTGACGATATCTGACCGTTTCGTGCGCACACGTAACGGCACGGATACCGAAACTACCGCACTATCTGAATTACCACTGTGCGCACACAGGGTAATTCAGACCCACCGAGTACCTGGAGAAGCGCTCTCGTGCGCACACGTAGCGCAACTACAGGCACTAAACCTTTAACCACCGTTCCACCGTTTCGACCATTCCTGTTGCCACTGTGCGCACACAGGGCAATCGGAATCCGAAACTAGCCGCAAATACTGGCAGAGTCGTGCGCACACGTCTCTGTCAGAATCTGCACACACTCCACATCTACTCCGTCTCACCGCCACACCGTTTCGACCGTTTCTGTTACCGCTTTGCGCACACAGGGCAATCGGAATCCGAAACTGCCTGCAGAGACTTGCAGAGTCGTGCGCACACGTCTCTATCAGAATCTGCACACCCGCCACACACATACCGCCGCACGGTCACACCGTTTCGACCGTTCCTGTTACCACTGTGCGCACACAGGGTAACCGGAACCCGAAACTGCCTGCAGAGACTTGCAGAGTCGTGCGCACACGTCTCTGTCAGACTCTGCACGCTCACACACAGCCCCACCGTTCCGCCGTTTCACTTGCCGCTGTGCGCACACAGGGTAAGAGAAACCACGGAAGGCGATTACAGTATCAGGTTGAGTCATGCGCACACGTCTCAATCGGATCCTGTGGTCAACTGCACTTCACACACACATTCACTCACCACTCTGCCGCTTCACTTGCCGCTGTGCGCACACAGGGCAAAGGAAGCCGCGAGAGACAGCGACTGTACCGGATTGAGTCGTGCGCACACGTCTCAATCAGGTCCTGTGGGACTCCACCTGTACACTAAACATCACGCCGACGTTCCTCCGTTCCACCTATCGCTGTGCGCACACACCTGATAACAGCCAAACCGCCGTGCTCGAGGCGTAGTCGATATGAGTAATTGTAAGCGAGGCATACCGGCGACCGAATAAGCGTTACAAATGTTTAAGCGAAACAAATGTTAAGCGACGACTAATGTCAAGCGTCATACCGTAAAATTAAGGACCGCACCGATAGTTTATAAGTACCGTGATTACCGCTTAGATAATAAGGAATAGATGTAAGAGATAAGTCTTTTAAAAGCGTACTTTTGTTTGGTCACAGATGGCGAATGATGACTAAATATACCAACTATTAAAATTTAACCAAACGAAGTTATTTCTAACCTCACCCCCTATTCCGAATCCTGAATCCCAACTGACAAAATCCGGGGCAAGGGGGACGCAACCGTTACAACTTTGTTATGCCCTTTCAACACGTGGTCCTGACCACATTTGTCAAAATGCTGAAAACTGAATAATATAACTGAATACTGAGTTTAATTAAATACTTATAGACTGACAGCCTGGCTCTGATAATTTTGCGAATTATGTTTATTTATTTTAATTTAATCGAGTGATAATCCAAGCAAACTATAATGCACTGTCTTATTTTATTTTGCTCTATAAGAACTGATGTAAGCACCCTCGCAATCAAACATATGTATAAAAAGGGCATCTGCACGTACAAATAAGATAAATAAATAAATAGTTTTTTAAACTCTAAATATGACAATAGGTAAATATAATTTATAAACTAGGATAATATTCATAAGTAAATACCTGTGGTGGATACAAATCCAGAGTACATTCAATACAAGGCGTTAAACCGGGAATTATTACGCGCACGTTTCCTTTAAATCCTTCTGTTCCGCCATCCACGAAAGGTATTATACTTGACTGATCTAAAATTCCGTTTTCATAAACTAATAAAGATGTAAGCATACCATTAATCCACCTTCGTGCTACAATAGAGTCCAATCCACAAATTACCAAATGAAATTGTCTATAAAACTCTTCCGATTTGTCTTGTATCTTACAAAAATGAGGAATTACATTACTGCCAGGTATGCGATCATTTATAAATCTTGCTGCAGTTTCTGATTTAGATGTTCCAATGTATTTGTGTCGAAATAAAAACTGTCTGTAATTTTGTAAAAATAATTAAATATTAAAAACAGATAGAATATAAATAACGAATATAAAAAATAAATAAAAATAAAAAATGACTGGCTTTTCAGAACACGACAATGCATGGCCTTCCGACATAAAGTATAGTAAGTTTCCTAGGTATCATCATCACACCTACATATGGTCGAATTCAGTGTCATATAAAGATTGCCCGTCAGATTAAAAAAAATCAGATTACGATGACCGAATTTGCACCCGCGATCCATCAAGCGTGAGGTAGGTAGTTTATTGATGGTTCTAATTTAGATGGACAGTTTTCTAAATCACCTTTTCTTTCCAATCATGCATAAATTCCCTCTTTAGATTTCTCCTTTTCTAAGTGATTTATAAATTATTGTTCCAGAATTCGCATTGTATGTTTTAAGCCCCGCCCCAGGATTGCTCCTTCCATAAGTGCGTTAGAATCTGTAGTGTGTTTTTATCTCTACTCAATGTTTACCGACTCATAATCTATTGGGTATTCACATTTTGCTTGGAGAAAAGAGGCAAAGAATTATATTATTTGTAAACAGATGCTGGCAACTACTTTTCATATCTTTCAAAGGAAGACGTCACTTAGATACGTGTAAACTAATGCACACCATCATACGATAAAAGAAAGGTTGGGATCGGCTGTGCACGAACTGATATGCCAAATGAAAGCAATAAATGTGATGGTTGTATGAACCGATACACAAACTGCACGCGTGGAAGTGCATTCGTCCAAGCTGTTTAGATAATTAAATTAATAAGTCGAATGAGCGCAACGAATCTTTCGTCCGATGAAGTGTCCTGTTCACTTTTTTCGGTGAAGGAAAATTTAATAAGTAGAATGAACATTAAGCGGATGTAATGAAATGATTGGTCCATTGAACTGATATGCCAACTGAGTGCAAGAAATGTTTTCATTTGATAAAGATTGAAGCTGCGTAGATGGTCAGAATTTCAGTAAGGGAGGTGTTTTTTTTTTAATTCGGAAACAACTATTTGAAAAGCGGAGCTGAAAGCGTTTTTCTAAATAAATATCCCCAGGGTCTGCTACCGTCCTTCAGTTAAAAAATGATCTTCCATGTTCTATTATGCAAGTTTAGATACAAGATGGTGTAAAAACATTCGAAACACAGTCTACTGCATGTGCAAGAGACTATACGTTGGCTCATTTCAAAAGGACCTACCATGCTTGTAAATGAATATTGCTGGATTAAAATAACTGGGTGTTCGTATGAAATTGCAAATTGTATTTAAGAAACTAAAAAGGTTACAATGTCGTACTTACATATTAGCAGCAATGACAGAACTCAACTAACTCTTGCGCCTGTCGCACGGCCCTTTTAATCACTCGGCTAAGTTCGCCCCTCTACCGGGTCTCTCTTCGGAGAACCCCAAGATAAGGCCGCGATTGCATCACCTCCGAACCACCGCTTCATCACGTCAGCCTTTCGGCCCGAGTCCTGACATTTGTCAGAGGGTTTCTTGACCCATAATTTTCTAGTTTTGAAAATCCCAGATTTCCCGCCCGGAAAACCACCCTCACCAGACTACAGCTTTTGAAACCATACGTTTCCCAGCATGGCACGGACTATCTCGCAAGGGTAAGTCCCCCAGATCACGGAAAACCTCGGATTTTCCCGGCACAACACGAAATATTTACCGGCGATGGTTCGGAGTGTAAACACTTCGAGTCAAACACTCTCTCAAGCCTCTGGCAGCGCTTCACATAGTTAACTTAAAATTAATATAAAATTATACATTTCTGTAAATACAAAACGTCGAGAATATTCTCGAGTATCGCCGACTTCGTTCGAGACGCTTCGCAGCCCGGTATTCCGAGTCGCGTTATCGTAACATCGAATTTGTAGCCGCACGTGTTTCAAAACTGCGCCTCGATTCGCTATAATTGGTCGCCGGTGGATTTTCTTACTCGCTATTCCTTAGACTATTCATTTAAAAATCGGAGCTATTGTAATGTTAATAAGAAATTTAAGTATAGCGGAAGTTTTATGCAATGGCACACGATTGAAAGTTACGCAATTATGAAAGTATAATATTGAAGCAGAAATCATAACGGGAGAAAAAATTGGAAATAGAGTATTCATTCCTAAAATTACTTTAAATACTGGTAATACTTCTTCACTACCACTTATCTTGTATAGAAAGCAATTTCCTTTGATTTTAGCATTTGCTATGACCATAAATAAATCTCAAGGTCAAAGTTTCGATAATGTAGGTTTATCTTTGAAAAAACCGTTATTTTCTCATGGTCAATTATATGTATTATCTAGATGTAAAAATCCTAATAATTTATTTATACAAATTGAAAGTGATAATAATTCAGAAATAGAAAATATAGTTTGGAATTAAATTTTTGGTTAGTATAAAATTTACAACTTTCCTTTTGTCTAAATTACGGTGTAATAGATATTTATATTCATCTTATTTTTTTTAGTTTAATTCTGGAAGAGTGGATTACAGGCACATGAATAATTATTGGATTCAAAATTGACATGACATAATAATATATGTAACTAACTTATAATAATTAAATCATTATTCATAACATGTACATAAAAAAGGTTTTTTTTATTAAGTAGTGAACATTTCTGAATATGATAAAATAATATTTTGTCATATATAGTGCAATGTTTACTTTCTTTTAATTATTAAACTTTTTTTATGTAAAAGTATCTCTCTAGATGGAGGATGGTATTAGGTAGAGTCTTAGAGGAGGTAGGATTGGTATTCCTTATTATTAGATATCTTATTAAATTTTAAGAATAATTTCGGTATTATTGTTTTTAGATTTTATTTAGTAAAATATCTTTTACAGAAATCTAAGACTCTGCTGGTTACATGAATATTGGCGAAGATCCACCGTTTTTTATTTTAAATATTATATAACAAAATTATACGTTCTAAAAATAGTTAAGTTGTATTGTACCATTTTAAATTTTCAGTTTTAAAATTCTTCTATTTTTTGTACAAACAAAAGTTTTTTTAATTATATCATGTCATATAATTATTAAAAGATTTTGAAAAATTTGTTAAATGAAATAAAAAAACAAAAAGAAATCAACGCGCCTAAAACTCATTATATTTAATATATAATTTGTTTCAAAAGTACCTCTTGGGTGGTGTGGTAAGCTGTTATATTTCAATAATTATTACTTATTAATGAATTATATTAAAGGGATTCCAATAAGTTAACTTCAAATTTTAATAATAATAAAATAAGACTTTTTTATCGAAAATTATAGTATTTTATTGTGTCAAATATATATAAACATTTGTATATAAATACACATCAACATAAAAAAAATACATTTTTTATTTATTGTTATTATAGATATTGCATTGTGCAAAAAATGGAATGGGATCCAAGACAAAATTCTTATGTTCAAGTGGAAAATGACGAACATCTAAATTATTTACGTGCTTTAAAATATCAATTAGAAGATCCTATTACTGACGAAATAAATTATGAATGTTATTTAAATGATTTAATAACAGATTATGATAACGAAAATTTAAAAAATTTGAATTCAAAAATAGAATTATATGAAACAATGTTTGATTTAGACATAGAATCAACGCATCCGCAAAAATTTATAAGTTTAGATGAAATTCTAAATTATATTACTTTGGTAACTCAGAAAATTTTAAAGTTCCGAAAATCACATAATCTTTTACCAGATACATTAACAAATAATGTTGAAGATTATATAAAATATATTATAAATATAGCTAACATTATATATTATATTAATCAAAATTAATTGTATACTTATTCTGTATTAAAACAGCATACATTTCAAAATTATAAGTAATTTATATAATTGTTTTAGATTCAAGTTGTAAAGACCGTATTTAGGGTTAAATGCGGGCTGCGCAGTTCGTATAAATAATTATTTAATTTAGTAGAAACTAACCGTCGGCTCGTGAGCCTTATGTTACTAGAGGTATGAATCTAATAATCTAATAATCTAAAGAGGCTGGAGAACGCGCGGGAATGCCAAGGCAGTGGGACTTGCTTGGACACTCTCTCGTATACGGACGGTAGTCTGTCCGCTCTGTACGTTTACGCGGACGATGTCGAGTCCGCTTTTACTTACGCGCGGACGCTTGTCTGTCCGCTTCTGCTACTGTTGTCCCAGTGTCTCTTACTCTCTAAATCTCTTGGAGTGATTTTTTTACTCTAAAAAAGAGTAGGTCACACAATGACTCGCCTTCGAGTAAAAATTTGAAAGTTCTTATTCTAAGTTACTCTTTAAAAGAGTGATTTCTATTACCCTTTGTTTGCTCACTCGATAAAGAGTAAATCATCTGGTGTAGAACCCTCGCTTCGAGAGCACGTGTTACGCGTGAGATAAAGCCCAAATTTGCAAGTGTTTTGTTTGCAATAAACAAATCGAGGATGTCGTCAACAATACGAAATTTGCCTGAGGTAAGATAAATGTTTACGTGTGATATATGAATATGTGTACGTATGCATACGCGTGCATTACATACGTCCGCGGATATAAAGAGGTTAGGACAGCATAATTTATAACTTATCAATTATTGTTTTAGGAAACTTTAGATGATTGTGGTGCTCTTGCCTTCTTTTTACTTGAACAAAAAATTCATCCCCAAGCAGTAGAAATATTGAAAGGTTAGTTGACAATATTAAGTACTTTGCGTAATTCAAAAAAATAATCTTTGTTAATTAGTTATACTTTCAGATTTTCCATTTTTCTAAATATCCTTTTCCTCATTCTACTTTGAGTAAATAATATATATTGGAAAATATTAGACAGACTGTAGAATAAGAATTAGAGGTTATATAAACTATCATGTTGTGTGTGTAATGGCATAGTGTATGGTGTACAAAATTTAACTAATCATTATACATGCTATCTCTGTCAGTTCTCCTCATAATTTTACATTTCGATGTTTCAATGGCAACTGTAATAAAACTTTCATTAGATTTACTTCTTATATTAAGCACATTAAGGACTTTCATATTTTACAAAATCATGATTGTGAAGAGAATAGTTTAAGAGAAGGTGACGAAGTGTTTTTACAAGCAAGACTCGACAATGAGAACAATTTGCGTGGATCAGATCCTGAAGATGATGTTCGTGAAACCAACAGTGTTTCTTCTGATGAAGATGATGATACAACTGATGATTTGGTGGACATACGTTGTGCTGCTAGCAAAATGATTGCTATTTAAGGTTGAACTCAAGTTTTACTGGTAAAAACATTGATCGTGTCATTAGTGCCACAGATATTTTTACAAGTGATGTGCTGAATTTTCTCCAAATAAAGTGTTTGATTTTTTGGCAAAATTGAATATCGATTCAGAAACTGCTGAGGTTCAAGAACTTATGAATCATTTCAAAGTTCAAAATCCTTTTCAAAGCAGTAGAGGTATCGATGGTCAAATTGATAATTTGAAAAGTCATTTCAAATTTATTGATCCCATTGAACTCTCACTCGGTAAAAGAAATGAGCAACGTCTTAATAGAAGAACTAAACAGTATGAATTGAAACAAGTTATTGAAACGTTACAATATGTACCTATCATTGATACATTAAAATTGATAATGTCTCATAAAAGTGTAAGAGATTACGTAAAATCAGAAAAATCTTCATCTGATGGATACTTGAGAGGATTCAGGGATGGAGATTCGTTCAAAATCAATCCATTCTTTCCAAAAGTATCCTCAAGCTTTCCGGATTCAACTTTACTATGATGATTTAGTAGTGAACAATTCTATGGGCAGCAAAACTCGTGCTCATAAAATGGGAGCTTTCTATTACGTGATTCAGAATCTATCACCTTACTTGAATAGTTTCTTAGGTGGCATTCATGTATTAACACTTTGCTATACATCAGATATTAACAAATACGGATTTGCTCAAATTTTAAAACCATTCTTTGCAGAACTGAATAGGTTAGAAAGTGATGATAGTGTGGAGGTCCAATGTGCTGATGAAGTTGCCGTTCTTAGAGCCTCACTCGCTCGCATTTCTGCAGATGGTTTAGCAGCTCATCAGTTATTTGGTTTGTTGAGTCCTTCGGCTCGACATTTCTGTAGGCAGTGTATGATCAGTCGTGATGAACTGAAAGAAAGTATTTGGATGGATTTTGAACCAAGAACGAAAGATTTACATAAATTATTGGATGTGCAGAACGATTTTACATTGTCGACTCCCACTGGTGTTCGTGAAGATAGTGCTCTACATGCTTCAAAATATTTTCACTTTATCGAGAATTATACATTTGATCCAATGCATGATATCCTTGAAGGCATTGGTCAGTTAAAACTCAAGCTTGTAATCTTAGAGTATACCACGAACAGAGTGACTATAATTTTGACGGAAATCAACTAAACAAAAGGATAAACTTATTTCAGTATGGAATTACAGAAATAAAAAATAAACCCTCTGCTAATTTTAATGCTACTACTCTTTGTGTTTAATGCTACACTAATTGTGGCTATTGATACGGGTTTGGACACTGAAGAACAAAATCCAGTGTTCGGCTTAATTGAGGAAATAGTTTCTCCAGATAAGAATACAATTTTGTTATACTGCAAAGAATTTCAGACTTTATGGTTTGACGAATCTTTGAACGGATATTGTGTAGTGGAAGGGAATGATTATCAGATGATAAATACTGATAATTTAAGTGACACAAAACATTTTAGTTTATGGAAAGACTACAAAACTTGTTTCACGTACATCACTTTGCGCCATACACTATTGTAATTAAATAATCTCATTGTAAGATAGTCTGTAAAATAGTTTCTAAATTTATATTTACTCTTCCATAAGTTATACACACTCCACAGAGTAGGAGTTGGTGCATTCCTACACTCACTATCCTAGTCTGCTATCCTAACCTTTCAGTCCGCAATACACACATGCAACCATGGAGACATCGTCTGCTGTGCAGCCCTGTCAAAGTAAGGTTAGACGCATACATTTGTATCTGCCTATGATTTCATACAAATGCATGCAGGGAAGAAAGAGTGTGTACACTTGTATTGCTGTGTCCTGGTGGTTTAACCTCATAACCTCTTCCTTGTGTATATAATGATGTGCACGCTTTCAAAATATGTGTGAAAGTGACTTGGATCTGATGAAATTTATATACTTATGTACTTTGTTTATATGCAAATAATTCATTTATAATTTTTTTAGATGAACTTGTTGACGGATCTACTCTGCTCAAACTGACAGCGCAGGACTTCAAAGATTTGAAAATAAAAACTGGACCACTGCAAAAGTTATTGACTTTGATAAAAAATGTTTCAACGCCAAAGCAACCTAATGAAGTATTTGTATGATTCAAAAATACTACTATGGTATTCAACACTCGTGTGCTGTATCCAACTAATCTATATCTATTTATTTTAGGATTGTGATGTTCTTCCTGATGGACAAATACTTGTGAAAAAGCAAAGTGTCGCTTCTGAATTAACTCAGAATACTGTTCAATCAGTTGTAGTGTATCATAATAGCTCAAATGCTCAACTTAATAGGACTGAAAAGGTATCTATAGCCATACTTTTAAAACATTCTAATTATTTTTGTCAATACTCAAATTTTGTATGCATATAGGTACAAGTAGATTTAGTTCTACTCCAATCACCCTACAATGTTCGAGAATGGGTTAAGAAATATGACAAGAAAGTGAAGCCTGAAAGGAAATTAGAAGCTGCTCTTGATAGTGGTATCGTTTCTGAGATACAAAGACATGCTTTGGTGAGAGTTGTCGTTCGGAATGTTGCTGAAATTACTGGAAATCTGTATCCTTTTCCAGAAGTTAAAGAATCAGCTGCAAAATCAATTGTTCTTTCTTTTGAAAAAATAAAATCACCTATTGGGAATGGTTATGTAAGTAATATATTTCATAAAATTTATAAGGTGTTATCCACTTTCTTGATCTTCTTGACAAGGAGGTTTTTAAGGTTAAAACTAATCAAATTAATTTTATTTCAGGAGCATTATTATGACAGAAAAAGTGGGAAAGGATTCATAGAAGATAGACTGAAAAATATGAGAAAAAGCTTGCCATTATCTGAAAAGAAACGCAAAGTTCAAGACAAAAAAGCTGATACAGGGAAACCTTTGTTAAAAATTAACTTAAATGATATCGACAATTTAGAATTGCTGTCGACTGAAGATTATGAATCTAAAGTAGATATTATTTATGTCTATCCTGTCACAATTGATATAATAATAACAAATAATTCGTTTATTTTTAGGTTAGCGAGTTACAATTCAAACTGCCCAATCTAATCAACAAGCAACGTATTCTACAACTCATGGATGAGACCAGAGCTAACAGGCAAAAGTGGATTCATACAGTGGACAAAGATGGTCAAGTAGTTACTTTACACAAAGTATTAGAAACTTTTCCAAAATTTGTAGACTTTAATGGAGAACTTATGAGTATAAGTAAAATGTTGAATCTATTTATAATCATAACAGCTAATAATAATTTAGTCAAATGTTGACCCTAATATTTACATTTTTATATAGATTCTAAGAGAGTTTCAAGCGTTGATTACTGATAAAGATCAGTTTTTAGCATTGTTCCCATCCTTCTACGCTCCACGTATTCTCAGAACAAAGCCCACAATGTTCGAACAACTTAAAGATATAAAAAATGCTAATTTAAAAGCACTACTTTTGCTACCAGTTTTGCTGCCAAGTCCAAATTATGCGAAGAAAACAAATGTAAGTACTATCCTCGTATTACCATTCATCTTACTTTTTTATATGTTTATATGAATGTTGATGAATGTGTTTTTTACAGAATCCTAAGAAAATAAAATCGACAATAAAGAACCAAAAGGTTGAGAATTCTCCTTTGAAGTTGCCGAATCAAAATTTGATGAGATTCATCGATGTAAGATACTTTCTATCAATTTATCGATGATCTTATTTTATAACAAGCATGGGATTTATGTAACCTTCTTATTTTATTGTTTTTAAGGAACATGATGATTTGTTCAGGGCCACTACAACCAAAATTACTGGGCCTATTCAACCGTATCTAATATGTGCAATGAATGGAGTTGTGAAAAGCGGAACATTTTTTATAATAGCTGATAATAATCTAATAAATGTTGGAATCAATGTTATCACAGCTTTTGACATTCTACTGAAGCTTTACTACTGTTTTGATTTGAACTTTCCACCAGATTTAGAAATCTTTTATAATTTTGTTACAACGTGTGTGATGGATTTAGAAGGCATGACTCAAAAAAATTGTTGCATGGCATTGAAGTCTACGTTACTTAATATGAATGATGATGATGAAGAGGAACAGTAAGCTTATAATTTTATTGAACATACGTTTTTTCTTTGACCATTTATAATATGTACATTTTCTTACAGGGATGAGGTGGAAAATGAATTGGCAGAAGAACAAGAACAATCCGAATAAATATTTTAGTTTTACTTGGAGTGTTCACTAAAGATTGTACCTATGTATATTATGTAATATATGCATTATTTATTGTATTTATTTAAGGTTTCGAAATAACGAATAAAATAAAACAGCCTTAACCATGACTTTCCAGTAAATTTAAATCACCCTACCCAAAAGAGTGAAAATATCACTCTTTTCAAAAGTAAAAAATCACTCGAAGCAATATGACTCAATTTTAGCGGAAAGCTTCGAGTGATTTATGACTGGTTTAGAGTGATTTTTCACTCGAAGGGATTTAGAGAGTACCTTGATAGCGATTGTCCTGCTTAGTCCGGTACTCGGGTTTATTAGGGTTTTTAGTGTATTATTGATTTTTATTATTATAGAATAATTGATCACAAGATTTATTTAGATTGTTATGGATTATTTTATTGGCTTAGGACCGGAGCACTTGATTTCACACACAGTTGTTATGTTACAGGTTTAGATGTTCACTTGACTTAACTAAGATGTTAGTAGTCATCCCCCCACAGTGGCGAGTCAAAACAAACCAGCCGCCGCCGCCGCTGGTTGTGCTGACGCACCACTGTGGGGGAAGGGGGGGGGGTATCTTAACGCACTCAATCAATTGCCATTGAAAAAAAAATAAATTTACCAAAATTCACGATTTTTTTATATCTGAATTTCGCAGGATATCAAGTGTCGTCGATAAGCTCGAGCATCGTGAAGACCGAGCTCGAGCACTGTACACGAAGTCTCTTTCTTTCTTATCGCTTCTTTCCAATTTACAATTTTAAAATTTCTTAAATAGTTATGAAAAATTAATTTACTCCTGGCAATGGGGTAAGCACCCCTACAACCGATTCTCGTGGGAGAATCAAAATTTCGTTATTTTTTCGATATCTCCAATATTTACGGACATATCGCAATCTTTTAGCTTTTACCTGTTTAGCAAAAATTTAGTTTTCAACCTAGCGCGATGATTTTTGGATTATAGGTTTATCTTAACGCACTCAATCAATTGTCATTGAAAAAAAAATAAATTTGCCAAAATTCACGATTTTTTTATGTCTGAATTTCGCAGGATATCAAGTGTCGTAAGCTCGAGCACTGTGAACGACGATCTCAAGTATTTTTTATAGCACTCTCTCTTTCTTACCGCTTATATCAATTTACAATTGAAAAATTTCTCCAATACTGATAATTGCGAATAGTGCTTAAATATTGATGTGAAGAGAGAAAAAAAAAGAACGTACTAGTGCAGTTTGCATCTGCGCTGGGTATCACATTGCAGTCAGTTGTTAATAAAGTCATCACTACTCGTTATTCCACGAAATTATTGCTTTCAGTTTTTTTTCATGTCAGCTCTCTCACCATGTGTGCCGTAAATATATCTTCTACTCGACATTGTTGCAAATATCATTCTAAGAAGTTTATGACCAGCGAATACCAGAAAATATATGCACACGTGCACATGAATAGCCAGTATGATCCCCCCGAGATGTATTGTCTTTAATTAGTAGTATCAGGAAAAAAAGCGTTGCGTTTTATGCTGCATTCCCACCGTGTAGACGGAGACAATATTTAAGGAGCTACACTTGCACGTTTCGGCAGTTCCACTTTGGATAGTCAAAGCATTTCTGTCAGAATGATTAGGGCAAGTGTGGCACATTTAGCCAAAGTTATCGGTCAGGCATTGAGTATCACGAAAGATCAAGACTCACATATTCACACAATGTGTTGCAGAGTGTGGGCCTGAGACCTACAGAACCAATCAGCAGAGGTTTTATGCAGAAAGCTGCATCTTCTCTTGCTGCATTGTAGAATAATTACGGTATATTACATGTTTATCGTCGGTCTATTCCGTAATCCAGACGTTCTGTCGATTTCTCTCCAAACAATACGACAGCGCAACGATCACGGGCACCCGCTAGCTCGTGCAATGTCTCACTGTCAATGTAAGTATCAATTACTTTTTTTCGCATCTGAACTCTTAGAATATTATTATTTATTTCAATATTTTTTCATCAACATTATTTTAGTGATTAACCAGATAATGAGAGACACCGAGGGTGATTCTTTCATTATGGTGTGTGATGAGCCGATAGGAAAAGAGAATAATTGTAAGTATTGAGCCAATTAAAATACAAATATTAATTTTTCATTTTAATTAAATTATTTTCATTCTCTCAATACTTAGTTTCAGAGCCACATGCACGTATGACGGATCAACAAGACGCTGCACACTTAGTTACAGCCAATTGTAACTAAGTGCGAATATGTTATAATTAAAATTTTTGTAATTATTATTCAATTAAATGCACATTCTCCATTTTAGGTATAGAAGCTGGACCATCAACATCTGGAAATTACCACCCACAATCATCGGACCATCGAGGAGACTCATCATCAGTAAGTATTAAGTCTGTCTGTATATAATTTTCATTTATTGTTTTTTCTGCCATATAAAGGCACGCTTAATACTTAAGCTTCAGAGAGGTCAAGAGAGAGGCACCAACGTAATCGAAATGGAAACATTGACGACGTATCCGAAAATAGCTGTAGCATGATTTTCAATTTGAAGATCTTTGGGAAATATTACACAGTGCTATGCAAAGTGCGAACGAGTTCAATGTAAATGAACGGTTATCCATTAATTGTGGTGTTGTCAGAGGTGTAGCCGGTCGTGGACGAGTTCGTTTAACCGAGGAGACAGTGAAAAAACAATCTAATTAAACATCAATAACGATGACAATCTTTAATGTAAAAAATCGGATGGTGAAGAGGAGTGTATATGCAAGGTTAAAGGGATTCGGTTGAACTATACGAACAGTGAACAAGTCAATTTTGATTCGATTCGAGAGATGATCGTTTCTCCACACCTGGACATAGTATTGGCGAATTCCGCTATACGTAGAACGGTATTTCACGACGTGATATCTCAGAATGAGACAAAGACATGCAAACCTATATATAGCAAACGAAGATTTACAGAGTTAGACAAAAGTTACCCGTATGGCTATAAGATATCGGTAACTGACAGCCTGTAGTTACATGTGGCGAAAACTTGTGTATAGACGACACTACAAAAGAAAAAACTATTTATTGGCTGAGAATTGTGCTGACATCGTGTTGATTGGCCACGATACACTACCATCAACCTGATTGGACAAGGTACGTTGCCGTCGAGCTGATTGGCTTTTTATACTGATGTAGCTGGTGGTGGTGGTGGTGGTGGGCGGTCACAATGATAGCGCTAGTCGTGTGGGGGGGGGGGGGGGGGTCTATATTTAAGTCAACGTTTTCGCACTGCAAATTACCAGTATTTGACTAGCTACACGGTATAACTTTAAAGAGGAACTACACGATTTTTTTTCATCTATTTTAAAAGAAAAAGTATATATATATCAATTATAATTATTATTATTTAAATAATATAATAATAAAATGATGTACATTATATGTTTAGATGGATTTAGAGGGTCTGAACAAGATTGCTAGTGGAGGTTATCTTCCAACGAAGAAGGTATCTAAGCTAGAGGTTGATCGTCATCACATGGTGACGGCACTAAGAGAAGTCAAGACACGTTTTGGCTCGAAGATTCTGGCAGTTCTCGATGAAGAATTCCAAATTTTTCTTCCTTCTCAGGTATCTTCTGCACTGACGAAGGATACTAACTGGTTCGATAAGCTGAGTGCCCAAGCCAACAAATTACAACTTTTCTTAGATTATAAGGGTAACAACGCTATTGAGTTTACCACGGTGTAACTCTTTTGTGAATAAAAACTATAAATATGGAAAAACGGTTACGATTTCAAGAGAAATCAGTGGCTCATTCAATGTGTGTATGGGTGTATACATATAAAAAAGCACGTCGTGGAGAGTGGGATCAAATAGCCCGTGATCGAGAGCATTTTTGAATGAGAGTTTTAAGAACTAATAGCATTATTACTGCTGTTCTTTTAAAAAAACTCAAAAAACTGCCTATTAAATAACAAATTTCTTAATCCCTTATACCATACCTAATTCTTATGGATGTGGATGAAAAAAAAAACTTCTATTGTGTAACTATAGATGGCACTGTGTTACGTGAAAGGTGATTGGTCGGTCATCACTCCATCGCTAACCTGATTGGTTGGTTGGTTGCCTTATATGTGAAGGTTAAAGTGAAGTGTTGGTTACATGATTGTCTCAGTAGCAGTTATGGATACGCGATGGAAACATCTGTTTACCTCCATGCTGTGCGATCCTACAGGATGTGGTAAAACGGTATTTGTGAAGAAGTTCCTAAAGGATCTTGATCATCTGTGCGCATTATCTATTACGCAGAGTGGCAGCAGAGCTACAAGGATCTTCAAAGCAAGAAGGTGGAATTTCGTGAGGGTTTACCGCAGACTAGTGACTGAGCCAGTGATTCCAGACCGAAACTCGTGATCATTGACGACTTGATGCGAGAATCGTCGTCGAACGGCAGTATAGTCGACATTTTCTCGAAGGCCTCCCACCATCACTCGCTCTCGGTGATATTCATCACACAGAACGTCTTTCATCAGGGTAGAGGATAGCGTGACATATCTCTAAACGCACAATACATTGTCGTGTTTAGAAATTTGCGAGATAGATCTCAGATACAGCATCTGTCGCGTCAACTCTGTCCCGAGGATCCACGATTTTTACAAGAGACTTACTGGGACGCCACATCGAGACCATACGGATACCTTCTGCTGGATTTAAAACAGACTACACCGGACAACTGCCGATTTCGCACCGATATCTTTGCGGACGACGAAGTGCACTACGTCTACGTGTCAAGGAATAAAAAGATGAATAGTGGCGACACGTCGAATCTGGTACCAATCGTCTCCTTGTGATGTCTTCAGACAGACAAGGGTAAAGAATTCCTTGGTCGTGAGACGCAGCAAGTTTTGCGCGACAATGACATCAATCACAGAGTGGCACGCAGCCCGGATACAAAGGCTGCCATCGCGGAGAGACTTATACGAACTATTAAGGAGCGAATTTGGTGATATTTCACTCACAAAAATACACGGAGGTACATCGATGTGTTGCAGAATATTATAGAGGCATACAATCACAGTATACACTCAGCGATAAAGATGACACCTGCATCTGTGACCTTGTACAACGTTGGAAAAGTACGGGAAAATTTACAGCGTCGATATAATAATAACAATGGTTGTAATTTACCCAAGTTCAAAGTCGGTGAGTTGGTTCGCGTCAGTCGTGCCCGATCCGTCTTTGATAAAGGATACGAGGGCGGCTGGACACTAGAGTTATTTAAAATTGTGCGAATTTCTCTGACACGTCCACCACCTTTCTACCATTTGCAAGATCTCTCAGGTGAGGACATAAATGGTGGTTTCTACGCGGCGGAATTGAGCAGAGTTCGAAAAGAACTGGTCACGGAATCATTCAAAATAGAAAAAATTTTACGCAGTAGAGGTAAGGGTCGCTCAAAGGAGTATTTCGTCAGCTGGAAAGGCTATCCAGAAAAGTTCAACTCCTGGGTCAAGGCTAATCAACTTTCGCAAATATGAAGGATCAATTTTACATTATTCTGCCTAGCAACAGCAATATGAATTATTTCGCGGAAAACACTACAACGCATTATGTTACACAGTTGCCACAACAGATCCGATTACAAGGTTCATGGCTGGTCGCGCTCACAGAAGTTCAAATTCAGCTAACGTTCCAACACGTGTCAGTCGACAAAGAAGAAAGAAAATTTTCCCTGAAACGAACTCCCCCCACAAGACTCGAGACGAATGAATTAAGAGTGGAAAATTTTACAATCGCAGAATCGCTGATTCGTCCAGGAAATTACAAAGGCACTCAGACTCTCGCTGAAGAGATAAATAACTTAGAATGTATTAGTGGTCATTTGCGGCTTATAGTTGAACGTGGTGGTTATGTGACAGTCAGCAGAGTCTGTGGAAAGGATAGCTGCTGTCAGTTCAGTCACCAGCTTTGCTTATCGGAGAAAATGCGAAAAATTCTCGGATTTGAGAAGGATAGGCAGATTCTCTTTGTTGACGATCAATACACCATAGAGGCTGATAGACCTGCTCGAGTTTCCAGTGGTCTACCAGCCATGTTTATGATCTACAGCGACATCTGTGAACCGCATATGACAGGTGATGTTTAATCAAGGTTGCTACGCGCTCTATCGATGAATACCGATAATTACGAATACGGTACTACCAGAATCCAAAGTTTCTCTCCGCCAATGTACGCACCATTGTTATTCAGCTCATTTCAGACCATTGAAATAGATATAAGAGACGAATGCGGACAATCGATACCATTCGATTATGGAACAGTGACCGTGACACTTCATTTCAAGAAAATCGACTAGATGAATCGCTACGAAGATTACTTCAGTTGCCAAATTGGCAATGGCTACCGCGGGGTAGGAGGAGGAGGTAGAAATCCGTACACCGGAGGAATTGGCCATATTTACATCGGTTCTCCATACCAAAGAGGTCACGGTGGTATCGGCTCCTTCCTAGCTGGTATATTTCGTCGAGTTCTCCCGCTTATTAGTCGGGGGGCCAAAGCTGTGGGTAAGGAGGCTGTACATGCGGGTTTTAACATTGTGTCCGACGTTACGGCACGCAACACACCAGTTAAGGAGTCCTTTCGAAACCGTGTGAAAGAATCTGGTGAAGTTCTGAAAAGAAAGGCGGAAGAAAAATTGGACAGACTGATGGAGGGGTCTGGATATAAAATGGCACGCTACGGGAATCCAGCTCAGTTGCAGTTGCTCGGTGAACCCGTCACAGTGCGCAAGAGAAAGAGGGGTGACAGTAGGAAAAAACATAAAACTGACAGTAGTATAAAACGCAAGTCGAGAAGTGGTGTGAAAAAGACGAAAAAGAAGAAGAAGAAGAAGCAGACAGCTCGAAAGAAAAGCTCCAAGGGGAGGGTCAAAAGAAGCAGAACAGCTAGAGATATTTTTGACAGTTAAACAAAACAAAAATAAATAAAAAAACAACAAAAAATGGCATTCCTACACACTCATTCGTGCGAGTGTTTGAAATCCGAGCTGCTATTGTTCGACATTCCACCAACCCAAACCACAATCGAGGGATCGCATTGGGTTCAATACAAACCGATATCATCTTTGACCGATGACTCACCTATAGAATTTGTGATCCCTGGCAATAGTGATGAATACCTCGATCTGGCTCATACAATGCTCAGTCTTCGTGTAAATTTGAGATCTACCACATCCGACGAAGATATATCTGAGGCAAATCGACCAGTTTTTAGACTTTTACAAGCCCGAGTAAGACCAATCAATAATTTGATGCATTCACTGTTTAATCAAGTGGATGTGTCTTTCAATCAGAAGCTCGTGTCACCACCTACCAACGCCTATGCCTACAGATCGTACATCGAGACATTGCTAAATTACGGACTTGCCGCAAAATTCTCCTACTTGTCGACTGTCTTGTGGTGTGAGGATACGGCTGGAAAAATGAACGACACAGAAAATCAGAACCAGGGATTAGTTGAGAGATGAAAATTGCTTACTGCGGATAAATCTGTTGATCTTATTGGCCACCTTCACGCTGATGTGTTTAATCAGGAGAAGCTGCTGATCAATGAAGTTGAAATGAGAGTACGCTTAGTGAAATCTCGCGATAACTTTTGCCTGATGGATCCTGCAGGCTCTTATTCCATACATATCGAGGAGGCCAACCTTCTAGTCAGACGTGTAAAAATTAGCCCAGGCATATTGCTAGCACACGCTCAATCACTCTCGAAAACAACGGCTAAATACCCTTTGACGAGGGTGGAAGTCAAAGCAATGGCTATGCACAGTGATATACACGGTGAAACATTGGACAATATCATATTGGGTCAGTTGCCGAAGAGAATTATCCTGGGTTTTGTCAATAATAAAGCTTTTAATGGCGATCGGCTGCTCAATCCCTTTAATTTCGAGCATTTTAATATAAACTTTCTATGTTTGTACGTTGACGGGGTACAGGTGCCTTCGAAACCACTGCAACCAGACTTTGGAGCAAGGAATCTATATGTGGACGCATATCACACACTATTCTCCGGTACAGGCATACACTTTCTCAACGAGGGCAACCAAATAGCGCGCGAATCATACCCCCACGGATACTGTCTATTTGCCTTTGATTCGACTCCAGATTTGTCGGCAAATGACTGCAGTCATTGGAATTTGATCAAACACGGTAGCGTTAGATTAGAAGTATGTTTCAGTGCGGGTCTAACAGAAACAGTCAATTGTATTATATACGCAGAGTATGATAATATTTTGGAAATTGATACCTCACGTCAAGTCATCGTCGATTTTAGCGTTAAAACGTTCACCTCACAGATGTCGCTACTCTCTACTACTGAACATATATACACCTAGCGAGTTACTTTGCAAATTCAGTCTCTCTCTAACACTGTTCTTATACACTTCATCCAAGCATGGGCGTAATCATTGACATTTAGTTCTTCAAAGGCACCAGACATTGAAATCTACCAAAAGAAGTAGCCGTAGTGGCTGTGAACAGTAATTTTAGTAGTCATTGGCTGGTAACACCGGCAATAGCGCTTGGTCATCTGAGTGAAGATATACGAAGACAGAAGATTGGCTGACCCAGTAAAATCACAGACTCGACTACTTTGACGGTGAGGTGTCTTTGAAGTCGGTAAAAAAAATTTTAAGAGAACTTTCGAAAAGTGTGCGGAAAATATATGTTAGTGGTAATGATAAATGGCTAGTGCTACACAAAATAATACCTCGTCAAATTGGTAATCTTGAGTACGATCAGGATTGCCCGTCTTTCGATAAATTATCGCCCGATGTATACTGCATGCATCACGCTGCTACAAACCTTGCTACACAAATTATTGTTGTGCTCTAAATCAGACTTGTAGGCTAAAATCGTGGCTACTCGCTGGTACGAATGAAAATTCGAGCAGTGCTTTTGAAGACATTTGTAGTGATGGACAGTCTTCAAATATTGAAAAACCTGTCGAAAATCCGCTCGCATACTGTCGGTGTATTCCCAGCCGATCAGATACCGAAGGTGTGGACGAAACCGACAGCGTTCGTTGTAAACACGGATGATCATACAAAATCGGGTATGCATTGGGTTGCCCTGTGCGCTGACAAATCTTGCAGCGCTTTTTATTTTGTTAGTTTTGGTCTTCCTTCATTCATATCGGATCATATAAATCGGTTGCGAAAAAATTGTAAACAATTTCGCTGGAATAATATTCGACTACAGAGCGACTCTTCCAAAGTGTGCGGTCAGTATCGTATTATGTTTCTGCATTATATGTGCGCGGGTCTGGGTTACAATAAATTTCTCGAGAATTTCTCTGATAATCTGCGAAAAACTATGATGTAGTCCGGCGGTATGTAGACTGTAAAAAAAGAAAAAACGCTGACAAAAATTTTATCGGAAGCGGTGGTTGCATTGTCAGATGCTTGCAAACCTGCAGTTCTAAGATGTCATTGTTGTAACGCAAGATGATACTGTGAGAGAGGGCGTTTTTTTTTCTTCGAATGTTTGCTGCTCAATCAGTGTTAATGCACTCTCTTTGTTCCCCCTCCGATGAGTGTCGCATACGTGGCGGTTACCACCTCCACAGCCACCATCTCAACCATTGCCTATACTACATACCAAGCGCTCGGGGTAGTTTAGTCGTTTCAAAGTGGTGGTAGAAGTGACAGCAATGACATGGCACACCAAAAGGAAGACCGGTTTCAGCTGCTGAATACTCTATACACTTTAGACAAGTCGTACGCAACGGAGATCATTGTCGGCCTGGAATACACCAGCTTCAGAGACGAGTACTACGAGCCTGTGGTACGTCTATTGGGCGACGACTCCAATGGAATCGCTTTTACCTACGATGGATGACTGCAATTCAGAGACTGCTTCAACGAATTTTTCAAGTATCTTTGTGGACACAGCAGCGAAGACATGACGGGTCAACAGATTTGCGGTGCAGGATGGATAGCAAAATTCACACACAGTGGGAAAGACAGGGGTATCGAAATTGAGGACAACACTCCTCCTAGGACACTTGGAGTTCTCAGCAAACGCTATTGTGCAACTATTATTATGAATAAAGTTAAGTTTCTTCGTTTGAATGAGTATATTGTGAAATGTATTGATGCACGCCTAGAATATCATAAGCTTGTAGCGAGCAGTGTAAGTTGTGTTGCCAGAGAGACTGTATAATACATTAAGAGTGTTGATCTAAACAATATACCACTCATGAATACTAGTGTGTATACAACGACTTTTATCAAACAAATTATTAATCTGATTGATTTTAAATGGTTCGATATTATTACAGCCAGTGTGCAAACGCGTGCGAGAAAATTGAAAGACCAAATTCCATTTGGCCGAAATAATATTATCGATGTATTTTATCAGCTTGCATCACAGCACCTCGATGTAATTGTCGACTTACTAAACTGTCACAACAAGTGAAATAGTGTTTTTTTGTTATTTAAATTTCTTAAATTATAACCAATTATATATATATATATATATTAATACCGTATATCGCAATGAATTTGTCGAAATATCGATGATTGAATAAATAATTGATTATGAGTGAATATAAAAATACTTACCTTCTTTTTATTTATATCCTTACCATTTATCCATTTCCATGGTGCATTCTGTATACATTACATACACTTTTTTATTCAAACTTAAGCGTAAAAAAAAGAAAGAAAAGAATAAAGGAAGACAGAAAGAAAAAAATAATAAAAAAGGTGAAAGAATGGGAAAGCGGGGCTGTTATCCCCTCCCCGCCGCCGGAGCAGTCTCTCCTCCCGCGCGCTGAAGGCCACCCCTTCCCTCCACAGTGGTGCGTCAGCACAACCAGCGGCGGCGGCGGCTGGTTTGTTTTGACTCGCCACTGTGGGGGGATTACTACTGATGTTGTTAGAATATTATTTTTCTAGATGATTATACTAGGTGATTTACAATTAATATCTTATCGACCGCACGCTGGATGTTAATAAACTCCTTCGTCGGTACGGCGGATGTTGATTGGACTTATATTTACACGAAGTTTCGTGGCAATATTTAATAAAGTTGGTCTACTGCACAGATGAAGGTCTCTTCACTAGGTGATTCACACGCCGGTGATTCACACGGCGGTCCTTCACTATGACTGTACTACCTCCGACTCATGTCTAGTGACGAAGAGTTATACTGTACTTTACTCACAGAGTTTGAGTGGGTTCTAAGCACTCAATAAGCGATGCGAGCAAGATTACAGCACTCGTATTCAATCGCTAGGTCCAGTTGTTAGTAGCAAGAGTTTACGTGAAAAGGCGCTGCGTGGATCGGCTCCGTGGTTTTTAATTCCTCGGTGACGATGCAAGCAGTTGGCCTGATTTCACTGAAAAAGCACTACGCGACCAATCAGCATCCGCCACCACGAGGACACGCGCATCCCGGTTTTGCAATCAACCGCGCGCGAGCAGTGCTGACTCGCAGGTCAAGCAGTCCAATTTTCGGCGATCGATTTTACTATGTCGCAATCGGTCTCGGTAACGTCGTCTGTGCGTACACATGAATGCTATCGCACAGGCGCCATACATATACGTATTATAAACGTGGGACATTACAAAGTAATAGTTTTTTAATATAATATATAATGTTAGCAATATAGAAAGATCTTTAACATGTAAAATTATCGTGGTTATATGGCTCCTGGCGATGATTCCACAATTTTTTTATATTATTTCAGAAAATTCTCTATACAAATATTTTTCATATCACGAATTCAAACAGTATAAATTTATAGTGAATTTTCTTAAAATAACATAAAAAAAATCAACGCTCCTGAAACATACTATAAAACTGTTTTATAATATGTTTCTGATAGTTCCTCCTGGGTGGTGTGGAAAACTGTCACAATTATGTAGAACGAAAAGTATAGAATACATCCACATAAAAAATTTGCAGCTTTATGAAAAATTCTAATAAATATAATAGTTCAAAAACGGAGGAATTGTGAAAGGTCAGGGCGAGGCAAGTAAGGAATTTGTAAAAGGCGAGGGCCACTCACACACCGCAAGTACAATTGTAACGTAAAAAATTTGGTAGTAGTTACGAAATATTAGTTCGAATGAATGATACTGGTTCTATTCAATTTTGAATAAATGTATTTACGTAGCTGAAACAAATATTTCTCGCAGTGTTATATAGAATTCATAATAAATATTATGGTGGGGGAACAGGGGTTGTGGGTGAGTGGTAGGGTGGCTCTGGTGGGGGGGTTAGTGGGGGTGGTGAGGTGGCTTTAGGATTATCAAAAATAACGTAAAAATGACCGAATTTTACGTGATTTGGTGGGGGGGGGCATGGTGAGGCGGTAGGGGGTGGTGGAGGGGGGAGGTGGGAGGGTCTATGACCAAAATAAATATATATATATGTAGGTAGATACAACGTAAAAATGACAGAATTTTACGTGATTTGGTGGGGGAGGCCATGGTGGGGGGGGGGGGGCGGTGGGGGGGTCTATGACCAAATTAAATATTCACATAAGTTTCTTCAATTAATGTAGGTAATTTTATATAGATCTTCGAATTTTTTAATGATACAACGATTCATTTAAACTATTAATACTAATGAATAAATACATTTGAAAAATGTAATTGTAACAATGCAAGATGAATAAACATTTAAGACTCAATTATATTCATGTTGTAAATAATATTTTCTGCCATATATTCAACGTATATGCAGATAAACATATTTCTATATAGAATATTATATTATTATAATTTTACTCACCCCCCCCCCTTACCCCATGGGTACCCCACACAAATATTTAATTTTTTTTTCATTTAGCTTTCATACCAAAAAAATAATTTCACCAATTATGCTTTAAAAAATTTATAACTAACATCTTATACTTGAAAATTAACATAAAAATTAAAATGGGCGGTTGGCGAGCAGAGCGAGCAGGGGGGCGAAGCCCCACTAGTATATATATAATATGGCAGGTTTTCTTTTACAGATATGTCGCCCTTACTATATATCTGTCCATATATTTTATACAAGTTACATTTGTCAACAAGTTAAATCTAAATATAATTGATTTTTATTTTTAAATACTAAAAGTTAGCGTTGATATTTTCGCTTATAAATAGTCGTCCAAGCCCAGGGATGCAACCAACATTACGGACACATGTTCACAAAAAAGAATTCAAATTTTATTTACATACTGTGACGTTAGGTGACTTCTGTCCTCCCTGGATAACGCCTACAAAAATTTCATCTGCGAAAATCAATTCATGCCCGCAAGAATATACGCCCAAAAAAAGAATTGTGATTTATGTCCGTGATTATTAAAATGTCCAAAGATACTTAACGAATCCATGCTTTCTACTAACCTTACGTTATTTTTGCAGGTCGTATGATATAATTAAATTGCTCCTCTCGTTGCTGTTGATGTTTTCTTAAAATTTGTTGAACCCTCCTGGTTGTATCCTCTGTATTGTTTCTTAGTATAGCGTCTAACAGTTGCTGTAAAACAGTGGGATGCATCGAAAATTGCAGACACTTGCTGCTCCTTCTGCGTTGTTATTTGGTAGGCTTCATGGTTGTTTATGGTCTTGATTTCAGTATATTGAATATTCCAATGATTTTATTGGAGTTATTCATATTACTGCATCTGCTGTCGACGGTCTTAATCTGATGCATTATCTTCGTAAGTTGTTTCGACAAGAAATAGTTTAAAAAGTCGTACGGCGCAGGGGATCTGAAGGACCTAGTGTAACGCAACCGTTACATTACATTAATTTCAATTACTCATGGAATTACTAATCTTTTTCTTATTACAATCTGAAAGCACTACTCTTCTTTACCTTCACAAGCTTCATTGTTATCTTGTCGAAACGGTTATTGTATCTAGGATTTGCTATGTTAATAAAAAAATCTTGAAAATTAGTTTTGAGTGCATACAAGATTACATACATAATTTTGAGTACTCATCTTATCCATTGGGATTAAATTTACTTTATTACAGCTATCTGGATGAACATCCTGCAGTTTATATACGCCTATTTGAATTTTATGACCAAGCTCATAGACACTTGAATGAACTGAAATGAAAAACATAAGTTGAGAAATTTCAATAAATATTGGATAAAATATGGGTTTTCATATTTATATGATTTCTTGTATTTTTTCATTACAATTTGAAAGCAGCATTCTAGTTCACGCGCACAAGCTGTACTGTAATAAAAGAATCGTGGATAAAATAACCGTTCCAGCAAGGAGTCATGATCTCATGGCTAAGATTATGAGGAAGATTATCAAATTATGATAAAAAAAACATGAGTAATTACATAAATATTACAAACTATATTTTATGTAATATTTAAGGGGTTACAACACCTTTAAATCATGAAAAAATCGATTTTTTTATTCCCTATTTTGTTAGGAAATATCCCACAGAATATGCTCTCGGAGTTCTTATTGCGTTGAAAAATTTCGTTTTAAAGCTACACGCAAAATAACAAAAGTACTTTTAATTAATTTTTTTTGTATATTACAACTTTTTACGAAATTCCGTTAATTAATTTAAGCATCAATTACAATTTTTTTCTATGAGTAAAATACTGAAGAAATAACGAAATAAACGTTAAAATATAAGATAAAAATTAATCTTTATTTTATAAAAGTATATATAATCGATAATGATTCATTTGATCATTGATAAAATAAACAAAAATCTAGCATTTGAATTTGTTGGAAAATGTGTTGTCACTGTCAGTGTCAATGTTTCGACTACCACTATTCCGGTCCGATCCAATATTCTTATACGCGACCATGTTATATACCTACTTAGTGTACATATATGTATATTATAACCGTTCCGACAAGTGTACATATATGTATATTATAACGGGGTAATGTTTTCCGGCAGCAATCACACGTTAGCTGCGTGCAATGCAACTGCTGTCGTGGAAATCATCTCGAAATAATCGAGACAAAGTCTCGTTTTCTCGGGGTATCCTCGAGGCTCGCTGTGAACCGTCCAAAGTCGAGTTTGTCTAGCTGCAGCTTGCATGCACGGGTATCGTGAAGTGATACGCGTGCCCGCGGAGGCGGCAGGGAACGTCATTTAAAGGAGATGGGAAGCGGATCCGCAGAAATGACTCCGAACTCAATTGTTACACTTAGGAAAGAAACGAATATATTGTCCGTATTCAAAATGTGATAAACGAGCACACAGGCCTGTGTGTGAGATGCAGGTAAACGACGTGGCCAGAGATCGGGAGAGAGCTAGTGAGAGAGAGAGAGAGAGAGAGAGAGAGAGAGAGAGAATCAGAGAGCTGACACTTACACTAGGTAATTCTCGCTCGTTCTCGGAAAGGCTCGAGCCCAGGACGTCTCCTGCGCAGGCGAGTCGGCGTAGTCACTGGTCGGACTGAGTCCAAGCGATGTCGCACCAGGAGGCTTCACAGGTAGCCGTGAGCCCGTAATGAAATACACCAATCACACACACAATCGAATCAAGAAGCAGTAAGTCCTGGTCAATGGTTGAGCGAAATAGCAAAAGTTAATCTGGCCGATTAGAATAGAATAGAATAGAATAAGATTTATTTGACAAGTCAAAATAGTGTACATTGCACGTTCAGTGTATAGAGCTGAATATCACAGCAGTCATTTACAATTTGGTATTATACCACAGCAGTCGTTTACAATTTGCAATATTATAACAGCTATTTACAATTTGGTATTATACCATGTCGTCATATAATTATTATCATGTACCATTATAAAAATTACTCTACCGCGTCACTAAACAACAGTGCGGATTAGAATTCCAGTCAATCACAGTCAGGTATCACAGCATTAAATTTACATACAATTTCGCCAACGCAGGCTCAGCTCCCCACAAGGCTCATCCCTCACGACCTGAGTGTACACGTGGAGGTCATCCGCGTAAAGCAAGTGCGTTACACCGTTCGACAGGCAACCCTTCAATCCCTTAAATTTGGATATAACGTCTTTCAAATCATTTATGTACAAGCTGAAAAGAAGAGGCCCCAGTATCCGAGCCCTGTGGAACACCAAGATTGGTTGTTAGGTAATCCGATTCCCCATTAGTTTTGGTAACCACTCTCTGATTACGACCCGTCGTAAAAGATTTAACCCACAGGACTACCGATCTTGAGAATCCTAATCTAATCAGCTTGCAAAGTAACTTGGAAGATGATATTGTGTCAAACGCCTTGCTGAAGTCGAACATTAGTAAGATGGTCAGCAATCGCTTCTCATTGTCAATTCCTGTCCTAATGTCTTCTGACAGTTTAAGCAGCGCTGCCTGCGTTGAGTTATACCGCCGAAAACCAGTCTGAAGAGGGTCAAGAACTCTCTGTGCTTCCAAGAACTCGACAATCTGGTCATATGCTATATTTTCCGAGACCTTGGAAAGAAAACACAAGAGAGCTACTGGACGAAAGTCCGAAACAGCTAATGGAATTGCTGTCTTCTTAAGCGGTACCAGATGTGCTCTCTTCCAGGCCGTACGAAATACCGAGTATGTGCGCAGATCATCAACGAGATCTGAGTCATACGAAACTGAGACGCCCGGCGGACGATATATTAATGCAACAAATATTAATGGCATGGTATCGTCGCTGCACATTGCAGAACAAGTACTCCGGAACGCCAGGTTTTCCCTCCAGCTGCGTTGGTGAAGAACATAACAGAGTTACTTTGTAGTAATTTCGAATGTATAGGGCAACTCCACCTCCCCGCTTGTTCCTGTCCTGCCTCATAACGGAATATCCCTCGACCTGAGCAAACACGCCGTCGATCTCACAACCGAATCGCGACTCTGACACGCCAAACAAGTGATGTGAGGGGCGAGCATATTCTAGAAACTGACGAAACATTCCCATATGTGCATAGAGCGAGGTTGCATTGGGGAAACCCGCTCTAAGCACTTCCCTATTTGCCTCTCTTTTACTTCCATGTCCTAGTCACGCCTGGTTTTCAGGTCCAGTGCCTGACTCTGTTCCACAGGCTGTTTAACAACCATGTTGGAGACTTTTGAAGTCAGCTTACTGTAGTCGCGTCATCAGTCGTATTTTTATTGATATACGAAGCTATCAACGCATGTAGGTCAGCCACTGAAGCAAATTCATGCGTTTTTCTCCATCCCCTCTCTTCGCGAGGAATCGCCCGACTCGATGCCAAACATATTTATTTAAATATGCATTAATAAAAATTTTACTCTGAATCAGGCTATTACGCGTTTCCTCACCAAGTGCAGTTATGTCGACTTGCTTCGTGTTAAATGCTGTGAATGTCCCTTTCGAACGCATGATCTTATCTACAATGTCCCGACGAGAGAGGCAAACCACCCACGGTGAACGACGGTACGTCGACCCTGACACTCCCGTCCCGGTCGTCGGCCTTGCTTCGGGTCTGAGCAAGCGCGTAGACACAAGGTCATCCCTCGATATCGAAGGGGCAACCGTAGTGAGAACAAGTGAGAACAGCATACACTACGTATGTGCACATGGCATCAGTTCCATCACATATATTGGATATTACAATTTTTGCTAAATCCCCACCACAAGCCAGTCCTCCCACCCGAGAGACGCACTTGCTCAGCTCCGGAGCAAGAGCCTTCGCTGATCGAGGACCCCGAGGTTGACGTCGCTTGTGTTGCATTCGAAACCCATCCAGAGCTGGCTCGGTGCCAGTTTTATTGTTATCCGCATTGTTGTTAACGTCATTAACATTAAAATTGACTCTGCCTCTTGGGCATTGAGTAACATCATGATCACCAAGCGATACAAATATTCGCGATTCATCTGCAACACTAGGACCACACTGAGACCCCTTGGCGATGCCGCTACCTCCCGAGCCAGCAGTGAAAGATGTTATTTTGGACATGAGATCCTTAATGTCCTGCTTTAGTATGGAATTCTCCCGCAGAAGCAGCAGACGGTCGTTTCGCAATCCCTCCAGCATGGTCCACTGCTCAACAATTCTCTCCTCCAGTGAGGAAACTCTGGTAACGAGACCCATGATAGGCTCCTTCAATGCTGAAGAGGGTGCCGATAATACACCGGTCGCCTTAAGCTTATCCACTAGAAGATCCCTCACACCGTTGACCGCGTTCTCAAGCAAATCAAACCGATTACCGAAGAGATCCAACATACGGGAGGGCAACGAGCAGTACCGAACGGCCCCAGTATTTACGGCTGAGCTCATAGCCGATGGCGTTGACGCTGCTAAATTATTATTATTATGTGTCAGGATGTTAGTGTCTTTGAGCAATTCTTCACCATACAGATCATTACCGGCGCCAGCATACTTGTTACACCAGAGACATCGGTATTAGCAGTATTTAACTCAGTATCTGTCCCGGAATTTGACACAGTATTTTTCTCCGTATTAATTAACACAGTATTTTTGTCGGAGTTATTTATATCAGTATTATTTTTCTTTGTATTATTTTCCTCACTATTATTACCATTATTATTATTGCTACCACTATCACCATTATTCTCATTACTGTTGTTACCACCGTTGCTATTTTTTTTTAGAAAGAGCGGTGCCACTATGCCTCGTTATTTTCCTCTTCGTATCACCGCTCTTGTCTAACTTTTTAGCGCGGCAGTCCTGGCAAGCATATCTGCTGCTGGCCAACAGTACCCATTCATGACAAATATCATGATAGGGCATATCACAATCTTTGCATCTTCGGATGCTAGCATTCGCGCGGAAGACCTTATTGCACTTTTTGCACGAGGAGCGCGACATTCTTTTATATAACAGTTACAATAACAGCAGCAACAATAAACTACCATAGCTTGAATAAATTATAAATAAATAAATAATAAATAAATAACAGTACAAAATTTAGTCCAAAAAAATTGTTAAAATTGTCAAAATTGTCAAATAAAATAAATAAATAAATAAAATAAATAAATAAATACTTAGTCAAGCCGAAGCAGTTAAGTGAAACAATAACAAATACATTTAAGCGCATATAAAAATATATATAAGCGCTCTGTGTATGTACAAGTTAATACTATTTGCGCTTCCAGAATTTCAAATATCGCGCCAATGGTTCGAAAACTCCGACTTCAAAATTCAAAATCCACGCTATGTCATCTGCTGAACTCGCTGTACCTTCAGGCAGAGGCCAATGGTGGAGCACCCTGATGGCGAAACTTGATAATTCTTTCGTAGCGTCAATTCCAACATTCGCGCGTTTTTTAAATGAGACAGATATATATATATATATATATATATATATATATATATATATATATATATATATATATATATATATATATATATATATATTGTAACGGGGTGGTTTCTAGGCGGCTATCTGCCTATGTACCCCGTACAAATGCAAAGTCCTCCTGTACTTTGCTTTTGCGAGATGCTGTACTCGCTCGTGTGGTCGCCTACCTGCGACGATGTCCCGGTGCTCAGTATGCACTACACTCCTGTGTAGTGCCCGCGGAGGCGGCGGTATTCGGCGGTTTAGATAGGAAGAGGGATCGGGACGACGATCGAATGAACACACTACCGTTTCTCATAAAAAGGCGTTTATTCAGTCAAACAATCCGGCGTCCGTATTGCGCGTATTCGCGTCGCGAGAAGGCCACAAAATATCCCGGAACAACGACTGGGGCCAAATGCCTCGCCAGTCGATCGCGTATAAATAAAAAGGAAAATGAGATCCTACTTTAGCTTACACGACGATCCTTCTTGTACTTTGGCCAGGGAGTCCTCTGCTCGACCTTGCCGTATCCTGGGGCTGTGGTAGCGTTGGGTTGCTGCCGTTGCTGCTGTTGCTGCTCCAGATGCTGCTGTCGCTTCTAGGGCTGCTGTTGCTGCTAGGGCTGCTGTGCTGTGGTTGCTGCTTGGGCTGCTCTCCTTTTGCTGCTGCTGTAGCTATAACTTTTGCGCGCGACGTCAGAATTATTCGCGAGAGCGGTCAAAAGTTAACCGTCTCGAATTTCCCTCGAATTGCGAGATCACTACCGGCCTTCCCGCGCTTTGGCTCCCCGCGCCGACGCACAGTGGGGCCGAATGGAAGAAAAATGGACAAAAATCGACATTGAAGTGTGGTTGCGAGCAAAATAGGTTTTAGAATAGTCAAAATGTTCGTTTGAATGTATATTTTAAGATACCGTTTCCCTCGCAGTGATACCGATTGATATAAAAAAACGGCATACGATAGAACACCGGTCGGAATTTTTCGATTTTTCATAATTATTGAAAAATCTGAAATTGCTTATAACTTTTAATAGAAACGTCTCATTTCAGCAAATTTCATTATAGATTAAAGGTTCTAGCTTCTTTCTAATTTTCGTTCATTGCCAATAATGCTTTTATTTAACAGGGAGGCCAGTGATTCCACGTGAAAAACGATTATTTACGTAAATTAATCGTATATTGCATACGCAAAACGAGTTAGGTATAAAAATTTGTATGTTCGCGATCTTTGCGTGGCTATTACTCAATCATTGCATACTATATTTTTCTGTAAAGATTACTAAAATAATAAACTATCTAAGAATTTTTTGGTGTTTTTCCGGATGATCACACTTTATTTTAATAGTATACACTATAGGAATAAATTACGTAAATAATCGTTTTTCGCGTGGAATCACTGGCCTCCCTGTTAAATAAAAGCATTATTGGCAATGAACGAAAATTAGAAAGAAGCTAGAACCTTTAATCTATAATGAAATTTGCTGAAATGAGACGTTTCTATTAAAAGTTATAAGCAATTTCAGATTTTTCAATAATTATGAAAAATCGAAAAATTCCGACCGGTGTTCTATCGTATGCCGTTTTTTTATATCAATCGGTATCACTGCGAGGGAAACGGTATCTTAAAATATACATTCAAACGAACATTTTGACTATTCTAAAACCTATTTTGCTCGCAACCACACTTCAATGTCGATTTTTGTCCATTTTTCTCCCATTCGGCCCCACTGTGCGACGTGCGCGTCTCGCCGCCCGTTACAACCCCCCCCTAGAACCAAAATATCGCCCCGAATTTGGTTCTACCATACGTAGAGGGATAGGGTGGCGCCAAATAATATACTCCTCATCTGTAACAATAAAAAAATAAAAATTTATTCAGAAAAAGGGGGCGCCCTGGGCGCCGCCCTAATGAGGATAATTAGGGCACCGCGAAGCTCGGTTCACCCTCTCGTGGCCGCAGACAAAGCAGCTCCTTTTGGTCGTCCGCACTCCATGCGGACGAGCTAGTGGTGGCGGAACTGACCCCCTGCTGCTGGATCGCTGGCGCCTCCTCTGGGACCTGGACCGTGAACGGCTGGTTCGGCGCCTCTTTGATCCCCTGGGGTGTTCCTCACGTCTGTCCACCGACGGTCCCCGCGTCCCTGTGCGGGACCTGCTGCGCCGCACGACCGGCGTCGTTCGCCGGTTCACGGGAGAGACGTGCTCCCGATTCCCAGACCGGTCACGCCGAGTAGAGCCACCGCCTGCAGAGCGCGTATGCTTCTCTGGTTGCGGTGTGCTCCCCGAACGCACATCGGTCCGGGGTCGCCTGCACGCCCCTGGCCGGACCCCTCGGCGAACTTCGCCTCTGGCCGCGTTCTTGTCGGCGAGCCTCTTCCACGCCCGGACCTTCTCCAAAGCCGCCTCGGCTTCCTTTAGGGCCCGGGTTGCGCGGCTCTGCTCTTCCTGAGCACGCCGCCGTTGAGCTTCCTCGCGCGCTCGCGCGATTGCTCCGGGATGGGGCACTACCTTTGGGCACACTCTTTGGCCCTCAGGTCTCCTGTGATGGCGCGACTGATCCACAGCCTTGAGCGCCGCCTTTTCTTCCTCGATAAGCCGCGTCCAGGCTTTCGAGCGCTGCTGGAAGGCCACTCCGTATTGGCGCACGACGCTATCATAGCGCCTAAACGCCTCTCGTGCCAACCTGCAAGCCTCCAGGCTCGCCTCTATCGCCTCCTCGATAGCTGGCCGCAGCTTGGCCCACTCCTTCTCCACCTCGCTTGAGGTAGTCTCCAGAGCAGATGATGGTGCTGGATCGATAGGCTGGGCGGACTCCAACCGCGCCGAGATGGGCAGGCCTGCGAATCGCAGGCGGCGCGGCGGAGCCTCACCGTCTTCCTCCGGTTGCTGGTCGATGGTGGTACTCGGGGGCGTTGTCAGGAGCTCATCCTCCCGAGTCTCCTCTGCCCAGTCCCTTCTCGGTCGGTCCTCCTCCTCCGACGGGTGGTCTAGGTCCATGAGGACCTCCTCGTCCGTGAGGGAGTCCGTCGGTAGGCGAGCCTCCTCGAACATCCTGCTGAGGACACCGTCCCAATCTCCAGAATCCATCCTGAAACAGAAATACAGATTATTCTGCCTACCTCGCATGGTTGCGTGAGCCCTTAGGCCGACCAGGCTTTCTCTTAGCCGTGCCTGTCGCACTAGCCTCGTTCATCGGCTGTGCTGGCACCGGTAGAGTCGCGTACTGGGCCTTCCGAGGCCTGCCGCGAGGCCTGGCTACTGGCCGCCCTGTAACTTGACCTCCCGTCTGCTGCGTAGCGTTGCGTTGCCCGCGCAACCTACGAGGGGACGGGGTCGAGTCTCCTTCGTCGTCACCTTGACGCTCAGTGATACGTTGAGGGGGGCTCACACTTCGAGCACCGCTGTGCTGCGAACTAGCAGGACGCGATTCCGTATTATTGCTCTGTTCGTTACCAGAGTCTCTTTCGCTCGCACGCAACATCTGACGCTTCGTATCTATTCTTACCACATCCATCGGATTTTCATATCATCCCTCTTTGATTGTCCTCCTCCGAGTGGATCTCTGATTTATGGACTCCTACCAGTTGACCTGCACCCACCCAGCTCTGGGTGTTGTCGTCCTCGTCCATCAGATGGTGGTATCGAAGCCTTGCGATACTGAATGACTACTTCTTTTGCCTTAGAAGTAGGGTCCGTCCCTGTCCTCTGTTGGTTGTTCCTTCTTTAGCGTTACATCCCTTTCTCTCTGTCTCGCTAGGAACATTTCTGCCAGATTTAGCAACTTGACTCGGCCGTGCTCTTAGCGACCAGTCCATCCATTCAGGACAGTCTCTCATCCAATGAGTCACCTGACCACATGTCCAACATTCGAGTCTTTTATGCACTCGGTTAGGCAGCTGCACATCCTGGTTTATCGCCTCGACGCAATCTCGCCTCAAGTGATCCTTCGAACCACATACCCAACACTTCTTATGCCGGCAACGCGCCTTTAGCAGTATCCCCTTTCTTGGACTACTCTTTGGGCTAGGCCGCTCCCTCTGCGTATTGGGTCCTTGGCACTTCCGTCTGTCAGGCAACTTTTCCGCCTTTACCTGACAGGCTTGGCTTGTCTTGGCCTTGGCGGCCTTGCCGCTCTTTCGCTCTAGCTTCTTTGTCTGCTGAGAACGGGGCCATTCAGACAGCCATGTGCCTTCCTTAGGCTTCGCTTTACTCCGGCGTCTGGGACGTTTCTTTAGGCCCAGGTGTCGTTCTTCGCTTGCAGACTTCCTATTCTGCTGTGCGGTACCTGACACCTTTTTCCTCTTCTGCTTTCTTCTGGCCCTTGGCGAGCTCTGTTTGTTAGCGTCATTGCACTGACAACTACATTGGCCTGCCTTTTGATTCTCGAGACTGCTCAATTTCTGTATCAGCTCTAGCAACTCCTGATGCATACTCTGAACCTCTTTGAGTATCTGCGAGTGTGCGAGGAGACATGTTACCTCCTCACAAGGATTATAGCTTGACTTGCTGAGCATTGAGTCTGATTGCGACTCTGTATCTGACTCGTGCTCTAAGCTTTGAGCTGCTTCTGCGCCTACAGGCGTCTGCGCTACCTTGGTCGTAGTCGAGGCCATAGCAGCGTTTTCATCTTCTGTTGCAGCTTTTGCATCTACAGCAAGTTGATGGGTACTCTCCTTCCCCAAAACGCTGTCTATCCTCGACGAAGGCGTTTTGCAGTCTCGTTCTGCTTGGTCCACTCCTGACATCTGGCTGTCATCTTCTGTGTCTTGCGTTATACTTGTAATATCGCAGACACTTCTTTCATCCGCCATTCGTGCCGCCACTACGTCGCTAAACTGCGGTAATACTGGTCGTAACAGCAACAACAGCCTTATGTCCCTCTCATCTCGAGTGACATATCTACCCAGGTCGTTTGACGTAACGAAATCTTCTTCATTATAGTCACCTCCGAGCCTAGCTCTAACTTTGATAAGAGTAACCATGGGTGGATCCTTGGCATCCAATAACAGAGCGTCTGCTACAGTTATTAAGGATTCAACTGACAGCTTCCAGATAAATCCATTGACTTCCTGAGCTATCCTTTGTTGAGCTTCCTCACTGTAGGTAATCGCAGTTGTGCTTTTCGATATCAATTCTGCCAAAAATACTGCTTCATCTGGCAATTGATATAAGCTACAACTCTTCGCCTTTAAATCTTCGGCGGTTTTTGCCAACGCATCAGCTATCAACTTCTGTTGACTCCGCAGTTCTTCTGCCCTATTTGCTTGCGTCAACATTTTTACTCGCGTCTCTACGTCACGGTATTAACAATAGATTCGCGCAGCAGCAGCGGCTAACTAATCTGACAATTTATTTGCGTGTTTCTGTATATTTCCAATACCAGAAAACCTCCGCTTGTCTACCTAGATTTAGCTAGTCTATCAAAAAAATAAAAATCTAACGCCTCTACTCTAATAGCTGTGGCGTGATTTTATTTCGCGGATTCTAAGTGCGAGACGGCGTGCGTTGCACCGAATTTCTGATCTCGCGTATACACAGGTAGGCTCTATCATCAGCCAGCTGTGCTCTCCTATACGCACGCACACTCACACACGCTCGGGTACGCGTACTATATCGCTTCTACCGCGATACGGCGCTTGCACTATGCCTGCGCTACGTACTGTAGCGGGCACACGCACTCGTAGCACTCGCGCGTACACACTCTCCGCGCGCTCACAGATGCTCCCACCAAGCGGCTCGCGCACACACTCTCCGCGCGCTCACGTATACTCCCGCTACGCAGCGTACTCACACGCGCCAGCTGCTTCGTACTCGGCGCTCGCACACTACTATAGCGCGCACGGATTTTCCTACTCTCGCGCGCTGCTGCTTAGCCGACCAACGAACCGATATTTGTTTTGATCGGCTCGGCGCAAGTATAATGCTATATATCACGCCTAGGCCTTTTCAAACTCGCCGAAATTCAACCGTCTTTCTACGAAATTCGCTTACTTTTCGCCGAATCGGGAATTCCCTATCTCGAGTTCGCGCGCAACACTTTTTGTCTTCCTATCTCGCGTATCCACACGTTTTGGGCGCCAGTTGTAACGGGGTGGTTTCTAGGCGGCTATCTGCCTATGTACCCCGTACAAATGCAAAGTCCTCCTGTACTTTGCTTTTGCGAGATGCTGTACTCGCTCGTGTGGTCGCCTACCTGCGACGATGTCCCGGTGCTCAGTATGCACTACACTCCTGTGTAGTGCCCGCGGAGGCGGCGGTATTCGGCGGTTTAGATAGGAAGAGGGATCGGGACGACGATCGAATGAACACACTACCGTTTCTCATAAAAAGGCGTTTATTCAGTCAAACAATCCGGCGTCCGTATTGCGCGTATTCACGTCGCGAGAAGGCCACAAAATATCCCGGAACAACGACTGGGGCCAAATGCCTCGCCAGTCGATCGCGTATAAATAAAAAGGAAAATGAGATCCTACTTTAGCTTATACGACGATCCTCCTTGTACTTTGGCCAGGGAGTCCTCTGCTCGACCTTGCCGTATCCTGGGGCTGTGGTAGCGTTGGGTTGCTGCCGTTGCTGCTGTTGCTGCTCCAGATGCTGCTGTCGCTTCTAGGGCTGCTGTTGCTGCTAGGGCTGCTGTGCTGTGGTTGCTGCTTGGGCTGCTCTCCTTTTGCTGCTGCTGTAGCTATAACTTTTGCGCGCGACGTCAGAATTATTCGTGAGAGCGGTCAAAAGTTAACCGTCTCGAATTTCCCTCGAATTGCGAGATCACTACCGGCCTTCCCGCGCTTTGGCTCCCCGCGCCGACGTGCGCGTCTCGCCGCCCGTTACAATATATATATATATATATATACATACATATATGGGGCATTCCGCGTTAAGTGAGACAGAGCTGTACCCAAAAATCCTTTTGACCTAAAAATTTTTTAAAATATGAAAAATTTAGGATTTTTTGTGTGCTTTTGATTACCGAGTGGCACTTCTTTAAATTTCGACCCCTGGCTGAGCTACACGTCCCTTAACCTTAAAAAAATACTAGTCTACGCAATGATGAAGCTGTCAGAAATCACAGGGGCTCAGAAAAATTCCAAGCAACGACTATTTTCATGTATTTTCAGCTGCTGAATACGAATCCGACGGTATTTTTCACCGGTACCTTAAGCGTTCGTCCCTAACCTCAAGAAACACCCCCCAAAAATGCTGTTTCACGCTGTTCAGAGGTTTGTCCTGTTATCGAGGTGAGGAAAATGATTGACAGAGACTATTTTTATGTATTTTAAGCCGCTGAACACGAATACGAAGCTATTTTTTATTTAGCTCCGAGCATTCGTTCCTAACCTCAAAAAATACCCAAATCGCATAGTTTTATTAATTACGAGAAATTAACCACGCGAATGTGCGTCTCGAACTATACGATCCTAATCTAAGTCATCTCGGAGTCAAATTTTCATCAAGGTGAGATTGATTATTTTGCTGCTCACTGTTATCTACATTTTTTTATATTTTCTTTCGGTTCCTATAAAAACTCTCTGCGTTTTACAGGGTTGAGACTGTCTTCCACGTTATATATGAAGCTCGCATTACTTTCAATTTCGTTTTTTTGCTTTTTTTATGTTTAAATTTTATTTTTCATTTCATTACTAGTATAAATTATATTTTATATTTTAACAATAATGCTGCAATTATTATACAATAAAACCTTTTTTTAATGTACCCCGAAATAATATATAATTCGAAAAATTGCATTTTACGCACAAGGTATAGAAAAATCTATCATCTTTTGAAGAAAAAAGATGATCAATTTTTCTATACATTGTGCGTAAAATGCGATTTTTCGAATTCTGCTAATTTTAAACATCTATTTTACGTCCCCTATATATAAAATTATCGTTTTACACACGTGCGAAAAATGATTCTGTACTGTAAGATTATCGTCCAAGCGAAGCGAGAAACCTTACACTTGTTCTAGAATAGTTTTGCACTTGTATCTGAAATTTATACAGTTATGCATTAAGATCCATCAAAATCGGAGATTTTACACAAAATTAAAAAAAAATGTTTTTTATTATATTGATATTTTCATTATGAGCTGCGACGTGCCGTCGGACGCGGACGAGGGCGAGGGAAAGCGTTCGCCTCCGCTGCAACTCCCGACGCACAAAGAGACGCACAGGCCGTCGGCCATAAGTAACCTCACCTGTCGAGAGCCTGTCGCGACGGTGGTTCTCAGGTGTGGATACAGAACACGCGCCGCGCACTGTTACCGCATGTCGCCATTCGCGCCGTTCTCCTCGACACCGACGGTCATGATGGTCCTGTCGAGGAGACCCACCAGCGATCGTGGTGGCGACTCCTGGAGAGAAACAAGGCGATATGCAAGGCGAGAAGCACAAAGCCGGAATGACGCGCGCGCACCCCAGTCGCACACCGAAGCGAGAGCATGAGGGGAAATGGGAGGGAGATAGCGCGCGCGTAGGCCTCGCAACAGGAGATAGCGTGCAACCTGGGACCGCGAGAGGAGGGGAAGCGCGCGCGGCGGAGGAAGACTACTAGTGCGGCCACTATGAAATCCGTGCATACACCACTATCGGTGTACAGGCGCGACTACGCGCTCGCCGCGCGAGCTCTTGGACGCGAGACGTGGTGGCGCACGCGCATCAATCACCATGCCACGTGTAATGTAAATTCACAATTCACGCCAGCCTATGCCCCCCCCCCTAGTCTGACTCCGTGGATGGTCTTGCCAGTATAGAGGGCGCGGCTAGATGTGGTCTTCCGGGGCGCCATGGCCTCCCGCAGAGGAGCGGCTTCCTCCTCGTTCATTCCGCTCGTGACCATCACAGCAGCCAGTCGCAGATATCGTCGTTAGTCGCGAGAGAATCGACACGTGGCACGGCAAGAGAGGTCGCCATTACCGTAGCGGGACTAGTGGTTGTATCAACGATTGAGTAAGTTCTTGTTCTCTCTCCGTGCGTGTGGTGTTGGTCGATTGCGCCGTCGTAAATTGCCGATGGGTTTCTCCTCCGGAGTATAACCCGTCTACTCGTTGCACCGCTGTTGACTCACGTCCAGCCATAGAAGAGTCGTTGCCTTAGTGTCGCGCCGCCTCCGTATCGCGTATATGGATTTATGCTCAAAACGGTGGTGGTTATCGTGAGTCGCGAGTGAGGTTTTGTGACTCTCCTTTTGGAAGCACAACCCATCTACGCGTTGCGCCGTTGCTGGCTCAAGTCCAGCCGTCCTAGAATTGTCCTACTGTGTCGCGCCACATTCTAACCACATGTACGGATTTGTGTTCAAACGGTGCTGGTCGAAGTGGGTCGCAAGTGCATGCTGGTGGTTCTCCTCTCCGGAGCTCAGCTCACCTACGCGTTCTGTCGTCGTTGATAGAGAGCCCAGCAGTGCGGAGACTGGTTCGCTGTGTCGCGCCGTACTTTCGTTCACGTACGAGTTCGTGTTCTCGTGTCGCGAGAAAGTCTAGAAGTTGATCGATTACGGGGTAAAGCCGTGCTGAGGACGAGGGTCTCGCTTATTTAGCGAAGTCGAGTCTGAGAGAGGATGTTGCGTCGCTGTGGGACGAGTCCAGCGTACCCGGTGTCTCGAAAGGAGCAGACACCAATTCGACGTACAGCGCCGCCATTTACTGGTTGTCAGTCTGGCCATCGTCTTTTCTCCCCCCCCACCTTTGCTCGTTTCCAGGTATTAGGCGAGGAGTCGTCTCAGTACCCGCGAAGACTTATTCGAGCCAGTTCTTTCTGGATTTTCAGGTTCGCGTCGTGCCACTTGCTCCCATCATCATCAGAGAAGCGCTGCGCCGAGTCAGACAGGGCTTCACCGCAATCTTGGGCGACGCAGTCGCCACCGTTCTCGTCACGTCAAGAGAAGACGAAGCATTGTAACCAATCCTCCGTTGGGGGATTGGCCAACGGGATATAGAATATATATGTTATATCAATCATACTGAATTTCCGAAGCATTGTTTATTTCCCCCCGAATTGACACGCCAGGCAGCCCAAAAACCTACATTCCTGTCCCCCCTTTATTGAGATCGGAAAAGTCCGAGTACATTCGTAGAGTAATCCAGAGTACAGTGGCTGTTGCTCGGGTGGATTCTCACCCGTGAAAAGTGCAACATCACTGAGCATTCAAATTTTTACCAGTTTGTCAACGTGTATGTAGTCAGAGTAAATATTTTATTTACAAATTATATCAAACAGATACCAAATGGCTAATTTGATTAATCACAAAGATGACTTTGGTTTGATAGCAGAATGGCACTTTCATGCAACTGCTCATGGAAAAGGACCATGTGATGGTCTTGGAGCTATCCTTAACCTTTTCAGGACGGGGATTTTTACGTTGAAATTTTTCACACGAAATTTACGGCCTTTTTTTACACGAAATTTCGACATAAAATTGAAGATTTCGTTGCGTGGAGTGACCGACAAAATAGGTGGTCGATATATCGACCAGTCCCGTCTGGAACGTAAAGTCCAATGTTCAAAATTTTATTTGGTGATTTAATAGTGCTTTCCTACGTAATTTTATGCGCTAAATACAAAAAAAATAACGGAAAATATCCAGGACACTTTTTTAACCTTGAAAATTGCATTTCAAGGTCAGATTCATTGTTTCTTCTATTTTAGCCTGATAATGACTAAATCACTTTTTCAAGGTCAAATATACTTTTTGAGAATGATTATACTATTTTTCATTTATTTATCAACATTATATAACATAATATTATCCCCAAAATATGAAAATTTTATGATAATTGAATGGTCGATATATCTACCAGTCCCGTCCTGAAAAGGTTAAAAAGGAAGCCACGCGTGTTAGCTTACAAGCTAAACCAGAAGAAGCTTTATTAGATTCACAAGCCTTTTACAACTGTGCCAAGAACAAATTCGAATCAATTAAGTTCTTTTACTGCGATAAAAGTCAACATGATAGAACTAAAAGATTCCTTGCCAAAAGATTCTCAAATGCTCCCGTTGTACCAAAAATTCAAAGTGGGCACGCTTTTATAGTTACACCAGGTAAGCAATTAAAAGTCTACAAATATTCTGGAGCTCCTGAGATTCCTTCAATCTTACAATACTAAATCCAGGCATACAGCATTGTTGTTAAGATATAAAGAATAATTTATACTAGTGATAATATAAAAAAAAAAAATAAAACATGAAAAAAGCAAAAAAAAAGAAAGTATTGCGGGCTTCATATATATCGTGGAAGACAATCTCAACCCTGTAAAACGCAGAGAGCTTTCATAGGAACCGAAAGAAAATTTGAAAAAAATGTAGATAACAGTAAGCTGCAAAATAAACATTCTCACCTTGATGAAAATTTGGGGGGGGCGGGTATAC
Organism: Muscidifurax raptorellus; assembly: GCA_020010945.3. Classification (NCBI taxonomy): domain Eukaryota; kingdom Metazoa; phylum Arthropoda; class Insecta; order Hymenoptera; family Pteromalidae; genus Muscidifurax; species Muscidifurax raptorellus. The sequence goes on along the minus strand of JAHUUD020000014.1, from coordinate 2,190,999 downwards.
GGGCCACTCGAGCCGACCTATTTTCAATGAACCTTCCATAAAAATGTATGAGGCCAAGCAATGAGACCAGCTGTTTGGTGTTCTCTGGTCGAGGCGCTTCGTACATGGCCTTAACCTTCGATTTTGCTTTGTCTAAGCCGTCTTTACTTATCACGCAGCCTAGGATTTCGATTTTTTCTTTCATAAAGTCACACTTGTTTTCATTCAACCGGAGGCCGCGCTCGGTCAGTCGTTCGCACACTTTACGCACATTTTCCGCGTGCTTTTCGTGTATTTCTCCCGTTATAAAAATGTTGCCCATGTACGCAATTGTGTTCGGAATACCCTGTAAGCACTCATCCGTTATTTGTTGGAATTCGCCCGGGGCACATGCGATACCTTCCGTCATTTTAGCATATCTATATAAACCAATATGCGTCGTGATAGTCAGAAACTTACTTCACTATTACTTTTCAGGACTGGCACTATGGGGGTGGCCCACTCGCTCGCTTCGACTTTTTCTAGATGCCCCAACCAGACTAACCGTTCTAATTCTTTTTTGACTTTTGGTTTTAGTGCGTATGGTACGTGTCTCACGGCTCAAAGCTACGGGTTTCGTATTTTATTTCACGTGCAATTTTATCATGTCTCATGAATAAAACCAGACATCGAAGCACTTATGAATGTAAAACTTGTCAAGTTGTTCTATGTATAGATCCGTGTTTTGAAACTTATCACACCAAAGAAATCTTACCTTGGTCAAGTTGGAAAAAATTATAAAAAATAAAAGAAAGTTATAAAGTCAGATATTATCGATAGATTCATATATATCTTAGAAGAGCAATGTGAGAAAAATTCAAAATAGACTTCTGACAAAATGGAAAAATGTATAAAAAAATAGGAGAATATAAAAAATAAGAAAAAAATGAAAAAAGGAGCTACATTACTCTCTACGTCCACGTCGTTAGCTCTGCGTAAAGCAGAAGGAGAGTAGAAGGCCTAAAAACTCCACATTTCTAAACAAAAAGTACGAATCAAAACACATAAACCCTGAGATAGCCATATACCCAGAAGAATGAGTATAATTATGTCTATTCATAATCAAACAGGTGTCAGATTCAGATGTAGCACCTCGGGATACACTTAGATATAAATTTTGTTCGAATATATATGATACTTTCTGCATTTGACCTTGAAGTGACCTTGTTTAACCTCGAATGACCGTGATCATGACCAGTTATGACCGATTACACTCCAGATTTGGATGCACCACATCTCAAAATCTGAGAATATGATTTTATTCCTATTTTACCCAACTAAAAATTTTTCATGACCCTACAGAGCCGGAGAGCCGATATATCGGCTCGGTCCATGATAGGAACATTGTACATAGTTGATTGGTGATATAAGACATGAATTTAGGCACTTTCAAAGGAGGTTTCGAAACCTCAAAACTCGGCCCCTTAAAGGTCAATAAACATCGGATTCGCTTCTGGTCCGCTTATACTACAATTATACCTATCGCTCGATGAATTGATTGCATGAAAATCGACGTAGTGGCTGTTCTTCCTCTACGTTGTCGGTTTTGTCGGGCTCGTACTCTTCACCGAAAATATCGGTATCATCCTCGACTGGCAACCGAGAGAGAGCATCACAGTTTCCGTTTTAACTTGTCTTTACCCACTCTATGTCGTATTGGAATCCAGATAAAAAATAAGCCCAACGGTGTAATCTACTAGCTGCTGTTAGCGGTATGCCCCGTTTCGGAACAAATATTGTTTCGAGTGGCTTATGGTCCGTTCTCAAAATTATCCTTTACCCATACACGAAATCGCAAAATTTGACTAATCCAAAAACTATTGCTGCTGCCTTTTTATCGTTTATAGCTCTATCAAGCTCTTTCTGAGGAATTCGTTTCGACGCAAACGCGATAGGCGTCTCTGAGCCGTTTTTGTAACGATGCGATAAAATCGACGAGAGGCCGTAATGCAACGCATCGCAGACTAACACCAATTTCTCATCTGGGTCGTAATGCGCTAGAACTTTTGGAGAAATCATTTCGTTCTTGACCCACCAAAAAGCTTCTTCATATTCCTTGCTCCAAACGAAATCTTTCTTATTCGCGCAATCGAATAATGGGCGCAATTTGTCAGTAATTACATAAATGGTTAACTTAATTTAATATTTATTAAAACTTCTAATTTGTGAATTTTTTACTTCCTAACGTGTACTGCGCAGCGACGTAGACGTTCTTCTGGAAGGTGCGACCAGGTGAAGAATCTGCTAATCTGCTTTATGCATTCCTGTGAGTAATTCAGTTCGGCGCCATGTAACAGGGTGAGTCTGTCTTCGAGAGGAGGAAAAACACAAAAGGAGACGCCGGGACCGAGTATCGATCTGGCGCTCCCGAGATCTCTAGGCGCACGCTCTATCCATTGAGCCAATGCCGCCTTACTCCGTCACTCTCGTTCCTGCTGTGATTACGGGCATAGCGAGGACTTATACCTCGTTACAATACATACTGCCCGTAATAATTGTTCATCATAATCGAGATTTGCTTTTTATATATACCTAATTTTTGGTGTAGAATGTTGGAAAATAGTTAGGAGCATATAAAACATTATTTTATCAAAAATAACAATACATTTTCTTTAAAAAAATATTGGCTCATTTTATTTGAGCTCAGAAAACATATTTTCGAAATTGGCTTAAAATTTTTTTAAATCTTGCAGAGATACCACTACACAATTTAAGAAACAAAAGAGGCTCGTAAGATAGGCCGTTCTCAAACCGGCTCGCCAGATAAGCCGTTCTTCAACCGGCTCACCAGATAGGCCACGCTCCAACCGGCTCGCCATGTAGTCCGTTATTTCCCTCAGCAGTCGATATACAATATAAAGATGCGCGAGGATGTATTAGGTGTATGTATATAGAGAGAATAAGGAAAGTGAAGCGAAGAAGAAGTGAAGACGCCTGCGTAGTCTAATGAGTGAATAGGGAAAGGAGAGAGAGAATTCACGACGGCTTGAATTCGAGAGCGATGAGAATTGATCTGCTGCTCGCAGTAAATTATGATTGACAGTCCACGCCAAGCGCTCTAGAGAAAGGTCTACTTTCCCTCTATTTTCTCTACTTTTCTGGTATTGTGATACAAAACCGTATGCGACAATAATAACGATATTGAATATATATTGAAACGGACCAGCTTGTGATCCAGGGGTGAGTGTGGAGGGGACGCTAATATCCACCGAGAACAGCGTACTCTTGAGTTCGTTATTCACAGATGTTCCCTACCCTCTAGAGATATGGCGAATGCAAGTAACCCCTACATCACAAGAGGGATATCACTTCACGTGTATCTGGGAAAGAGGGAGGAAAACCTCTCTTATTCCACACGTGTGGTCTGAGACCACGTGACCAAAGGCGATAAGGTAAGGTCGCGAATGCCCTACCTACAACCTCGATGAAGGAACTTCCACTTGAGATCAGGGAGTCAAACCGAGATCCGGATATTACTCCCGAGTGGAGATAGGGGGAGATTACAAATAAAATAATTAAATGTATTGTTTAAATTCTTTAATAATTTAATTTGTGGAGAATTCGGATTCTTCGAGATTCATTTCTAATTCGCGAGCTGACCTAATCATAAAGGTGACATAGTTGACGCGGCTTCTTTGCCCCGGAGTACATTGTCCAAATTCTACTTTGCGACTATTTATTCGCTGAATATTTTTATTCCAAAATCTTTCTTTAAAAAGGGTCAAAAGTGCATCAAAGCTTATCCACCTCGTTTTGTAGCAGATACCACCAATTGTGTGCATCACCTACAAGTGCTTGAGATAGTACACAACGCAGTTCGTGATTTTCCTCTGTGAAGGAATTTGATATGAGATGAATGCTATAGAAATTGATCGTTGTAAAAACGTTGCTGCGATAACTTTGATGAAATATTACACTTCTTTCTCGCCTAATCAGCTAAAGTAACTTTACAATTCTGACTGGGCGTCTATTATTGACGTGGGAAATATAGCTAATAATAATGCAAACTTTGATGAAAGAATTCCTCTATCAATGATGTTTGATGTCACTGAAGATTATCGCAACATCATTGTTAACGTTAATCATGAACTTATTTTTACAAGATCAATAAATGATTTGAATGATATTCAGGAGCGTCCCTAATTAAAATTTTTTGGTTTTTGAAAATGGTAATTGAAATGTTACTCTTCTTGATCATATTCAAGTAACATCAACTAAACTGTTCAATTTTTCTGCTAATGCCAGTACTGTGAAAACAAAAAACTATGAAATTATTGGTACCTCTAAGTCAGAAACTATAATTGCTAGATCCTCGAAATTTGGCAGGCAGGTTTGCGCTATTACGTTCAACCTTTTCCTAAAATACCAATGTAAAAAATGAATTTTTTCAAAAGTTATTAACAATTTTCGATTTTGACAAATTTCTTGGTTTTTCTCAATTTGCCAATAAACTAATGCACTTAGAGAGGTGCTCTCGCGGACTTTTTTGTAGATAATTTAATAACGAACAATTTTTATTCAAAACTTTTTCCGCTAAAATCAGTACTTTTCAAACCGCAGAGGTAAATACGAAAAAAGTACTGAAATCACACTTTAATAGTTTATTGTTAATTTACTTCACAAAATTAGCTGCTGCCATTCTTATATTATCATTCTACATGCTTATCCGAGCCATTTAAGACATCAAACTTATTTGTTGGAATTTTGGGAAATCAAAAAGCTAATTTGACTGGCCTATAGCGCGATTCCATAATATTCAGTTTCAACTAACGCAAAGTGTACCATCATAACGTCGGTCACTATGAAGACTAAGACTTTTTTGGCAAAAACTAGTATATTACCAAAACTTAGTATAATTGAAAAATGTTTGTACCCACAATTTTGTTACGTGTCAATCTTATTATATACCTTTTATATGCATGTCAAGAATCTGAGCTGCGTTAGTCTTCGTGGTAAGCTGCTGAACTGTATTAGTCTTCGCAGCAACTATTGACTTATACTACTTCGCTACGAGAATGAACTGCCTTACTCTTTGATGGTAATCTGAGCTGTATTAGTCATTGTAGGGACGGACGATAAATCGTCTGCGATTCAATAGTTTGTTTATTTACTAACTAAATATTGTTGAGATACAATGGCAGACTAAAAAATTGTCAAAATTCATTACTTTTTTTGCAAATTAAAAATAGTTTTGCAGCTTCATGTATATCATATCGACGGCTGAGTGGAACAAGAGTCTATCTCAGATTTGCTTAAAAAATGGCCTATTTCAAATAATATTTTTTTGTAGACATCAAATTAATCTACAAAACAGCCACATTAACAATTTAGTAACTCATTTGAAAGCAAAAATATATTCTTTGAGATAGGTCGTTTTTGAAGCAAATCTGAGATAGGTTCTTCTTATTTTCAGCCGTCGATATTAGGCTGACATTCGTTTTATTTAATATTGTGAACTGTTAAATTTATATATAAACAAATTTTACACTGAAAAATATTGTGGGTGCCAAAATTTTTCAATTATAAGAAGTTTTGGTAATGTATTAGTTTCTGCTAAATTTATTGAACTGTACTAGTCTTTGCAGCAAAAATGATTTGTCATATTTGATGGTAATTTGAGCTGTGTTAGTCTTTATAAGGGCCCACAATATATTGTTAAAATTATTAAATTGCTCTCTCGTTAGAGTTGCTGTTCCTAGCTTTTAGAAAAAATATTTTGTTAATCCTATTCATAATGATGGGTGTAAAAGCTGTAAAAAGAACATTAGTTTTACCCCTATATAAGTACTGCTATCAGATATGACATTTTTATTACAATTATACAGGTTCTTAAAAGTAGCAGTTAAATTCTGCAAAATTGCCTTTCATAGATTCAATCACAATTACAAATGGATTATGTAAAAGCTGAAAATAAATCCTACTGATTCCCTACTTGATTACCATCATGCTCTGTTATCATACAGGATAATTAATGATCTTATAACTGATAACGATAACTCTGATACATTTGCTGCTATGCAGGTTAACTACACTTACATAATCTCAATGTAGCTCAAGAAATTATTTGTTCTAACAATCAGATTTATTATTAATCAAAGCTACATAGGGTCTAGAATAATATTCCAGTGGAAGTCAAGAATTTAGGTACCTTGCCGTTTAAATCAAATGTAAAACAATAATGCTGAAGTATTATAATTGAGTCAAAAGAATGACTGAATGGATTACAACCAGCAACTTATTGTAATCTTAGTCAAGGTCATAAGCCACTTTATATTTTAATAAATAAATAAATAAACAAATAATTAAACAAGTAAAAAATTAGTATGATACTTGAGAAATCCAGAAGAGGATATGTGTTAATAAAATCTTTTATGCTACTGATAGGCTCCCGAAATTTAAGAATGTAATTTCAGCTGATGTGAAAACCCAAGATACTCTACAAGTATGTAAATCAAAGTGCAAGTCGAAGTTTCTGCTTTAAAATTAGTTAGATTAATTACTAGAGTTAGATGGTATGAAAATCCTAATAAAAAAAAATTATAGTGTTACCATATGGAATTACTACATTGTAATTCCATGTAGTAAACCATAAATTGCATGCTTTTTTGATTCTAATTACGTTGTAGTAAAACTATATAGTAATTACTTTGTGGTCATTTTAAATGCTAAAAAATGAGTAATATATTAACATTTACTTTCTGAAAATTAAACATATTTATTAAACTGTTGTGATTTTTCACTAATGAAAATTACTACATAGTAATTAGCATATAGTTTTACTGATAATTTGGGTAAAATAACCATCTAATTTGTATTATGGTTTACCATATGGAATTACTACATGTGGCAACACCATGTGATTTTTTTCAATAGGGTTGATGTGTAAAAAAAATAATCCAATCAAACCTAATTAATAATGTATTATAAGATGGTTCAAGATGCAGAAAAACTGCCCTCAACATGACATATTCAATCAGTATTACTTTGTCACATTCAAATGTACAAAAAATGACCCTAGTTTCAATTATTTTAGTTTGGTAGTTTTTAGCACAGTGATATGTATACTTTTTTTTGAAAAAAGGTCATGCTACAAGGTTTACATAATATTTTGTTAACGATTCGCATGGATTTATACAAGTATACATGAAATGTCTAAGTGTTGTATATGTTTAATGATATAAGGCAAACAAATGGGGAATGTACATGATACATTGTGCGCTTGATGAACAGTGAATATGGATAAACCAACTAAAATTGATTGTTAAGAAATACTAACATCACTATATACAACAAAAGTATTCTAATAACAGTAGAATTCTGATTGAATTACCCCAAACTCAATTTTCATCGGGTGTACATAGTAAATGCAATACTTGTGCCTAAAAATAAGTACTAATAATTGATAAATAGAAAAAATTTTATAATTTTCTAAGAGAACGATATTGTTGTTTATACCATTTTTTTAACCATAACAGAATTTCATAACATAAACATTGTAAATAAAAATAAAAAAGTTTTACCGATTTAAGTTTGATAAATCTATTATATCCATATCAATTACATGGATCTGTCTAAAACCCATTAGGGCTAAATTTTTTAAACATTCACAACCTAAACCACCAGCTCCGATTACAAGTATTTTACAATTATGCATTAAAAACTTCAATGCCTCAGATGATGGTTCAAAATCTGGACGACAAAAAGGTCCAGATCTTTCTAAAATTTTCCGTAAATTACTTAATTTTCGATGCGTGTATTCTAAATCCATTACTCACAACCGGATTACAACATTTAAACATTAAATCATTTAATGAATTATTTAAATAATACCTAACTCCTAACTATAAATTTACTGAAATGTTTTACAATAAATGCCGGATATCAATATTTAATACTTTAATGTAAATTGAAGGGTTAATTATAATTCTTTCTTATTTAATGAGCTTTCAGGATATCACTTCAAGCTATGCACTCTGGCTAGAGCTAGTTAAAAATGTAATCTCTTATCTCTTATATTTCAAAACTTCTTTTCTTCTCTTCTTATTATAATCTTATTCAATTCTCCTGGTCCTCCTAGTATAAAAGGGAAATAGTAATTTTCCTCTCCAAAAAAAGTGATGGCCTTTGTTGTGAAGCATTGCTGTTGAGCCTCTTTTCCGAGATCCTGATTGGATCCTGGTTGCTAAGAGAACGCGATTGGTTGTTAGTTGCTATGAGTCGTTGATTATGATGGAACGATAATTTGAACCATGATGCCAAATATAAGTTTTGAAAAATTTTTAATGTATAAATATGTACATTTGATTTTTAAATCTTTAAAAATAAAAAGTTTTTTATTAATATGCGAATCAAAATAATATTTACTATTAGTGTCTAATAAAAAATAAATTATATGTGGAACTTAAGAAATCATAAGCGGCACGCGGAATGAAATATGGAATTATTCTAATTCCTCTTGCTTAGTGAGGTGGCGCTTGAAATCTGCTGATCATATATATCTACCTACTAACCTAACCATAACGTCCATAACCGATACATTCAAAAATGCAATATCTGAAGATTTTTCTAGAACAAATGAATTAACTATAAGTCATCAAAAAGCACATCAATCATTTATTAAATATAGAGGGTAAAACTTGGAGCGATTTTCCCACTATGAATCAAACAGTCGAAATACATGAGGCAAATAATGAAATACAATAATGATTAAGGCAGAAATAATTGCATATACATTGATGGTCCAGGAGGATTGGGAAACTTTTATCTACACTAGATTATACAATTTATTACCATCAAAAGGTGTTAAAAAGTATGTGAAATGGCATTTACGGGTATAGCTGCCACATTATACTTCCCAATGGAAAAACAGTTCATAAAACCTTTGGATTGCCAGTCCCTATGTATCATGATTCATCATCACATATTAAAGCCCAGTCTAAAGAAGGCATATTTTTAAATAATACTGATGTATTTATTTGGGATGAAGCTCCAATGGCTCCAAGATATACTTCGGAAATTGCAATCTGAACATTACAAAATATTATGAACAATAATTTATCATTTGGGGGAAAGATTATTATACTAGGAGGAGATTTTCGACAACTTCTTCCAATGAAAATTAACGGAACCAGATCTGAAACTTTAAATCTTTGTATAAAAAACAGCGAATTATCGAGATATTTTACAAAGTTTACTTGCCACAAATATGAGAGAAAATCCAAATGAAATAAATTTTGCCAAATATTTACTAGAAGTTAGCAACGGAACAATGAATGATATACATGGCAACATTGATTTACCTGACAATTGCGTTCTTGGCAAAAATCATAACATTGCTCAGTATGCATTAGGTAAATTAATTCAGGAAAACCGATTTGAAGATATCAGTAAATGTGCTATTCTTTCAGCTCAAAATGTTGATGTCAATGAAATCAATGAACAAGTTACAAATTTATTAGATGCATCAACAGAACATATATACACAGGAATAGATAGCACAGATAATTGCAATAGCAGCGAATTAGATGAAGTCATTTTGCCAGAATATTTAAGTTCATTAAATCCATCCAGTCTACTTCCTTATAAATTAAGCTTAAGAAAACATTGCATTATAATGCTTATTAGAAATATAAGTATTAGTGAAGGTTTGTGCAATGGCACAAGATTAAAAATAATAGAATTTACTAATCATTTATTAAAATCTATGATTTTAACTGTCGATAAAGCAGGAGGTATTAGATTATACTGCGAAAATGAATATCCTTTTACGTTTAAAAGAAGAAAATTTCCTGTCAAACTAGCTTTTGCAATGACTATCAATAAGTCACAAGGCCAAACATTTAATAATGTTGCTATAGATTTGTACGTAGCAATGTCCAGAGTTAGATCTTGGGATTCCCTTAAAATATATTTAGGAAGTCAAAGACAAGGAGTACAAGTTAAAAATTACGTTTATAAAGAATTATATTTATAATAAACATACTAAAATCGACTGAACATATGGTCTATTTTTAAATAAGTATAATGCAAATAAGGATTCAGACATTGAACAAATTTTAAATAGTTAATCGAATGATAATATCAGAACTTAATTAAATATATACATATGTTATTTATAATATATTAAGTTATAGTATTTAAGATAAAAATTTACAAATATGTAAATTTAATTTGTAAATTTATAATATATATATTATATATTTATAAATTTGTATCTTCTGCAATTATATTTGTTGAAATACGTCATGCTTTTCTTACACGCACACAGCACACTCATGCTCACGGATTCTCTCGCACTTATACTGTAGAGATGGCGCTCGGTCAACCGAACGGCCCCCCTCTCGTCCCTTTTTGGGTGTCGTGCTGCGATCGCCCGCTCGAGCCCTTAGAATGCGACTAGCCGCTGCCTAGGAAGCACATGTACTCAAGTCTCAATAAAATCCTTCTTCGATATCAAGTGTACTTATTCGCTCATTCCATTCGCTAGGTCTAATTTCAGATTCAACAGGTTATGGGCCCAGATCGACGCGACCGCGAAGTGTGTGCGTGACTCGAAGATAGAAACAGTGTGTGAGTGAAAGAAAAAGACAGTGTGTACAAAGAACAAACATGGCGCACGAAATCTCCGCGCGAAGTGTCGAAAAATTCGACGGATCGAATTTTCAGTCCTGGAAATTTCAGTTGAGCAACCTATTCATCGCACATGGGATCGACGATGTAGTGTCGGGAACAAGAACCAGACCCGCGGATAGGAACTCTGAGGACTGCAAGACCTGGATCAGGGACGATGCCAAGGCCAAGTTCCTCATGTCGTCCACGATGGAGCCCGCTCAACTCAGCCACGTTCTTGTATGCACTACTGCTAAAGAAATGTGGGACAGACTCGTGACGGTCCACGAGCTGAAGTCGACCACGCATAAGCTTCTACTCACACAAAAGTTTCATGAGTACAGAATGAGTCCGACAGACTCCGTAGCGACTCATATAACAAAGGTGCAGAATATGGCCAGACAGCTGCTAGATCTTGGTGAGACAGTTACAGACATAACAATCATCGCGAAAATTCTTGCAAGTCTGCCTACGAAATTCAGGAGTTTTCGAAGTGCGTGGAACAGTGTTAATCCCCAACGTCAAACGGTCGAATACCTGGAAGAGCGACTTCTCGAAGAAGAGTCAATGCTTGAAGACGAATTCGAAGAAGTGACCGCCTTGGCTGCCGCAATGAAGATGAGTGGAGGGGGAAGCACTGGCAGAGGCGCGGGAAAAGATGGCGGCAAAGATAGCGCGAATAAAAGGAAAGGCAACAAGAAGCCGCAACGTAGCAAGCAAGATGTCGTATGCTTCTGCTGTCAAAATAAAGGGCATTACGCGCGCGACTGCCCCCATCGGAGCAACAAAAAGCCAGACCCCGCCAACTACGCACTTGTGACAACAGAAACAGAAAAGGACAGCACGCATTCGCAGATCCGCAAGCCCACGGACGACCAAGTCAAGCAGCTACTCAATGCCGATATCGCAGAGGTCTGGATAACCGACAGTGGAGCGTCAGCTCACATGACGCACCACAGAGACTGGTTTACTGACTTCAGACCTCGCAGCGACGGCAACACTGTCTCGCTGGGAGACAACGGCGAGTGCAAAGTCTCCGGCGAAGGGACGGTACTGATCAAACGGCTGGTCGAAGGCGAGTGGCGCACGGGACGCATGGAGAACGTACTGTACGTACCCGGAATCAAGAAAAATCTCCTGTCCGTCGGCGCATGCACCAGAAAGGGCTTTCAAGTAATGTTTAAGGAAAACACCGTGATGTTCTGCCAGAAAGACGACGTGTACGTTACCGGAGTTCTGCAAAGCAACAATCTCTACAGGATGTTTCTGCAAACGGTAATGCAGACCGCAGATACGCAAGTAAACTTATCTGCAACAAGTCTGAAGTGCTGGCACGAACGACTCGGACACTTGAACGCACGCGCTTTGAAACAGTTAGCTGATCGTCAACTCGTATGTGGACTCGAAGTTAATGACAAATCAAACTTCTTTTGTGATGCATGCCAAGCCGGAAAAGCGCACAGACTATCCTTCAACAAACTCGACGAGAAGAGAACCACAAAGCCCGGCGAAATGGTCCACAGCGACGTTTGCGGCCCGATGTCCGAAACGTCACTGGGTGGCGCGCGTTACTTCGTGACCTTCATAGATGACGCCTCCGGATACCGCTACGTATACTTCATGAAACACAAATCGGATGTGTTTGATCGCTTCAAGGAGTACGAACGTGCCGTGGCCAACAAATTCGGTCGCCCGATCCAGATTTTCAGGAGCGACAACGGACGCGAATTTGCCAACGCAGGCATGATCGACCACATGAAGAAAAAAGGCATCAAGTTCGAAACGTCCGCTCCCTACACCCCCGAGCAGAATGGGAAGGCAGAAAGAAGCAACCGCACAGTAGTGGAGTGTGCGAGAACCATGCTTCTTGCCTCCAGCCTACCTCGCTTCCTTTGGGCGGAAGCAATCAACACGGCCGTCTATTTGCTGAATCGAGTCACCGTCCCAGAGAGCACCAACGGGAAGACCTCATTCGAAGCATGGACAGGGAAAATTCCGAAATTGGATCATGTCGAAGTTTTCGGAGCAGAGGCGTTCTCACACATTCCTAAGATGTTTACAGGGAAATTCGACCCACGATCGAGCAAAGGCGCTCTCGTCGGTTACGAAAAGGATTCAAACAATTTTAGGATATATAATCCTGTCACAAAGAAAGTGACAATCTCTAGAAATGTTGTATTTTCAGGCAAATTATTGAAGCGGCCAGTCTCAACTTCTCCTGATTATGAGGACCTCCCCGACATTGGCAAAGATATAGACCAAATGGGCAATCAAAACTCTTCCAGAGGGAAGAAAGTGCAGCCAGAAGCAAGGAAGGTCCCCGATGCTCCTCGACAAGCCGATAACGACCCACCGGCACCCGAGGATCCTGAAGTTGAAGACAGAGCTCTCTCGCCTCAAAGGGTTCAGCCAGATAGACGGCAGCTGAGAGACCGCTCAAAGCTCAAAGCCCCACTGAGATATCAGGTGAACATAGCCGAAATACACATACCTGAGACATACGAGGAAGCTCTCAGTGGACCTCAATCGATGGAGTGGTCCAAAGCCATTGAGGAAGAGCTCGAGGCCCACGAGAAGAACGGCACGTGGACACTGGTGCCTCGAAGTTCGACCAGAGCTCCTATAAAGTTCAAATGGGTCTTTAAAGTGGTCAACAACACCAAGCAGGACACACCCCGATTCAAAGCCCGACTGTGTGCCAAGGGTTTTCAACAGCGGGAGGGCGTGGACTACACGGAAACCTTCTCACCGGTCGTACGCTACGACTCTCTGCGCACACTACTAGCTACAGTTGCCCAGTACAATCTGGAGATTGCCACCTTCGACGTGCGTACGGCTTTCCTCTACGGCAACCTCGAGGAGGAAATCTTCATGGAGATACCAGAAGGAGCCAAGGTGAATACACGGGACGTCAACTGCAGCATCCGAGAAGAAAAGTGTGCTAGTATGAGAGGTGGAATGAGTGCGAATGGTGAGATCGTATGTCGTTTGCGCAAATCATTGTACGGGTTAAAACAAGCACCCCGGTGCTGGAATCAACGCTTTAAGGCATTCTTAAGCAAATTCAATTTTATTGTTAGCGATGCGGACAAATGTATTTTTGTAGGTCGTGTCTACGGACATTTAATGTATCTCGCGCTGTACGTCGACGACGGGCTTATCGCGTGCGAGTCAGTCCGCGCAATCGAATCGGTCATCGTTTCTCTGAAAGACGAGTTCGAGATAACCATTGGAGACGGGAGCTTTTTTGTAGGTATAGAGATACAACGTAATCGATCGCTACACAGTTTGTTCATCTCGCAGAACTCATACACCAAGAAAACTTTGGAAAAGTATGGCATGAACTCTAGCAAACCTCTATGTGTACCCGCGGATCCTTGCACGGTACTCCGCCCGGTTGAAAACGACGACGAATGTATTAACGATGTGCCTTATCGTGAAATTGTTGGTTCGCTAAATCATCTTGCAATCGTATCTCGGCCAGACATAGCATTCGCCGTCAGCAATGTAAGCAAGTTTCTAAATCGCCACGGCAAAAGTCATTGGAACGCTGTAAAGCGAATTCTATCGTACTTGGTTGGAACGCCCAATCTCGGGTTGTACTTTTGTAAAGAGGGAAATACCGAATTGATCGGTTTTTCAGATGCCGACTTTGCTAACGATCTAGAAACTCGCCGCTCAATGTCCGGATACATTTTTCTGCTAGCAGACGGCCCCGTTACTTGGTCGTCACAGCGTCAAAAGCTCGTAACGATGAGTACCACTGAGTCCGAGTACGTGGCTGCGGCAACAGCAGCCAAAGAGGCAATCTGGCTCAGAAAGCTTTTGAGCGACATCGAGCGTCCATGTGCTTCAGCAACTGAGCTGCAAATTGACAATCAAAGCACGATAAAACTGGCCAAAAATCCCGAATTTCACAAGAGAACGAAGCACATAGACGTTCGGTACCACTTCTTACGAGAGAAAATCGAAGACGGTGAGATCTCGGTAAAGTATGTTCCTTCCGAGTTGCAAAAAGGCGACATTTTTACTAAGGCTTTACCTAGAGATCACTTTTTGTTTTTGCGCGGAATAATCGGGTTGCGCGAACCAGAAATTTAGGTGTTCAGCGTGCCAGAAAAGGGCGGAAGTGTTGAAATACGTCATGCTTTTCTTACACGCACACAGCACACTCATGCTCACGGATTCTCTCGCACTTATACTGTAGAGATGGCGCTCGGTCAACCGAACGGCCCCCCTCTCGTCCCTTTTTGGGTGTCGTGCTGCGATCGCCCGCTCGAGCCCTTAGAATGCGACTAGCCGCTGCCTAGGAAGCACATGTACTCAAGTCTCAATAAAATCCTTCTTCGATATCAAGTGTACTTATTCGCTCATTCCATTCGCTAGGTCTAATTTCAGATTCAACAATATTAATTAGTCAGTATGTAGATTTAACAACAAAATTACTTAAAGTTTTGTTTATTTATAAAATATGATAGATATTGCAAAAAAAAAACAGTAAATTGCAATTCTTCTGTTATCGAGCGCACGTGGCGCGTGAGAGCATGCGCAGCGCGGATATATGATATCGATGGCTGAGAGGAATAGCGCCCCCTATCTGGGAAGCCGATTGAAGAAAGCCCTATCTGGGAAGCCGGTTCAAGAACAACCTGTCTAACGAACCATTTTTATTTCTTGAATTTTGTAGTGGCAACTCTGCAAGATTTTAAAAGGGGATTCCTGTAATGTACGCCTTGGAAAATTTGGATGGCCTTGGATGGACTGCACGTTACAAAGCGAGCGAGCGACGCCGCGCCGGTAAAAAAGCGACCGACTCTCGCGGCGGAACGAGCCAGCTCGCGAGTCGGCACGAGGGGGGAATAGTTCGCTCGGCAGGCACGCGCGGCGCTGACTCGCGGGCCTGGAATGCCGACCGGTACGAAGACGATTAGGTCTCTCCCTCTTTCATCTCAACTCTCGTCGGAACAGGTCTTCGTGAGGCAGGTCGGGACAGAGGCAAACCGGGGCTGCGCCGAGGACAGCACCTGAGTCGCCGAGTTATAACCACGAGTAAGTACGGTCAACTCAGTGAGTTGCATCGGTTTGCAGACAATACAGTGCGCGAGTGTTTAGGTGCACGATATTCCATGACCACGTGTCAGCTACCGTGCCTTTGTTTTCAGTTACTGTTCGTGGCCGCGTCGTAGTTTTCGCTCCTTTGCTCTCGCTTATATTCGCTCTCGTCCAATGTTAAGCTATCGTCTCCTTAATAAGCTATCGTTTTCCTTAAATGAACATTGCTTTCCTCAGGTATCCTCTCCTCTCACAAGCTAACGCTCCTTCTCACCAGCTACCGTCTCCCAGCTATCGAACGTCCCCAGCTCTCGCCAATAAACTCCAGCTCTCGTCTACGCTCTCGTTAATATTAGACCGCCACCGTAAATTCCGTATTGTGTATTGCTTCTAATTTTTTGAGATAAGTCTCAGCTGCGTTTGAAAAACAAGTGAATCCCCACTCAAGAATTGATCGCGTTAGAGCTTTGTATGTGTTTATTAAAATCGTGGGTTTTACTCCCCAGGATTTGTTAGAAAATGCTTTTATTATATTTAAGGTGTTTTGTGCGCGTTTTTTAATGTAATTTATATGAGGGGTCCACCTAAGTTTTGAGTTGAAAATTACCCCTAAGAATTTAATTTGGTTGGTTGGATACAAGGTAGTGTTGTCTATTTTAAGAGTTATGTTTTTTAATATAAATATAATATTTATTATATTTATATTTAATTTCTTACTTTTTAACCACCTTTTAAGTTTCTTTGCCCCTTCTTCCAGTTTTAGACTAGCTATTTCTGGGTTTGTATGAGAAAAAATTAGAAAAAATGAGTGTGCAGTCGTCAGCAAATTGGAGGTTTTTACATTCACCGATGTTTTGGGTTATATTTCTTACGTACAAATTAAATAGAATCGGACTAAGTACCGATCCCTGAGGAAGGCCTTCGTTTGTAGTTTGGTCGATAAGATGTTTCCTATTTAGGTAAAAGGATATTTTTCTGAAACTGATAGTGTTTTGAATGAAGGCTGTGTTTTTGTTTGAGATATTTAAATCAACTAGTCTTTAATTAGGATTTTTGGATCAACATTATCAAAAGCACCCTTAATATCCACCATCAAGACTGCAAAAATTTGTTATTTTGAGAGGGCGAGGTAAGCATTGGTAGCAAGCAGAGTTGTGCTATCTTGCAACGATTTTTGTTTTCGGAGTCTAAATTGGGAGTTAGGCAAGAGGTGATCGCTTTCAACGTACCAGTCTAAGCGTTTTTTAAAAGTTTTTAAAGGCTAGAAAGCAAGAGCAATTGGTCTATAGCCTTTGTTTTCGGGTATCGGAATCAATATTGTGTTATATTCAGTCTATTGTTTTGGAATGACTCTTTATTCCAGTATATTGTTATAGGTATATGTTAATTGGTCAAGCAAATTTGGCGGATTCGAGATGATTTCGTTAGAAATTAAATCTTTCCCCGGGGAAGATTTAATTTTGAGGTTACTTATTGCGTATTGAAGTTCGTACGTGGTTAGAAGTCGTGGATGGGATATCTATGGTTCCGGCATCTGTATTTGTGCAAAGTTTTTCTATAGTGGCTTCGTAATCAAAATTTGCAGTATTTTGGTTTGTAGTAATTTAGAATTATAAGATTAGTATGCGTTATTTCGAAGGGAAAGGACTATTTCTAAAACTTATGTTATTTCTGACTGCAGTGATTAATCCACCACCATGAGTTTCGATTAAACGGTCACTTCTGCTGATATTGAAATTTTTTAGTCTAACAATATATTGGCTATTTAGTTACGTTTGTTGAAGACATGCAACATTATAATTATTTAATAGTGAATCTAATTCATATGCTTTTCCCTTCAGGCTACGACAATGCCAGTGCAGAATTTTTAAATGTTTGTCTTATTTTAATGTTAAAAGTTTTATTAAAAACTATAACGATTTCTATCTACATGGATAATTGTTTTTGTTGATTCAGTTGAATCCCTTTTTCTTTTGCAAGGATTTCGGTTAAGGTAAAAACCGTCGCATGCATAGCGACATTTTGTTTTATTAGATCGTGAATAGAATCTATGAGTCTGTCTAATTTGTTATCACCTTGCTTTTGCGAAACTGCATTATGTCTTGGGATATAGTCCGATACCCGGCAGTTTTCTTGAGTTTGAGAATGATCATCGCTTAGCTGTACTGTTGGCGATTTAGATCTTCTGCGTTTACAGGTGTAGGCGCACGCTTAGAACAACGCCTGCACATCGCCGACCGAACCTCAGGACTCAAGTTCCTGGTCGACTCGGGCTCAGCTGTCTCTTTGCTGCCCCGCTCTTTCTTCTCATGACCGCTCCAGCGCACGCCACTCAAGCTCAGCGTAGCCAACGCCACGTTCTTCGATACCTTCGGCGCACATCGCATGGATCTGAACCTACGACTATGCCGGCCCCTTTCATGGCAATTCGTCATCGCCGACGTCTGCGACTCTATAATTAGGCGCAGACTTTCTAGCGCACTTTAGACTGATCGTCGACATGCAAAAGCGACGCATCATCGATCTCGACTCATCACTCCACGCAGTTAGCTCCGTTCGGCCAGCAGAGGTACACTCTGTCGAAGTCGTCATTTCAGCAGCGTCGCTGAAGGGATCTTCGTCGACCTTCTTCACCAATATAGCGTACTATATTCACCTTACTACCCCAGGAAGCACGACCATCGTCCTTCCGGACCTCGACGCACACCACCACATCGTCACCACGGGATCCCCAGCAGCGGCCAAGGCTCGACGCCTCCTTGGTCCTCGCCTCGAAGTTGCTAAAGCGGAGTTCGGCGTTCTCATGAAGATGGGGAGATTGTGCGGCGCTCCGACAGTTCCTGGGCTAGCCCGCTCTGCCTCGTGCTGAAGTCCGACGGCACATATGGGGATTTCCACAGAAGTTTTAATGTTAGTCAAAATAAGTTTTTTTTTTTTTAATTTGCGAGCACATTATTATCCTTCGGTACATATGTTCATGTACCTACAAACAATGCTAATCCAGCCGCGTAATTCATTTATAGTCAACGGCGCAAAGGTGAGAGGGTTAACAATAAAAAAGCATGAAAGACCTTTGCGCGTTCCGCGTAAATACCTAGATGAAGGACACGCTGTGTTGACTGTCGAACGGTCTGCGCACATGTGCCTGTATTGTTGTATGATATCTGATACCTATACTTTTCGTAAGCTGTTGTTTTTGAAATAATCTTACGAATGTATCTCAATGAATTTGGAGTAAGAATTTGCTTATTTTAAGTAAATAGTCATTATACTCCCGCAGTTTACGAACTCGATGTTTTGTTTATAATTTTGCTCAGTATACTTAGAATTGATATATTTGTGATCTTCATAAAATTTGAAATTTATATTCTTGAACACATTTTTAGTGCTCTCAGATATTTATTTATCATTTTCTAAATCGCTAGAAAATTTCATTTTTTTAACGTATTTTTTGTTTTTTTTCATTTTTTTTGTATTTTTTAGTATTATTAATAAATCAAGAAATGTCTAACTATTTATGAATTCGAAATAGGTTTTCCTAAAATAGTAGAAGGTACATTGTAAGTGCCATCTTAATCTGTTGCCGTTCACGAAAAATTATTAATTAACAAAAATTGTGACATATCAATCTATTCTATGAATATATTATTACATAAATATATTATAATTGGGCTATTTAATATTGATGAGACTAAATCAATGCATCATCCAAGTTTCAGATTGATTGCGTAAGTCAGTCTTGAGATATTGCTGGAAAACCCTTTAATTCTATTAATAGCAAAAAATACACTTTGAATTTCGAATGAAGTTAAGGCTCTAAAACTTAAAATATAGATTCCTTATTAACGCGAATATATTTTTCGTAAATTAAAACAGCCAAGAAAACGATTACAACCATAATTAGACCTCCAAGTATGATATTGTTCGTGTGCTACTTAAAAAACTGTTTTTTTTACACGAGTTACGTTTCAAAAATTAATCTTTCAATTGCTCCCATATCAAGGGTATTTATAGCACATGAATCTACCTTCGGTACAAATGTTCATTTTGATATGAACCATGAACCTACCGAGTTATTTTAAGATTTAAAAAGATGGCGCGCATTTTTATAAGATAACTTTTTGAAAATAAAAAAAACGCAAAAATGCACTTACACACATACAGCGCTAGACCATTTTTTTTTCAAGAATCGCACACGAATTTCCTTTTAGGTGAAGTTGTATAATAATAAAAGCTCACTATTTAACGTGAAAGAAAATCGATATCTGTCACGGCGTCCGAGAAAACCTGTTAAAAATAGACAAGTTTACTCAACTTACACAACAAATGTACAGATTTCAGTCTATTTAGCTATTGAGAATCACTTTAAATTAGCCCCTACGAGGTAGCAACTTTATAGACATCTATATTTCATACTATTACATGAACTTAAGGTTTATTCGACGTAATATTGTAATTGTAAATAAGATTTTTATCCACTTACACTGTAGTTTAAAAGTTCTGTGGAAATCCCCATATATAGAATCACCGGAGATTATCGGTAGCTGAACAGTCGCACTGTGCCCGATCGCTACCCGCTGCCCATCACAGAAGACCTACTGGTGAGCTTGCAGGGAAACATCTTCTCCGTTGTAGACCTAAAAAAAGCCTTCTACCAGCTACCGATCGCACCAGGCGCCGGATACAAGACGGCCATGATCACTCCACTCGGCCTCTTCCAATTTACCCGATCTTCACTGGGTCTGCGCAACGCCGCCCAGTCGCTACAGCGGGCCATGGACCAGTCTGAAGAGGCTTTACATAAGTTCTCTGAAAGATAACTACACAACAATTTTTGTTTTATATCAAAATGTCTTCTTAGAATCTTGTGATAAAGAATATTGTTTCAAACTTCAATAAGTTTGTTCAAAAGCAATTCTAATTTTAAAAAATCAAAACATAAGTTCTTTTTCAGGTGTGAAGTAGCATTTAATGCATTGTGGTAATAAATGATGAAACACATACAGTTTTTAACACACAGTAATCTTAAAAAATCTAATAGTTTCAATCCAATACCAGGCATGCCGGACCAACAAAAATAATAAAAATAGCCTGTATTTCAGGGCTCTGACACGCAAAAGGGAATAACGAATAAGTGCAAGAATAAGAATATGAAATACACTCGAGGGAAGTTGATTCTTACCGAACGTTTTAAAAATCTTGAATTTTGATTGGTTGTGATTTAGAATCAACCAATCTGATTGGAGCATTTCAAAAAATGCTCGACAAGAGTTAACTCCCCTCGAGTGTACATGAAAACTAAATCCATCCATATATATATATATATATATATATATATATATATATATATATATATATATATATATATATATATATATATATATATATATATATATATATATATATATATATATATATATATATGTATATATATATATATATATATATATATATATATATATATATATATATATATATATGTTTATAAAAATGTCAAGATCAAGGTCAGAACATATAGATTTAATTATTTTTATCCATCGGAAATTCAATTTTAAATTATCATGAAATTAACGAATATAAAATTTATGTAACTTAGCTAATAGTATATTGAATGTACATTAAGAGAATATGAATATTAATATAATGATTCAAATAAAACAATAAAATCAATTGTTAAAGATATGAATGATAATAATAATATGGGATTCATTAGAAATGGTTAAAACGTAAAATGAAAACAAATTTTTTTAAAGAAATTAATTCATATAAAAAAATTATATATTTAAGATTATTATTGTTTTTATCGTGTTATAAGACTTTTAGATCGAATTCAGATTCGAATTCTATTTCATACATCAAACAACAGCAGTATATAATTTATTTATAATGATTAACAAGATCAAAATTTCAACCCTATTGAAAATAATCACATTATAAATAAATAATTCACACATACACTTACGCACACTGCCGAAGACTCGCTTCAGTCGCGCTTCAAGTTGCGCGGCAGCGCCACGAAGGCGAGTTTGAGAAGCAGACGAAGCCGCGGCACCAGCGCTACTATTTACTTCTATGTTGGCGTCCTCATTTTTCATTACAAAATAATAAATGCGTTTCTTTGTTGTCTCTAACATATTTTGATTTATAATGATTTATTATACCAAACTATGATTTTCAATAAAAATATTTGATGAAAACAGCTACCTTTGATATAATACACGAGTGTGTCATTCACAAAATGCTCAAATCAAATAAAAAAATGTTACGACCGTTAAGTTAGCTGCAACAAGTGTTAGGTCTGTGAAGTTGACCGCACAGCTATGTACAAATGGATATTGCTTTCTCATCGGTTTTTCTGTATGCTTGATCACACGTAGTTTTTAGTGACTAGGTGTAGAAATAATCTGAGAGCGGCGTCTAAGTGTACAGAGTGGCCAATGACGAGGTTCAGGTGGCGTGTAAATAAATCATACTACGAGGATGGCATAGATAACTAGTGGTCATATTTTCTTAGCGTAATATGTCAGGATACTTGAGAGCTAAAATGCCATCTAAATCGACAATAAAAGAAGTATTAAGATCACGTGAAAATAGAAAAAATATAACATCTAATTTGAAATTGAAAGAAGCAAATAGATTATGCGAATACAGAAAGAACATGAAGCCAGAATTAAAAACAAAAGAAGTGTTAAGATCACATGAAAATAGAACGAATATGTCGTCCGATTTGAAATTGAAAGAAGCAAATAGATTACGCGATTTCAGAAAAAACATGAAATCACAATTAACAACAAAAGACGCGTTAATATTTTATAGGTAATTTAGATAAATGAATGTCAAATTTGTAAAGCATTTTAAAGGGGAAATGTCAAAAGATAAGAAATATATTCATTGTTGTCATAAGAATAAAGTACATCTTGAAGACAATAACACATTATATCCCAAAGAATTGATAAGTATTAATCATAGGAAATATATACGAAGTTATAATAATTTACTTGCTTTCGCAAGTTTTGGATCTAAATTAATGCATATCAATACTCTTGGACCAAAAGCGTTTAAAATATGTGGAAAAGTATACCACAATTCATATGCACCCTAATAATAATGATAATCCAAAATTTGGTCAATTATATATTATAGACAATGAAATTGCAAATAAATATAGGGAAAACCAATGCAATAATAATAAAACAGATATGAATTTAATAAAATATTTGGAAACATATATATATATATATATATATAAAAATAATCCATATACTGAAGCATATAAAATGATGTATGAAGTAGAAGAAGAAAATATAAAAGCACTTAAGGGGACTTACCACCTTTAAAACTCGAAAAAATAATTATTTTTAGTTTCACACAGATAAGTTGGAATGATTTAAAATTTTGTATACATACGTAACACAACTTTATCTTTATTTGAGAATTTTTTTGCCTATTTAGTCCTAATGTACCCTAATGAAAAATCAAACACCGAAGAGCACTGTCCACACGATTCCAGGACAATGTACACGGCCCAATCGGGCTGAAATTTTTTTGACATACTATTAAAAGCACTAGTTTTGCTATGAATGAAGAACATTTAATTTAAGTGAATAGAAAACTTTTTAAAAATGAAACAAGTCAAAAATAAAGAAAAATAAGCTAAAACAACTAAATTTATTACTTGTAATATTTTTAAAAAGTTTTCTATTCATTTAAATTAAATGTTCTCTATTTATACCAAAACTAGTGCTTTTAATAGTATGTCAAAAGAATTTCAGCCCGATTGAGCCGATTTTTCATTAGGGTACATTAGGACTAAATAGGCAAACAAAATTCTCAAATAAAGATTAAGTTGTCTTACGTATGTATAAAAAATTTCAAATCAATCTAACTTATCTGTGTGAAACTCAAAATAATTATTTTTTCGAGTTTTAAAGGTGGTATGCCCCTTAATAATAATACTATACCTCGTCAAATAATCACGATATTAACTCGAGATGATTGTACTAAAATTGAATCATATATTGCTTTATGCCATGAAATCGCTGTTGTATATGTAGGTAATCATGTCGAACCACCTGTAGATCGTGACATTTGTATTTATCCAAAAGCAGATAAACCAGAAAGAATAAACATACTTAATAAGCACCTTGATCCGATGGTTTACCCCTTTTATGTTTCCTTTTGGTGAACCAGGATGGAAACCTCATATGGAAAATTCACAAGAGAATAGCAAGCATACCAACATTTCTACATTACAATATTATTCATATAAATTGATTATTCCTTATGATTTTAACCCTTGTTTGAATTTAAAGAATTTATCACAACAATTTATTGTTGATGTTTGGACAAGAATTGAAGCTTGTCGATTATATTAATTACGCAGTCATCAAGCACAATTACGAACTGAAATGTATAAAGGTTTGATGGATTATGTATCTAATCGTGCAAATATTCATAATACTAAAATCGGAAAAATGATAATATTACAATCATCTTACATAGGAAGTCCTAGAGACATACAACAAAATTATTTAGATGTAATGACACAATTACAAGCCGATGGTAAACCAGACATTTTTTTAACAATGACTTGCAATCCTAAGAGGCGTGAGATTCAGGAGAATTTATTGCCTCATAAAACCACTTTAGACATGAAAAAATTAAAATTTAAAAAAATGAACTTACGAAAAAGCATATATTTTGTATAGTTAAAGGATATGTGTATGTCATTGAATTTCAAAAACGTGGATTACCACATATTCATATATTAATATAGTTATATCAAGATTATACGTTTCGAAATACCGATCAAATTGATGAAATCATAAGTGCTGAAGTACCTGATGAAAATAAAACCGCTGCCAATTCATCGGCACGTAACTTCCTCCAAACAAATCTATTGTTCCTTGTTCGTATGTATCGTTCAAGTATATTAATTTAATAATGCATTTCTTTTTCTCCGGATCTTCTTAATAAAATGAATTGCAATTTATATCACAACTAGATCTCATAACCTCATAAAACCATGAATTTTGTCAAAACATTCTAAGTTTCGTTAGCGAGTTATAAAGTTTAACAAAAATAATAATTTTCAGTTATACAGGGTATACAGGGTGAGAGACAAAGAATTTGTATTTTAATATCTTTTCAACTAATCGTTTCCAAAAGATGCGAAAAGAACTTAACTGAGATAATCAAAAGATCTAACTTTTTTCAAAATTTCAAGTGCAATAAGACCTTTTTACGCCCGTAATGGAGACTCAAAGAAAACTCATTTTTATCAGTTTTCGATTTATTACTAAAAAAATAAGGAATCAAATCACTTGAAATTTCAATGGAATATAGTTTGACACGTAACCCATCAACATATTTTTTTTCGTGAGGTTATGATGTTTAGTTTCAGAGATATAAATTTTTAAAACAAAATTACTTTTTTCATTTTATCTACCGAACGGAGCGGTCAATCTTGAGGACCAAACGGAGAACAATAGGTCATTTTATTATCTTTTGAATGCATTTTATCTGAATAGTTCGTAACAATGAAATGATTAAAAAAAAGAAAAATAATGTTTTTCGAAAATCAATATCTAGCCATAAAAAGAAACAATTAAAAAAATAAAATAAATTTTTTTCCCGAATTCAGAATCCAAAAATAGATATGCATGTCAAATTTGATTGATGTTAACTAACGCACGCTAACGCGAGGTACCTTTACGCACGTTGAGAGATCTCTCTTACCTAATAGGGCTTTCGTAGCCCGCACAATCGCCGCAACCTCGAACGCCGTCGCCAGGAAGACGCTGAGTCGCCCGCTCGTTAAACACTGCCGCAGCTTCTCGCCGGGTCCTGGAGATCTGGCAAGCCGGGCCTGGGGAATGAGCATATGGTCCGCAACCTTCGCCAAGCGCTCCTCAACGTCTCGAGGATCCAGACGCTTGGCGCCCGGGCCACGTCCAGCACGTGGACCCCCTCGCCAACAATTCTTATATTACGCACACATTAGACTATAAATCGGTATCGTACAATTCGCTGGTAATCGCGTGTAACTTCCCACGAGGTGAACAATATTCGCTCTGAAAAGAACGGCGTATTGCGCTACCTCTACAAAGGCGCAATACAAAGGACAACGTGGAAACTTAAAAGCTTGAAGGATGCCGAACGTGCGAGTCGCTAGGCGGTCCGTTCAAGTGTAAGCACGTGCTAACAAAATGCGCGCGGGCCCGACTCGGGCTCTCGTCCCAAGCCGGCAGTGCGCGCATAGACGCATGCGTACGCCGCGCGACGTCGCGAAGGAGAGCACCAAGCGTCGTGAAATTCAAACAAGGAATACGCAGTTAAATCCCTTAACCCCTAAAATAACGGCGTGAACAATACACTAATCGGCAGAGATCACAATTATATTAAAAAATTTAATTTTTACAAAATAATTTCCACAGAATATAGGGTTTTCTACAGAACAGTCATTTTAAAAATTTTAATATAATGTAAATTAGCAACGCTAAAAAGCGAGCTTGTGAGATGGTGGATATAATTCACGGAAAGGCACGGAAAGGTAAGCAAGGCTGAAGCTCAACCTTTATTTACCACTGTATCAAGTTCTTCAAACTTGCTTAACATTGTAAAAAATGTGATAAAGATCATTACGCTATGCTACATGCACAGAAAAAAGCTGGACCTGCTAAAACAGAAACTTCTCGAAATGAAAAAGAAACAAAAGCTTCTACTTCTACAGCTTCTCAACGATGAGTCTTATGTTTCTAGATCTTTTAGTGCTTTTCTGTCTGATTCTACATTAATGACAACTGCAGTTTTGAAATTTGTAAAAAAACTAGTAAATTGTGTCATTGCACGCGCACTGTTAGATTCTTGTTGAACTGTTAATTTAATTACTGTATAATTTGCTAAAATGTTAAACTTATCGAAACGCACTTGTTCAATTAATATTGGAGCAGTTGATGGTTTATGCACTGTTTCTAATCAATATATCAGAGCTACATTTTATTAAACATATAATCAGTTTAAACGTGAATTAAATTTTTTAATTGTACCGAAAATTGCAGAGCACGTGTCTAATGACACATTTCCTCGAGATTCGTTTGATATTCCTAAAAATTTCTAACTTACTGATCGTTAATTTCATGTATCCAAACCAGTTGATGTTTTATTAGCGTCTCGCACAACTTTATCAGTATTATTTGTAGGTTAAATTAAACTCCGGAACAAAAAATCACAGATTGTGCTTCAAAAAACTATTTAGGATGGATAGTTGCAGGAGATTCCTATTTAATTAAATCAGAAAATTCATCTTGTATGTATTTGTATTAGATAAAATTTAAGTAATGTAGTTAAATTAGATAAAATTATCGAGCGTTTTTGGATGATAAAAGATCTTAATCATGAGCCTTTAAAATCTCATGATGACATAGCTTGTGAGCAGCATTATGTTGATCATACTCAACGCGACGAGACGGGTAGATACATTGTTCATCTTCCTTTACAAGATAGCAATTTCTAGTTTGAAAATTCTAGAGGGGTGGCTCTAAAACGTGTCTATTCAATGGATAGGAAGTTTAATAACAATCGACATTTAAGATAATACTGATACTGGTATTTGTTTAAGTAAAGTTTGAATGGTTGGTCCCACTATTCAGAATACGATTTTGGAGTAACTTTTTAGATTTTGTATAGGCAAATTTTAGTCCATCCTGGTGATAGAAAATTTCAGAAAATATTATTATATCATAACGGTAAATTTAAAACATTTCAATTAAATACATTGACCTTTGGTGTTGCATGTGCACCTTTTATCGCAATTCGTACGATTTATCAGCTTGCTCGTGATGAAGCTAAAGATTTTCCACGTGCTACTGAATTTTTCTTATGTGATTATTTTGTTGAAGATTTTATTTCTGCAGCTGATTCACTTGAAGAAATCTTAAGTATTCGTGACGAAATGATTGTGGCGGTTTAGTAATTAGACAGTGGGATTTTAATCATGAATCTGCTTCGAATCACATTGATAAGAAATTTTTTAATCTTGATTATCTAGTTAATGAAAATCCTATTCTGAAAACGCTTGGAATCATTTGGAATTCACAACGAGATTGCTTCACATATACTTCACATATATCAATCTATTGATTATGAAAAGGATTACACAAAAAGAAATCTTATCTAAAATTACTAAAATTATTACTACTTTATGATCCCCTAGGTTTCTTAGGCACAGTTATTCTATAAGCTAAAGTTTTAATACAGGATTACTGGAAAGCAGAAATTACTTGGGATGAATGTGGTCCTCAAGACATTTATACAAAATGGAAATTGTTAGCTGAACAGTTGTCATGCTCACGAACATTTTCAATACCTACACACATTCTAAGTATGAATCCCACAAATATCGAGATTCACGGATTTTGCGATGCTAATAAGTATGGTTACGGTACTTGTATTTTTATTATATTTATTGATTCGAATGATGTAGTTACTATAAAATTTGTGTGTAGTAAATTTAGAGTACTTCCGCTAAGTGGCGTCACTACTCCTCGTTTAGAGTTTTGGGCAGCTTCAATTCTCAAAAAACTATATTTTAAATCGAAATTTCTATTCGAGTTCCCTGTAAGTAGAGTAATTTTTTAGTCAGATTTTATGATAGTTTTGTGTTGACTGAAAAAGGCTGCTCGTATATTGAGAACGTTAGAGTCTAACAGAGTAGCTGACATACACAATTTAGATAACGAAGTTAAATGGAGGCATGTTTGCTCTGAAGATAATCCTGCCGATTCTCTTTTCAGAGGTCTATTACCAGTTGATTTTCTCGAAAATTCGCTTTGGACGTCAGGGCCTCGTTAGTTATCTTATCCTGAAAAAGAGGGGCCTAAAAGGGTAGAATCGCCAGTTAGTGAGGATCCTGGTTTGAAGAAAGAAACGAGTTTACTTGTTGATAAGACTGATCATTTTTTTGTTGAACTTTACACTCTATTTTTCTTACTTTCGCATCATAAAGACTGTTGCATTCATTTTGCGATGGAAAAATTGTAAAAACTTAAAACCAACTGAGGTCAAGGTAGTCAATTATTGCATATAGAAATAAAGAACGCGGAACGTCTGATGCAAAGTGAAACATGTGCCAAATAAATTAGGCTTCTCGTGACTACGCCATGGTGGGAAGTGAAAGAAATGCTAAATAAATTAGGCTTCTTGTGACTGCGCGAAATGTTTGGATTCGGGATGGCGTGCATATAATTGATTATCACTCGTTTGTTATAAAACACTATCGGGCTAAATCTGCCCTTCTACATTTATTCAACAATTAATAATGGTTTCGCAGATTGTTCCGCTTAATTACATTCGGTTATTTCGTAGAGTGTGTGTGTATGCGTGTAATTCGGCGAGGTGGCCATCAAGATCTGCTTCGACGTCTCCAACTTCTTTAAAACTTCTTCTCTGCAAAATAACCTGCAAACTATCTGGTATCGCTCTCTTTTGCTTGGCCTGCCTTTTGCTCTCCTGGACGACCCACGTGGCGACATCTCACGAGACAACGAAATATCATTTTAGCACAGTGTCTCACAGGTCGGTGCGCTCCTTTTCTACTCATACTACTGGAATCATCAGAGGATGAGCTCAATAAGCTCATTTGCTCTATCGGTTAACTCAACATCATAGGGTAACCTCCCGCTTACTCTACATTATCGACTGCCAGTAAGTTGCTGGCAAAAATGAGTGTTAATGGAGAGAAGTGTGCTGAAGCCTTTGCTACCATCTGTAAGGCCTGTGACGAAGCCATCCAGACAAAAGACCCTAAAAAGTGCGAGATTTGCAATAATCATTTCCACACAAGATGCATCTCCTTTAGGTCTGTGATGGTGAGAGCCGTTACTACGTTGGCTTGCTCTGCCTGTGCAGATGTTCATATTAGAAAGCGACTGGAGTATTCTCTAAACGGCAGCAACATGTCATCCAGAGCCGCAAACAAGAAGAAGAAGATCCAGTCTGCCAGTCTTCGTAGGGAACTTGAGGCCATTAAACATCAGCAGGAGGCATCGAACAACAATGTTGTCGTACTAACTGGGATGCACTACAGCCAGGAGAGCTCTATGCATCTTTTCGCCTTCTCCGTACTCTCTGCCCTTGACCCCACCGTCCTTAGGAGGGACAAAGCTGCCACTAGGAACATGGAAAGACTTAACCCATTAAGGCTCATGCCTAAACCAGCAGGGTAACAATAAAACTAACTATTAGATCACCTGCTTTTTTGAAAAAAAAGTGCCCGTGTTTTTTTGTTTTTCGAAATTTATTGTTTAACAATAATTGTTTAAACAAATAAAAATTTAATTTGCAAATTTGACAAACTAATAATGCTAATCGATTCTAGAGGAAAAAACAAGAAGAAAACGTACAGTAAGTTTTTTCGATTGGAGGCCTGGTTTTTTTTATAATGTAATTATATAAAAAATTAGTTTCAGTTTTGCTTGATATCTTTTTTACTATCTAGATTTTTTAGATATTTTTAAATATTTTACTGTGGTAGAAGTGTCTAAGTATTACATACAGAGTTTCTCATCAAGGTGAACTTCGAAACGGCGATGTACAGAGAGTACATCACAATCATTTGATACTGCCGAAGATTCACCAGCTGAAAGCCATATAATAATTGATGGTATACTGCGAAAATGCTATAAAAGTGACTGTAAAACGAGAACTTCTCGTTTGTGCCAAAAGTGCCATGTAAACGTATGCAAACTACACGAAAATGACCATAAAAATCTGTAAAATATTTAAAAATATCTAAAAAATCTAGATAGTAAAAAAGATAACAAGCAAAACTGAAACTAATTTTTTATATAACTACATTGTAAAAAACAATTTTGCAAATTAAATTTTTATTTGTTTAAACAATTATTGTTAAACAATGAATTTCGAAACACAAAAAAACACGGTACTTTTTTTTCAAAAAAGCAGGTGATCCAATAGTTAGTTTTATCGTTACCCTGCTGGTTTAGGCATGGGCCTTAATGGGTTAATGCAGCTACCAACACCTTGGCTGCAGACAGTAGACTACCACTGATTGATGTCACTCTGTCTTCATTACTGTCAAAATTAGAAAGGGTAAGCTGCACTTTTCCGAGTTCAGCGCGGACCTTTTGGAGAAAGCCAAGGTCCCAGCCCCAGACCACGAGGGGCTTATAAACATCAATGAGCTGCTTCCTCCAGAGGTGCACAAGCTCGGCATCAAGGCCAGACAAGAAGCCAAGAAGGCACAGGGTTGTAGGACCTACGTGAGAGACGGGAGGATCTTCATCCGTGCTGCCGAAGAAGGAGGAAAGGCCACAATTATCAACAGCGAAGAGGATCTAGCGAAATTTTTAGCCAAGAGACTTCCATGCAACAGCAGTAACGGCAACTAAAAATCATTCACCTCATACCACCCACACCACCATCATCCACATCATCATTGCCTACATCTTCAACCATTTCTAAGGTAACTCTGTCCGACGGTTTAAGGACCTGTCACTTCAATGCTAACTCCCTTACGGGCCACATTGTGGCGGTGAGGCTCTTCTTGTCCACTCGTCCCCTCTATCACGTAATAGCTGTAACTGAAACCTGGCTGGATGACAAGGTAAAAACCATACCCTTACTCGACAACTACACACTTCTCAGATGAGAGAGAAACAGAAACGGTGGAGATGTGGCCATCTACATACATCATTCACTTTGAGATACAGTTCTGACATCATCCGACGGTATATGGTGGAACAAGCCAGGGAAGCCAGAGTATCTTTTTTGCGAGATCTCTACAAAAAGAGTTTCACCCATCTTTGTTGGTGTTATGTAGCGTCCACCCCATGCCCCTTTCATTCAAGGCAATGATTTCATTGAAAATGTTACCACACACATGCACAACTACTCCTCAAAGATAATCTTTGGGCCCAATCATGGGTGACTTCAATGCAGACCAACTCTCCCGATCTGAAGATGCCAAGTTCATCAAGGCATTCATCGAGGAGAACCCCCTTCAGTCGGTTCCTTATGGTGGACACTTCATAAACCGGAATCAGACACCTGGCTTGACCTCTGCTTAATTGACGAGCAGGATCTCCTGCTGTCGCACTGGAAGACTGATACACCCTTAATTAACGGACGTGACCTTATCACGGCCACTCTCAACGTACAGATACCACGTTACGAACCCAAAACGTTTACTTAACGAAACTGAAAAGGAAACTGTGCCGAAATAACAAGGGTTTATCTCGGCGCTTGTCACTGGTCATTGCTCGACACCTCATCACTTGACGTTTGTATCGCCACTCGCAACACCAACTTGACTAACGCCATTAGCCGTCTCGCCCCATTACGTATAGTGACTCCTGGACCAAAACGTCACCCGTGGTTTACCATGGCTCTTCGTGACCTTTTGAAAGAACGGAACAGACGGTTTCGCAGATCACGTCTCTCGCTGGATCTGTATTTTTATAGACTAGCGAGAAACGATGCTCATAGACAGATTGAGGATGCCAGGCTGAACTATTATCATTCACGCCTGTGCTCCCTGACTGATGTCGGCGAGATCTGGAGAGAGCTTGAGAGACTTGAAGTTACCACCTCCAAAGAAAAACTACCCTCTCGCTTCTCCATTGAAGACCTCAACGCGCACTTCAGCGGAATCTCCAACGATCTGCTGTCCCCTGCCGTGGAGGAATATCTGCACACCCTGGAGGGTAGGAATATCCCCGAACAATTCAATTTCAGGGAGATAACAGAATCGGACGTTTTAGCTGCAGTGATGCACTTTGACTCTCAGGCCAGGGGCTGTGACGGCATCCCACAGGTTGTCACTAGTGCATGTGCTGAATACAGTTCACCAACAACTCTAACTGACTATCGACCGATCTCTCTCCTATGTTTGATGATGTCAGGCTTGGCATGAATAAGACGAAGGTACCTTTTTACTTCTTTTTGATTTTTGCAAGGCATTTGATACTGTATGTCACGTCAGGCTACTCAGAAAGTTAACTTCCTTCGGCTTCTTTAAGCAGGTTATCCGCTAATTCACCTACTATCTCACTGGTAGAATGCAGGCTGTTATTAGGGACAATAATGAACTCTCTACCTCTCAACCATTAAACATGGGAGTACCACAGGGGTCTGTACTATGCCCACTATTGTTCGCATTGTACATCAATGATATTAGCTTCTATCTGGACACCGACGTATCCCACCTCATTTATGCGGATAACCTGCAAATTTACATCCAATGCTGCTGAAAATCACCTGAAACTAAACGTTCTCAAAACACAGGTTATCGTCCTGGGTTCCTCCAATTATATAAATGCTTTACCTTGTACAGATAATACCTACATTAACATAGGAGGAGCCAAGGTTGAATATCAGTAGTCTGTGCGTAGTGTGGGACTGGTACTTGATTTTAAGCTCACTTGGAGAGGGTACGTTACACAACTGTGTAAGCGTGCACTCTCAGTTACGTACAGATTATACTTTTTTAGAAAGAGCACCAGTTTCGAGCTGCGCATTCATCTTGTGCAAGCCCTATTGTTTCCCATCATCGACTATTGCTCATTAGTTTACTGTGACCTGACGCAAGAACTGGACATTAAGCTGCAGAGATTGGTGAACACGGGAATTCGTTACATCTGTGGTGTAAGGGGGGACGAGCACATCACCCCATACAGGCGTGAGTTGCAATGGCTCACCACCGCCGGACGTAGGAAGTACTTTATGGCCTGTTTCCTTAGAAAACTTTTTAACACCGCTACTTTATCTTATATCATGGCCTTTTTTGACTTTCACGTCGTACTCCGCCCCAGACGGCCCAAGCATCTCACCTCTCCCCCAACGGTCCTTAGACCAAAGAAAGCCGAGCCTAGGCAAGTGCGAGTATTAGTCAATTAAGGAATAAACCGTTCTATTTGTTCTAAATAATTACTGTTGTAATTATTTAAACCTTTCTCACCTCCCCCTCCTCCACTCCCACTTCTATGGGAGAGAGCGAGAGAGTGGCTTACCGAGCCGAATTAGAACTGATTCACGGCTACCTGACCATAGCCAACCGGCGGATCACCATCCTGGAGCGTTTGCAACACCGGGCCAGCCCAATCGACGCCGCCACCCAGACTGAGCGCCCTCAACAGGACAACAGCAGCCAGACCGACGACCAGCAAACTTCACCGCTCGCTCTCACCGACTCTGCGGACTCGCCTTCGCTGGATGACGGAGCGCTCTGCGGAGAGTGGCCAGAGCACCTGCAGCTGATCGACCTCCCGAACCGCCAGCCCTCGCCGGATCTCCGGGACCTCCTTAAGCCATCTCCACCCCGGCTCGAGATCATCTCGCGGAAGATCGGAGCCAAGAGAACGGTGAAGCCCACTCCTCCGCTCAAGCGAAAGTCCACCGCTCTTCCGCCACGAGGCAAACCTAAGCCGGCTCGCATCGCTCCCGTGGTACCTACCCTCCTCCTGGCGCTACGGAAGACTGCTCTGAACCAGCGGCTGACAAGCAAGTTGACCTGACGCTCGACGACTAAGGCACTTCGCGTCCTCTAGTCATTTTTGTGTGGCCGGTTCCTTCATTGGGGCTGGCCCGTAATAGAAGAAAGATAAACCTCTCTTTTCCCTTTGCCCCATTAGCTGTGGTGAGTTCTCACCGGGTGGGGCGGCCCTCCCTCGTCCAGGCTCTCCCCCAGAGTCGACCTAGAGAGGTCCGAGCCGTGTCCGCTCTCTAGGCAACTGGAAGCACCGACGAGGGATTTAGTCCAGCAGCGACTGCACCGAGGGCGCCTCAGCGGGCGCTCACTGCCCAAATAGAAATGAGCACAGCAGCAGCCGACGAAGGACTCATCAAGGGCGTCTCAACGGGCGCTCCCTGCTCACCGAACCAATACGAAGGGACCACTTCGCTTCGCCTACCCCTTTTCCTGCCAAGGAGCAGGAAGGATTAAGCGGGTCCAACCGGCCCTCAGCCGACTTCTCCGCGTCATCAAGCGCCTTTTACTCCTCCCATCAGGCCCGCTTATATCAAGGTGACCCCTCTGGGTATCCCCACCTTCGCGACAGAGATGCTAAGGAATTCATTCCATATAAGCCCCTCATATTTCTGGAACTCATTGCCCACTCATCTCCGCGACAATAGATCATTATCACTTTTTGTACATAAACATTGTACAATCATTTTCATTCCATAATCTCATCAATCATTCTATCACATAATAACTCATAACACTACTTGTATTTTCATCTGTAAAAATTGTAATGCATCCTCTTGTATTTCTGGTAATATCTTGTACAATAAAATGTACAGCAATAAAAATAATCTAATCTAATCTATTCCTACCTTGTTTATGCTTCGCGTACGGCTCCTGCTGCCTCGATACTCGCCTTGCCGTGCTTCAAGTATGGTTGTGAGTACCATGTATGTATGTGGCTTGCGTATGTATGCTGGACACATGCTCGGTTAGTGAGCGTATGCACTGTCACAATGCCCCCCCCCCCCCCCCCGCTGAAATTCTGAACGTAGTGAAGACGCGAAGCATTCTCGCATGTGTCGCCTCCAGTACCTTTATGCATATATATATATATATATATTATTATTATTATTATTAAAAATGCAAATAAATATGATTCGATCAGATTACTGATCAGGTAATATTTCGTGATTCTAATTGAAAGGTACCTCGTGGCCTTGTATCTCTTTCTCTCTCTGTTACTAGATTTCTAGATTACTGACTAATATTGCTATGCTCTGGGGTGCCTGTGTTTTACGCTGTAAGTGATCTCTTTCGGTATGTGAAAATAATGAGTATTATATTTATTTCAATTTTCACGCTTTATAACTTATATGCTTTATTTGTGTTTGAAGGCATTTACATTGGATTCTCTTAATTCTTTTGCACAACACGAGCTGCTGAGGTTTTTCTCGTTGACATCTTGCAAAGTGTA
The DNA here is from genome assembly GCA_020010945.3 of Muscidifurax raptorellus. Taxonomy (NCBI): domain Eukaryota; kingdom Metazoa; phylum Arthropoda; class Insecta; order Hymenoptera; family Pteromalidae; genus Muscidifurax; species Muscidifurax raptorellus. The sequence goes on along the minus strand of JAHUUD020000014.1, from coordinate 2,155,363 downwards.
TATATCTTCCCCTATTTTATTGCTAGTTTTATAAGGTCCAATATATGATTTCGCTAATTTTGCGCTTATATCTTTTTGTGTAGAGGATAATATTTTATTTTTTTTCCAGTCGAGCTGTCCTATTACAAAAGTTTGCTCGCGTTTATCTTTATTATAATGCTTTTCTTACTTACTCTTTTCTATGTCTACTTGGACTAGAGTGTTGTCCTGCACGTGCACTAATTTTTGTATTCGCTTGGTCCAATCATTTATTTTATCTTTTAAACTATTATTAGTTTTTTTTATTTGACATAATTTTTTGCATCTTTTTGGTACCAGGTGGTATCGCTATTTGACAGGTCTCGCGCTATACATGAGTTTAATTTCGTGCTCTACGAGATCTGTCGTTTTTAGAACTTTATTCTGTCATCCGTCGCGCGCCAATAATTCTTCAATCAGATTGTCTATTTGACATTGCTCATCAGCTGTGATTTCTGATAATCCACAGCTTGCAATGTTTATTGAATTATTGCATGTGTCGACTGCCTAGACATCAAACGCAATTTCCTTCTTATCTTTTCGGTCTGGGAGTTTAAATGTATCACGGCGTGCATCAATTTTCATACCAAATAAACTTACTAAGTCTAATCCAAGAATAAAATCGGTCGGGATTCTAGGAATCACGAGAATTTGCACTCTTGCTTATTCCCGCTATCTCCAACGGTACGGTCATATCCCCTTCGATAGGCTCAGGAGAGCCGTTTGCCATTACAGTATTTTTGAAAATCGACGGTATTTTTGCGCCTAACCTTCGCGCTATTTATTTTCCTTGTTTCCCTATAATCGTGCGTGCTGCCATGAGATAGACCAAAGCTTTGTGGCGTCCCCGTGATTTCGTAATTTGTAATATATTTAATATACGTCGGGCGCAATTTTGCCGGGAATGGACGCGTTTATTGAAATTTTTGAATTTCATTTATATTCAATGAATTTATGGTTGCGTGAACCAAGTTTGGAGGTTAATTTTGGGCGACCCATTAGATTACGATTTTTTAATACTTTGCTATTATAAAACAATTAACACACGTTGAGCGCCATTTTGTGACGTGGTGACTTCGCTAACGCGTAATGAATAACGGATTGTCCCACCAAGCAAAGGGGACAGTTGGACGAAACCACCGCTTCGACAAAAAGATCGCTGTCTAGGAAATATTTGGATTCAGAATGGCGTGCATACAATTGATTATTATCACTCGTTTTATATAAAAGACTATCGGGCTAAATCTTGCCTTCTACATTTATTCAACAATTAATAATGGTTTCGCAGATTGCTCCGCTTGATTACATTTCGTAGAGTGTACATCGAGATCGGCCGCCGCGCGTGTGCGGAATTTTCCACGGCGCAAACCTATCCTAACTATCGTGCTTGACTGCACGCAGTGCTGAGGGCACCTCATCAAGGGAGAGAAAGAGAAAGAGAGGCGGGGGAGAGGGAGAGAGAGACGTGTGAACTATTCGCCAACACGTCGCAACTCACGGTAGACGCTCGTGATGGTCGCCGCGCTATCCTTGTGAATGGTGCGTGGCTACCGTTGCTCGCCGTGACTCTCTTGTGTTGGTCGCCAGATGCTTCCTCAACACTCCGACTGTCCTTCGGGCTACTCTGGAGACTCGTCGGTGGATTGGACGGCTTCTCGTGCTCGCCGGCTCTCATCAGAGTCGCCGGTAACGTGCGTTCGCTACCACAGTCGAACGCGAAAAGCCAATGAGTCTCGCTGATTACTCAACTCATCCTTTGTGTTAGTTTGGCTGGAGATACTTGCGACGTGCTGCCTCCCAGCAGCGCGCACGTGACTCTTGCGCCTCTAATGCGCTCGATTTTTATTTAATATCGAGGGATTCGACGCGATAGCTTTCGCTTGGAAGAGCTAAGAAAGAGGAGGGAGAATAACAACAACAACTTACGATAAAATAATATTATATTTCACCCAACTCTTCCGTACAACGTGGTGGCTAAATAAGCCTCCCTCGCGCTACGCAGCCACGCAGGGCCTTCTTGCTCTGGCTCCTGTCACGTAGGCTCGGCGCTCTCCTGGTGCGTAAGCACCTAGTAAGCGGCCGGCCAACTTCTATCTGCGCGCTCTCTCTGTCCTCCGTCTTGCACGGCACGCCGCTGTCCTAGCGCAGCATAGGAGCTGTACATCGTGCAGCTCGCTGTCGCCGGCTGAACTCATTCACTCTACTTCGACTCTCGTTCGCTCTTTTTCCTCAGCGCACTCACTCGCCGTATCTCTCTCTCTCTCTCTCTCTCTCTACTCGCAAGCCCTGCACTGCTTGCGCATACATTCGTGCGCCCGGCACCGCACACGAAAACTAACGATGTCTTCTCTTTCTCTCTCCCTCTCTCTCTCTCTCTGGCGCCTGAGTTGGCAAGGACACGGAATATCCCGCTTCCCGTGGATCCTGGCTGGCCCTGGTCGTCCTCTTGCTATCTCCTCTCGCTAATGCCTTGAGAGCCGTTGGCCACGCAGTCGCCAACGAGTCAATGGCGATGACGGTGACACAAGGTGTCAACACCGTAGCACTGGTCACTCTCTCTCTCTCTCTCTCTCTCTCTCTCTCTCTCTCTCTCTCTCTCTCTCTCTCTCTCTCTCCCTCTCTCTCCCTCTCTCTCCCTCTCTCTCTAGGTGAGTGACTGGACGTTCTCCATATCGCTTCTCTGATTAGCGAGAGTTTCTAATATTTTTTTGTACTCCCCGTAAGTGAAACTTGTTTTTAGACAATCCAGGCTCCAGCTGGCTTTACTTCTACGAGCATTTTCGACACGGCTCGCGTTTATTTGAGCCAAGGAGTCCTGTTTTTGTCTGCATCTACCATTTTTGTGGTTGGTTTTGGCGGCCGCCATCATCATCAACGAGTGACAGATCAGTGCTCTTATCAGCGTGTCTCTCACAAGTTGGCTGCGCTGGCAAACTATCTCGCTCAACGTACACACTTTGGCGCATGCGCACCTAGTCTTATCACAGAGCGCGAACATTCAAACGCCAACTCAGCCGCTGCCCATTCCACCTGCTCCAGCACCACCGCGGCGTACACTGATGTGTGACGGGTTGCATGGACATCAGGGGCCTACTCTCTCTCTCTAAGGACTGGTGTATGACGGAGTGCCGTCGTGCAGGGGATTTCGACTTTACTGCAAGTGCTCAAGTTCGTTGGGGTGAAGTCATTCAATTTAGCTTACTTTTGTTTATTTATGCGATATAGTTGTTTATGTGTGTTTTTGGGCTATGATTGCCTGCATATAATTAGGATTACTGTTAACTCGCGTTTTTATTGAATTTTTCTTTTGAGTATTTGTTTATCGTTTATCGTCGTTTATTGTTTTTTGCTTATAGTTTAGCTAGCGTATTTCTGGAATGTGAATCTATGAATGAGCGTGTGTGTCCTGCGTGTAGCGAAACCGTGAAGGGAGGGACGAAATCCTACAGGAAGTATAAACTGTGTGGTAGCGTTTACCACTCAGTTTGTTTGAAGGGTCTGTGGTCGTGGAACTTTATTTTTCACTATTGCGTGTTCCAGGGATCAGTCATTCTTAACTACTTCAGAGCCCACTTCTCTTGAACAGCAGGGGAGCACCTCTACTGTTCACTCTAATTTCGCTGGTTCCTTATCCCTGACCCGTTTTTCCTCCGGTACTCTCACAACACAGTCTAGGAAACGCTCACTTGAGTCGCGCTCACCACCTTCGCCAAATTCAACCCAGCCAACCAAGTTTATGTGTGATATTTCGTCGCAGCCGTCCACGATGAGTAACTCGGAGATGCCAGAATGGTTCGTAGCCTGGTCGGCAGCGAGAATTGAACTATTTATTATCTCAGTTGAAGGAAAGCTAACTGAGCTGCCGGGGCGAATGACGCAGCTCTAGTCGGCGAGAGAAGAAGACCACAAGCTACTTGATGAAGTTCGTGCTGCACAGAAATCTAGAGACGACCGTGATCTCTTGACCGACTCGTGTGAGGTACGCATATCTGGAATATCTAAGGAATTTGCCGATAATCACGTAGATGCCATCCAGAAAGTCTTCAACGCGACAAACAACGCACAGAGCTTGAACTTCATCCAATCTGGTTGGTTGACTGAGCGCAAGGTCCGACGTCTCAGGAGTGAATAATGGCAACGACGTCACCATCTCTATTGTGGTCAAGTTAGAATCTGCGTGAAGTCGTGATACGATTGTCTCCCGGTCCAAATTGCTAAAAGGGAAGGCGTCCTGTCTTCGAGCTACTTCAGTCGGCCATTACGCGATCCAGGGAGCTGAATTATCTGAAACCGGTTGTTAGAAACCTCAATTTTCATATGCGTCCACACACCAGAGCTCAGCTTGTCAAATTCAACTCTTCGGCTGACCTGGTTGCGCTTCCTCCACCTATCGAACACGAATGAGATCATGTGGCTCGGCCGACCAATCTGGGTTTTTGCTCTTCGGGGGTTTTCAGGGTCTGTCATAGTAACATAAATCGTTTATCTGCAAATTTTAATCAGCTCGAGTGTTTTTTAACGACTTCTTCTACATATGATGCCATTGCCATCATTGAAACCTTCCTTTCTCAAGGTGTTCCAGACTCTTCGTATGCTCTGGAAGGTTACAATTTTCTACAGCAGGATAGAATTGGTAAGGAGGGTGGAGGCGTTGCTATCTCCGTTCGCGACTGCTATGCAACCAAGATCTTGGCTAGTTCTAATCATCAGTTTGATAATAAGCCAGAATTTAAGCAAATCAGTGTCTTTGTTTTGTTCACGGCTTCATTCCCTGGCGTGCTGCAGTGACACCTTATAGACTCTCACTGGGCTGGATAACCGTGGATAATCGTCGTACACTCTTTGTTGCTTCTCTCGCTCATACAGTCATCACATCTGGTCAACCTGCTTATCTAGCTGGTCTGTTTCGGCTGAGTTCCAATGCTACGGACAGACGGTTGATAGCGCGGCGTCCACCAGTGCCCCTAATCATTCCCTTAGTTCGAACGTGTGCAGCAGAGGGCTCTTTTCACTGCACAGCATCTAGACTTCTCAATTTTTTAAGTGATCATCAAATTTTGTTTAGTTAAGTCTCTCAATCTATTTTCAAGTCTAGAGTGCGTGAATTCTTGATCCGGAATGAAGTTAGGCAACGGAGTGTGAGAGTGGAGAGTGATCAGAACCTTGTTCATAATCCGCTTCCACAAAAAAAAAACACACACTAATAGCAAACTCTACTTTTGAGTGCAGTGTCTCTTTAACTGTGATATTGAATGGGAGTTAATCTTATCTAGTTTGTAATGACTACTAGTCTACAACTAGTCACATTATACTGCTCCAGCAAAGACCCTGCGCTGATGATTGTACATGCCTTCGTTATTTATTTTTGTATATGTATTTTACTGTTATACAATTATATGTATTTTTAGTAATAAGGAAGCGGTTTATTGTAAATCTTGCTCGGACAATGTAAAAACCGCTACTTCCATTACAAAATGTAAACTCTTGCGAGTGCCTTGATCATCAACCACCTCACCGTACTGATTATCAACAAGATATGCGCACTTCTTTTCTTATTGTAACACAACTATTGTATCATGATATTCTCTACCTTGTTATTCTAATTTTTTTTAACTAGTTTTAATATAATTATATTCACTATTGTATTTACCTACAGGGCTGTATAGGGTTATATCCAGTTGTAGCCTATAATAATAAACTTAATCTAATCTAATCTCTCTCTCTTTCTCTCTGCACTCACACGCGTTGTGGGCACTGTCGTGTCGTCGACGAGGTCAGTACGAGAACTGACAAAAATCGCACAGCGTCGCACACTTTCCTTCTCTCTTTCTCTTATGGCGTTGCTCGGCACCGTATTATATAATGTGTCGTCTCTCTCCGCGCTACTCTTTCTCCTACTTTGTTTATGATTTCACGTGCGACTCCTGCTGCCTCGATACTCGCCTTGCTTCAAGTGTGGTTGTGAGTACCATGTATGTATGTGTGCTTGCAAATGTGTGCTGGGTACATGCTCAGTTAGTGAGCGTGTGCACTGTCACACAGTTTTATAATATAAAATATACCTATATTCAAATTTGCGCGCGCGGTGATTTGTGTATGTCAGGATGAACGTGTTATGTGCGCATGCGCGTACTGCTATAGGCCCAAACTGCCACCTTGTGGGCAGCGCTTTTGAAAGGCATCTCGAACGCCTCCAAGCGTTGGTTCGCTATTGACGCAGTGAGCCAAGATATACGACCAGTCTGTCAACCGCGCAGCAACTATTCGCTTGAGTTTTCATATTGATCTATAACTATATACTCGCTCCACGGGCAGGCAAGATTCCTAACGAGTTTATATCTTCAGTGCATATAAACATAATTCGTTTGTATAGTGCGTGTCATTCGTTATTTATAATCAAATTCAATTTTCTTATATTTAACTATATAGGTTAATCTATGATTCTAGCGATCTTAGAATACTTGTAGATAGCATTTAAGTTCATGATTTGTAGATGAAGGAAAATAAATCATCTGAGGTGATTTTAATATTAGGACTAGAAAATTAGGAAAGCTATAGATATGTATAGATCAAAGATAAAATAATAAGAAATGAGGGGAGACATCTAATAGAAACAATTGAGGAGAAAGGATGGATTACGCTTAACGGGGTTGCAAAGGGAGATGATCAAGGTTAATTTACATATTATATAGATGCAAGAAGGCACACAGTCATAGATTATATTATAGTCAATGAAAGTTTCTGGAATGAGCTTAGGTCTCTTGTAATAGGTACGAGAATTGATTCGGATCATTTACCCCTGTTAGTGCAAATAGATGTAAAGAATAATGAGAATAGTGTTATGGAGGGAAAGGATGAAGGAGGGGTTTCAAGGAGTATTCACTCTTGGACGAAAGAAGACATTGCAGTATACAAAAAGAAGACAGAAACGCTAGTTAAGGAATATATAGAGAAAGAGTCAGATAGCACCGAATTGATATGGGAAAGAGTGGAAGAAATCATTGATCGAAGAAGTTGGGGAGAAAAAGATGGTGGGATAGTAGCTGTTACAAAGCAAAAAGGTGGGCTAGGCTTATATGAAGTGGAGGAAAGGTCAGGCAGAAAAAGGTATTTATATATCAGAAAGAAAATATTGGAGTTTACAAACAAAAATATGTTATGTATAAAGATGCAACGAGACATCAGTCTCGTGCAGAATACGTACAAGCGGGCACACAAACAAAGCGAGCGAAAGGCAGACCCGCACAACAACAACATGAGCACAAGCCGAGTGCTCATGGATAGCAACACGTGCTCGTACAATGTAAACACAGCCGCGAACGAAACCGACGACGGGCGCAAACAAACTAACGCACACCACCGAAAAGAGCACGGTAAGCACTACACAAATACACAAACAATCCTCGATCCAATCACCATCAGAGGGCGTTGGCGCCAGCGACTGGGGCTATATAAGCCCAGCCGCGACAGCACGGCGGCAGTTCGATCAGAGCTCCCGATCCGAGCGTTGCCGTGAGCACACGACACCGCTAGGAGGGCCCTAGAGGAACTACCGATATCTGACCGTTTTCGTGCGCACATGTAACGGCACAGATACCGAAATACCGCACTATCGTCTGAATTACCACTGTGCGCACACAGGGTAATTCAGACCCACCGAGTGCCTGGAGGAGCGCTCTCGTGAGCACACGTAGCGCAACTACAGGCACTAAACCGCCAACCACCGTCCCACCGTTTCCACCGTTCCTGTTACCACTGCGCGCACATAGGGTAATCGGAACCCGAAACGGACGGCAAATACTGACAGAGTCGTGCGCACACATCTCTGTCAGAATCTGCACACACTCCATACATACTCCACTTCACCGTCACACCGTTTCGACTGTTCCTGTTACCACTGTGCGCACACAGGGTGACCTGAACCCGAAACTGACTGCAGAGACTTGCAGAGTCGTGCGCACACGTCTCTGTCAGACTCTGCACGCACACGCACAGCCCCACCGTTCCGCCGTTCCACCTACCACTGTGCGCACACAGGGTAGGAGGAAATCGGGAACCGGGGCGGAGTCCGCACAAGATCGTGCGCACACGTTCTCGCGAGGACTCCGCGATAGCGAATTACACGCCTGGTGTTTCACCAGGGAATAGCCAAACCGCCGTGCTCTAGGCGTAGCATGTATAAGTAGGTGTAAGCGAAGTGTACCGGCGACCGTACCGAATAAGCGATACGTACCAGAAACAAATGTTAAGCGACGACTGAATGTTAAGCGTCATACCGTTTAGATATTAAGGATCGCGCCGATAGTTAATAAGTACCGTAATCACCGTCTAGACAATAAGAAGTAGTTGTAAGAGATAAGTCTTTTAAAGGCGTACTTTTGTTTGGTTACAGGTGGCGAATGATGACGCGCCTTGAGAAATATTAAATATACCAACTATTTAAACTTAACCAAACGGAGTTGTTTCTAACCTCACCCCCTTTCCGAATCCTGAATCCCAATTGACAAAATCCGGGACAAGGGGAACGCAACCGTTACAAAGAAACAGAAGAAGCGAGGAGAAAAAGCTTTAAATATACAGTGACAATAAAGGAATGGAAACGTTATTTTAGAAATTTGCTGGACGGTACAGATTTAAAGAAGGTAGGGCCAAGAAGAATTATCTCAGATATGGTGAAGGAACAGGAGAAAATTACGTCCAAAGAAATTAGAGAACCAATAAAAGAATTAAAAAAGAAGAAAGCGGCTGGCATGAATACAATTACAAACGAAACTTGGTTATATAGTAGTGAGGAATTGATTAACAGGTTAGTTTGTGTAATAGGTAAAGTTTGGCATGGCCAAAGTTTTATAGAAGATTGGGAAACTACTATTATAGTACCATTGTTCAAGAACGATGATAAAGACTTATAAAGGTATATCGTTATTAGCATCAGCTTACAAGAAGTGCTAAGGAAGAGATTAGTAAAGGAGGTGGAAGAGAAAGGCATTTTATCAGACGGCCAGGCAGGTTTAAGGATAGGGAGGTCTACGAGGGACAACATATATATTTTTAATTATACAGTGCAGATGACGAAAAGTAAAAATAGGAAAGTGCATTGCTGTATTTCTGGATTCGAAGGCGGCATTTGAAATGGTTATTAGAGAAAAGCTCTGGGTATACATGGAAAAGCTGGGTATTAGTAATTACTTAATAGAGAGGATTAAATTATTCTATGAAGAAACCAAGGTAAAAATTAAGGTAAGAGTAAGAATTGCCGAAGAATCTACTGAAGATTTCTGCACAACAAAGGATTGAGGCAAGGATGTGTCTTAAGCCAGATTCTATTTTGTATTTATATCGCGGTTTCAGAAAAGGAGTTTGAGAAAAGAAACATTGGAAGAGTTAAGCTAGGTGATACTAGAATCTGATCGCTGGCATATGCTGAGGCACTTTTTGATATACTAGGGACCACAAGATTTTTGGAGGAAAGAGAACTGATTTTGAGCAGCGAGGAAACCAAGATATTAGTATTCAACAAAAAGAAGAATTGCGCGAATGAAATTTGGAAGTGGCAGACAGACTAGAAGAGGTTAAAGAATTTAAGTACCTAGGTTTCATTTTTAATCGGAATGCAATTACAAGGACCATATCGTGAGGGTGAAAAAAAAGGAATAGTGGCTTTAAAGAAGACTTGGGAAAGAGCTTTATTATTTCAATATTTAGTGATGAGTGTTATGTCATATGGGGCGAAAATTTGGAGATAAGGGGAGAAGAAGGAGTTCGAGAGGTTACAAATAAATTGTTGGAGATGGATTCTTAGACCCGATTATTGTAACCCAAGATATCTAATTTATCAAGAAACAGGTGTGAGGAAGATGCGGCAGGTATGGGCTATCAGAGCTCTGAAATTTGAGGTAAAAATTAGTAGATTAGAGAAAAATTAAAAGAATATGAGATTTATAGTATAGAAAGGGCCAAATTTTTAAACAGGCTAGGATGGAGTTCTCTAGGTTACAATCAGACTAGCAAATAGTAAGGGGGAGAAAGGGAAAATAACAAAGATAACAAATAGTCCGTTACAAATTAGTAAGGATGCGGAAATCCAAAAGCTTATTTCTATGATTAGGGATGCGAAATACAATAAAAGGTATGGTGATTTAATTATAGTGAGAACTCTGGAATATATAAAAGAATTTAAAGTAGGAAAAGAAAAAGAAATAATAGCTAGGCTAAGATGCTGAAACTACGATATATGTAACAAATACTGACTAAAGGATAAAGAGAAATTATGTAAATTTTGTAGTAGGGAATCAGGCTCGTTGAAACGTATGTATGAGGAATGTGAAGGTACAGTGAAATGGGAAGAATGTAAAACTAGACGTATAAATATTGACTGGGATATGTTTTATCAGAATTTAGGAAATGGCAAAGGAGACATTTGGATAATAAAAATATGTAAAAGAATAGATGCGGAATACAAAAAGATGACGATATAAGGAGTAGCGGATAGTGTTACATGTGAAGACTGAGTATATGTATGGATTTTATTACTTATTGTTATTTTATTGTACCTGATTAGATTTAAATATATTAGGCGTCTGGTTATTAGCTTTAGAAAGGAGAGACGCACCGCGAGGTATGGATGTATGGAGGAATTAGTGGATATAATGTAAGACGTAATATGTAAATAGGCGTACTAAATTAAAAAACAATGTCCAATTGAAAATGTAAAATGTTTAATACATAGAAAAATGTAGATAAATGTATATAAATGTAAACAATGTAAAAATGTAAAAAAGATTAATAGCTAATGGAGAACTTCGTATGTTAGGCATGAGTGTGAGATAGAATATATGGTAAGATAGTTGTAAACCAAGTCCGTTTCTGGGCCGTGAAGGCTGAAAATAAAGGGTTTTTATGCCGCAAGGCTTTTTCCCTTAATCATCTGTTTTCAAATTAAACTTTATTAACAATAATTAAAAAATTTAACTAACCTGTTGCACCGTCTATGGTGAGGGAGTTCATAATTTCATTCATAATTATTCACATAACCTAACCCTACCTCGAACTACAAGTTTAGTAAAAAGTAGCTTTAAATGTTTTACCTTTATTCTCTTTTGAGAGATCTGAGAAGCATGTATAGTGCAGCAGCATCAAAAACACAAGACGCGTGTATATAGTATACATCTGTATACTAGTCATATCAGCTGATGAGATGATTCTCATAATTTGGAATATATAATCTTATTTATTATAACAGAAGAACTTTGAATTTAACTAATATTTTATTATCGTTTATAATAATAATTTTTTTATTTAACACACAATTAAATAGATAATTATGCACTGTGCGTAGAGGAATATCATATAATTCTGCTAAATCTCCTTGCAATTCAAATATTTTTTACAATACTATTTTACACTTGATGTTACTTATTTTAAAATTCTTCAGTAATACACATGCAAAGAATTATTTATAAAAATTTATGTTTTTTAGGTAAAGAGTAGTTTTAGATTTACGTTTGCTTCATATAAAAGTATACATACTTACTTTTAATTTAGAGTATGCAGTCCAGAGTAAAATTATGCAACTATTAGAAGTTATCAATTAATGAATTTTTATTATAAAATAGTTTGTATTCGTTGCTCCGAAAAATTACACTCTCCGTCTCTACTGCTACATGGATACATATGTATCCTGCTCATTCGCAAACGGCAACATAATATTACGCAAGTAGAAAGCGTAAGAGCTCGTAGAGGCTCACATCGAGGCTAGGTGTGGACACCATTATGTTTTCGATGGGGTCTACTGCTGGTAATCACATCGGGCCATCGCTTTTGCCGTGGCAGCCCCGCTAGAATTTCCAAGCGTGTAAGTACTTCCAGATCTTTTAGCGCTAACGCACAACTACTCCGAATGGTGAGTTCGACCGGAATGTTAGTTTTGAGGGGTGCAATTTCGAGCAGTTATGTTTTTACTTAAGAGATCCGCATTCAAAGACTTTTGGGAATAATACTTCCGCAAACGCAAAAAAACCCGGGAATACTCAGTTTTCACATTTTCAAATGATGCGAATTTATTTTGTACAAAATAGCTGCAATAATAAACACGAAAAACTTATCTTCAAAATATGTGAGCGTAATAACTGTATAAAATGATATTGGTCTTAAAATCTAATAGGCTTTCGTCCTTGTATGTTGAGTATGGGAACGGTGTCTAAAAGCTGACTAGGAGGAAGCTAATTGTCAAAGACTTGGCAACGTTAACTGCAAACACAGACCAGCTATTTTTTAGAAAAAGCGTAAAAATAGAAAAGCACTACCACCGAGCACTTTAATCTTAATGGAATAGAGGAATATTTTAAATTAAAAATGATTAATATTTATTTTGTATATGATCAATTTGTTTCTTGTAGAGAAGGATCATTTGATATTTTAGGAAGTATTCTTCTCATCTTATGTCGAAATTCTGCAAAACTTGTTGCTCCAGATATATTCCATATTCCATAAAAAATAAGGCTGCAACTCATTATAGAATAGAATGAGCCCCACTTGAGTGCTCGCAAGGCTAAATCAGTTCCTGTATCACTGTAATTTTTGTCTTTACATAAACCTTTATTAAACAATTTTGGACTTTTTTTTCTTAGAGTGGCTATGGAACTACTAAATCCACTAAAAAAAAAAATACCAGTTACTCCAACCAGAAATATCGCACCTGAAAACAAAAGTAAAAAATATTAGAAAAAATTATATAGGTATTGTAAATAGGAAATATAAAATAAATATTTGCATGGTACCAAATTAAAATTAGGACAGATAAACAAATTTACATTAATGAAATTTTCCAAATTAGTCTGGTTGCTAAGGGAGCGCATGAAATTCATGTTTTATTACAAAGTTCCTACGATAATCAAACATTCATCAATATATTGTAAGGACTAGAACCTGAATTACATATCTACTAGGCGCTAAAGGGATTAGTGTTCCTTTATTTAATAGTTTAATGCAATTTGATGAAAAAATCGTGGCATATATGTCGGGGATGACGCGTCGTGAAGGTAGGGAAAAATACTTTTTATTCACGATGTACCTTTATTGCCTTGTGCTCTCCAGCGCATTTCATGCGTAGGGAGTTCGGAATGGATCTTTATCTCCATCTCTATCTCCATCTATATCTCCATCTCCATCTTTATCTTATCGCTCTAACTGACTCTCTCTCTCTCTCTCTCTCTCTCACTCTCAATCGCTCACTAACTCTCTCTCACTCTCTCTCTCTCCCTCCCTCTCTCTCTCTCTCTCTCTCTCTCTCTCTCTTTCTCTCTCTTCTTTCCTCCCTCACTTCCTGTCTCCCGACATACTCTACAGTACTCCCCCCGAAAGAAAGAATGCGTAGCATTTTTATTCATTAATTGCTACGTAGCTGCGTGAGACAGATTACTAAATTTGACATGGATATTTCTAAGAGATGTTGGAGAAAAGAGTTTTTTTACGTTTGTTTAATGCTAGTAGCTTGTACATCAGTAAGATTAAATGCTTGGTGAGCAGCGGCGGCTCAGTAGACAGTGTGTTGGGCAAAGGTTCTAGGTTCGAGCCCGACTCTCAGCTTTTCTGACATCGGGACACCTCTATGTTTATATACGCCTATATGTTATATACGTATGTGTCTTAATCGTCGAAGCTTCAGTGGTTCGGATTTCATTGTGCACAGTCTGTGTACTGTGCCATTAAAATGTAGGTTCAGTCGAGATGCATGCATACTACATTCCGATGTGGTTCACATACACCTCAACTATAGGGAACCTCACTGGCTGGTACCATCGTATGGTATCGAGCAGTGGGAAGAGCCGTATAAGAGTCGCAAGAGAAATTGGGTAGGCTATAATAAAACAAAAATAAATAAAAAAAAAAATTGCGTAATAGGAATTTGCGTTATGAACTAAAATCACAATATGTATGTTAAGCTTACAAATGTTTTCTAGTAGTAAATATAGTATGTGATGGTTTTCTTTTGAATAAAAATCTACTACATAGATACGCGCGGCGACTGAGACATAACATCCACCAACGTCGATACTTGAAAAAGATAGAAAGTTGCATATGATCATCGCCTCCCCCCCTCCCTGTTGGGGCTTTGGTGATGCTTGCCCTTAAGCTTAAGTTCAAGATTCAGTTTAAAATTGTGTATAATTACTAAATCAATATTTAATAAAAATATCCTTAGTGCCCACAATTGATAATTGTACTATGGACTTGTATTATGGTATAGGGTAGATAAATTTAGGCTAATAAATATTAAATGCTGCATATATTATTGTTATTAGGAATGAAATGCAATATTTAAGTTACTAATTTTGTTAATTTCATATTGAAATTTAAAATATGACATATGCGAATACCATATCCAGACAACATATTGGATACGCGCAATTCCTCTGAAATTATTGTAATAAATTAGTTATTAGAATGTCAATATTTTATATATTATTTAATAGTATTACGGAATACATTTATGGTTGAAAAGAGATAGTTATAAAATAAATATTAAAATATCAAATGCATTTCTACTATACGCAACAAAACGCGAGACCGGCGCGATAGCAAGTATAGCGTATTTACACACACAAACATGGTGCATTGTATCGGTGAGTCACTTACTTATACAGACACACGAGTGTATGGATTGAATGTAGGTGTATATCAACTAATACACTATTTAAGGCGAGCGTTGCATCACTAAAAAGACGCACAAAAACAAAACGAGTAGACCGACCACGGAGGACGGCCAGGATGAAACCTTATCTAATAGCTGTATTAAGTTGTTACGAACAAAAAACCTTCATGGCATTTTTCCGTATCGATGGTCAGTAAATTGTTATTAACAAATAAAGTGGCAAAATTAAAAAACTTAAAAAATTGATATGAAAATACATTTTTTATGCATTTTGGGCAAAAAGAAGCACTTTTTAACTCTTGTGATTTTTTTTAAAAAAGCTTAGTTTTCGAGCTACGAGCAATTTAAGGTAAAAAAATAACCAAAAGTCGCCAATTTCAATGAATTTTTTCTCAGAGTGTACTAAAGCTGTTTTAATTTTTCTTATTTGAGGTTACTAACCGAAAGTAATATTTTCATGTTATATTTTTTTCAATTTGGCGACTTTCTTTCTCCCTATTAGGCACGTTACCGAAAACTCGTGAAATTCTCCGTTTCACCACGCGCCGAGCCATGAGCGAGCAAGCCTGCATGCAACCGGCAATCAAAATATTGACTCGTAAACTATTGATTCGGTAACTTTATGCTGTATACTTTTTAATTAATTGCAATATCGTATATTATTATCTAAGCTTATTGAAGGTTTTTTGTTCGTAACAACTTAATACAGCTATTAGATAAGGTTTCATCCTGGCCGTCCTCCGTGGTCGGTCTACTCGTTTTGTTTTTGTGCGTCTTTTTAGTGGTGCAACGCTTGCCTGTTTCTGTACCGCTGTATCGCGAAAACGTGGCGAAGGGTTACAATAAGATCCCCGAAATCTTCCGCAACATCTGCTATACTGTATCCCTCGCACAAAGACCTAGAAACAATCTTTCTACATCCAGGCCTCCTTGCTGCTTAATGGCTCATTTTATTTTTAAAACAATTTGAGGTACTTCAATAAAGCTCAAAAAGAACATCTCTAAAAAAAATTAACTTTTTAAAAAGTATAAGGTTAAGCGAGTTTGATATATTCCCCAACGAAATAACAGATAAAAAAGAACTGAGATCAACCAAAGTCAAGTTTATTATATTGAATCATAATGAAGCAACGAAATTTCGTTTGGTCAATAAACTGACAAGCAAAAATTGTTACGCCAGCCTGTTTCTACATAATAAAATAAGCATCTACACTACAAGTTAAACATTTTGCACGAATACACTGCATAAATGGCACTATAAGGATGAATACTGCCTGCGACTGAGTCGAACACTGAGTTGGAAATATCTTTCAAGATCATCACTTCATCATTGATAATCTTGAACACACAAATTTTACTTAATGTTTCTAATATCTAAACCCATATAAAAAGTGTGCATTTCCGTAGGAGTTTTGAGTGTAGTCATGTTTGTATGCTAGGGTGGCGCTTATTTCCCAAAGTTCTTGAATACCGGCTACCGTGTCGGGAATCACTTGCTGTTACCCAAAAACGATGAATTCAGCGATAAAATCCGGTTTAGCATGTGTTTAACTCATTTCACTTATCAAAAACATGATTTTTTCGTTCCTACGTATTTAATGCTTTAGATTTCAAGGACAGTCAAATGTCAATTTCCAATATGTAAGATATTTTTTCGATGTATTTTTTTTGCGTAGAATACTATGGCTCTATTGATTTTATCATAAAACCTTAAAGCAGTAAGGGAAAAAAATCACTGAAAAACACTAAAAAAAAACACGATTCTTTGCGCCTAGCGTTTTTGCTTATCTTTACGATACAAGCAACTACGCCATCGTATTCTACGTGAAAAAATACATCGAAAACATATCATACATATTGGAAATTGACGTTTGACTGTCCTTGAATGCTAAAGCATTACATACGTAGGAGCGAAAAAAATCATGTTTTTTGAAAAGTGAAACGGGTTAAACACTTGCTAAATCAGATTTTATTGCTAAATTCATCGTTTTTGGGTAAAAGCAAGTGATTTCCAACACGGGAGCGGGTATTCAAGCACTTTGGGAAATAACCGCCACCCTATTGTAAACATGCATAAATTATGTGTAATGTTAGATTGCCATTCCTAACATATTACCTTTTATTTTGCAAATTCGTTGTAAAAACTTTCTTTCAAACGTTAAATCATTGATTTTAAAGTTTACTAATTTAAAGTAAATTTGATTATTAAGTTTATGAATTTTAGGTTATAAATCATTAGTGGATCAAGTATCCTGACATATTATGCTAAGAAAATATGGCCACTAGTTATTGACAGGCTATATCTTACGGCGTATTTTCTACAAGGGTAGATGCCGTCCTCGAATTTTGATTTATGTACCTAGACCAAAAATCACGGAGCGTACCACCTGGACCTCGTCATCAGCCACCATATACACTTAGACGCCGCCCTCAGATTATTTCTACACCTAGACACAAAAAAGCACGAAGCGCACTACCTAAATCTCGTCATCAACCACCCCGTAAACCTAGACACCGCCCTCGAATGATGTATTCAGCTAAACATAAATAGTTACGAAGCGCACCTCCTTAACCTCGTCATCAGCCACCCACACACCTAGACACCGCCCTCAAATTTTTTCTAAACTTAGACACTAAAAACTACATGTGATCGAGCATGCAGAAAAATCGATGAGAAAGGAATATCCATTTGTACAAAGCTGTGCGGTCAACTTCATAGTCCTAACACTTGATGCAGCCAACTAAACGGTCCTAACATTTTTTGATTTGATTTAAACATTTTGTGAATGACACACTCGTGTATTATATCAAAGGTAGCTGTTTTCATCAAACATTTTTATTGAAAATCATAGTTTGGTATAATAAAACATGATATAAATCAAAATATATTAGAGACAACAAAGAAACGCATTAATTTTTTTATAATAAAAAATGCGATCCTCAACATAGAAGTAAATAATAGCGCGGGCGCTGCGGCTTCGTCTGCTTCTAAAACTCGCCTTCGTGGCGCTACCGCGCCATTTGATGAAATCTCTAAAAAAACTGTAAACCTAAATAGGAAGGTTACGCGAGTTTGGTGTATTGTGCATTACAGATTAGAACACAACTAAGTTCACTAAAAACAAATCAAATTAGGAATCACGTTATTTTATTTATAATAAGGCAAACAAATATCATTGTTGTCAATTTAGTATATGGGTTAATATATGGATCAATTACAAACAACTCTCAAGATACTTACTCCATATCCGTTCAATTTTGTTCATGGTACATTTATTATAGTGCATACATTTACATTTAAGATATTTCACGTTATTCAAATAAAATATTATAAGTTAACGTACACGAATAAACTAAGCAGAAAGTTACACAGGCATGGCAAGTTAAGTACTAAGTATCTAGAGAGTTGTTTACCCTGCCTCAACTAAACAGAATGATTTTTGTTTGCTATATTATGAATAAAATAATATCATTATAAACAAGACTTGTTTTTATTGATCTCAGTTGTTTTTTAATCTGTAATTTCAATGTACAGATTGCCATGCATGATGAGTAATGCACAATACATCAAATACGCCTAATCATAGACAGTGTTCTACGTCAAGGCGCAATAAAAAAAAAAAACAAAAAAAAAATCTCTTTTCTCCCTCTTCTGCTATACAACCCGTGTATTTAAGTTCTGCAAAAACCGGGCTAATGCGAATCTCGAATCGAACAGCTGATAAAAGTACAGTAAGGAACGAACGCATACTCCTATTAAAAATAATGTTTGTTCACATAAACACCTTTACACATATAAACAGAAGAAGAAAAGATATTCTTTCATTTTGCTTCCTCCTAAAGAAAGCTTTTTAATAGTACAATTTTCGACTTCGTCAAAAACAGGTTAGAAATCCATTTTAAGATGTTTGGGATTGAAATCACTTGTTTTTAGAAAATGTCCGTATGGATGTGGTGTGTGTGTGTGCTTTTTTCTTTTTTTTTTATAGAGTGAGAGGTTAAGGGCAAATCCATTATGGACGATATGCCATCGCCCTACCGCCCTTGTCTATTGATGTAGTCGTCATCACGTTTTTCTCTCTTTCTGTCACTTGAACAGCCGATCGTCATAAAAATCTTTGTCGTCTGCTGTCTACTTCTTACCGCATCGTCCGGTTGTTTGTTTCTTGCAGCATCTCACGTCTTCTTCTTTTTTCTTCGTCCTTTAGGACCTTCTTAAGGATGTCTGCAGCAAAATTGTTTATTGCGCTCCATCCGTCGGCCGAAGTCATCATAGCTACCATAATATACTTAGGCGTTACTCTAGTCTGCAGGTAGCATTCAAGTTCTTCTCGTTCCTGTTCATAACGTGGGCATTCACTGAATACATGCTCGGCGTCTTCGATTGCATTCAAGCACGTCGGGCAATCCGGGCAATCCTCCAATTTAAATCGGTGCAGATACGCCCGGTAGCATCCATGCCCACTCAGAAACTGTGTTAGGTAGAAGTTTACTTCCCCATGTTTTCTTTTTGTCCAGTCTTCTACACTTGGTATAAGGCGGTGTGTCCACCGTCCCTCACTACTGGAGTCCCATCGCTTTTGCCGTTCCGTCATTGTTACTTTCGTAGCGGCATCACAAATTTCTATCTTGGTTTTGCCGCTGTCTCGTCTTTTTTCTTCGTCGACTGATTTTCTCTCCCTTGCTAATAGGACTATTGGCGGGAGACCTGCAATAACGCAGACCGCCTCGTCCAATACCGTACGGTAAGCAGACACGACCCTAAGTGCATTTCGCCTGTGCACTGGGGAGAGCTTTCGTCCATATGCCTTCACCAGCATAGCGTCTGTCCATATCGGGGCTCCGTACAACATGATTGATGTACTAACGATTGCCAGTAGCGTTCTGCGATTCTGTGTGGGACCACCCACATTTGGCATCAGTCGCGCCAGCACTGCTTCCAAGTGCTGTTTAAAGGTCAGCTTTGCATCTAACGTTATACCTAAATATTTAATAGACTGTTTAGAAGTAATTTCATGACCACCTATTGTTAAGGTATTTGTCTCCGTCTTCTTTCTGCTGGAAATTAGGATTGCCTCCGTTTTATGGCCTGCAAGCTTTAGATTCGCATTATTTAGCCACTTCTGTATTTTAACAATAGCTTCACTAGCAATTTCAGCCACCTCTTCTTTCTCTTTTGCAACCACACCCAAAGCTATGTCGTCTGCGAATCCTACGATCATTGCTCCTTCTGGTAATTCTAGCTTGAGTACGCCATCGTACATAATGTTCCACAATGATGGGCTCAGTACTGACCCCTGTGGAACTTCCCCGGTAACCTTATAATTCACCGTGCCCTCCTCGGTCTCGTACAAGAGTCTGTCCTTCTGGTTCTGTCCTTGAGGTAGTCGGACATTATTCTTCTGATATACGGAGGGACTCCTAGTCTCATTAGTGCTTCGTGAATTTTGCACCAATTTGCAGAGTTAAATGCATTTTTAACGTCAAGTGTAACCACCGCGCAGTACTTTTTCACTACTAAGCCGATAGCGTCTAATGTTGAGCGGCACTTACGGAAACCATAGTGGTGTTCCGCAAGCCCCTTTGCCCGCTCGGTTGTGCATTCCATCCTAACGTCTTCGTTAGGATGCGCTCTAATACTTTGCCCTGCGTATCGAGCATACAGAGCGGTCTGTATGACGACCCTTCTCCAGGTGGCTTGCTACCCTTTGGTAGCAACACAAGCCTTTGCTTTTACCAGTTTAATGGAAACATTCCTTCTTTGAGATAAGTGTTGTTCAAGTCTATAAACTCTGCTGAGTGAGCCTGGAGGGCATGTTTCAATGCAATATTGGGTATGCTATCAAGTCCTGGAGCCTTATTGTTTCCGACCCTCCGGCAGGATGATAGTAGCTCCTCCTCCGTAATTAAGGGTATATTATCAACATCTATTTTTTCTACCATAGCACATGGAATGTCCGGCTGATTTGGGAAGAGTGTTGTTACCACCTTGCTTAGTACCTCTGGGCACTTTGGTAGGGGTATGTAACTTCCCTTCATCTTTTGCATGACAATTTTATAAGGTCGGCCCCAAGGGTCTCATCTTGCAGCTCTCTTAGACACCTTTGTTTACTCTCTCTTATACACCTATTAAGGTTGCGCTTAGCTTCCTTCATTTTTTCGATGCAGTTCTCCACCGCATCCATTCCTCTACCGGTTCGGTAGAATGTCCTCCTTGCCCGTTGTTCCAATCGTCTAGCTCGATGGCAAACGCTGCGCGCTTGTTTGATCTTGCAATTCCACCAATATGCTGATGGCCAGCTTTGACTGGAGACTTTTCTCGGCATTACCGCGTCGCACGCTCTGGTGAGCTGGCATATCATTTGTGCAGCCTTGTTGTCTGCTGATCCCGACAATTGAATATTGTCAAAAATCATCAAGAATAACTCCTTGTCATACTCTTTGGTTTTCCATTCAATTCTTGTACCACTGGAGTTTTACAGAATTTCTTATTTGGTCCGCCTAGCTCCATTATTTTAGCTAGGTAATCACTATTTGTGTAGTGATAACTCACGATACATTTGTCTAACTGCCTTACAAGGCAGTTACTGACA
The DNA here is from genome assembly GCA_020010945.3 of Muscidifurax raptorellus. Taxonomy (NCBI): domain Eukaryota; kingdom Metazoa; phylum Arthropoda; class Insecta; order Hymenoptera; family Pteromalidae; genus Muscidifurax; species Muscidifurax raptorellus. The sequence goes on along the minus strand of JAHUUD020000014.1, from coordinate 2,134,099 downwards.
AATGTCAAGTCTATGAATGACTCTGCATCTCCTTTTTTAAACGTAGAGGTGTCGTCTTGATTCAGCAATACCAAGTCTAGTATCGTGAATGCCTCCAGTAGCACTCATCCCCGTTTGTTGGTTCTGCTACTACCCCACTCAATCGCCCATGCGTTAAAATATCCGGCTATTATCCGGTCTAGTAACTGCTGAACCTGCTCTATTGACGCGCGGGGGGGGGGGGGGGGGCATAGCAACTGTATACATGTATGCCGCCTATTTTCGCTCTTACGAAGCCATTTTCCTTGATTACCATCTTGCCCTGAAAGGTAAAGTCTTTGAATGCCCAGATTGCGGCTTTACCTGAGCCGTCAGATTCCCAGGATGGCTTATTCAGATCTTTGTACTGCTCACTGACAAGAGCGACATCGACCTTGTGTTCTCGTACAAACTGACAGAGAAGGTCTTGCGCAGTCTCACAATGGTTGAGATTTAGCTGAACTATTCTCATTGCCCTTTCCTGATTTTTTTAACCGCTGCTTCGTAGGTTGGGCACAAGTAGCTACCAGTGACATGGTTCGTCGGTATATTGCCGCCTTTTTTACGGCACAGTAAACAACACGGTTCACTACGGCAGCTATTTGCTTTGTGTCCCGTCTTACCGCATTCGTAACAGCATTTGCTTCTATCCTACGGATCAGTACACTTGCTAGCGACGTGGCCAAAACCAAGGTATTTATAACACCTCAGCGGCCCCTTACTGCGGTTTGATGAACGGATTCTACAATTCACCCATCCAATTTTAATTTTCTCTAGCTTTGTGAACTTGGTCGCTATTTCTTTCGACAATTGCACAACAGCTATCTGCGTGTCTCCGTATGCTTTTCTCAACGATTTTAAGGCAGTGATCTCAATCGCATCTCTTTCTCCTATTTTCCTTTGTAAGGCCTCCAGTACCTCCTCTTTTGAGGTAAGTATGTCGAGATCCCTTATTTCAAAGGTCTCGTCTTACTGCAGTGTTTTATTGTAGTTCGTTCCACTAGTACTGCTTTAACCGCTTCTTGTAAGTCTGCGGGTTTAACTTCTTTTGTGCATTTGAGCTATATGAGGAGATTTCCCGCCACCGTTTTGCGTATTTTATTTACGCTATCTTATATCGCATTCAGTGAAGGAGCAGTTCTCAATACTGACAAAATATCCACGTAGCTCTCTCCTACCGGCGCCTTAATGATAATAGGGTCTGCATTCTGGTTGTTAACGCCAGAGACCATGTTGTTCTCCTTAATTGACTGTTTCTCCTTTTTTTCGCCTTTCTTTACTCTCTTTCTCCTCTTTGTTACTCCTATCCTGCGGAGTATTTACGGCCTCCCTTGGTTTACCCGCCTTTTTAGGTCTCATCGCCTATCGTTCCTGGACGTTGGCACTGTAGCAGGTCATCCTCCACGCTGCACAAACTTTTATATATGACACTAATGCTTCGTGTCATATCCTTGATCTGAGTTAAATGCTGAGTTAATGCCTTTGAAAGAGGATAAAATGATCTACTATTTCCCGTTTGGTCCTCGGGATCGACCGCACTGTTTGGCAGCAAAAATGAAAAAGGTGATTTTTTTTAAATTCATTTCTCTGAAAGTACACATCATAGCCTCACGAAAAAAGTCATATTGATGGGTCACGTGTCGAACTATATCCCATTAAAATTTCAAGTTATTTGACTACATATTTATTTAGTAATAAATAAAAAACTGAAAAAATGAGTTTTTTTTGTTTCTCGTTTACGGATGTAAAAAGGCTTTAATGCTCTTGAGATTTTGGGAAAAGGTAAATATTTGAAAGCTTATAATTTGTAAGATATGATTAATTAAATTAAAAAAAAAATTTTTTTGATTCTTTATATTTTCAAAGCTAAATACTAGACTGTTTAAAAAAAATGTTGGTGATTTATCATAGCAAAAAATAATTACTGTTAAAATTTTAAATGATTTTGTTCATTGGTTCCTGAGTGATAAGGTAATTTCTAAAATTCGATTTTTCTATGCAGCTTTGCTTCCTCCTATAACATTTGAATGTATTTAATTATTAGTTTACTCGTTAGTCTTGAGGGTGAAACAGAGGAGGAAACGTCAAGTGAGGGTGACTGAGGGGCTACCACCAAGAACCCCCTTGGTTGCCAACAAAAGGTAGCACTTAGGAAGCTGCTCCCTAAGGTGACTAAATACCACCTGGATGCACACTGAAGGTACCGTTATCCCTGTAAATTATCTGGAGGTGTACTTAAGTGAAGATCAAGGACAAGAGGTTCTGAGGACCTTGAATGAGGAGGTCGAGAACACCCAGGATGGAGGCTATTTTATGCCTAGATCTTTCACTGCAAGGATCTGAAGCTTAAGGCCTGACTAATAAAAAACGACGGTGAGATAACGTGTGGGAATCCAGCTTAAGGTCATTGTGAAGCTGATCAGAGCTATGATCTATGCCCCGAGGGTGCAAACTGCCGAGGTCATAGTGACGAGTTTGAAGAGGTAGAATCCTACACTTCAGACGGACTCCTGGGTGGTCACGGAGACGAGAAAGATGATGGTAGGCCTAGAGGACAGCTAAAAAGAAGAGACCGTGTTTAAGATTCGGAAGGCCTTCAACTTCCGCCCTTTCTACGGCGAGATAAGTGCATATGTAATCCCTCACAACGTGAAAGACAGTGAAAGAAAAGGACCCTAGAAAAAGCAACTAGACGCTGATTCCAGGGAAGACAAAGTAGCTGGTGCCAAATAGGATGTATAATCCTAGGAGGCATAACAACGTGAACGTCACTTATGGGAGTGGTCCTGTACCAGGTACCACGATTGAGTTTACACAAATTAATTTGCACCACAGTAAAAGCGCCTCCGCGGTTCTAACGAGTCGTATGACTAGAATGCCTACAGGCATATGCCTAATCCAAGAAGCGTTGATTTAAGAGACAAAATTACTGGTTTAGATAACATAGAAACGCTGGTCAACACGGAGTCGGCAAGGACATACTTTATTATTAAGGGACTCCAGGTGAAGTCCGCGCCAAGACACTTTTCAAGGGACCTAAGTACAGCTAGTATCTACTACACAGAAGAAAATGGAAAAAATAAGATGGTTGCATGCGTTTAGTTTATCTACGACGTGGATAATGCCACCAGAAGAGGTCATAGCGTTGAGAGTGAGAACGAAGGCTCCGACTTAGTCATTTTGACAACAATATCACACTCATGCGAGCGCAAAAAAAAATTTTTTTGCATTAGTATAAAACTATATTTAAATACAAGTACTGAACAGTTGAATTTTAATACGTGAGGACAATCTCAAGAAGATATTAAAGAGGATGTCGGTCTAAAAGCTTCGCGAATCAACCACGTGGTATTTAGTATTTCAAATACCAAAAGAAACTAGAAACTCTGCTCATTATGTTATTGAAAACTAAAAATTATAAAACGTCATTATTAAAATCATGTTTCGCAATAAGCGCTGTAATCACGTAGACACGAGTAAACACCCGTTCGTATTTCACAACTTCTAGAAAAATCTAAAAGTCCGATTAACATTTTCTTATGAGTGATTTATTAAATTTAACAATATAGCGCTCTAGTCTTGATTTTCCATTACAATTGTTGAAATTCGTGGATAAAAATTAGACATTGTGAGGTTTATATTGTTAATAATAGTAGATTATTTAAAAAGTGGCTTGAGAGCCATAAGTCGTCGGTACGTCTACTCTGCTCGGAGTCTAACAGGAAAGAGAGCAAGAACAGCGTGTACAGTATAGTCGGCGATTAGAGTGTAGACGCGAGTGTAGATCGCTTACACTCGCGTGTGCTCGTCTGACTGCACGAAATCGTCGCAAACCCAGAGATGTCGCGACATGTACCATTTTGGGTTAGATCACGATTATAATAATTTACATATTACAACACGCCTCCTAAATTTTATAATCGTGATTGTTTATACATTTTATTAACCTTAAATATCGCATACAATTTGTTTTTCGCATTTTAAATCGATTAATTAATAGCATTTCAATTGAACTTGAGATTTTACGACTAAACTTGAAATTTTACAACTGAACTTGGATTTATAACTCTGAACTTGACATTATTACAAAACATTTCTAAATTAATCTTAACGCTGTTCTGTTTTTTATAAACTTTGTCTTATCTAAACTTTTAGTTAGCATATCAGCCAAGTTTGAGCTTGATTCTATTTATACAATATCAATTATGCCTTTTTCGTAATTCTCATTTATATAATGATACTGCACTTCGATGTGCTTTGAGTTTTTCGTGAAGTTACCGTATTTTGCAATCGCAATTGCACCTGAATTATCCTCATACATATTAATTGGTTTATCGAATTTTACATTGAATATTTCGTGTAACAAGTTTCTTACAAATAATATTTCTGTCACCGATTCTGACATGGCAGTGTACTCCGCGAAAGTTGAACATTTAGTTACAGTGCTTTGTTTATGAGTTTTCCAAAAAATTAAGTTTCCAAATAATCTAAATACAAAGCCTGTTTAGATTTTCTATCTACACTATCTCCTGCATAGTCATAATCTACCGTACAGTCTAATATTTCATTGTTCAAGTTATCGCAATATGTCAGTTTTAAGTCTTTAGTTTTATAGAGATATTTTAAAATTCTCAAATAGTATCATAAAGTTTGGCATTTTCTAGATTATATTTCATTGCCAAAGATTCAATATACTTTGTCTGACTTAAGGTTATTTTACGTCTATTATCATTATAATCTATATCGATACCTATGTATTGGCTTATTTTGCCTAAATCTTTCATTGCAAATTTTTTCATTAGAGTAGCTTTTACTTCATTTATTTTATATTTATCTTTGCAACAAATAAGGAGATTATTAACAAAAACTAGTATGTATATTAGATCTTCGCTCGTGTTATTTACATATAAACAGTAATCATAATTGATTCTTACAAAATTTAAGCTTTCAATGAATTTATTGAAACAATCATACCAAGCTCTTGGGCTTTCCCTCTGAGTCCATATAGTGCTTTTTGCAATTTGCAAACTATATTATCTTCAGTTTCATAACCTTCCGATTCATTAATATATACTTCTGTTTTTATGTAACCATTTAAAAATGCTGTCTCGACATCCATTTGATCAATAAATAAATTATTTATGCAACTGTACGACAATAAAATTTTCAAAGTTTGCATTTTTCCTACTGGGGAATATACGTTTTCTAAATATTCTCTTTGCTGAAAACCTCTTACGACTAATCTGGCTTTATGAACATTATTGCTTTTCTTTTTATAGACCCATTTTACATCAATGACTTATCTTTTGGTTTCTCAACTATCTACCAAGTATTATTTTTCTTAAGACTATTTATTTTGGAATCTATAGCAAGTTTTCATTTTTTACAATCGTTTGACTTTATCGCCTCCTCAAATGTATTCGCATGGTACATTTGCATCAATATAATTTACATAGATAAAATAGTGTTACAGGATTTCCAAATCTATTTACAGGGCTTTTCCTTCTTTCGGACTTTCTTACCACCTTTAAATTTTCGTTGCTAGTATTAGGTGTAGTAATTTCATTCTCATTATTTTCATATTCATTATTTTCAAACAAATTTTTATTTTCCTCATTTATATCAGGTTCTCTTCCCCTACTTTCCCCAAAGGGTGAAGTAGGAGGAAGTATAAAGTCATTATTGTTTTCATTTTCTACATCAATATCATCAACTCCCACTAACTTAACATATTCTTCAATTATGTCTACGTGCTTGGCTACAATTACTTTATTATTTACTAAGACTCTACATCCTACACTGTCGTATCCAACTAATACGCCTAAATCTGCTTTCCTATCCCATTTACTTTTTCTCTTTACGTCAGGGACTCGAACAAAAACTCTACTACCATATAATTTAAGATTTTTAATATTAGATTTTTCTCCCATCATGATTTCATACGGGGTCTTTTTTTCTAAAGTATTTGCTAAGGTTCTATTTTTCAAATAAGCTGCTGTTTGAACTACTTCCGGCCAAAATTTAGTATGAATTTTTGCGTCTGCTAATAGACGCCGTGTCCATTACCGACCTATTGTATCGTTCAGCAGTTCCGTTCAATTCATGAACATACGGGATGCACGGTTCAATAGAAAACCCCTTATCTTTTGCAAGATTATAAATATTCTTATTTATAAATTACACAGGGCAACATGATTTTGGACCCAGAAACCAGACTATACTTTTCCGAAGGTTTTCGGTGCGCTGAACACGAATCTGGCCACAGAATTGCTCCATCAGCTCTGGTTTTCGAGATATCCTAACCTAAAAATGCGAAAATCGCGATTTTTGCCTATATTTGAGGTTATGTAGCGCCGCCAATTTTTATTAAATTAAAAAATTGTATAGACTATCTAAAAGAACTAGCATAGCCCTTCAAAATGCACTTGAGTTTGTTCCGATATCTATTTTCTTCTTCGAGATATTCAAATTTGAAAGTCTCATTATATACGTGTATTTCGTAAGTATTTAACCATATGGTACCAAGCGGATATCTCATAGTCTTTCATGAAATCTCTTATAAAATCAAAATTAAAATAATGTTGATGTTATGTTATGTAAAAAAAACGGCTCTTTCAGAATCCGGCATCAAATTATCATAATTGTTCAAATAAAATTCAATATGGCCGCTTGAACTAGATTAAACCTTTTATAACTTTATGTGTAGTGAGCTTAATCACGTATTTCTTTTATGATAAATAAAAACTGTACACGATAAGTAGCCTACTCCATCCATCCTCAATCCATGGTACCACTAGCCATTTATATAGTACCTCATATAAACCACCCCTATCTAACTACCTAACTACCCCTACCGATCTGCAAAAAGACTAAATCACCCCATACTAAAAACGATTTCATGAAAGACTATGAGATATCCGCTTGGTACCATATAGGTAAATACTTACGAAATTCATGTATATAATGAGACTTTCAAATTTGAATATCTCGGAGAAGAAAATAGCTATCGCAACAAACTCAAGTGCATTTTGAAGGGCTATGCTAGTTCTTTTAGATTGTCTATACAATTTTTTAATTTAATAAAAATTGGCGGCGCTACATAACCTCAAATATAGGCCAAAATCGCAATTTTCGCATTTTTAGGTTAGGATATCTCGAAAACCAGAGCTGATGGAGCAATTCTGTGGCCAGATTCGTGTTCAGCGCACCGAAAACCTTCGGAAAAGTATAGTCTGGTTTCTAGGTATGATATTTTTTTAGATTTTGTTGCCCTGTGTTATCTATCGTTATCACATCTTAATTTTTTTATCCTCTTTCCTGTTATATTTTCGAATAGATTTACATAATTCACGATGCAGTCATAAACTTCGTTCTTTTTTTCATTGTATAGATCTTTGCAACTTTACTGAAATCATCCACTAAAACTAAAAAATATTTTTCTCCCCTGAATCCTATAGTACTATGCGGTCCATTTACATCCGCGTGAATAATTTCTCCCATATCTCTGGCTCTATGCCTATCATTTTCAAATTTAGTGTTTGTCATTTTATTTTGTATGCAAGTACCACATTTCAAATATTCACTTTCTAAATTATTGGGTAAACCTTTAACTAGGTTATTTTTACTTAGAATATTCAAATAACTGAAATTCACATGTCCAAGTATTCTATGATATTTTTCTTTTAACGTCATTCCATTATCTATACTTTCAGTTAGATAATTTTGAATATTTCCAAACACAGTATTTATCTTATACAAATTATTTATTTTAGTCGCAACTCCTATTAACTCATTTTCTCTACTATAAATTTTTGATGAATTTGTTGTCGACACAATTCTTGCATTTTCAACGACTTTCCCGAAACTCATTAAATTTTTACTCTTTTCTTTTATGAAAAATACATCTTTTAATACAATTTCATTTTCACTATAGTTTGTTCTGAATTCAGCTATAATATCGCCAACAACCGTTGCTTTTATGCCTAATTTACGACCGTCTCCCACTTTTACGTCCATCGGATTTTCTAATTTTTTCGTATTTGTAAAGTATTTATTATCATTAATAATATGGTCTGAACTCTCGCTATCTAAAACCCATTCCAATCCATGTTCGCAATTGTTTACCTCAACGTGGTTTTCTTCGCTATAATCTACTTCTATTGTGAAGACCTTGGATTCGGACCGATCTTGCTGATGTTGACCGCCTCGGCCTCGTTGACCTCTGCCTCTGTTGTGGTAACCTCTGTTACCTCTGCTGTTGCTGCCGCCGCCTCGTTGTTGTTGATATTCTTGAGAGCGTGCACCTCCTTGCGCTGACTGTCCTCTTCCTCTTGAGCCTCTTCAAGAATTTCTCCCGCTATTTTGACTCGTACATTGATATTGGAAATGGCCCTGTGCCCCGCACTGATAGCGTGTATTATTTTTGCATTTTTTAATAGCAGAATTTTTTAATTTTTTCTTTTTCTTGAAAGAGCAACATACAATTGTCCGTGACTAAAAACAGGTGATGGTAAGTAAACACCTACAGAATCATACGATTGCCCTTGAGATTTATTAATCGTCATTGCAAAACCTAGCCTGATGGAAAATTGTTTTCGGCGCATATTGAAAGGTATATCTTCTTTAGATGGTGATAAAGATATTTTCGGAATTAAAAATAATTTTCCGCTATTTTTTTCACTTAAAATTTCGGCTTGAATTGAATATTTTAATAATTTTTTTATTGATAATCGCGTCCCATTGCATCATAAACCTTCGTTCAAATTCAAATTTCTTAAAAGTATTACTATCGCATCAATTTTTAATTTTAATCTATGCGGTAGTAGTCATTGGGCGGTGGGAGTTAAAGTGTTTAAAAACTCTGTTGGTAAGATAACATCCAAATTTTCTCCATTGTCGTCTTCTGCTGTATCTATGCTTTAATATTCAAACAATTCTCCCTCCATTATTTTGAAAATGTCGTTGGTAATGTTAATAACATCGGAGCTTTTAGGAGCTAAAATAACTTTTTCTTTAAATTGTTTATTACTAAATTTTCCATTATTTTAATATATTTTTCTAATGTTATCTTGTTTATTTGTTAGTATATCATTTGGAATTTTAAGTAATTCATGTTTATGCTCATAGGAATTCAATCGTTAATGTCATACGTGTAAAATTGGTCCATAAATAACTTTATTTCACTGAATTTTCAATAATTTGTGTTCTACTACCATGTCGGACCATTGGTAATGTTTGTCTACAATCTCCTAAAACCAATATAGTTTTACCGCCAAAAACATTTTTTATATTGAAAATGTCTTGAAGTAAGCGATCTACTGCTTCAAAAGAAAATTTTGATGTCATTGATATTTCATTCTTTATAATAATTTGTACATCTTTTAATTTTCTACCTTCCTCAGAATTATGTTTTATGTTACATGTTGAAGTGCCAGTAATATTAAGCGGAAATTTAAATGTGGTTCCTATTGATCAATAAGTTAGCTGTAATACCAGTCCAACAAGTCCAACCAGCCCAAGCGACACATAAAAATGGTATGTTTGAAAATATCAAACCCAAGCCCAGTTCCACCAGGTCCATCAATAAAAATGCAATTATTCTGTTTATTTTCTAAACATTCTAAAACTGTATCATATATTGTTTTTTGATTTTTATTTAATGCTTTAACTTTCAATTGCAAATCATCAATTACCTTGCCTTTATCGTAAAATGTTGAACTGCATTATATTCTTATACACATAAGTTTGTTTGAGGCAAATAAAAATCTTCTTGGAAAATTCATTGATTTCTAAATTTGTTTCAATTGTATACAATGCCATGTTTTTACCTATACTTTTCTCGTATTTGGGGGATGAAAAAATTCTTTGTGTTTTCATACAATTCCCTTGCATTATTCGGATTATGATAGATACATATGAAAGAAAATAACTCACAAAGTGCAATATGTAATTTTATTTTCGATGCTTCTTCTAAACATCTATCCCACTCTTCATTTTCACTAACTGTTTAGCTATAACGGCTTCATTAAAAATTGCACCTTTAACATGTAAAAGTAATAATCTTATAAAATACTTTTCTCGATGCTTAGGATTGATTAGATACATTCTGCTTAATATGGGCTTATTAATTTTTTTTCCTTTTATTCCACATTTTTAATTTATGATCAAAAGTGTAAAACATAGGTATTTATAATTTAAAGTATGCTGTTAACGTAGTATCTACATTTTTTGTCATTATTGTTTCATGTACAGTTAATCTTTTTATAGCATGCGATATTTCATTTAACGGATATTCTAATAATCTATACATATCTTCTGGAGGGCATAAATATCTTGTATTAATATACTGTCGAATTTCATCATAGTCGTATTCATTAATATTTTCATTATCAGTACTGTTATTTTCTTTAGCATGGATATCAGCATTACATATTTCAATATATGCACAATGATGTCCTTTATAGCAATATTTAAATAAATATTTGATAGATTGTACAGTTGAACATACTTGTACATTAATATGACAATTGAATTTTAACAACAAATACGTATTATATGGGACTGCAAACCGATTATCAGCTACTCTACCTTGATTATGATTTTTATAAGTTATTTTTCTACCATCATTTCTTTGTTTATAAATTGGATATCCATTTGTTTGGAAAACCGTATTATAGTTAAAATTTTTAGGAAAGTTTTTTGTACATTTTTCTTTATTTTTATCAGTACAAGGTGAATTAATGTTTTGTCTTCCGCAAGTACAATGAATCATAGATTGTTTTACAATATTAAATAGTTTTGGATAAATGTCTTCATTTGGAATTTCTGCACATATTAAATCATCAATTTTTTCGGTTGTATCTGGTTTATCTTTTTTGTCTAAAAATAACAACATGTGCATATGAGGAAGTCCTCGTTTTTGAAATTCAATAACATAAGTATAAGCTATACTTTTTCCTAAACTCCTTGCTTAACCACCAATACTTTAAATTCCTTTACTTTTTGATAAAAAACTTTAACAATTATATCTGGTCTATCAATCGCCGTTTGATAATTTTTAGATGTTCACTTATTTCCTTCCAGTTTGGATTGCATGTCATAGTAATGAATAAGTCAGGTTTTCCATAACGATTGACAATAGTCATTGAAACAATATAATTTTGTTTTAAATTTCTTGGACTTCCAATAAAATTTGAGGACAATATAACCATTTTTCCTATTGTTATATTTTCAGATTCTTTCTTTTTATGTATTCTTAATTTATAAATATTTTGTTTTTTTCTTATAAAATACAATTTTGAACTTTCTACTTTAACGAAGTCATCAATTATTGCCTGTAGAGAAATTTTTCCTAAATTGAGATATGGATTAAATGAACTCTTATACTTAATCTATATTTATAAAATTGCAAATTTAAAAAATTTGTAGTGCATGATTTACTTTTCATATTAGGCATCCATCCAAAACATCCGTTTGGAGGAATAAGAGGATACGTCATAGGGTCAATGTGACTTATCTGAGGAATACTTATCGGTTTTTCAGATTTCGAATATACTACAATATCACGTTCAATAGGTGGATGACCATCTTTACCAATAAAAACCATTGCAACTTCATTACATGTAGCTTCGTTGCATCTGTTTTTATCTAAATTATCATTTCGTTTTATTGACATGATAATTGTTCGTGGATTGCAACCAATTTTGGTGAATCGTTGCATTTCTTCTTTTTCCACTTCATGCATCATTTTATAAGCTTTGGCATAAGGGTTTATATTTCTTAACAAATTATAATTATTTAATTACTTCAACAATTCTAAATTCAGATTGGAATCTGGCTTCAACCGTTGTATTTCGATTGTTGCTAATTCATTATCTAAAACATATAACTGGCAAAATTTTCGTCTTTCGTTTTCATTTGGATGCAAAGCATAAATATTATGATATATTTGACCACAAATTCGAATTATTTGTGGTCCAGTAGTCATATTTTTGTCAAAATTAGTTCCGAAACTTGCGAATGCTAAAGCACTATTATATAATCGTATATTATTGCGAAAATGTATTCTATCAGTTGATGACCCTGTAGCTAAAACTTTTAATTCATTTGGATAAGGAGGATTTGTGGCGACACAACCACAGCCTGCTACAGGACGTTCGAGACGTAAGCAGCTGTTGGTTCCGCGTCCCCTGTACTGACTCAAGCCGAAATCAAGACCCCTCTCTCGCCGATGCTACCACCTCAGCTGAGGCGACTATAAAAGGGGGCTTGGATTCCTTGATCGACACTCGTCTGTCCAGGTCCAGGGAGCACTTCGAACACTACACAGTTTTACCATTTTGCCTGTTAAGTCTTAATAAACGTTGAATCCTGCTAAATCAGACTTCGCTTCTCTTGACGCCTGATCCCTGCAACCCGTCCTACACTCCTGCATAAAGACGCCAGCTGATGCGAGGAAAGTGGAGCTTTAAAGTGGTGACCCCGACTCAAGAACATCATACAAAACAAAACAAGGGAACATCGACATCGAATTAACGGCTGTTCTACACAAACAAAAACAACAACAAGGAAACATTCGCACAAAATCAACGGCTGATCGACACAAACAGGATTCTAATTCAAACGGCTCTCTAGCCAGCACAACAACCGTCGAGCCTGCATGGCATGACTAGTCGAGGAAGAGGAAAGCAGCTCCCGGAAGAGAAACGCACATCCGAACGCCAGCAAGGGATAGCACCGCCGACCCTCCAGGATTCCGCAGCAGCTCTCGAAGCGGCGGATCGCAAGCGAAGGGCCTCGATAGCACCTGAAGCGCAAGCAGACCTCGGCGATCCAGATACAACGCCATCCGAACCAGAATTCGAAGACGCTTTCGACAACACTCCAGGCGACACCTCAGACGACCAGAACGAAATGGCTTCGAACTGCAATTTAAGTCCATTCTGGCGCGCGCAACCGGGACTTTGGTTCATCCAAACGGAAGCCCTATTCGACAAACACAAGATCACAGACGACGCAACGAAATTTAACTCCGTAGTGGGAGCTCTTGATGCAAAAACCATCGAGGATCTACAGACCGAGTAAAGCCGCAGACGGAACCCTACAACACGCTAAAGGAAACTATCATCAAACGGACAACCGAATCGCCGGACTCAACACTGCTAAAGCTGCTCACCAATCTGGAGCTTGGAGACAGCAAACCCTCTCAGCTGTACCGAAAAATGAAGTCGATGGCAGGAGAAAAAATCCTCGAGCCTGCTCTCAGGGTCATGTGGCTGGCACATCTCCCAACAGTAGCCCAGACATACCTGAGCCTGTTTAAGGTCGACGACATCGAGGATCTCCTGGAGGCTGCGGACAAAATAATTACACACAACACTGAAGTCGCAGCAGTCAACCCCGCAACAGAGAGTACCTTATGCGCCGTTACTCACAGCAATCCAGCACGAGAAAACGCCTCTCTCACGCAGCAGCTAGACGCATTGCAGACCACTATGGCACAGTTAATAGGCCTGGTGAGACAGATGCTGGACCGAGGCCAACAACCGCTGCAACGCAATGGCTCCTATCGCGGTAGAAGACGAGACCGCAGCAACTCACGACAACGGGGGCAGTCACCAGCGAATCGCCCAGACTGGTGCTGGTATCACAACAAGCACGGGGCAAGCGCAATCAAGTGTTCTCAGCCCTGCAGTTTCCAACCGCCGCTGACGGGAAACTAAGCCCGCCGACTCCGACACAGGTGGCAGGAATCGGCGAAGCACTACAGGAAAACCGACTGTTCATTTGGGACCCAGCTACCTCCATACTGTTCCTGGTAGATACGGGTTCGGTCGCTACACTTATTCCACGGAGCCACGTCAAGGAGGACCTGCCAAAGCAAGATCTAACTCTTCACGCAGCCAACAGATCCCAAATAAGCACGTTCGGAACCCGCACACTGCAGCTAAGCTTGGGCTTACGTCGCAACTTGCAGTGCGAAGCGATAATCGGGGACGTACCGCACGCTATGCTGGGAGCCGACTTCCTGATTCAGCACGGTCTGATCGTCGACGTCAAGAAGAGAAGGATAACCGACGCCAAAACACTTCTCTCCTCCCAGGGCGCTCTCTTAGCGGCATCAGTACGCTCTGTATCAGCGATCGAGACAATCCCATCGACGCAGGATCACCCTCTGGCAAAGAGATACGCGGCTCTAATGGAAGAATACGCAGACGTGTTCGACGACAAAATCAGCCCTTCCTGCAAGGCGGACTTCCCGGTCAAGCACGTGATAAACACCACAGGACCTCCAGTGATCGAGAGGTACCGCAGATTGCTGGGCGAAAAGCTGCAAAAAGCTCAGGAGATCTTTCTGGACCTTCTAGAGAGGAAGATTATCAGGCCCGGTTCCGGCAAGTGGGCAAGCCCGCTACACCTGGTCCCCAAGGAAAAAACCTTCAGACCTTCAGGCCTACAGGCGACTATCGCGCCTTGAACGCCATCACAGTTCCAGACCGCTACCCTTTACCTATCATCGAGGATCTGCTGCAAAGCAGCGCAGGAAGGATCTTCTCAACGACCGATCTACGCAAGGCATTCTACCAGATCCCCATCGACGAGGACAGCATCGAGAAGACCGCAGTAACGACACCGTTCGGCCTCTATGAGTTCCTGGGAACCTCACTGGGACTCAGGAACGCGACGCAGACTATGCAGCGGGCCATGGATTTCATCCTCAGGAAGCTACCTTTCGCCAAGGCCTACGTGGACGATGTATTTGTCGCCTCCAACTCACACGAAGAGCATTTACAGCACTTGCGCCAACTCTTTCAGGCACTGCGAGAGGCGAATCTCAAGGTCAACGCGACGAAATGCTCCATCGGTCAACCCCAGGCACTGTTCCTGGGATACCAAGTCACCAAAGATGGTTTCAAACCGCCTCCCGCCAAGGTAGAGGCAATCAAAAACTACCCAGAGCCAATAACCGCAACAGAACTGCGTCGCTTTCTGGGTGTGTGCAACTATTACAGACGCTGTCTGCCCAATGCCGCCGCCAATCAAGCTCCACTGCACGGCATCCTCAAAGGGCTCCCGAAGAGAGCGAAGCTCAGGTGGACAGAGGAAGCGAGGCAGGCTTTCCGGCTTTGCAAGGCCAGCATAGTCGAGGCGGTCTGCACAACCTTCTACCAGCCCACCGCACCCTTGGCTCTCAGGACTGACGCGTCTGACGCGGCCATCGGAGCCGTCCTCGAATCACAGCAACCAGACGGGACTTGGAAGCCACTTGGTTTCTATTCACACGTGCTCAACGACACACAAAAACGATATAGCACCTATGATCGAGAACTTCTCGCCGTCTACGAGGCAATAAAACACTTCGAGAGGATGCTGGAAGGACGCTCGTTCACGATTCACACAGACCATCGCCCTCTGTTATACGCAGCAGATGCGAACGGCATGGTGGAGAGGTTCCACAGAACCTTGAAAGCAGCTCTACGCTGCTGCTCTCTCTCTTGGAGGGACGCTCTTCCAACGGTTCTGCTTGGTCTGCGCTCAGCTTACAAAGAGGATCTCCAGGCTTCACCCGCGGAGATGCTCTACGGCACCACGCTGCGACTGCCTGGTGAATTCTTCATTCAATCCACAGCCACAGCCAGTCAGTCCGCATTCGTCAAGAACCTGAAGCAGCTCCTCAACAACATCAGGCCAGTGCCAGCTTCGAGGCACACCACTGCCATTCTGCTTCAAGGATCTATACAGCAGCACGCATGTATTCAGGAGGGTTGATAGCATTCGCAAGCCCCTAGAAAATCCCTACACTGGGCCACATCGTGTCATCAGACGCACGAATCAGAGGACGTTCATCATAGAGGAGAAAGGCAAAGAGAAGACTGTCACCACGGACCAGCTCAAGCCAGCCTTCTTGGAAACCTGCGAACCAGCTCCAGCAGCAGCAGCAGCAGCGCAAGCAACAACTCCACCACAGGCAGCAACACCAACAAGCAACACTAACCAGCAGCAGCAGATGAGGACATCCCAACCTTCAACCTCCCGGTCTCGGCATGTAACGTTCGCAGCTCAACCGGAGCTGATCACTGGGAGGGGAGTGGATGTGGCGACACAACCACAGCCTGCTACAGGACGTTCGAGACGTAAGCAGCTGTTGGTTCCGCGTCCCCTGTACTGACTCAAGCCGAAATCAAGACCCCTCTCTCGCCGATGCTACCACCTCAGCTGAGGCGACTATAAAAGGGGGCTTGGATTCCTTGATCGACACTCGTCTGTCCAGGTCCAGGGAGCACTTCGAACACTACACAGTTTTACCATTTTGCCTGTTAAGTCTTAATAAACGTTGAATCCTGCAAAATCAGACTTCGCTTCTCTTGACGCCTGATCCCTGCAACCCGTCCTACACTCCTGCATAAAGACGCCAGCTGATGCGAGGAAAGTGGAGCTCTAAAGATTTTCCGCTAATTCTACTTTTCCATTTTGACAACAGTTGGAAAATAATTTGCCTGCGACATATTCAAAAGTGAAATGTTTAGCATTAAAATGTCTACAAATTTCCGTCATAGATCCCAAATAGTTTTGTGTTAAATTTTCATCAAAATCTGTATTTCCTATTCGACCTATAATGTTCAATTTACTATTATACTTTCAACAATTTTCATCCATTTTCAAAATAGGATATTTTTTTAGTTTATAATTTTTTCAATTTCTTGCATTTTTTTAATCATTACCTTTATTATAATAGTTTTTTTCATCATTAAGTTTTAATCTTTTGCATAAGATAAAAACTTCTTGTAACAAAACTTCTTTTGATTTATTATAGGTTACTCTTATGCGTATTACTTCATTTTTGCGATACTCTTTCAATTCATCACTATTCATTTGTTCTAATTTTCGTTTTCTATATTGTTGCTGTTTTATCTTTTTATCTTCCAAATTATTTATTTATTCAATTTTATTTTTCCAATAAGTCTCTGTTTTTCGTAATGCTTCTTTTTTACGATATTGTTGCAACTCATTACTATTTATTTTTTCAATTTTTCGCTTTCTATATTATCACTGTTTTAACTTCTTTTTCCCCGATTTATTTAGTTTCTTAATTTTCAACAACTTCACTTTTTCAACATTTTCTTTTTTATCTTTTGTTTTATCATCCTTTTTACTTTCAATATGAGCTTTATTTTTATGAAAATTTTTATTTTTTACAATGAAATATCAATTTATCTCCATTTGTATTTCCATTCTCCAGTTCATTAGATTATCGTGTACTAAATTTCTTTCCCTCAAATCTATAATTTTGCTCAATTTTTTTTCCATTATTCTACTATTAATTGATCCACAAATTGACGTATTAATTTCCATAAGTTCAATATTATTAATATGTGTTAAGTTATTGCTACTATACGAATTAAGCATTTCCTGTTGCTGAAATATTAATTTTTCCTGAGCTTGTTTTTCTATTAATTCAATGCCTTTTGCATTCAAAATTAACTTGTCTGCTTTACAATAAAATTTATAAAAAAGATTTCTTTTCATTGGTATTTCAATCAAATCATATGGCATGCTTTCGTGTACGTGATTTTCTAAAAAAGGAAACATTGTTATATATCTTGTTTCATATATTTTTAATAAATGTTGTCGCGTTTTAACAATATCATAACTAATGTTACATGGACATATATTAAACAGAATGGAAACAGCAAAAGCTATTGCAGAAATTTCACAATCATAATTATTAGTTTGTGATTGTACTGACTCAAAAGTTATTGCTAAATCGAGATTATTTGAAAATAATCTATTATAATTATTTTATGATCATTTTGTAAGCATTTGGCATTAGTACTATCGTAAACATGTATATTTTCATTTTTATAAAACTTGCAAATCCAGTGGCCTTTCTCTGAACTTCTGGAAAATAATAATTTAATATTTTGAGAATCGACAGAAATTGGAATTATATTACTAGGTCTTTGAATTAGTAGTGGTGACTGCATGTTAAAATATGAACATGATTTAAGTATTTCATTAAATTCGGAAATATGAATATTATTCAACATAGAAGCATGACCACTATATGGTGGACATCCTCTCACGACTGATTTTTGTTCATTGGTTAATATTTTGAAAATATATTTATTATATCAAAAAGATATAAAACTATCAGTTCTAAAATCAGCTATATGAATGGCATTAAAGCCTTCAACGAACTACCAAGAGAACTCGAAACAAAAGATAGTACCATAGAACTTCAAAGAAAAGAATCAAGAAATGAATGAAAAAAAATTGTCAATAGTTCTACATGCTTCAATATACCAAGATAAATACACAACATTTAAATTGAAAAAAAAATATCTCTGCTCTGTTATGTTTGTTATTAAGTGTTATTGAATTATTTTTTTTGTTAGAGGAACATATTATTTTAAATAATATGTTCCTCTGATGAAATTATTACGAATATAATTGAACTGGTTAAAATAAATGAAAAATAATAATAAATAAACTATTATTTCAGGGCAAATTGCCTTTTTTCAATTTATCTTTTTTCTAATTTTTTATGATTGAAAAATAAAAAAAAAAATAATTAATACCAAATAAATTGTTAAAACATAGCACATTCTTAAATCAAATATATGATGGAAAAAATAAAAGAAAACAAAAAAAACAGTAAATTTTTTAATAAAACTAATCAAAATAGTCAAAATTGAGACAAAGACATTTATTAATATATTTAATAAATGTCCGGCATTGACTATCCCTGGCAGGAAATATCTAAAAAAGATATACGAAATCTGCCGGTATTTGCAAACAAATCGGTAGATTCTACTTACGATTTTTAAATTGAAATTGTACATGTAAGATATGTTTATATCTTAATGTTACTTACAATGTTACTTACAATCCAGGGCTAAAATAAAACTTTATAATTCAAGATTAACCGTACGTAAACTAACCCAAGGGGTGCGCACAATTAAATAATTAATGGATTTGAATAAATAATTAACATTGAAGTATATAAAGTGGTGAAGTGTAATTTTGAAACGTGTAAACGAATTTGACAACCTAATTTTAAATATGTATCAATGACTAACTACTCCAAATTTACTACCACTTCTCTGATATATCTTTTAATGTCAAATCACTTAAAAATATATAAGTGTATGTGCGAGTGTGTGTGTGTTAAAATAAATAGTGACAGTTCAATAAATGTGATCTAATTAGAAGGTAATACATCAATTATTTGTAATTATATGCTGTCATAGGCACTGTATTGTGATGAGACATCTAATTTATGTACTCCAATATGTAGAATTCTGTAGAAACAGGCTGTAATAGCAGTTTCACCTAATTGACTTGATTTGCATTTCAACAAATTAACACACATACAATACTTATCTGAATTTAAAATTTTTCATCTAAATGAACATCTTTGAAAAAACTATAATTATTTAAAGATGTTCATTTAAATTAAATAATAAAAATTTATCAAACAAATTACAATCATATAATTGACTAATTTATAATGTATCTTTAAAAAATGCAGCAAAGAAATACATACGAGCGAGCGTTAGCTAGCGAGGGAATTGTTGCTAGTTATTAAATTAAAGTATTATGTAAGAGTTATATGTAAGAGCTTCAAGAAGTGGTAACTTATGTAGACCCTGTTTTACCATACAACCATAAAACTATTTCTTTAAAAATTAATGTTACTATTTATCGAATTCGCTGGCTAAAACATTGTTCATAAAATTATGATGAATATTTTTTTTTGCAATTGCTCGGTTTTATTGAAATTATTTAATAATTAAAGCTTATAAGTGTATAGTGTAAAAGTGAATTATTTACTTTGCAAATAAGTGGCAAGTTTGATCTGTTAAGATGATCCCAGACTCGAAGAATAGAGTGCCAGGACAGTTTGCAAGATCTAAACAAAAATTAAGAGAGAGAGAAAGAGAGAGACAGAGGGGGAGGAAGAGAGGGAGGGGGAGAGAGAGAGAGAGAGTAAAGCTGAGCAGAGCTGTGACCTACTTTTTACTCTGCAAAAGTTTTTCTTTAAGCTACGTGTGCAGTGTGTTTGTTATGCTACTTGAAGGAGGTCACAATATGTAAGTGTTTATTTATTTGCATTTATTAATTAATACAATTTATTTTATTTGATCTATGTAAAATTTTTTTTCAGATAACTATGTGCAGCTTGAACTTTAGAATATAATTAGAACAATGCATATAGTCAAAAGAAAAAAAATATCTCTATAAATAATGCATATTTGGTGGTTGTAATACAAAAATACTTCTAAACCCCAAAATTGCATTTTTTAACTATTTATCATTTTCTGTTTCAGTTCATTAAAACCAGGATAACACAGCTGTTATAAGATGGATCTATGCCAAACTTACAATTAGTACAACTGATCAAGGCATCAATATCTTTCAGTAGTAAAAGGTCTAAAACCAATAGAAAAATTGTAAGTTTACTTTCTATAACCAAATATTAAGTGAGACCTAAAATGCATTTTTATCAGATTTCGTGTTATGATTTCAGGACCTTTGCCGCAGGATTTTTCAGAATCCGGATATCCAATCAACTTAAAATTTGGGATAGAACCTCAGAATACCTTTCTCCTCAACCTGAGCAGAGCAGAATTAAGAAAGATAAGTCCAAACTCAATGTTACGTATGCATGCAATCGTAACATTTACTATAATTATTAATATTATCAACATTCATGTGACTAACTATTGAAAATTGTTATTCTTCAGAAATGTCTTCCGCTCAATCTATACAGGTACATATTTAGAAGCTCGTTCCAAAATATGAGATTATTAAGTCATCTGGATACTGAGATATCCTGCGGCAACTGGATAAAAATGAAGAAAATCAGATATTTATGAGTAATTTTATATGTATTGGTATTAGTGTTATATACATCATTTTTATTGGTTAGAATAATATATAGTAGGTATACTTTAATTAAAAAAAAATTAGTTTATATATAATAGAAAAGAAATATTTTTTAATAAAAATATTTTTCTGGTTATAACCCAGGCTTGATCCTTTAATGGACACAATAAATATAAAAAGTATAGTTTAATAACTTGGTTCAACATGGAGTACTTTGTCGGTGAGTCGCTTAGTCAGTTAGACGCACGTGTTCAGGAGCTGACTGTACGTGTGTATCATCTAATACACTGTTTCTGTGGGGGCGCCCCGCATAGACAAAGCGAAGAACTTCAATAAGATCACAAGGAGTGGTGGTGGTGGGGGGGGGGGGGGGTGTCGGTCCACCTCCCTTTCTTACACCTTGGTGTACACCTACGTTTAATTGAAATTTTGAATTCTATAAGCGCCTGATGCAGATTAAGTATAGTTAATTGTGACTGATGCGCATGCGCACCATGTGAAAAGGACTCTTTTAATAAGAGGGGGGTATACAACAAAATGCACTATCAAATGCTTATCAGTGCCCTCGACAGACGAATACCTCACATTGCATATTTTTATTAATGAAATAATAAAAATAACCTCTCCATTTTCATTTTCAGCGTATCTCCTTTTTTTCTGTAAACCATAGTGTTGGATTTTATTAATAATGTTATTATTAATAATAGCTTTATTGTTTTTATACATTAAGTATTTTACAATATTTTCTTAACTAACAATATAAAACATTTGTGTGCATTAATACGCATCCTTTTTTTGCTTTTTTTTTTTTTTTTTTTTTTTCTTTTACTTTTCCTTTTATCTCTTCTTCTAATCTTCCTTCTTCCTCCTTTCCTCTCTGATCTCTTCTTCCCTCCTCTCTTCCTCTCTCACCCTTCTGATTCTTCCCTCCTCCTCCTTCCACTCGTACATTATTCCATCCACCCTCACTTTGAAGTCCCCGTTCTTTAGAAGCTCCCCATTCCTTTTCGCCTCCTCTCTCCTTCTCTCTCTTATCCCCATTGCTTCTTTTTTAGCCTTTCTCTCCTCCCAGCTCATCCACTGTTCTAATCTCACCTTTCCTCCTTCATTTATTTCATCTCTCCTCCTCCATATCTTCTCCGTTTCCTCTTCTGCCGCGAATATTATCTTCTTTGTGTCCTGGTTTGCCGTCTCTTCCAACTCCCAACTCGTTCCCTCCAGGATCTCATCTAGCCAGTCCTGCAGCACCTCCTTCTCGCTCCAGTTAGTCCCTTTATGTATTATCACCCCTCTCTCTCCTACTTTGCTCCTCCCTCCTTCCGTCCTCTTTCTCTTGTTGCTCACTATCCTAACCTCACTTTTTACATTCGTCCTTTCCCTTTCAATCCCTTTTCTCTCCTCTCTCCTCATTTTACCTTCCAATTTTTCTATCATTCCTTTTAATTCTTTTACTGTTCTTTGCACCTTCTCCCTCTCTCTCCTTTCCTCACTCAGTTTACCTTTCAATATTTCTACGTCTCCTTCTATGTCCATCATCTTTCTCTCCGCCGCTTCTCTTCTCCCTCTCTCCAGCTGCAGCTTCACCTTCCACTCTTTCAACTCCTCTCTCATATCACGCATCTCTCTCTCCACTCTTCTCTCGTGTTTCGACATCTCTCCCTCCTACTTTTTTGTCGCCTTCGGTTCTTTGTCTTTTTTCTCACTTCTGCCTTTACACGCTCTCTGATTCCCTGCTATAACCTCTCTGCTCACCTCACCATGTGCTCTCCTTTCTGTTCTTCTCGTTCCTCTTTCTTCTCCCTGTTCCCTCCGTCTTGTTCCTCCTAGGGGACTTTCCCTAGAATTCCCCGCATGCTTTGCGCGCGCTTTTCAAATCTCCTTTCTGCTGCGTCCTATCTTTTCCTTCCTTTCTTGCCTTCCCCTTCTTTATTCTTGCTGTCTTTCTTTATTTTTCCTCTTCCATATCGTGCTATAGAGTTTCCCCACTTGCGTTCTTCTCCCTCCGACTGTCTCCTGCCACTTTTTCCCCTCTATCTTCGTCTCCACACATTCTTCGAACACATGTTTAAGCGTCTCCTCCTCACTCCCACATAGCCTGCATACCCTTTCTTCTTCCTTCTTCCAGTATTTATTCCCTCTTGTCTCACACCCTAATCTGAACCTTGCCGTAACGTTGAGCGCTCCTCTTCTGTGTTCTCCCACTTCCATCAGGTACTCTGGTATTTCTCCCTGCTCCAACATTACCTCCCTTATCTCACCCGCGTATCTAGACTCCTTTATTTCCTCTCTCCACTTCTGCCATTGTGTGTCTTTGTTTATCCTTTCTATTTCCTCCTCCACTCCCTCTTCCTCCTCCATTCTTCTCGTATACTCCTCCACCGATATCCCGCACTTCTCCAATTCCATTCTTCTCACGTCCTTCCCTCTACCCTTCCATTCTCTCCTTTCTCCCTCTCTCTTCAGCAGCCTCCAGCATTCTCCTAGCAAAGTACTTTCTTTTGCTCTCCTCAGTTTCCTTTCGAACCTAACTGCCCTTTTCCTTGTCCTTGTCTCTAATTTGAACCTTTTCGTCTCCCAATGAATCACATGTGCCGGCGTTGTCCTGTCTAGGTGCAGCACCCATTTGATGTACTTTCTCTGTATTTTCTCTAAATCCTCCTGCCCTTTCCAACCCCATATCTCCGCCCCGTATTCTATTACGCTCTGTACTAGAGCGTCGAACAGCTTCATTCTCATCTTCCAGCTGTCCTTGAACGCTGCCTCTCCTAGGCCCCACAGGGTGCTTATCAGCGCATTTGCCCTTCCTTTCACCTTCTTCACCTGTTCTTCCTCTTTCCCATTTTCTTTCATCGTGTAACCCAAATATTCAAATGTTTTCACCACCTCTATCTCCCTTCCATCCCATTCAAATTTCTCTTCCCTCCTCCTTCTTCCTCCGTTTTTAAAGATCATGATCTTCGTTTTCTCTGTGTTTAGCTCCAAACCCTTTCTTTTGATGTATCCTTTGAATCTTCTTAGCATTTGTTTCAACCCGCTCGCGTTTGTTGCTAGCATTACTACGTCATCTGCATATGAGATTGACCATACTTTCCTTCTCCCTAGTATTATCCCTCCTTCTTGTACCTTTCCCATCTCTCCTTCCAAGTCCGCCATTGCCACGTTAAACAGCAGTGGACTCAGCGGGCATCCCTGTCTCACTCCCTTCTGCGTCTCAAAACTGCCTACATTCCTTTCCCCTATCCTTACTTCACACTCAGTCTTCTCATAAATTTCCTTTACCCTTTCCCTTATCCTTCTATTCACTCCCAGCTTCCTCATCATCTTCCACACTTCTTCCCTGTTTACTTTGTCAAAGGCTGCTTTCATATCCGCGAAGCACGCGTATATCTTCCCTCCTTTCTTCCTTAGCTCTTGCTCTACCGCCTTGTTTACCACGTATATAGCGTCCGTTGTGCCTCTCCCTCTTCTGAATCCCATCTGCGTGTCGCTTAACTTTTCCTCTTCTTCCAGTTTCTTCTCCAATCTTCCCTTTATCAGTTCCGCATATATTTTGTATCCTGTGTCCATTAATGTAATTCCTCTGTAGTTCTTACACTCCCCCTTATCTCCTTTCTTATAAATTGGCGTGACTATCCCTCTCCTCCACTCTTCTGGCAGTCCTCCTCCTTTCCAAATTTTTCCTAGTATCTCCGTTAGTTCCTCTACAATCTTTTCTCCTCCCTGCTTCCATGCCTCATTCTGGATTTCATCCTCTCCTGGTGCTTTCTTTTCCTTTAGCTTCTTGATTATTTCCCTTACTTCCTCTACTTCTATCTCTCTCTCCTCCTCTTCCTCTTCTTCCCCCGACTCTTCCTCATTATCTCTCCTTCTTTCCTGCGTTTCTCTCTCTCCCAGTTGCCCTTTAAAAAACTCTAACCAGCTCTTATCTCCTATCCCTTTATCTATCTGCTCCCTTTTTCCTTTCCTTCTCCTTTTCACCATTCTCCAGAACTTTTTTCCTGACCTATCCTCCTTTGCCTCCCTTAGCTCTTTTTTCATCCCTTCCTCCTTTTTTTTCCTATACATGTTCCTTAACTCTCTTTTCGCCTGCATGAACCTGTCTTTTCCCCACCTATTTATCCCTTTCTTTGCCCTTTTCATTTCTGCCCTCTTCTTCCTGCAATCTTCATCCCACCATCTGTTGTCATCTCTCCTTTTTCTTCTCCCCCTCTTTGTTTGGATCGCGTTTCTTATTTTTATCTTTAAATCCCTCCATGTTTTTGCTTCCCCCCCTTTGTCTAGCCAGCCTCTATACTCCCTGCTGGCCTCGTCTGTCCACACTGTTCTTTTCATTTCCTCTTCCCACTCTTCCGAACTTTTCCCTGTCTCTATTTCCACTTCCAGTGCTCCATGATCTGACTCCATTCTATCTACTACCTTCATTGACGTTACCTTTCTCCTGCCTTCCTCATTTACTATCCCATAGTCTATTACCGAGCATCCCATTCCCCCCACGTACGTTAGTTCCCCTTCCTCATCCCCTTCTGTACTTCCATTTAGGATTGAAAGCCCCCACTCTTTTAACCTATTTAGCAACTCTTCGCCCTCTCTGTTCACTACTCTATCCTTTGACTCCCTCCTTTCCTCTACTCCCTTTTCGTCTAAAAAACCTCCCTCTTGCCCTGTTCTCGCGTTCAGGTCTCCACACCAGAGTATCTTTTCCCCTCCCGCTCTTTCTATCATCTCCTCTATTTCTTCATAGTTCCTCTCCTTCTCCTCCCTCACGTAAGTCGAACCTATCCACCACTTTTCCCCTTTCATAGTGCATTTGCCTCCTATGACTTCTCCAGATCTTCCTCTCAACCATTCAACTTTGTCCTCTTTCCTATCCTTCCTGACTGCCATTACCATTCCTCCCTTTAATCTCCCTCTGCTCCCCCCCCCTTTTTCGCCTCTCTTACCTCTGTTTCGAATCCCTTCATTCTCCTCCTTATTCCTTCCTCCTCCCCGCTCTCTGCCCATGTTTCCTGTAGACAAATGACGTCGAATCCTAGTATGTATCTCCATCCTTCCTCTCCTATTCCTTTCAGTCCTGCCACATTCCAGCTCAGCACCTTCAAATTCTCCTTTTTATTCCTTTTTCCCCTTTCATCCCTTTTCTCCTTCTCACCTCCATCTTGCCTCCCCCTCTCGAAAAAGCCTGTCCTCTCTTTCGTTCCAAAAGTATGTCATGTCTCCTACCGTTAGCTTGTTTCTTCCTACTTTCACTGGTTTTCCTTCTCTTCTCCAATCTCTTGCGAGCCCGTTCAATCTTTCTCTATTTCTTCTCTCTCGCCACGTCAAATCATGGTCGATGAAGCAGTCTGTCCCCTTCAACTTGCTCTTTTCCTCCATCATTTTCTCTTTCTCCTCTCTATTTTCACATTCCACTCCTATTTTACTCTTACCTTTTCCTCTGATGACCCACGTCCTTTTCACCTTTACCGTAATCCCCAGCTTCTCCTCTACCCATTCTTCCACCTTCGCTTTGTCCCATTTTCCTTCTTTCAGACCTGATACCACCACATTGTTCCTTTTCCTTTCTCTCTCCCCTTCCTCAATTCTCCACTCTAGCTCTTTCAGTTGCTTCTTCTCTTGCTCCCTTTCCTCTGACCCCTTTTCCCCTCTCTGGTCTCCTCCTTCTGTCTGCCTAGTTTTCGCCTCTTCCTTCATTTTCTTTATCTTCTCCTCCATTTCTCTTTCTCGCTCTTCCCTCTTTCTCCTCTCCTCCTCGTTTGCCCTCTTCATCTCCTCCTCCGCCCTTGTCCTTTCCCTCTTCTCCTCCTGCACTAGACTTCACACCTCCTCCAACTTCTTATTCATCCTTTCTTCCGTTTCTATCCATTTTCTCTCCCATTCTGCCCTGTCCTTTCTCCTTTCCTCCTTCTCCTCCTCCAGGGTCTTCAGGATCCTTTCCAATGTTCCTTGAAATTTCTCCATCTCCCCCTCTTTCTCGCCTTCCTTTCCCTCCTCCTTCTTTGGCGGGAATCTCCCCGTCGATCCGTTCTTCTCTGACGTGTCTCTCTCTCTCCTGTCTTCTTTCCTCTCTCTCTTTTTGTCCTCTTTCTCTTCCGGTGACCTTTCTTTCCTTTTTCCCCTTTCCGTTTTGTCTACTTTGAAGCTCTCTAAGAGCTCCAATTGCCTTAGCGCTCCCCCTTTTCCTCCGCTTTCCTTTCTTCTTCCTTTCCCTGTCTTCGGCGTGCTTTCCCACCTGCACGTTTGAGTTTCCCTCTCCGGCTCCCGCTCCGGTCCGCTCGGAGTCTTAAATTCCTGTTCCTCCTCGTTCCTTTGTTCTTGGTTCCCTATCGTCACCTCTGCCGTCTCCTCTTCTCTATTGTTCATGGCCCGCGGCTTTGCCGCTCTCTCCTCTATCTCCGTCCTTTTCTACCTTTCCTAACCTCCTCCTTGTACTTTCTCCTTCTCTCCCTTCTCTCCCTTTTCCCTTTCTCGCCCTTTCTTTTCCTATTATCCTCTTTTTTTCACCTTTCTCTCCACTTTCACTTTGTGTCCCTCTTACTATTTACCTTTTCTATTAAAATCAAAAAAAAGTCGCGTATTAAGCACACTCCCTATCTACACGTCTGACCCTGCCAATGGCTTCGTCCGCTCAACTTATTAATAATGTTTATCTTTATTAATAATAATACACAATGGAAATATACACGTATATAGTATGGTACAGATAGAATTTGGAAATAAGTATAACCATGAATTTGCTCTGTGTGTTGTCGTCTTGGTGGTCGTCTTAGAACTGGCTTGCTTCTGCGTTGGGGGCTGCGAGTCTGCTGGGGGTGCAATACAAATCAGGTATAAGACCCTTTTGGTCTGGGTCCTCTGTAGCTGCGTGTATATACATGTGGCGTACATGTGGGAGCCAGAGTATATATTATTGGCGTATTCCAACACCTTCCCTTGACAATAATATGTACTTTTAATGCTCTGATGATAGGCCGCATTCTTTTGCTAATTGGCTCAACTTTATTCTATTTAACGGCTTTGTGAGCATGTCTGCCAAAATTTTCTCTGTTGGACAATATTCGAAATTCAGTAACCTTTTTTCTTTTAAATCCTTGATGAAATGGAATTTCGTATCTATATGTTTTGTGCGGTGACTGAACTTCTTGTTATTTATCAGCTTTAAACAGCTCTGATTATCCTCGTAGATGGTTGTGGTGTCCGGCTTCTTGAGTAAAAAATCTTCTAGTAGTCTCCGAATCCACACAACTTCTTGGCAGGCTTCTCCGAGCGCTATATACTCAGCTTCTGTTGACGATAGCGCGACGCATGTTTGCTTGCGGCAGGCCCAACTGATTGGTGCATTCCAAAACTTGAATAAGTATCCGCTATTTGGTTTCCTGTCCTTTTTGTTTTCAGCCCAATCTGCGTCTGCGTATCCTAGTAGTTGCTGTTTTCCTTTACGCTGTCCAAGTATAAGCTCGTGATTCTGCGTGCCCTTTAAATATCTGCACACTCTCTTCGCCTCGGTCCAATCTGCTTCCGTAGGCTGCTTATTGTGCTGGCTTAAAATCGTAACACTCGCAGCAATGTCTGGTCTGGTATTAATAGCCAGGTAGAGTAAGGCACCGATTAGCTGTTGGTACCTCTCGCTTTCTTCCATTGGAGTGCTACCTTCCCTCGATTTAAAATGACCTGGATCTAGCGGTATGCTAGAATCTTTTGCATCTGTCAGTTTAAATCGCTTTAAAATTGTCTGTATATATTGCGACTGCTTTATACAGAAAATTCCTTCTTTATTTTGCTTTACTTCAATACCGAGGTATCGTCGCAATTCTCCTAGGTCGACAAGATTAAATTGACTTTTTAAAGAGTCGGCTGCTTTATTGACGCTGCTTATCTGTTTTGCGGCGATTAAAAAATCGTCAACGTGGATAATTATAAAAATTACTTCTTTGTTGGTCCTTTTTGTGTACAAGCATGCGTCCGCTTTACTTTGTGTAAATTTTAAATCTTTTAGGGCTCTATTTAATTTGTCGTTCCATAATTTGGCTGCCTGCTTAAGTCCGTATAAACCTTTCTTCAGGCGGCACACCATATTTTGATCGGCTGATTTATATCCTTCTGGTTGCATCATGTATATTTCTTCATTCAAATCGCCGTTCAAAAATGCTGTCTTTGTATCGTAATGCTTGATCTTTAAATTTTCTTTACCTGCATATGTCAGCAGTATCTTAAATGTGGTTTGGCGTACGACGGGTGCAAAGACTTCGTCGTAATCCGTGCCATAAACTTGTGAATAACCACATGCTACGAGCCTCGCCTTGTAACGTTCAATTCCTCCATTCTCGTTATATTTTATTTTAAATACCAACTTGCACTTAATAATATTACGTCCTTCTGGCGTTGGCACGATTTTCCAAGTCTCATTAATCATTAATGACTCTATTTCTTTACGCATTGCTTTTTTCCAATTTTCCTTATGCGGGCGGGACAGGGCTTCTTTTACTGTTCTAGGTTCGTCTTGTGGTGCAGCTGCTAAATTGGCGCTTGCCATATACCTATCTGGCGGTACTCCTCTGTTGGTCCTTTCCGATCTTCTCGGGTGTTCTTCTGGAGCCTCTTCTTGAAATTCTTCACTTTCTGCATCGGCAAAAGACTCTTCTAGATCGGTTGATTCATTCAACTCGTCCTCATTTTGCGTGACTTTATTATGCGTGATAATGACATTGCTCTCTTTATTTTCCTGATCTGTAGTTGAGTATTGGTTCTCATCGAGAAAAGTCACGTCGCGGCTTATCTTTAGCGTTTTTGAAATTGGGTCTATAAGTCTAAATGCTTTAGATTCCTCCGAATATCCAATAAAAGTAAACAGATCTGCCTTTCTGTCCAACTTCCGACGTTGTTCCTTTGGCACGTGCACGTACGCTTTACAGCCGAAAATATGTAGATTCCTTACATCCGGCTTTTCTGAATACCATAATTCGTACGGCGTTTTCTCCGTAGCCCTCGTCGGCAATCGATTCTGTAGATAATTGGCAGTATTTACTGCTTCTGCCCAATATTTCTTATCAAGGTTGGCATCAAAAAGCATACATCTAGCCATCTCCATAAGCGAACGATTTTTGCGCTCAGCGACGTCATTCTGTTGTGGCGAGTACGCAGCTGTGTATTGGATTTTTATCATTTCATTTTTCAAATAATTCTGAAGATTTGTATTTACGTACTCTCGCCCTCTATCAGATCTCATGCACATCGGCGTTTTCTTGTACTGTGTTGAAGCAATTTCTATAAATCTCTTTATGTGCATACCTGCTTCATCTTTGGTTTCCATAAAATAAACCGTACTGTAGCGTGAGTAGTCATCGATGAGCGTCATCACGTACTTCTTCTTTGCAGGAGTGGCCGTCTGCATTGGCCCGCAGACATCTGTGTGGATTAGTTCGAGTATGCTCTTAGTTTTATGGTCTGCTTCTTTTGGAAAAGACTGCCGAACCATTTTCCCCTTAATGCAACACTCGCAAACTTCCTCTCTGCCGCAGTACTTGATTGTCATACCTGAGACCAGATCCTTTTCGGCAAGACTTTTTATCGCGCTTGGGTCCCGATGCCCAAAGCGCCTGTGCCACACGTGTTGGCAATTCTTTCCATGTGCGCCTGGGGTAATCACGGTACAAGCTCTTTCCTTGGTTGTCTCCATCGCGTAAAGCCCCTGCGTCCCAGGCCCTACGCGTCCGACTGCAATGGTCGCTTCATCTTGTATAACCTTACAACTGTCGTCCATAAACAAAACTCTGTATCCATCCTTTGCCAGTTTTTTCACTGAAATAAGATTTGTTCTGAATGATGGTACGTACAGCGCTTCCCTTAAATTTATTTCTTCTGTTTTTCCATTGACAGTAAACTTTATGACGGCCGAGCCCCTGCCGTGTACTTTCCTTTTGGAACCATCTGCTATCTCGACGTAGCCCTTTACGCTTGGATATAGCTCCTTGAAATAATTCTCCGAAGTACACATGTGGTTCGTCGCGCCTGAATCTATAAGCCACTGGTCAGCATTGTCTTGCTCTTGCTTAGCGCTAAAATACGCCGAGTCCGACACGTTGAGTATTTCCTTAACCGAAAAAAATTTTTCATTTACTTCAACGTTCTCGGTTGCTTTATTTGCCTTTGCCTTATTTTCTTGCTTCCTTTTCCACTTTTTATACGCACTGCATTCCTTTTTAAAGTGGCCTGATTCCTTGCAAAAATAGCACTCTTTTGTTTTTCCTGAATTTCTTGATTTGTCCGTATTTCCTTTGTGTGACGTGTGCATTGCCGCTTCGCGACTGCTTTCCGAGTCGCGCACGTCCCTTTTTCTATAATATTCATCAAGCAGCCTTCCCTTAACGAATTCCATCGTGAAATCTTTTTCACTTTGACATCGAAGTGTACTGGACAGAACGTCGTACGACTCCGGCATGCTGTTGAGAATTAGAGCTGCTTTGATCTGTTCTTTGAGTTCTTGACCCATCGCCGCCAGTTTACACATTATGGTAAGCATTTCGTTAAATTGACTTTCCATATTTCCGTCACTAGGCATTTTCATGTTGAACAACCTAATGTATAAGTGCATTGAATTTGCCACTGTAGATCTTTGAAACTGATCTTTTAATTTCAACCATACTTCTCGCACACTGGATGTTCCTTGTATGTGTAGAAGTTGATCGTCCTCCATACATAGCATAATCGCCGTGCGAGCTATGTTGTCCTTTTTAATCTATGCAGCACTCTTTGTATCTGGGGCTTCTTCACTCACAACATCCCACACCTCGTCTCGAATGAGCAGCATCTCCATTTTTTGTTTCCACGTTGCATAGTTCGTTCCGTTTAGCTTTGTCATAACTGGTCTGTAGTCACTCATTTTGCCTTAGTCTTTACACGAATTATGCGCACCAAAATAAAAACAAAAAAAGCTTTTCACTTTACTGTTTGTAGTCTGTTTTAAATCTGTTTCTTTTTCACTATACACACACTAGACACTGGGCCCATAACCTGTTGGATTTTATTAATAATGTTTATCTTTATTAATAATAATACACAATGGAAATATACACGTATATAGTATGGTACAGATAGAATTTGGAAATAAGTATAACCATGAATTTGCTCTGTGTGTTGTCGTCTTGGTGGTCGTCTTAGAACTGGCTTGCTTCTGCGTTGGGGGCTGCGAGTCTGCTGGGGGTGCAATAAAAATCAGGTATAAGACCCTTTTGGTCTGGGTCCTCTGTAGCTGCGTGTATATACATGTGGTGTACATGTGGGAGCCAGAGTATATATTATTGGCGTATTCCAACACATAGCCTTCTCTTGCTCTTTTATAATAAACAACATATTCAAGCACGAATTTATTCGATGTGATATATTCACCCTCTGCATCCATACAAATACATAATACAAGGCATATTGATTTGAAATGTTTAAAAAAATAGATATAATCAACGTTCATTTGACAATTTTTAATAGACAATAGTATGAGCCTATGGTAACTATTAGTAGATAATATTTCAAGAAATTTGATTTTGATCTTTATTAGACAATGAAAAATATTTATTTATATATAGTACCTACAAGATTAATATTACATAATAAAAAATATTGTTTTTTTTGTTTTATATATTTTAAGTCAGTTTTTATTCCTTAAATCGCACTAGGAAAACAGGATTATTTCTTAATACCCATCTGGAAGTTTTGTTAAACTGAAATAAATAATAAAAAAGAAGAACGAACAATGAACAATGAAATATATTAACAAACAGCAAGCAATAATTAATAATAAAATCAAATAAAAATAAATAATGATAGATGATAACAGATAATAGAACACATAACTCATAAAATGCCTAATTGGCCAATGAGGAATGTACACATGCAAGCTCAGCCCTGTCATGGCGACCCTGCCGTGTAAACGTATATCTATATATACGATCACGCATGCGCGGTGCGTGTATGATCACGTGACTTCATTAACCTGCGAGTTAGATCACGTGACTATACACGAACCGCGCGTGCGTGATTGTATATATAGATATACATTTAACACGACAAGGCCGCCATGACAGCCCTACTGAAAAATGTCACTTGACAATCGATTGATATCTCAAATGAGATCTCAAGTAATTATCAAGTGACTATCAAGTTAATATGTGAATAAAAATATATAATTAATTAAATATTCTTATTATTACTAATTTATTGCATAACATGTATTGCAGAAGATTATTTTCTGGGAAAATTAAACAAATTCAAATAATACCCATGAAAATAATTATTAAAAAACGTATTTATTAGAAAATATAAAGGGTTATTTTACTGTACAGTTTACGATCATCCTTAAACATCACATACTTAAAATATCGCTCATACATTTAATAATGAAGTAAATTAGGCAACGAATAAATATATATATAAATCCAAGTTCCTTAAAAAAATTACAATCTGTCATTATTTCTTCCGTTTGTACAGTAGTAGGTTCTGCGCAAATATGATCTACTACTTACAGATTACTATAGTAACTATTATAACGATATTTTGTATTTAAAATATTATAAGCAGTTCATTTTTTGCTAGTTTCATCATGAACAATAAACTTTGAAATTTCTATACATTTATAGTTTCTTATTAGTGCAAATTAATTAATAGATCTTTTTTCATTTTTATAGAAGATTCATATAAACAGCAATCCTTAACCATCTGCGCAAGAAAGGGAGGTGGACCGACGACCCCCTCCCCCCCCACTCCTTGTGATCTTATTCAAGTCCTTCGCTTCGTCTACGCTGGGCGCCCCCACAGAAACTTTGTACTAAATGTTACACACCTACAGTCAGCTCCTGAACACGTGCGTCTAAGTGAGTAATTCCTACGGGTACAATTTTTATAGCTTTTTTAACTCACTTGCGAGAATCCAAGAGTTGAATTTATCCGGATATCCGACCCAGCTTGCAAAATACTCTTTACGAGATCCTTTGCCACGTGTTTTTAAAATTTCATTAATTTTATACTCTTCACCGCTTACTCAGTTCTCCAGGATAAAAAAATCCTTCAATTTTTTCACCCTCCAAAACACACAGCTCGTCTTTTAACTTTAACAATTTTAAAAATTTCCTCACTCCATCCTTTTTTGTATCCCTTTTTAAAGACATGACGTTCTCTACTGATTCGTACATACTAATTCACTTTGTATTTAGATTTTTTTCGCTCAATCTGTCTTGACAGAGATTTTTTCAACATATGTTTTCTTGCTTCTTCGGCATTCTCTAGCGTCACAGCAGCCGGTTTCATTTTTATAGTCGAATGTATACTTTTATTATAATCCTTAACTAACTCTTGTAATACATCAATATAACGTTTTGTATTCTTATAAAATACAAAACGTGTGAAATAACGAAACATTCGTTCTTTTAACGACTGTAGCTTTTACATCGGGATTGCTAGCAACACGAAGTTTAATATTTTGCTTTTTTAAGAATTGTTGAAATTCTTTACCAACAACTTCTTTTCTTTATTTTTCTGTAAAATTATTTTATACCCTTTGGTTACTTCTAAAACTGTTTTATCACGCAGAGGTTCGACAAATGCATATTTACTCAAAACATCAATAACTACCAATAAATAAGAATAATTATCATTATAACTCTTTAGAGAAATCAAAACAATTATATCTGCCTCCCAAAGCTGGTCATAACCATAAACATTATAGTATAAACGTGGAAATTTTTTTCTAATAGGTTTATGTAAAGTATAAGTATCTTGCTTTATCAACCACTAATTGATCGCTGATGACGATAAATTTCCTTTATCTGCATTTATGAATTTTCTTGTGCCAGAAAAAGCTGATTCGTGGCCAGGATTGTAATATTGTTTCTCGAGCTCTTCCATCATGTATTCAAACGTGACTCCCGCCACTTTTTACCAATCGCTTACTTTTTTTATTCGGTACAACAGTATCACCTAGCAATGATGAATCGTCAAAATCCTTCTCGAAATCCTTCTCGCCAAGACTCTTTCCAACAGTATTTTCAAGACCTTTTTCAATACTAGATCGCGTCAAAGAATCATTCAAATATTTTTCATTTCCAATAAATTTGTGAGGCACCTCAGTCGTACGAAGCAATTCAGCAAACCGAGCTCTTCCTTTAGCTGTTACTTTTTTACGCTCTCTAGCTACATCATTAACCGTCAATCGTAACAGTACCATTTTCATTCCAACTTATTCGATTTTTGTTATTTTTTAAGTGGTTTAACAACAATTTTGTTATTTTTTAAGTGGTTTAACAACAATTTTGTTTTATTTTAAAATAATTTTGGTATACTTGAAAGAATATCATCATCACTGAACTTATTTATTTTATCGTTACTATCATTTTTTTTCATCAGTTTTTCGTTTCTCGTCGACAAAAAATAAGTACCTTTGTAAAACTTGTAAAAAAATTTTATATTTATCACCTTCCGTAACGTACGTTTGAGAATCCAATATCTCTTTCATCTCATTATCAAGACGTGATCAGCTTTTGGTTTAACATTTGTCTGCATTTTTTGTAAACATTCTTGCGGAATCAAAATCATTTTTCGTGTTCTTTCCATTTTTATCTTACATTAAAAGATCCAAGATTGGGGCCAATAACGAAACTAAAAAAATTTCCTCCTTCCTGAACAATCATTCGTTTTTTATTTTTCCATTCACCTTTTCGCTTTGTCGCTACTGACAAATTTCGCAAATTCTTTTTATACTTTTTCAACTTATTTTTGTCAGTAATTTTCAACTCTACTACACCGTTCAAAACATTTAAAGCACATTCAGATATATATGGCACTAATTTTTTATCTACGTTGCGCAATAATGCTAACCG
Source organism: Muscidifurax raptorellus (assembly GCA_020010945.3). Lineage (NCBI taxonomy): Eukaryota > Metazoa > Arthropoda > Insecta > Hymenoptera > Pteromalidae > Muscidifurax > Muscidifurax raptorellus. The sequence goes on along the minus strand of JAHUUD020000014.1, from coordinate 2,098,331 downwards.
CTGCTCTCTGTTCGAGTGTCTTAACGCTTGCAATAATACCATATATTTCTCGTCAAACGGCAGCTTTTTCTTACTTCCACGCACTGCCATGGTTCTATCACAACTGACACAAATTTTTTTTGTTGAAGCTTAAATTTAAACTTAAACTTAAACTGAAGCTTAAATTTAAGCTTAAACAAATTCCAAGCCCCCACGTGAGTTCGATGATCATATGTAACTTTCAATTATATTTTCTCAACGATCTTGATGGCTTAGGGGTTAGCGTGTTGTCCTATTGACTTATTGATTCGGGTTCGATTCTCGGTGTGGTCAAGTTTTTTTTTTCATGTCATAATTCAGAGGTACTTTTTATTTTTATTATAAATAAATCACGATGAATTTCAATTATGTATACTGTAATGGTTAGTATTATTTTAAATTATATACAATTGTTATAAATTCCAGAAGAGGGTATAATAAAGAAACAATAAAACAGAATAAATTTCGCTTTCTCTTGGAATTTGTATGTAAAGTAATTTATACTTTTATTACATATACTTACCATCTTTTTCTATAGAGCGCAGATTTTATAAATTCAATCATAATTATTTAAAGATTATACTACTTTACAACAGAAAATCAAACTTACTATATAAATAATCTAAATAAATAACCAAGTAGCATAATTACCCAGCTACTGATCGCTATGATTGCAAAAATGAAGGTGAAATTGATCAAAGACTGTCTTTCGTGCTCTTCTGTATTATATAATTTAAAATAATACTTAGCATTACAGTATACATAATTGAAGTTCATCGTGATTTATTTATAATAAAATTAAAAGTACCTCTGAATTATGACATGAAAAAAAATTTGACCACACCAAGAATCGAACCCGGATCAATAAGTCAATAGGACAACACGCTAACCCCTCAGCCATCAAAATCGTTGAGAATATATAATTGAAAGTTACATATGATCATCGAACTCACGTGGGGGCTTGGAATTTGTTTAAGCTTAAATTTAAGCTTCAGTTTAAGTTTAAGTTTAAATTTAAGCTTCAACGAAAGCTTAAATTTAAACAAATGAAGGGGTTTCAAAATATTTATCTTTATCCTTATAACTTCTTTCGGTACAAGTAATAGGTTATTTATGAACGGTTTTGTTAAATTAATAATAAAAGGATTGTTTATTTATTATAAAAATTAATGCCTATACGAATTTATCGTGAAAATTTACAAATATATCTTCAATATTGTATTACTTTTTTATTTGAATGTATCAAGTGTAGAACAAACGCACATTCTATGTTTATTTTGTATGAACTTTTTACAATATAATTTATGATTGTATATAATAATTATTTATATAACATTAACAACACGATGAAAAAGTGGTTTTATGTGGATTTGAACTCCGATATATTTTGTAATCAGGAGTTCGCTGATCAGTGCGATAAGTCGCCGACAGGCGGCTCTCATACTCGCTAGGTCAGGGCTTTTTAGTCGAGCGGACCTGGCGATCTTCGCCAGGAAAAAAGGTCCATGTTGGAAGTACGGAGTTTGATCTCCTTCTCTCTTCCTCCATGGTTTTATATAATAATAGGATAATTTATTGATATCAATTGTATTCAATAATGTAGGTAGTTAAACAGTTAACAGTTTTAAGTTAAACAAATAAGCTTTTTTTTTATTTCAGTATTTATTTCCAATAATAGAAACGACATTTATATTGGTTTAAAATTGTATCGCATTTTTTTCTCTGCACTGCATTTGCATTCCCTTCTTCGTTTCTGGCCTCGATCTTTTCTCTTTTCTGCGTAGATCTCTAATTTTAAATCTCAAGATATTGATCGATTGTAACACAAGTTTTGTTTATTATATTACAAAATTTGCCCGTTCGACGTTCGTGAAAGTTCTGTCTCTTGGTAGGTAATAAAAATTTAAAAATATTTATTTGGCTTCATCAGTCTTCCCAAGGCAGGATGGTGGAAAAAGAGAACGAAAAAAACTATAGCATTTTTTCCAGCGTTTCAGCGATCAATGTCGTCCTCATCAGGAAACTGATGTGAAATAGTATATTATGAAACTAGGGTGGAAAATTGGCTTTTTCTAGCGAGGGTGATGTTTTGAGCACGAGTCTGAAAAAGCCACTCTACCCTTGTTGCAAACCGTGCTTTTTTTAACTAGGGCAAGAAAAATAGGCCCGTTTTTTGTATATGGGAAAGTAATGGGAAATTGAGAACTGCGAGAAAGAGAATATAACTTTTAAAACTTATAATAAATTTCCAAAATTTTGAAAAATTTTGAAAATTATTAAAACGTCAAAATTTTTATTAATCTTGAACTTTTGAGCAGCGGGAGGAAAAGAACTTTTCCTCCCTCTGCTACTTTTCCTCACGCTGCGAGAAAAACTCGATTTTCCATTCGTTTCTCATGCACGAAAAAGGGCCTTTTTCTTGCCCTTGTTGAAAAAATTTATTAGAAAAGATTATTATATTACAAAATTTACAGAGAAAAAGGCTTACAATTACGGAGATAGTCCTTAGTACAGCATTCAAAAAGAAATCGCTTCCCCGCCGGGCGGCGAAGGGACGTGTGTAAATTATGTGTCTCTCTATCGGCTGCTCTATTATAATTTACACGAGTTGAGGTTTTCACCGGAATTATATATACAGTGCGGAGCAGCTAGAGAAGAGAGAATCGGCGTGTTGACATTTCGCTACTGACGTCGGAGCTATGACTCATGTTTGTTTTCCTTTCAGCTGGTGTATAAGATTTGTGTATACTGTATTCAGATTGTGTGTAGCTTCTTTCATATTTATCCTATTTTCTTGCAAGATTACCTACGAAGAGACTGAACTTTCACAAACGTCAAACGGGCAAAACTTGTGTTACAATCGATCAATAACTTGAGATTTAAAATTAAAGATCTACGCAGGAAAGAGAAAAGAATGAGGTCAGAAACAACAAGGGAACGCAAATGCAGTGCAGAGAAAAAAAATGCGATACAATTTTAAACCAATATAAATGTTGTTTCTATTATTGTAACCAAATACTGAAATAAAAAAAAAGTTTATTTAGATTAACTTAAAAAACTGTAAGTAAATTATTGAATACAATTGATATCAATAAAGCATCCAATTATTATATAAAACTATTATTACTTATTACTATTATTTCCTATTATCATTTCAATATTCAAATGCACAAATTAATTAACACTGATTTAAACATAATTTTATTGAATTTTCAGTATATCACGAGATAATTATGTGGTTATCATTTGTTTATCACGTTAGAAATATGTCGAAAATTTCATGTGATTTATACGTGTTAATCACATAAGTATGCGCGTGATTTTTTTCAGCAGTGTTGAATCCATTTCACCTTCATTGTCCTCTGGTACAGTATTTTCTTCAGTACTATTCAAGAGTAAACTGATATCAGATTCTGTGGAATATATCGAAGGTACATCTACACCAACATGACAATTTACTGATGATTGCATTTCTCGTTCAACCAAGTCATAATCTTCATTATACCTGAAAATATTCTTAAATTTAACACTTTCTTTATCAATACATTAACATTTGATAAAAAATCATATAAGTTTACCTATTATCTTGGCCAGGCAGATCTAAATTATATTCGGATTCATTTTCTTGGCTTGTTATAATTGATGTTAACATTGATGGAAGAAATACAGTATTCATAGTATCGTATTTCATACATTTTTTTGCTAGACCATTATCTAGATTAACATCTCTAAAAACATTTTTCAGTTGCTTATGTTTCTTTCTACATTTAATAAGAATAGTATATTGTGCAACTAGGGGGACTTATTTCTATGTAAATATTAAAAATAATACATACCTCAGTTGATCTTTTGTAGTTAATTTTTTTGTTGGGATTGCATTTTTAGTCCACTTCAATATATCTTTGTCTCCAGAAACAATTAAAATTTCAGATTTTTTTCAAAACATTTCAGAGTAAAATAAATAAATGGAGCAGACACGACCTATATGCAATACATTATTCAATTGAATGTATTTGAAGTTTAATTTTACTGTTGATCTTTGTTTGAAGTAATTTAATTATCTTAGAAAAACTTTACCATTTAAGTTAAGGTTATCATTGTTCAATTCTTTTATTAACTATTTCTACATCTTTGGGGAAATAAAAATAATGGATATTTTTATTTCTTGTATTGCTATTCCAATTCATTTAAGATTTAACTGATCAACCTTGCATTTTAATGATATTTACAAATTCCTAACACTAGTTACAGTAAACAAACTGCTTCCACATTTCAATATGGGAAAAGATAGAAAGATGTATTAGACATCAAAAATTAGCTCAGCTTGAGAGCACACCGTCTCTCTTTACATCATGATGCATGCTAATTTTTTAGAAGGGAAATCCAAACATTATCTACACGCATGTCAATTACTAAGGTTAAATTTGAATAATAAATTGACTAAGAAGTTTTATTTTGTTAAATAACTATTTTATTAATTATTAAACGACCCAATAACCCAATAACTTAATAATAAATTGACTAAGAAGTTTTATTTTGTTAAATAACTATTTTATTAATTATTAAATAAATTAATTGTTTCATATTTTAGTAAGAAAATTACTTTTTGCACTTGATTATATAATTTTATGGGTAAAAATATATATTTAAAAAATCTTTATTTAATTTGGTTAGGCAAGGGGATGAATCATTATGCTTTAAGTAAGCCCATTATTTCATTACACTATGTGTGCACTGAAATAATGGGCCACTAAAGTTACACATATAATATACTACGTATCAAATATTGTATATGAAAGTGACATTCATCTTCATAATTCTTAGTTTAATCGTTGTCTTCACCTTACGCTGTTGTCCTCCTTAATTGCAAAAATTATGCATAATTATGCAATTATAAAACTTTAACCTAATATAAATGATTAAAATTGCAACCACGAAAACTTGTTTTTTAATGCTATAAGCTAAAATTATTTTTTTATAAAACTACAAAAATTTTTTCGAACTTGCAGACCATTTTACTTGCAAGAGCACTATACTTTAATACAACTTTAACATCCCTCAATTAATTACAGTATTTTGAATTAGTCAACAATATTACAGTTATTGTTCTGTTACTAATAAAATCAAGAGTGATCATTTTTGTTTGGTGTATTGATTTTTAACTCAATCAAAGAAAAGAATCGATGCAAGTGATAATGAGTCAAAATTGAAGAAAGTAATAAATGGCATTATATAAAAATAATGAACATTTTGATAATTAAAAATCCTGTTGACACAGATGCTTTGCATGATAATAAAATCTTATCAACTTAGTTTTATTAACTATATCAATCCACACAACTGTTTGAATTGTAATATAACTGTACTGGAACGTATGCAAACCTACTAGCAAAATATTACAAAATAGATATTCAAAAATGCTTATAATTAATTAAACAAGAATAATTTACACGAGGCATTTTTGTATAACTTTCCATTAATAATTAGAACAAATAAATGGTTACTTGAAATATATAATAAATATTATACACCTAGGTAAAAAGAAGCTTGGCCAATTCACTACTATATAAATTGATACCTAAAGGATAAAAAAACCCAGGATCAAGACTGACCAATCTTCTTCCCATGATGTGTATAATATTATTTCTGCTCATACTAGCACCAAAAATACCAATTTCTTTCCAGGTCCGTGAAAGAAAAGTGCTACTTTTGAAGCAGGTGTGGAGAAAAAAAATAATAAGTAAATAGTTTGTAAAAATCACCAGTTGTTGTGATGACATCTACACTAAAACACTATACAATAATATTTTATACTTATTTTTTATTATTTTACTACGCTGTAATAAACTCTATACAATCACAGAACCTGTTGTAACAATGGTTCAACAATAAATTATTTGATCGTCTAGTGTATCACAGTGTAATAAAATAATCAGAAATAAGTGTAGGAAACTGCGTTTGTGTACGGTATGTTTGTGTACAGTTGATTCAATGTCTTTCTGATCAGGATTATCTTTTGCAATTTTTCATTGGATTATATTTTTTTTATAATGTAAAGAAACATATTTTAGATACAAAACTAACCTGTTACATTGTGATTATCCCAATTTGATACATTGGAAATACTTTTTAACGTGAAAGATTTGTCTTGATCCGTCTTAGTCATGTTTTAATGTAATTATTAATAGTAGTTGTATATTTAGGGCTATCACAGGTAAAAAGGAATAAAGGCACGACGAGGAAACCCTTCTTACCACAGCCCACAAATATGCAGTATATACATTAAAAAAAATACTAATCAACGTATTTTTAATAGCACTTTCCGAGAAAACTAGTTTAATGAATTGAACCCTAATAGTTAATTAATTAAAAATAAAAGAAAATGTACTTTACAAAATTATCGATTTCTCAGTAAATATTGACTTTAGCGAATTTTTGCTTTCGTTAAAAAATTGAACCCTCGCCACTTTTAATTGAGTCACCGCCAAAAATCGCCAAAAAATTGTTTATTTATCCGGAAAATCTAAAAAAACACCTTGGAGAAGGTGGCGCACGTATTTCCCTACAGACCGGGTTTCGAATCTAGGACTCGGCAGTTTTTTTTCTTACGAATCGTCTTTAGACATTTATGCGTAAATAATTAATTAAAATTCCAACTTAATCTTAAACTTAAATAACAATAAAACTCAAATTATAATCCAAATCCCTAAAGGGGGGTGATGACCATATGCGACTTCCATTCTGAAGAAACAAATGGTATCAGTGGCATCGCGGATTAAGTCACGGCTTTCTATTATTTTGACCGGGGTTCGAATCCAGGATCCATTTTTTTCGTTCGATTTTTTTAATGCGGTATACTATTTAATAAATGGTATTGCTTTTATCATAGACGAAAACATTGTTAGAATCGACTGTCCTGAATCTTCAAGAACAACGTAAAACCAAGTGAAATATTTTATTTATTACGTCTACCTATGTGCTAACAATATTTTTCTGTATTTTACCTATTTAAGGTACTCTATTTACTAAGGATTATCCGATATGGTTGGGTAATGATGGTGAAATAAGTTATCAAATGATTAATTAACGAATGATACAAATCATTTTTTTATTATATTATATTACAACGTTTTTACAGACTTACAGAGCAGAAGGAAAATGCAGAAATGCTTCTTCAGTCTTGAACAATGAATTTCTATAGAAATGTTATCATCGATTTTTATTTCTTCAGATATTTGCAATAATTATAGTTAATACGGTCCTTTTTGTACAAACAAAAATATTTCTACAATACGTCGCTGTTGTTGCTATTGTTGTAACCTGTACACGTGTACTCACTCATCTGCAATAAAGGTAGGTCAAATCCATTTTTGCATTCTTTCATAAGTATTTCTTCGCATACTAAATCCATTATTCTCTTGGTTGCAGATGACCTCTCCAGGATTCTATAAAAATATTTGCTGTAGTCACCCGCTGGCTAAAATGGAAGGTAAAAGCAAGGCAACAGATGTGCTCAGGCTAGACAGGATCTTTATACTATCACCAATGCGATCACCAAGCTAGCAGTTGGGATATGGGATTCTTTAAAAATGATACTATTTGTATATTACACGTTTGTGAGACTTAGAGAATTTTAAAAATGGACTACTTGTGCGTTATTTTTATTTAAAAATCTAATAATATTTTGACAGTTCGAGGCTGCTTGTGCATTAACAAACATAGCAAGTGGAATATCTCTACAAATTTGGTAGTGGTTGATGCAGATGTAGTGGCTATGCTTATAGCATCGCTAAGTTCTGATTCCTCTCTAGAGACCATGTTTTATCCAGGATTCTGACTCCTCTCTTCACGTAAGTTTTGCTCATACATTACAGTTTTACTCTTTATTCTTGAGTTTAACAATAATGTTTGTAAATAGGCTGTAGTCAAGTTAATCAGAGGAATGGAATCTGTACTAGATTTTTAAAACGTTGCACCATGTTAGCCAGTTCTTGCATATCCGTTGTATCATCAAGACACAGATATTTTAACAGGTCGAATGCCGAGATTCAAAAGCTGCTACGGATGCTGAAGTTTATATTGTTCTATCATTTTTACAAAACTTTTTGTATAACAAAAAAAATTAGTCTGAATAAAAAACTTAAATAATAATTATAAAAAATAAATTTTGCAGCATTATATTTATGTAAAAACATTTTCATATAATATAATAAAAGTATGATTTGTATCATTTGTTAATTAATCATTCGATAACTTATTTCACCATCATTACCCAACCATATCGAATAATCCTTAATAAATAAAGTACCTTAGATAGGTAAAATGCAGAAAATTATTGTTAGCACATAGGTAGACGTAATAAACAAAATATTTCACTTGGTTTTACGTTGTTCTTGAAGATTCAGGACAATCGATTCTAACAATGTTTTCGTATACGATAAAAGTAATACCATTTATTAAATAGTATACCGCATAAAAAGAATCGAACGAAAAAAATGGATCCTGGATTCGAACCCCGGTCAAAATAATAGAAAGCCGTGACTTAATCCGCGATGTCTCTGATACCATTTGTTTCTTCAGAATGGAAGTCACATATGGTCATCACCCCCCTTTAGGGATTTGGATTATGATTTGAGTTTTACTGTTATTTAAGTTTAAGATTAAGTTGGAATTTTAATTAATTATTTACGCATAAATGTCTAAAGACGATTCGTAAGAAAAAAGACTGCCGAGCCCTGGATTCGAAACCCGGCCTGTAGGAAAATACGTGCGCCACCTTCTCCAAGGTGTTTTTTAGATTTTCCAGATAAATAAACAATTTTTGGCGATTTTTGGCGGTGACTCAATTAAAAGTGGCGAGGGTTCAATTTTTGAACGAAAGCAGAAATTTGCTAAAATCAATATTTACCAAAAAATCGACGATTTTGTAAAGTACATTTTCTTTTATTTTTAATTAATTAACTATTAGGGTTCAATTCATTAAACTAATTTTTTCGGAAAGTGCTATTAAAAATACGTTGATTAGTATTTTTTTAATGTATATACTGCATATTTGTGGGCTGTGGTAAGGGGGGTGTGTACTAGCCGAGTGACAGAGAGAGACTATCTATCTCTCTCGCACAGGCACGTGATTGGCTGGATGAATACAATTCTCGCAATGCTTTTATAAAACAAACACTTCTTTCAATTCATATAATTAAAAATAATAATTTCTATTTTATAAGTTAAGTAATTTATTGCAGTTATTATTGTACGTAAGTGAAAAATGTATACGTATATTTTTATGTTTTCGAATTACTGTGTTCTGCATGTATTACACAATTATTAAGTCGGTTACTATGTAATAATCTTAATTAAAATATCGAAGTATTTATGTTTCTCCCTAAAGAAGTGACTGTTTGTAAGACATCGTTGTAGTTTCATTATTGTTCAGCGAATCATACAAATAAATGAATATTATATTTTTTAACATTTATTTATTTATTATAAAACTCTAAATTATACCTATAAAAAAAGCAAATAAAAAAATGCTTTAACTGGAATCGAACTACGGTTGTGCAAAAAAATATAAGACTTAAAACGCGCTTTTATCCTCACGACCACCGCGGCATTCAATTAACATGCTACTCGAAATGGTTCATCATCATCGCCCCCTTGAGGGTTTTCGTTTTAATTATTGTTGTATGGTTTGAGTTTAACATCAAGTTATCATGACTGCGCTATTCGATTGAATGATTCAGCAAATTTAATAAACATTATTAAAGTTATCATGACTGCGCTATTCGATTGAATCATTCAACAAATTTAATAAACATTATTAAAGAGTTTGTGGTTTATATCATGTGAGGTTAGGTACTTTTGCCGCCGCTCGCGCATAGGGCGGGATTCCGACTCTTCGTCAACGATTAGAAAGAGAGACAGAATACCCAAATTATTGCCTTCTCTCTTTACAGCGTCTACACTTTTTAACACGTAGTGCTTTCTCCATGTAGTATATACTCGGCATCTCCAGATCTCCTTTGTTCCTTTATGTGCAGCCGTGTTCCTCCATGTGTCAGGTTGTGTTTGTTTCAGGTTTAAGAATTAAGAGAGTGGGCCGACGACCCCCCACTTCTTGTGATCTTATTGAAGTCCTTCACTTCGTCTACGCGCGGCGCAGCCACAGAAACAGTGTACTAGATGATACTACCCTACAGTCAGCCATTGAACACGTGCGTTTGTATGAGTGAGCGACTCACCGACGCAGTACGCCATATTTACGTGTGTGAATATGCTACATTTTCTGTAGCGGCGTTCGTGTGTAGCAGAAACGCATTTGATTATCCAATGCTTTATTTTATATCTATCTTTTTTTAACAATAAAACAATAGAATATTATTTAAAAATATACACAATATTGCTGTTCTAGCAACTAAATAATATGCGTATCTAGTGGGCTGATTGGATATCGCATTTGTAACGTCCTACCATCCACTACCACCGCAGCACATCTCTACGGATACAATGCCAAACGATAACAACCTTACCTTCCTCACCAAATTCCTACCATTCTGTTCAAACCCACGTTGACCTAGTTACCAGAAACCATCAAACGTGTCTAGTCACATGCACTCACGCAATCAATCCCATAATTAATCCCGCCCTCTTAACAAGGGTAATTTATGCATTCAAGCTTGTAGCGCACGCGACCCCTCGGGATATAAATGCATGGCCCTCACCGGGCTCCGGGCTTCTTAACCGGCAGTCAGCTTTATATCGGGATTACTTTCCCTATTGTTACTTGCAATTGTCTTGAATAAACTGTGTAAAAATAAAGATACTTATACTGATTGCTCAGATATTTGCATAATTTTACTAACATTCACGTTTGCCATCCTTCTCGTCACGATTACTTACGGTCTATACTTGTTAATGCCTTAGAGTCGCTTATCGAAACCGTGACGACGAGAATCACTTTCTTGTCGACTTCTCGCTTGCATTGTAATTCGTGACGTTACGATATATTGAATTCTGACTTTTTATAAGCAAAAAGCATATTTATAATTTTTGGGTGCTGGCTCGTAGCTGTAGGATTCAATTTTGATTATGATATTTGTAGGTATCATGGATAGGTGGCGGCACATCCAATCGCGGAGCGAGAACCCTGTTGAAAATATCTGGCTGGATTTCCATGTGGATAGTCTACGTGAATATCTACATGGATTGACATGGATTCCACGTGGATTCCATATGGATTCCACATAGATATCTACATGGATATCCAGGTGGATAATTTAGAAATAAATAATATCAAAAATTCTTTTAATAATATTTTTTTATATTTGATGAACATTAATGGAAGTACTATCCGGATAATAACAACAAAACTAGAGTTTTGAGCTCTACAATTTTTATATTTTAATAATTTGATTAAAATTTGGTGTTATCATTCAGATGGTACTTTCATCAATGGGCGTCAAATATTAAATAAGTATTGTTTAAAGAATTTTTTATATTACTTTTGTCTAAATTATCCAACTGGATATTCATGTGGATTATTTATGTAGATATCCATGTGAAATTCACGTGGACATTCCACATAAACATCCAACCAGATACTTTCAAGAGGGATATTTATATTAATAAAAAAAATATATTATATTAATAAAAAAATACATTGTACCAATACACAAATTTTAAATAATTATGGAATAGTTAGTAACGTTAATAACCGCAGGAAAAAAATGGTCGGTCTAAATGTTTATTTATAAAAAAATAAAAAGCTCTTGCGCTGCAAAAATATAAAGAAAAGCCCATTTCTCGGACTATATGCTTCAAAATTGATCAAAACCAACGCAAATCGTTTGCAAATTAATTGCAGATTCCGTTAATATAAACTAAATCCCATCATTTGCAATAAATATTAAATTATAAATTATAACGAGGAGTAAAATAGTTAGGGCTCAGTTATCGTAAAGTCACGTCGCGCCAGCGCGAAGCAGGATTCGAGGCCTCGCGCGCGATTGTAGTCGAACGGCACGGCAGATAGTCTACGGTTGATACGATATCAACATCGCGACGGTGTAGTGCCCGAGAGTATAAAGTGAGATAGATAGAGAGAAAGCCGGAGTGAGATACGAGGAAGAGCGACACACACTACAATTCCCAGCCACCATCGACGGGTGCAGCCCAGATATCTCCAGCGGCTAGCGTGCGTGTGTGCTTAAGAGTGTGTCTTGACATGCAGCCAAGTAAGTTAGGCGAGCATACCTTCTATATTCTGATTTGTAAATTGAACTGGTGGCAGCGGGCACGGCTACGAGCGCTGATGCATCGACACCAAATCGGCCTACTTGCGCGCGCACGCGTATATCGCTACTTATTTGCGCGCTTGTTATTATTTTGTATTTTTTAGGTGTGTCACCAACCTCAACGAATTTTATTTATTTAAGAAATGAATAAAAATATTTTAATTCATTTCAGACTGGAACCACATATGAATGATTAGATGATAACTAGAGCAAGTACTTACGCAGCATCTTATTAGAAGTTGAAGAAAACTATGATGAGTCCTACAAATATCCTACAAATTTAGCAGAAATGATGGCTAATGCTAATTTTATGCAGCCTATCAAGACATCTGTTAATAGAAAAAAAGGAGAGTTATTTTTGCTGATTCTTACATTTTTAAATTGATTAAATAAATAATAAATATGTTTAGTGAATGTTTTAGTGAGGCTCTAATACACAATCAAATGTGCACTAATAGATAGGCTATAGGCATACCAAAACTCCCTCTCACCTCCCAAAGTGATTTGGTATCCGATCGAAGAGTGGGATAGTTTCCTCTCTCTCCAATATGTTTTGAAATGCCTATAGCGTTCTTTACTTTTTCTTTCTTTTACTTTATTTCTTTACAATTATTTGCAGGATTGATACAATAATTTCATGAATTTGACTATGTGTAGTGCGCAGATAGTCTTGTAGATTGGATTATCATTTGTGCATACTATAACGCACTTGTAAGATGATTTTGATTAATAGTCATATTGTTGGATGTTGTAAACAGGAAATTTGAATCTTAGTTGTCATTTTTGTTTTATGTTACTCGAGATAAAAATTTTATTAGCATCGTGTAAAGCATCATGAAGCATGTTGCCAATTTGAGAATAATCAAACCCATCCGTTTTCAATGGTTTTCTATGATACGTAATTATGATTGAGCCAAATATTTTTCCTTTTCATTTTACCCGAGAGTCTTGTCCATGAAAAGGGGTTTTTGAATAGAAGAATAATATGATTACTGCTTTCGTTGCAAGGAATGATTGCTGATTCCTTTAGAACATAATCTCCTTCCGTTTGCTTGAAACCAGTCATGCCTACTGCACACTCCATCTGGGATTGAATGATTTTTATGAAAGTGTGGAGGATAATATATTTTCTAGAGTCTAGACAAACTTTTACATCTCCTCTAATGGGATTGCACTGAACGATGCAATCATGTAAGATCATGCTTCTAAGCAGAAGTCTGGGCTAGAAAGCTTTTACTAGACAATATCTAGACGGATATCAACAGGAGCATTTTTTATAGATTCGTTCTGCGTAAAATGTTAATAACTATGAGTGGTTCAGTGTTGAGAACCTGGGACTTTGTTAGCAGCTGCTGTGGAACTGTTAAATAGTGCGATTTTTTTTAATTAGCGTGTTTTCATAGAGTACTGCATACTGATACTCCGATAAATTTAGATTATAGTATGGATAATATTGAGAATTCAATAAAAGTCTCACATTACTAATGTCACAATAATCAAATAGGCTGGCATTTGCAGTTTTTGAATTTTTTTCTTGCTCTATAGTCCCATATTACAAATTGATTTTAAGTTTGTACAGTCCAGACATGTTTATTCGTGCTTGGAAGAAGAAGATATTCAAATAACTCCAAAAAACGTTAACACATAGAGATAGGATTATCTTTGCCAATGAAATTCAATAGCTGGATTTTTTGTTTATTAGATGCAACGACACATGGCATTAATCACTCTATCATCGATATTTTTACTTCATATTTTCCATAAGAAGTCACAGCATTTGTCAAAATGAGTTCATGCTTCATATTAACTATAATTTTTCTGTAGTCTTTTGTAAAGCCCAAAATGATACTGAAAGGAAAACGTCAAAGTTGCCGTTTTCATCTGCCAAAATTTTGTTTTTATTGCCAAGTCAATCTGCATTTTCTAACATGAAAGTCTGATTCGTATTAAATCAAGTCTAGCCTTTCATGAGGCTGTTCAAACCAACATTTTTTTTACTTTAATATATTTCCACAATACATTATTGTGTTAATCCTGCAATTTTCCACATACATGAATAACACTACGAGATGGGGATATAGTAGCTAAAAGGCAGATCGTAAGGTATTTACGTCTGATTATGAATCTTAAGATGTCTAAGCGTTCATACGTCGGTGATATATAGTCCCACAATTTTATCTCGGTCGCGAAGCGTAAAGGCGCGTTCTTGCACCTGTCTAGCTTTAACGCGAGTTCTTTGGTTAGGCCTAGAAAGATGCCCGCACAGTAGTTGAAATGCGGGAAGACTAGGGGTGCCGAGAGACTCGGCCAAGGGGGGCCGAGATCTGTCCATTACGGAATTTCACGACTTGAGATCTGTCTGACAGAAACGAGCGAACCCAGTTGCTTGCGAAATCCGAAAAACCTAGAGAGCGGAGTTTTTCGACCAACGAATTAATGATTACTGTGTCGAAAGCTTGTGAGAAGTCTATGCCGACCAATAGAGAGATACTTCCTCCGGCGATGCCCTCTCGGACGTCATCTGTGATTTTAATAAGAGCAGTATGAGTGCTATGGTTCTTCCGGAAGGCAGATTGGCAGGTGTCGAGCAGTCTTCTTTCCGTAAGAAAGTCAGAGATCTGGTTATATGCCACACGCTCTAGAATCTTCCCCGGTGAGCTTATAGGCCTAAAGTTAATCGAGACTGTTGCCGACTGCTTTTTCGGCAAAGGCAGTACTATGGCCTCTTTTCAGTCTGAGGGGAAGATACCGGACTAAAGAGAGGTATCAAATATATCGAGCAGCACATGCATAGTGACAGGCAGGGAGTCGGTCAGGTTTCTCAGGGAGATGTCGTCGGCACCTCTGGCGTTCGAGTGCGCCGCCGAAAATGCTTCGAGAACATGAGCGACCTCAACATATTTAAAAAAAAATTAAGTATCGAGAGGCGGCCGCTCCACTGGCCTCGGAAAATATCGCGGGTCTGTACTGGCGGACCCTACGAATTTCCTATTAAAGGTATCAGGGTCGACTGGCATCTGCACAGTCACGGCAGATGGCGTTACTCCCAGCTCCTCAATGATGCTCCACATCTCCTTTGAGTCTCTACAATTCCTCAATTTAGTCCTATAGTAATTAAATTTAGCATTCCTAATGGCGGGTTGAACAGCGTTACGCACACGATTATAATTCTCGCGTGGTAGGCCCCGGTACTTAAAATCCCTCCACACTTTATCCCGAGAAATAGTGAGTTCCTCAATATCGGGCGTAATCCACGGCGATGGTTTAGATTTTGAAATAAACTCGCGGTAGGGTGCGTGCTTGGCGTATGCGTCAATCAAGCTTTTGGTTAAAAATTTGACCTTAGTATCCACATCTGGTGTGCCGTACAAGGGGTACCAGTCCAATCGTGCGAGGTCCCCCAAGAGCTCATTTAATTTGAGCTTCTTGTAAGATCGTCGCTTAATTGTACGCGGAATTACCACCGTAAACTTAGCACCGTAAACAATAAATTCGCGAAGAGTACATCGAGTTTTGAGATACTCGGGAGGTGTTCCTGCCAAGCTTTTGTGACCTTTGACCCATCTGAAATACAGATGTAGTCAATAGTGGTATGCAAGCTCTCGGTGTGATGGGTTGGTGCGAACGGAACCGGCTGGAGGCAACAGCTTATCAGCGAATCTGACAGAGTAACCTGAGAAGAAGAGTCGGAGAGCCAATCTATATTAAAATCCCCCATCAGTAAATACAGATCGTAAGCGCCATTGCAGTTCAGAATGGCGTCCTCGACATCCAACCAGTATCCGGCCTTGGATGGGCTGTAGACCGTACCACAGAAGATTTTGCAATGCTCAAGAGTGAGCTCCAATAAAAGAAATTTCGGGCATTTTGTGTAGGGCAGCGGCTGAGGAGAACGACAGATTTCCCTGATAGTTATCGACTGATGAACATACATGGCGACACCACCGCCACCCTTACCGACTCTGTCCACGCGAAAAAGATTAAAATCCGGAATGTCGACAATGGCCGGGGAAGTCGGCTTTAGGTGTGACCCGCTAATGCCGAAGACATACAGCTTGTTAATAAGCGCAACCGTACGGGGGTCGTGTAGGTGTGGCTTAATCGACTGAGCGTTAGAGGGCGCTATATCTAAGAAACGCTCAAAATTCGCCATAGTCAATGTATAGCGTTTTATGCTTGATTTGTTTACGCAATAGGGGGCATTTGGCCTGGTCCGTAGCGGCATGCGCTGTATTCGTGTGTCCTGCCGTCGCACAGTTAGAACATTGTAGAGATGCTCTAGCTTTGCACGCCTTGCTTTCATGAGTACCTGAGCAGAATCCGCAGCACGAGCTCTTTTTGCTATCCTTCGCAAAGTGCCCAAAACCTTGACAATTAAAGCACTGCTTAACTACAACGTGATCTGAGACGCGACAAGCAGACCAGTCAATGATAACTCTATTGCGTTTAAGTAGCCTGTATCTATATCGTGGCTTTGTTTCAATGACGCAAGATCTATGCTTCTTATTATTCGCTGGATACAAAAAAATCGACTTAATATCGTCCGCAGTCGCGTCCGGTATATTTTGTTCGACAATACACGAAACTATGCGTTCAGCCGTCAAGTCAACCGGGATGTCGTGAACAATAAGATTCATTTTAGCCTCCTGCTTGACCTCTAGGCCAACTTTAGCGAGATCTGGTGATGTACGTAGGACGTCCAAGGAGCCACCTTCTACGCGCACAGAGCTGAGAGGGCCGTTAGAAAATCACTGCACATTGATTTTTAATTTGGCAGGATTAATTGCTTTGCGTAGCGCCGCTTTGGTTTCCCTAGAAGAGGGAAAAGCCGGATCCTCGCAGTCAATGGGTCCGATCATTAAGTGACTCGCTGTATTAATGGGTATCGCTTTACCGCGGCTTAGCGAGACCTTCGCAGACGAGGTTTGAGCGCGTCGAGAGACCATGTCAGCAAACGACGGATTTTTCTACGATGCACTCGCCTGTTCGCCGCGTAAAAGATTCCCAGTCAAGTGCTCGATGTTGCTACACGCGCGAGACAGAGTGTCCAGACAAGAACCGGCGAGTGCTTTGCCGGTGGCAGCCGCTCATTACCGATGAACGCAAGAAGCGAATTACAATTCGTGTTTACCTCATCCGCAAGCTTGTATACATCCCTAGCAGTCAGCTCAGCAATAACAGCTGATGGGACACATGCGGGTTCGACGAACGCGTTAGCAGGCATATCGCGCGGGTTCCCAGATAGTTCTATAACCTCACCATCACACCCATGATCGGACGTGTTGTTATTGTCTGCTCTTTCCCTCTTGGCTGCTCGCAGGTCGGCTTCGGTCTCGTCGCTCTCGTCCATCGTTATCGACTGCACGAGTATAAGCTTTTCTCCTTGATCCCTAGGTGTCGTGAGTCTTTGCCTGATGATCGAAGATCGATGAGCTTGCAGAAATTAGAGAGAGGGAGAGAGGGAGAGAGGGAGAGAGAGAGGGAGAGAGGGAGAGTGGGAGAGAGGGAGAGAGGGAGAGAGGGAGAGAGAGAGAGAGCACCTGGAGAGCGCCGAGCCTGCGTGACAGGAGCAAGAGAGAGAAGGCCCTGCGTGGCTGTGTAGCATGTGGGAGGCTTATTTAGCCACCACGTTGTAGGGAAAGCTTGGGCGAAATATAATAGTAATTTATCGAAAGGTGTTGTTGTTTTTCTCCCTCCTCTTTCCCAGCTCTCCCAAGCAAAGGCGATCAGGTCGAATCCTTCGACATAAAATATAAATCGAGCGCATCAGAGGCGCAAGAGTTGGATGCGCGCTGTTTGGAGGCAACACGTCGCAAGTATTAGGAGAGTTGGAATGGCTAGAGTATTGATTATTTCTTGCGGGTGTTTCACATGGCTTGGTGGAGTTGCAACCGCGCCCAAGTATACGGCCAGGTATAAGCTTTTCTCACGTTCGGGTGTGGCCCAGGCCGCTCATGCTGGTGATGGCGTCGGCGCGACGCTGCTTCATCCATTGTTGCGGAACCAACATTTTAATGCTGTGTGTTCCGTTCGGTGGTAGATTTGGCCAATGTCTGGCTGTTTTGCTTCTATTATATTTTTTTACACCTTCTTGCTTTCCGTCACATCGTTTTTCGTTTCGTCGTCATTATGCCATTTGAAATCTCGTCCTATATCTATAGCTCACGTGGTTGCTTCTTCGAATACGCTTGCGCGTGTCATACGTGCTTTGATTCCGCTGTGCAATCCGCGTATAAAGAATCTAATTACGTCTAATTCAATTTGCTGTTCTAATCCTCTTCTGAGTCTGTTTTCTCTTTCGGCTGCGTCGCGAATCTCTAGCGCTATGGCTTTGCTCTGTCGGAAAATGTGATAACGCGTTCGTTTTTGCGTTGTTTTAAAGAGGCTATTTCTCCTTGTAGCTTGTGATATAAGTTAGCGGTTCTGAATCGACTATGAAAGTACGCGATTGCTTCTGATACGGTCTGAAATGTTTTTTGATATGCGCACTTTTGTGCTTCGCCTTGTATCCTAGTTTTAATGAATTTAGCTATTTCCGATTCGTTATAATGCGGCACGCGAATTACGATACTGATATGTTGATGCCATTGAACATTGGTATAGAGTTCATTGCGTCATTTATCGATAAATTGTGGAGTTGTGACACGTGTCACCGTTGTTTTCGCGGTTGCTTGGGGGTGTGTTTTTAGTTATGGTATTGCGTTTAGGCGCTTCGATTAAAGCAATTGCCGCGCCTAATGATGTGCTCTGTGGCCGGTTGTTACCGAATAGTGTGTAATTATTACCGAATAGCGCGGTATACTATATCTGTTTGTCACATATACGTCTTATATGCTTTTATATTCAGTTATTTCCGGGTTCAGGTTTAGTAGCGCTGGTATTTCTTGGTCGAATTGTCTGAGAGCTTCTGGTTTGGCTACTGCGGCTATGATTTCTATGCAGCTTATGCCTCTGAATACGAATGCCATTAGTATATCTATCATTAGCTCGTCTTGACATATATCTACTATGGGAGCTTCGCTCGCGTTATTGAATAATGTTTCGCATAGTGTTTTTAAATCCATCTCCCGATCTGGTGGGGTTTCAACTTTATATCGTTGCTGTACGAACACACGCGCTTCTATGAGTGTTGGTTGTTGATCCTACTTTTCGAATTTGTTTTGTTAGAATTTGCAGGGCTTCCGCATTTCTGCTTTTTGTGCCTGGTATTTCTTTAAAAATCCTGACGCACGTTGGGAGGTGCGTGTGACGGAGAGAGTGGGTGCGTGTCTGTCCGCCCAATACCGCCATTCCGCCCAACGCCAAGAAATCAAGAAGTTCGTCTGCTCGAGAACGGCGTAGAGTAGGGGTAGGGTCTATGCAACCAGAGTGTCACACTGAGCGCGTAAATTTGAAATGGCTGCGTAAAACAACGATGTGTTCGCTTGAATAATTATAAATACACATTATATGAATTTGATAAAGATAATATCTGATAAATGTTTTTTCAATTTATTATGAGAATTAGGAATTGTAAATCAGCAATGCATAGGGAAAAGGTAAAGAAAAAATTGATTCGATTAAACTTATTTTAATCGATTAATCTGGAAAATATTCATAATATTAATCTGAATACGTAGAAACCCGTTTTGAACAAAAATTCAAGTACGCATGACCTGCTCGATGGTAGACTGTCTTCGATAATCCCATAAAATATCTTATTTTACATTTAGATAAAATAAACATGAATACAAAAATTAAACTATGCATATTTTCTACAACTAAAGCACTTAAAAACCCACCTTCCCCACGCATCGCGAAGTTTACTGAAAGAATATTTGTTGTTAAATATCTCGGTACATCGGAGGAAGTTGAGCAATGCGAGGATATATTTATCTAAAACCAAAGAGAAGAATATCCATTCAATAAATACGTTGGCAAATCGGAAAAAGGGGAGCAAATTGAGAATATTTATCTAAAACCACGTACCCCACGCACAGCAAATTTTACTGAAAGAATATTTTTTTAATAAATAGCTCGGCACGTTGGAGGAAGTTGAGCAGAGCGAGCACATTTATTTAAAACTACCGACCCCATGCTTTTTTGTCAAACAGCTTGGCACATCGAAGGAGGTTGAACAAAGCGAGGACATTTATCTAAAACCGAGGCTATTCCGACATCTGTATTTCGTGATAAGGTTATGTGCAATATTATACACTTTGCAGATCGGCATTTCAGTCGACTCTATCTTGAGGTAGTGTCCTGTACTTTATTTATTTATTTCATATAATTTAATCTAAAAATAGCCGTAATGTTCGTATGTACGTGGCTGTTATGTCTAATATAATGGCTTTTTGGACTATAAGCGGCTAATTTTGTAAAATAAATTAACAATAAACAATCAAAGTGTGATTTCGGCCCTTTTTTAGTATTTATCTCTGCGGTTTGAAAAGTACTGATTTTAGCGGAAAACGTTTGAAATAAAAGTTGTTCGTTATTAAATTATCTACAAAAAAGCCCGCTAGGGTACCTCTCTAAGTGCATTAGTTTATTAGCAAATTGAGAAAAACCAAGAAATTTGTCAAAATCGAAAATTGTTAATAACTTTTGAAAAAATTAATTTTTTACATTGGTATTTTAGGAAAAGGTTGAACGTAATAGCACAGTCTGCCAAATATCGAGGATGTAGCAATTATAGTTTCTGCCTTAGAGGTACGAATAATTTCAAAATTTTTTGTTTTCACAGTACTCGCATCAGCAGAAAAATTGAACAGTTTAGTTGCCATTGCTTAAATGTGATGAAAAAGGGTTATATTTAAATTGCCATTTTAAAAAATCAAAAAATTTTAATCAGGGACGTTCCTGGATGAAAAAGTTTATAAAATGCCTAATTAACATTATCCCCAGAGACAACATTTTAAGCCGATCGAAATCGAATAAAATCCACTGAAAAGCTACTATTTTTATCTAATTTTAGAAGAAAAGCTGGTCCTCTGCGAGCATTAGGAACCAAGATAGGTTTTTTTTTATAATAAACCATTGCTCCTTAAATAAACGAGATTTTCCGATGTACCGAGATATTTAATAACAAATATTCTTTCAGTAAACTTCGCGGTGCGTGGGGAAGGTGGGTTTTTAAGTGCTTTAGTTGTAGAAAATATGCATAGTTTAATTTTTGTATTCATGTCTATTTTATCTAACTGTAAAATAAGATATTTTATGGGATTATCGAAGACAGTCTACCATCGAGCAGGTCATGCGTACTTGAATTTTTGTTCAAAACGGGTGTCTACGTATTCAGATTAATATTATGAATATTTTCCAGATTAATCGATTAAAATAAGTTTAATCGAATCAATTTTTTCTTTACCTTTTCCCTATGCATTGCTGATTTACAATTCCTAATTCTCATAATAAATTAAAAAAACATTTATCAGATATTATCTTTATCAAATTCATATAATGTGTATTTATAATTATTCAAGCGAACACAT
This sequence comes from Muscidifurax raptorellus, assembly GCA_020010945.3. Classification (NCBI taxonomy): domain Eukaryota; kingdom Metazoa; phylum Arthropoda; class Insecta; order Hymenoptera; family Pteromalidae; genus Muscidifurax; species Muscidifurax raptorellus. The sequence goes on along the minus strand of JAHUUD020000014.1, from coordinate 2,076,550 downwards.
CGTTGTTTTACGCAGCCATTTCAAATTTACGCGCTCAGTGTGACACTCTGGTTGCATAGACTCTACCCCTACTCTACGCCGTTCTCGAGCAGACGAACTTCTTGATTTCTTGGCGTTGGGCGGAATGGCGGTATTGGGCGGACTGACACGCACCCAGAGAGTGATAGAGTGAGAAAAAAAATTTTGGTCGCTTTGTTAAATTGACTCAGCAGATCCAGGAGTTGGGCCCTCAATTTTAACGTCATGAATTACAATGGAAGCGAGTATAATCACTAAAGTGGGATCGCGACTTTAAGGCATTAACAATATAGACCGTAAGTAATCGTGACGAGAAGAAAAGCAAACGTGAAAGTTAGTAAAATTATGCAAATATCGGAAGAAATAGCTACAAGCATGATAGCATAAATTACCCTTGTTAAGAAGGCGGGATTAATTAAGGCAGTCAGCATAACGGTAAACTCATTTACTGCACTCTGTATCGGGATTATTTTTCATTGTTACTTGTAATTGTCTTAACCCGTTAAACCCGATAATGCCCCTCCCGGTACACCGCTCTTTCGGCAATTATAACTCATGCAATTCAACGTATTATTGCAACGGCAATTATTGCCGAATATTTTGAAATTTGAGAATTTTTCCCTTGAGAACAATGAACTAAAACAGAAAATTATCAGGTATAAAAAGGTCTTAGAATCGAGCAAAGAATTCACCTGAATTTTTTCAGAATATTCTGAGCAATTTTTTAATTTTTCAAAATTTGACAATTTGCAAAATCAAAAAAATCGCTCGAAACTTCAGATGTATGGTTCAGATGAAAAATTCAGATGTATTCTATGAATCATTCTAAGAACTTTTTCTTCTTTATGAGTTTCTCGAAAAGTCCATACTTTTCAAGAAAAAAATTCATGGATGTCTTGGCAAAAATATAGTCATTAACACGCCATTTTGAACACACGAAGATGAAAAATCGATCTGAAAACTATATATTTCGAAAGCTTAGACATTTATGCCACCAGTTATTAAGGTTCCGAGTGGATTGCAAACCAAAAACCATTCGGGAATCTCGATTTTATAAAAAAAATTTTTTTTAAATCATGTTTTTTTTCATTTAAACAATATTTTTGAATAATTAACAACTTTTTCTCGCATTTTTCTGCACATCATTGAAAAGGAGAGATCTTAAGCTTCAAAATAGTGTATCTTTCAATTTTTTATACGTTGAATTGCATGAGTTATAATTGCCGAAAGAGCGGTGTACCGGAAGGAACATTCTCGGGCTTAACGGGTTGAATAAATTGTGTAAGGATAAAGATACTTCAATCGATTGCTCATTCAAACTTGCGCCTATTACACGTTCCTTGTCTGGCTGCCGGATTCATCGCCCTCTACACATCTCCAAGGACATCATTCTTTAACCTCGATGTTTCTATCGATATTTGCTTAATTCTACTAACATTCGCGTTTGCCTCCCTTCTCGTCACGATTACTTATATTCTATACTTGTTAATGCCTTAGACTCGCGCAGTCGCTTAAGTGATCATTCACTTATGGAAACTGCGACGACGAAAATCGCTTCCTTACCGACTTCTCGCTTGCATTGTAATTCGTGACGTTACAGTATCCGTAGAGTTCTTCTTACTCTCACTGATGTGATGCACTGGCAGTAGGTGGCAGGACGTTACAATATTAATTATTGTCCCTATTGACTGCGCATCTTACGCGCAGATGACACCTAAAGAGTGTTGAATTGTCGCACGAGAAGCCCCTCAGGCGTGGATTCCCGCTTTATATTTATTTCGTATAGGAGATGTAGATTAATAGGTGTACAAAGAAAAAAAGAGGTCGATTGAGCGAAAAACTATTAGTTTAATCGCTCAAGTAGAGAGGTGAAAGCCGTGCGGCAAAAATCCCTCTCGTTGTGTATACAAGCTGCGGAATTGAAAATGTGAATAGTGTGCGTGTGTAAGCGTGTGGCGTGTCAAAAGATTCTTCTGAATCTCTTATGTCGTGTAAATCGTCAATGGACTGAGCTGTGGCCTTATTGCGACAGAAAAGTCCTTGTTCGGTTTTCGCGCGAAGGCGATGTTACCGGTCGCGACCCGCACACGAGTTTCTCGTCACCAAGCGTAGGAACAGACGGAGAATGAGAGATAAACACACAAAGATAGAGCTGAAGTGCACTACACCCGCTACGACGACGGCGATTACTGCGGATTATCGTGCGAACGGTCGGTTGTATCGAAACAGTGGTCGAACTGTCAAAAAATCACTTAAGAGCTTGCGTGGCGATGTCGTTCGCTTGCTGCTCAGAAGCGACTGACTGCAAGTACGGTAGGCGGCGCGCGACACGAGGCCGGTAGCGCCGCCAGCTCCTACAGCGAGTCGTGACGTTCAATTGCTCTCCATCGAGCGCCGGGAGATAGCGCCACGTGCTCTGCGTCGATTCTCACGGGGTCGCTCGACACCGTCGCCCTCGGTGAAGCTAAACCCAGAGTTTCGACGGAACAGCCTCCCCCTAATGCAAGGAATTGAGCAAGATCATCGAAATCGTAAAGGTTGGTTGAGTGTATGTGTATGGTTATGTTGTGGCGTGTATATTTTTATTTTTATCTTCATTGGTGGATGAACTCGGTAGTGGGCACAACTGCGTGATGTTGCGCTTCAGTGTCCCTCGTGATGTTTGTACGGTAGCGACTCTGGCGAGTCCGTCGGTCCCCGGGTGCACCTCCTAAATGACTTCCAACTGCCACTGCGTACACGGTTGGTTTCGGTCGATTAGGATGGCGACCCTCTCTCTTAGTTCTCCAGTAGAGTGGTGTGTCAAATTGACACATTGAGCAACGTGTGATACTTTAAAAATTGCGATAGGAACATGCGATCCGTATCTTTATCGACCAGGAGACAAACTCCTTTTTTCAGACTGGGGATATCCGGAGTTGAAGCGCCGATGTTCGCGGTCCAAAAAGCCTCCGTCTGCCGTAGCCATGCAGGCCCGGTGAACCACGTTTCGTAGGAATTCGCTCGGGAGTTACCCTTGGGATAAAGCGTCGGCCGGATTATGTTGGGTAGGGACGTATCCCAACTGGCGCGCTCGTTTAATTCTTGAATTTCACGCACGCGATTCGCTTCCAACTGTTTAAACTCTTGTGGGGACTTTCGTAACCAATGTAAGACTATAGTGGAATCGGACCATAAAACGACCCGTTTAACTGAAAACTCTAACGCTGAAAGCGTTTCTTGAAGTAGTCTTACAAGAGTCAAAGTCCCGCACAACTCCAACCTGGGGCTTTTAAAGGTGCGACTCTAGATTTCGAATAGATCAATCGCCCCGTGATCTTCCCGTTTTTATCAGTAGACCTAGCGTAAAGGCAAGCGCCATAGCCTTTTTTGCTCGCATCACTGAACCATGAATTTCTATCCGTGAGGAATTAACGCAGACTACGTGACGTAGTGCAGAAACGCTGGAAAGTGATTACAACTGACTCGCGAATTCCATCCAAAGCGTGTACAAATTCTGTGGAACTGATTCGTTCCAAAATACTTTCTCCTTCCAACATTCCTGCATGATCCACTTTGCATGTAAACCCACCGATCCCAACAAACCTATCGGGTCAAAGATCTTCACAATCTCCGACAAGATCACGCGTTTCGTCAGTATTGGAGCGATAACTACATGTTTCGCTGCAATAGTCAATTCGTCGCGTTTTGACGCCCATGAAACGCCTAGCGTTTTTAAAACCATATTGGTTTCGTCATCCGGTGCTAAGCTCAGCACCTTCTCATCTAGATTGTCCAACGCGTGATTGTGATTGGAGGCCCATTGCCGGATGTTGAATCCACCGTGTTTCAATACGGTGATTATCTCATCACGTGCTTTCAAAATGTCTGCCAAGGAGTCCGAACCCGTCAAGAGATCATCTACATACAGGTCTCTCTTGAGAAGCTTAGATGCTCAAGGATACTGCGCTCCCTCGTCGTCCGCAAGCCTGTACATCGTTCCTATCGCAAGGTATGGGGCAGATGATACCCCAAACGTAACGGTGTTCAGTTCGAAAATTTGCAATTCACCTTGGCGATACCGGAAAATATGCTGGTACCGTCGGTCATCTGGGTGAATTAGTATCTATCGATACATCTTCTCGATATCGGCGGTTAACACGTATCTATGCGATCGAAAGCTCACCAAATGGGTGTATAGATTGTCCTGGATCGTAGGCCCCACATACAACATGTCATTAAGAGAGACGCCCTTCGAGGACTTAGTGGATGCATCGAAAACGATAAAACGATAATATTCCGAGTTATTTTAGTCGTATTCCTGGAAAACACGACTGAACTCGTTCATCATGCCCGGCGAACGGCTGCATCGCCGCTCCGTCCCACGGAACTACTTGAGAGCCTGCGCTCTTGAATCCCCTAGTTCCGTGTCTTTCTTTAGAAACGGCAATCTCACTATATAGCGCCCATCAAACAGCCGAATAGTGGTGTCGTTATACTACCTCTCGCATTCTGACTTGTCATCAGCCTGCTCAACTGAACCTGAGCATTCCTCAAGAGTCCAAAATCGAACCAACTCCTTTTCTAGTTGGGATAGGTGACATGACACCGATGAAATCTTATAGGTATCAATGCCTCCAACGAGCACCTAGCCGAGCTGAGTCTTTTGCAGATATAATTCACTTCCGTCCCTAGACAAGTTAACTTGACCTATAGAGAGCATGAATAATGTTGCTCCAGAACCAATTAAGATGTCGACTTGTCGTGGGAGATGGAACTGAGGGTCCGCTAACCTAAGATTCTTTTGTGACTTGATCGCGTCGCGAGGAAACGGTTCCTCTGGGTAACGCTAGTTATTTTCGAAACGGTGAGGAACGTTAAACGCTTGTTAAAATCCGAGTTCAACGCTTTCAACTAGATATCGATGCAGTGTTTGGTCGTAGTTCGCAAATCGTTGATTGCTCCAATTGGAATCGAGCAAGGTCGAGTAGGGAGATGCAATCGGTTCGCTAATTCCACCGTCAAGAAGTTCGCATTTGCACACGTGTCCAGAAGCGCGCGAGCCTTGATGTATGCCTCATTGGCGTCTTTAACTAAAACGATAGCGCTCATCATGAGCTGAGACTGGAGCGCCCTGGACACGGTGCTGAGAACTCCCGCGCCCAGTCATGGCTTCTTAGCCAATGAATCCGCCTTATCCCCGTGCAAGAGCGTATTGTGTTCCTTATCACATTTTTTGCGATTGCGTGTTTCGCACTTGCCTTCGTGTGATCGCAAACACTTCCGACATAGCTTCTTCTTTGCAAATTAAGGGACACTAAATTCCAAGTCACTAATTAATTAGAATTTGTATGCCTACAATTAAGTATATCATTGATTTAGCAATGATACACTTAATTGTAGGCATAGAAATTCTAATTGGCAGGCATACTGTTAATTATTAAGTAGTCGAGAGTTATGTGGAATCAACTTTATTGGTGGAAAGTCTTTGTTGTACAAAACACGTGCGGCGTGGTCGGACCCATGACACAAAGTGAAAAGTTCTAGGGCAGCCGGAACGACAAGCTGACCGCCAAGTACACGAAGCGACGTTAGATGGCGCTGATATATAAGAGAAATTACATACAATATTCGCGGTTTTACATGTATTCTTAACACATACTCTTTGCAAAAGTACTCTAGAAAAATTGTTAAGCGTAGAGTTGGAACAATGTCATCCCGCGTCCTAGAATAAACCAGAAAAATATTAATTATTTGTTTATTTATAGAGTTAAGAAATTTGAATACACTCTTCGGATGCCACCTGCGCGTGAGAAGCGCAGTCGATAGAGATAAATAAACATCTTTCGTTTACAAAAAGTAATTCCTTTTTGTAAACGAAAAGTGGATTTAATTTTCGGGTGTTAGTTCGTAGCAGCTGATTTTCATTTTGATATTTCTCAAAAACGCCAATACGAGCAAAGAAAACATATGAAGGTTTTCATTATAATTTTTAATGCGCAAACGTATTGATAAAATTAAATGATTGTAATTTATGAATTTAAAATTCTGGGTGCCAACTTCCTGTACCTAAATCGTTGATTGTGATGAGCACGTGTTCATTTCTGGTTGTGTCCATATTTGGAAGTAAATATAAAGCGGAATACATGAGTAGAAATACATATGAATAGAAATATCCTGTCTACCAAATCATCTCTTCAACTAATCATTTTTTGAATTAATATAAATTTAAATTATTAAATTCATATTGTAATAAGTATAAGAGAGTGCAAAATGTTTAGTTCGGGTGCAGCTCCTATCGTCGTTTTAAGTGAGTAATCAAGTATACCATAAAAATTTTTAATATTTCATATTTTATTTTTATAATATTACTTTTGTGATACCTTTGAAATATTTTTTTAGGTCCAAATACTAAACGTGATTCTGGCAAGAAAGTTCAAAAAGAAAATATTCAGGCTGGAAAGGTATAATTTTTATTCAGATTATTATGAATCTCACAATTTTTTATAAAAATGTTATTTGTCAAAAATAACTCAATATTTTTGATGTTGGAAGTAAAATGCTTATAAACTAAACTCGACCATAGAAAATCCAATCATATCTTAATTTACTAAACAATATGATTAATATAATATCCAGCAGTATCGATCTGATATGTTTGGGAATATGTAAACTTTTCTGGTATTATTAATGCTTTTTTAGTATTTTTAATGACTTGAAATATGTATATTATTATTAAGGTGATATTTTGATTCAATACAATATTCAGATATACTTAATAATTCTATAACTCCTGTTTCCCTGCCCAACTGCACATACGTGAAATCCACTATTTCAAAAATATTAGATTAAAAAGTGGTTGTCTGAAAAATATTTTGTGGATGCTACAATACTTTTTGCGTAAACTAGGGCTTCGCAAGTATTTGAAAACTCCTTATGTAGACTAACACATCTCAGAATACTATCAAAGAATAAGGCAGTTCTTTCTCACTGTGAAGAGCAGCATAGTTCAATAGCTGCTACAAAGAGAGATACAGTTCAAATTCTTGACATGAAGATTAACACAGATCAATAGTTTTCAGAAAGGTTCTGGAACATCCATATATGTATTCAAAAATACTTAACAAGGTTTCCTGTATGACTTAAGGCAATTGTGCAACAAATCATAATCCAGTTTCAGGGTTAGTTGATTTATTTTTGCTCATATATTAGGTGCTAACTCATGTTTAGAGATAAAATATGCTAATATGATTGCTTCTAGCTATATTGAATGTATGTTACAAAACCCTTATAGATCTTTTTAATATTATTTATTAATATTGTTTAATGATGAATATTTTACTCATATTTAAGGTTATGGAAGTTAATTAATAAATGGAAATAATAATAAAAGCAATCATACATATTATTCTCACAATTATGTATTGAGACTAATATGTAAAGAATAACTGAAGTAAATTTAATACCAGACACTTGGGGGAATCTCAATTTGAATTTTCCTCCAGTGCAGTAGTATTACCATAATCTACCAGGTTTGGGATCTTCAGTGGTTTTATAATTATAGTGTATGCGAATAAATTGGTCTAGCATATGCAATAAGTTTTATACACAAAAAGATCCAGCGTACACAAAAAGTTGTATAGCATCCATAAAACATTTTCCAGAAAATTTTGTTCAGTGTCTCTTATGCATATTATATAGGAACAGTTTGATATATTTAATTTATAAGTATTTTTACTATATTTGTAGTAATTTTAATTATTACTATAATAATTTTTTTCATTTGTAGTAGGAAAACTTGTACATGGTGTTAAATAAAAATTAATATATTATATAGTAAAAATTGCTTCGCTTGAATTTTTCCTATTTTATATAATAATTTTTATTAATATTTGATACAGTATAAATAGCTTTGATATTCCTTGAAATATTTATTTATTTATTAAATACCATATACATATGCCTTTGAAAGGCATCTTATAGAGGTAAACATAGTTGTTTATATAGGGATGGTATACATAAACATTAATATTAAAAACTTAAATAAACAGCCAAGATAATACAATCAACGCTATCTTGCCCTTATATCTCTCTATAAAAAAGTTAATAATATTAAAATATCTAAAATCCAAATTAATTCTTTCTTATAAAGATTTTTAGTTTTCTTTTAATAGAGACTGTACTTAGGAACAATTCTTTGAGATCATTCGGCAGCGTGTTAAATACACTTACTGCCTGTAATAGCTTCTTTTTTGCTTACTGTTTTATCGATTTTTAGCAATGATAGATTCTTGTTTCATGTCCTATTTGTACTGCTGGTATATCTGTCTTTTAAGTCGTTATAATGATTATACTATACACTCTACTTCAAACATTTGCCTTATAGCTAAAGGTTCATTCTGTGTTATAAAATAGATTTTATTTATAATTTGAAGTATTTTCTTCTGCATACCTTGAATTAAATTTAAGTAATTGTTATAAGCCCTACCCCAAGCAATTAGACCATAGTTTACTATACTTTGAAAGAAAGCATAATATAATAACATTAATGATATACTATCCATAAATTTCTTTAGCTTTGCAAAAATAAAGATTAAATATCTTGTTGATTTTATAATACAATTTACGTGTTTATTTCACTTTATGTTATAGTTTATTATTAATCCTAAATATTTATAACTGTCTACTCTATTTATAACATTATCACCAATTTTAATATTTAAGGTGCTAGTCACACTATTACAGTAATTGCCATATGCTATATATACTGTTTTGCTTATATTGAGCGATAATTTATTTAGGTTTAGCCATATTGCAACCTTACGAAGATATTCATTTAACATTTTGTGCGGCTGTCCACAACTTATCACATGAAATGATAACTGTGTCATCTGTGTAAGATAATATAGTTTCATGTTGTCTATCTATCAATAGGTCATTAACATATAATATAAAAAATAAAGGTCTAAGTATGGTTCCTTATGGAACCCCTATCTTAATATCTTTGTACTCACTCTTGCAGTTACTTATTTTTACACATTGGTTCCTATCAGATAGATAACTAATCAGTAATTTTAATGCTACTCCTCTTACACCATATCTTAGCAGTTAGCCGCCGATCGGAACGGTCGCACCCTTTTGTCCGGATACGCGACGCGCTTTTAAGCTGAAGTGTAGGAGTCGAGACTTGTGCGAAGAGACGAATTCGTCGAGTTGTTCCTGACTCTGCCCTTTCCCGCGCGCTCTCCTTCGTTTATACTCGCGACGGCAATACGCAGCTCTCCACTCACGACGCCTCCGCGTGCTCACATGTTCGAGGACGCGACCACGTGCATGCATTCTGCGCTACGGGCTAGGCTTCGCACAGTCTATAAGAAGCCTGCATCTGGCTGCTAACCTCTCGCAATCATATGGTTTCGTGTGAGACACACCAACCCCTGTACACGGGACTAATAACCACGTTATAACCCCGTTACAAGGTTTCATACTAATTTTGAGCTTCATTCACTAAAACTTAATTTATTACATAAAAACTATTAATTATGATAAAATCTCAAAGTTTTTGCAAAAGTTCCATGCGGAAAGTAGTAAGACTAAACTAACAAAAAATTTGAACATTGTCATTGTTTGATTATTATGGATAGATAAGCCAGTCAAATTAAGCCCAAAAGACCAATTTTTTTACCAAAATTCCAACAAATAAGTTTGATGTCATAAATGGCTCGGATAAGCATGTAGAATGCAAATATAAGAATGGCAGCGTCTAATTTTGTAAAGTAAATAAATAGTCAAAGTGTGGTTTCAGTACTTTTAATCGTATTTATCTGCGGTCTGAAAAGTACTGATTTTAGCGGGACAAGTTTTGAATAAAAGTTGTTCGTTATTAAATTATCTACAAAAAAGTTTCCGAGGGCACCTCTCTAAGTGCATTAGTTTATTAGCAAATTGAGAAAAACCAAGCAATTTGTCAAAATCGAAAATTGTTAATAACTTTTGAAAAAATTAATTTTTTACATTGGTATTTTAGGAAAAGGTTGAACGTAATAGCGGAAAACGGCCTGCCAAATTTTGAGGATCTAGCAATTATAGTTTCTGACTTAGAGGTACCAATAATTCTAAATTTTTTGTTTTCACAGTACTGGCATCAGCAGAAAAATTGAACAGTTTAGTTGCCGTTGCTTGAATGTGATCAAGAAGAGTTATATTTTAATTAAAAAATTTTAAAAAACCAAAAAATTTTAATTAGGGACGCATACACTGAGAAAAATCTACAGGAAAAAATACTAAATGATTCATATAAATTACCATCTTGTGCAGGGAATCTGACCACAGACTGGTAAAAACCAAATAAATGCCCAAAAACGTCTTAAAAATTAATGTGTTAGATCAAAAATATTCCTATACAATATTGTAAAAACAATCAACTGTAAATTTTATTATATTAATTTTACATTTTTTACCTGTACTGTATTACTTTTTAATATACTAGCTAATAAATTTTACCAAAAAAATGGTAATTTTGATGAGAAGTGAACGAAACTGTGAAGCGCGCATGCGCGCCTGTATCTCGGTAATATATAATATATATATACCATAATCTTAGTGTATTGCAAATTGGCGATAGGTTTAAGCGTAAAATCAGCAATACTAGGTTAAAAGCGTATATAATATTAAAAAGCCGTGCGAAGATTGCGATAACAAATGAAACTTAATATATAAAACCCATGTAAAAATAATATATGTAATAATGAATTTAAAAAACCGTACTAATCAACGGGCCGTACTAATGAATGAAAAAAAATTTTTTCTTCTTCAAAACATCGTTAAAAAAAATATAATTTACTAAATTTGAAATAAAAATTTATAATCTAAAATGGTAAAATTTACGATATAAACTGGTAAAATTTATAATTTAAATTTGTAATATTTATAATCTAAACTGGTAAAATTTATAATTTAAATTTGTAAAATTTATAATCTAAACTGGTAAAATTTATGTTTTTGAATTTTTACTATACAAACTAGTAAACATTATTAGTTTTACAGTCTCGGGTTGGATTCCCTACACAAGATGGTAATTTTTATTTTGAATTTTAAGAATTTTGACTACATTTTTTTCTCCGTGTATAAAATAATATAATTTAGAATTCTAAGTATAAAAGTGTAATGACGCGTATTGTTTATGTATAGTCTAAGGAATAGCGAGTAAGAAAATCCGCCGGTGACCAATTATAGCGAATCGAGTCGCAGTTTTGAGACACGTGTGGCTACAATTTAAAATCGAAACCTCGAGACAAAGCAGTTGGCGAATTAAAAGAGAGCCGCCTCGAGGACCAAAAAGTATACTTCGATGTTGAGATAACGCAAATCGGAATACGAGGCTGCGAAGCTTCTCGAACGAAGTCGGCCACTCGAGAATGTTCTCGACGTTTTGTATTTATAGAAATGTATAATTTTAGATTAATTTTAAGTTAATTATGTGAAGCACTGCCAGAGGCTTAAGAGAGTATTTGACTCGGAGTGTTTACAATTCGAACCATCGCCGGTAAATATGCCGTGCTGTACCGGGAAAATCCGTGGTTTTCCGTGATCTGGGGGACTTACCCTTACGAAACAGTCTGTGAAACGTATGGTTTCAAAAGTTGTAGTCTCGTGAGGGTGGTTTTCCGGACGGGAAATCTGGGATTTTCAAAACCAGAAAATTATGGGTCAAGAAACCCTCTGACAAATGTCAGGACTCGGGCCGAAAGGCTGACGTGATGAGGCGGTGGTTCGGATGTGGTACAATCGTGGCCTTATCGCGGGGTTCTCCGAAGAGAGACCCGGTAGAGGGGCGAACTTAGCCGAGTGATTAAAAGGGCCGCGCGACAGGCGCGAGAGTTAGTTGACCTCTGGCATTGCTACTGATAAGTAAGTACGGCGTTGTAACCTTTTTAGTTTTTTAAATAAAATTTTGAATTTAATACGAACACCTAGTTATTTTAATCCAGCAATAGTCATTTACAATTGTTGCCGAAACCCGGGACTATTCTTCCGGATATGCTGGGATTAAAATAAACTACGGTAATTGCGGAAAGTGTCTAACGTTTTTTTTGAAATTTCACTACAAAACGAGTGAAAATGGCACCGAAAAGGCAACATGCGATGGCTCGATCCAAGCCTCCAACCAAACGGTCTAGGAAGGGCGCCCCAACGACCCGCTTGAGGTAATCCTGCCTGCCCCGGATGAGGGGCAGAATCCAAGGCGTGTCACCAAGACTGCGCAGAGCGCGGAGAAGGACGAAAGGCTGGATAAACCTGGAGGTCTGGACAACAACGTAGCAACTAGGCGCCGACCGCACCATCCCATAAACGCTGATGCAGTCGTTCGAAACATTGGGCCTCCAGCCGGGGAGAGCAGCGAGGACGAAAGCGACCTCGACTACAGCGAGTTCGAAAGCTTCAACAACGTCGGCGGCGACGTCCCGCCAAGCTTCCGCTTTCGTGAGAGGAGTCCAAGGCGATTCCTGGTCAACAGCGGCATGCGAACGCAACGTCCTTGCGTCAACAGCACGAGGCAGCCTTCAGCTCGCTGAGATAGAAGTAACGCGTATGTGAGTAATGTGAATTTTAATTTAAATGATGCGAGCGAGCGTTTTGCGAAAGTTCTCGAAAGAACATTAAATTCAGTGCGCGAAGCGTTTTTTAGCGAAGGAAATTCGCGTTTGGTAAATCGCTTGACAACTGCGAAGAGTCTGCCTTCCTTTTCCGGTGACCCGTTAGAGTGGCTTCATTTTACAGAAGCGTATAAGCTATCGGAAAATTTAGGCGGTTATAATAACAGTGAAAACATGTCGCGTTTATTTCAAGCTTTGAAAGGAGAAGCTCGTGAAGTGGTGAGCACGCTGTTTTCCTTCTGGCGATTTGGGGCGGAGTCCAATGTTCAAACATAATAAAAATAGCTTTAATCGTCTTACTCTTCTTCAATATTATTTATACAGATTAGCATACAAATCAACATCAAAATTTTCTACTATCTTGAATTGTGGTAGGTTGATACAACAATTATTATTCAAGCATATATAATTATAGAAAGTAATAGATTAGATTTTCTAAGATATAATAAAAAAAAGTTATGTGTTATATGTTATCAAAGTTTAGTAGATCATGTAGCAAAGAGTGCTTTAAATAATTCAAACAATTTTGAAAGCAAAGAAAAGTTGGGTAATTCATTTGTTTTTCCTTCATTATATATAGGAAGTCCAAGATCTATGCATCGAAAGTTTTTAGATTTCATGACTACAGTAAGAAAAATCGATAGTAATCCAGATTTATTTGTTACAAAGACAACTAATTCAAACTGGCTCGAGTTAAACCAAACTTAGACAAATTTCCATCTTATTACTTTTGTCTGCTATTTTAAGCGGAAAGTTAGTTTACGATTATGTAACAGAATTTCAAACAAATGGTCTTCTACATACGCATATGGGCTAATCCACATAAATTTTAACTTTCGATATCAAGAAAATTTTACAAAAAAATTTGATCGCACAGTATTGATACTTTACAGATGTGATTATGAACCCTTTAGAAGTAATAATTCATGTCTGTGCAACTTTTTTATTGTGAGCCGTTATGGTCAAGAGGTTAAATGCAAACCAGAAGTTTTAAAAATTATTAAAATTATATCTTTTCACTAAAATAAAGAAAAATGGTTTCTTTTATAATTGCTCGAATAATGTTTAATAAAAAAGCATTAATTAACAATTTTACTAATTCTTTTATTATTTTTCAACGAGATCACAGGGAAAAAGTTATTAATGTATAATTACAGCATTTGCTTTCTTTTTACATTGTAGCATCTAGTCATTCAAGATATTACAAAAAATATATAAAAAAATATCTTATATACATTTATCTATAAATAACATGTTACTATCTATATCAATAAATAAAATTATATAATATATAACAATAATTCTATTTATATTATAACAAATTTGAATAAAGTTAAATTCTGAAATTTTATTTGTAAAATATTTTATTTTAGTTGGCGTATTTTTGTAATATTATTAGAATTAGTTTGTTGTTAATGTAGCTTAACATATATATTTGAAGTCATAAATCGGTAATTGTAAATTACCTTATTTATGTTCTAGGAGTACTTTCTTAAGGACAAGAAAATGTATTCTTTTTTGGGCAATATTTATTAAAATTCATAACATATTAAGCTATCTTAAGTTGTCTTCGAATTTCACAAACACCTTTTGGAATGTTGTATTAAAGAGCCATAATAGCTACGAAAAGTTTGATCAAAGGAGTCCGTGGCTCAGTTGGCTAAGACGTGCGATCGTACGAAAATTTGATTAACGAAATTTGTAATAAATCGATATATATATATATATATATATATATATATATATATATATCAACTAAATATATTGATATATACCATTGTGACCAAGACAGTCACAATTTACAAAACTATATCAATGTAATTTTCAAATTTCAGACCGATCGGTCAAGTTGTTATGAAAATATCATTATAATATAAATTTATGCATTTTTAAATAAGTAATTATCAATAATAACTCTAAAAAAATAATGGATTTATTGGCGGCTCATAGGTTTTTGGATTATATACGATCAGTTTGCAAGATCACATGCGTCGCAAGCATGATTCAGTTCTTTATAAAGATGTGCGAAGCAAAAAAGTGAAATTTTTCAAAGTTGCACGTAATACGTCATATATTTTTTATGATAAGCACACTATTGAAACTTGGCCAGTCTCTTGTTTTCTGTCTTAGAAACAACAAATGTTCTTTATAAATTTATCGATTATTATCAAGTCGTAAGTACAAAAAATTCAAACATTTGTGAAACATAGATTCTACAAAAAGTTGCTTCACTTGTTGTAAGCTCTACAACTTTACGAATAATGAAAGCACATTTATAAAATGTTTACTAGTCATCTATACAATTAATACCAACATACTAGCTGTATTAGAATTGCCATAATATATGAGCCTCCCACGCAGCAATACATAACTTAAAGAAAAACGAGGATGCTTCATTCGGAATTGTCGAATTTTTAAATCTTTGGCTGTTACTAATAATTGTATTTAAATACTTGGATACTTCAGTTTTGGTACATTCATTGCCAATAGTACACTTTGTGATATAGCTGAGTAATTTTTTAATATTAGGATATACAGAAATCCGGATAAAATTGACAAACATATTAATGCAAAATTCCTGATGGTAATGTAAAAAATTTCCAAACATATCAGAGATGCGACTTCCTTTGAAAATAACATATAATCACTATTGTTATATTATATAATTACTATTGTTACGTCTATTACGTTATAATAAATTGGAAATGTTGATAATTGTATGGTAGTACCCTATAATCCAACTCTTTTAAAAAATACCATTGTTACATAAATAAAGAATTTTTCGCTTCAATTAATGAGTATTAAATACTTCATGCATGGAGCATACCTGAATTACCTATATGTAGAAATTGATGCACTACTGCATGAAGAATACATGAATTACTTATACGTGGAAATGCATATACTGTAGTACCCTTACTCTTCATATGCCAGACCAACAACCAATAAAATTTGATGAAAACAATATAGATTTAAGTACATTAAACTGTGAAAACACACTTACAGCGTGATTCAAACTGAAGAAAGCAGATGATTATGTCAGAAAACTTGTATATGCTGATGTACCACAACACTATAATTTTTCTAAAAAGAAATGTTTCATATGAAATTAATTGTACACCGAGTAAAGGAAGCTACTTCTTTTGATGATTTAAAAACTATTGAGAGTAACTTTTATCCAACTTTTATAGATACTGCGATAGCCAAGGGATTGGTAAAGAAATTCACAATAGATTTGACGAACCATGTCATATTATGTTACCATTATAATTACGTAAATTTGTTGCTAGGTTTTTAATTGCTAATAAACTCCTACTATCAAAATAAATTTGGAAAAATATATTGTTCATTTTTTCGAAGACTTTAATGACAATGCTGAAAACAAAGCATTAATATTTATAAATGATATTTTGATTTCTGAAAATTTCAGTTGCTCCGATTTTGGTTTACCAGAACCTCAACTTGACAAAAATTTGACTAAATACATATAAATTTTCAATTCTTTGCATGAGAAATTAAACAGAGATCAAATTTACATGTTTAATTATGTAACAAAGTCATCCAGGGATATAATGATATTTATTGATGGACTTGGCGTGACAGGAAACATATATTTGTACAACACTTTAATTTATTATTCTTTAAGCAAAAAAAAAAAAAAAATATCAATAGCTTGGACAGGCATAGCATCTATTTTACAACCTTGTGGGATAACCAGTTATGAAACTTCCAAACTGTCGATAAAGTTATAAAACGTTAAAACAACATTTTTCAAACATTCATCAGTTATAAAAAAGTAATAAAATTCTTTGGAGATCGTTGTCAATACTCTACGGGACATTTAATTATTTTAGGTGGAATCTCTTTTCTATGGCAGAATTTTAAGGTGTTTAAATTAAAGATAAATATGAAATTGGAAAATATTAATTTTTCATATTTTCTTTTAAATATTGGTGCTGGACGTATTGCTCAATTATTTCCATTCTACTTTCAGTAAAAATAATTTTATATACTAAAGATATATTATATATAAAGAATAGAATAGGGGTCTCACTGAGTTACGGCGGGAGAGAGAGAGCATCGGCGACATAGAATAAGAGTGACCACTGAATAGCTCCGAACCGAGAAGGTCAAGAGTACAATCGAACTGGTATAATTAAGGAAAGCATGAATCACTAGCACATTATACATTTCAAATACTTTAAAAGCTAGGAAACGAGAGGCGATGAGAACCAGAGGTAAATCTAGTTCGAGGTAAATCCAGCATCGAGGTCGTATGCGAAACTAACGGTATTAATATCAAAATAATCGATATAACAAATATGCGAAACGGAATACGAACGATCATGCGCGAGTCGACGTTATTACACGAGTATAAAATTCGATAATATACAATTAAATAGAGACAAAACAGCAAAACCGAATAGTTCACGAAATTATAATACGCGAAAGTTAAAACTAGACTGGGATTCGACCATGCCGAATGCCGTTAGAAGGATTTCAATATCGAGTATAAAAGTATGAAAACATCAGATCCGCAACGAGAGAAGTCAAGAGCAAGCTGAGGAATACAGGCGTTAGAAATGCAATACATCGCAATAGCCAGAATTATACGTGAGTCAGCAACAGAGTTATACGCAAGAAACTCTTGCGATACACACATCTCATAGCAACAGAGAAACATAACTGCGACCACGACCGACGGACCGCCATGCTTACGACCGCTGGAGCTAGCCAACAGCGGTCCCATTTTCAATACATCTATTATAAATGCAAGAGAGTTACGAGAAAGAAGCAACCTTGTCACAAGCAGTGAGCCTCTATATTTACAGCAAGATAGATAATATCACTACTTTTATTACATTTACGAACGCAAGAGAGATCTGAGAAGCTATACAAACAAGTAAAAGCACTTACCGAAATCACGCAAAAATTCTTTTGACTACCTGCACAAATACAATAGTTATAGAGTAAGTTAGAAGCTATAAATCATAGGATGCTTAACAAACAGCAGTTAAAAACCCAGAAACGAGGAATAATGAGAAGAGCAGCGGAGAAACGATAATAGATAACTCTATATATTGTAACGTGGTAAAATTTGACCACGTGACAAGTCCGTCCGGGGAGGTCAGGACAGAACGTCCCAGGGTCGCGTGTATGATTTTGAAACGGCGCCAGAGAAGAAGAATCGTTCGTGAAAGATAAACAGAACAACAACCGTAGTCAGCTCACTGAAGGCAAGGAGAGATGAAGGCAGACGATAGACAAGGTTAGCGTGGCACTCGGAGAACCAGAAACTCGATAGGGCGCTCAAGGAACGGCCCGTGTATCGTAAGTCGTCGTACGCTGATGGCGAAGTCCTGGTCGAGTCGGACAGCGCTATCATCCGAAACAGCTAGATCGGCGCTGCCGTTCACCCGCAGAGCGTTAGGGACATAAACTGCTGCGTATCGCACTCGAGAGCAGTAAATGCACACTTGTATCAAAGGCCCTGATGCCGGTAGCATCCTGCTGCCTCGGGTCCCATAACACAGAGTATAATCTCTGATTATCTGCGAGTATTGGCTGTCTGAGTATTCATTTATTTTGACCTTCGAAACGTGGAAATAAAAGAAATCAATTTTTATCTTTTCTTTACTTCAATCCTACATGTTTCGGGAAAATCGATAACTTCTTCCATATGGCATTTAAGTTCTACCGCCTTTTCATATTCGTAACCCTCGAGTTATAATGTTAAAATCGTACAAAACTTGAATGCTCTTCTATATACATTTTTAAATACTATTTTTTTACTAATGATAATAATTTAAAATAATTTGATTATTTTAATAAGTAATAACATACTTTTTATTCTAGACAATTGCTGATGTTATTAGAACATGTTTAGGTCCACAGGCTATGTTAAAAATGTTGATGGACCCAATGGGGGGAATAGTAATGACAAATGATGGTAATGCAATTTTGCGTGAAATAACCGTTCAACATCCAGCTGGAAAGTCTATGATTGAAATAGCTAGAACGCAAGATGAAGAAGTTGGAGATGGAACAACATCAGTAATTGTATTAGCTGGTGAAATGCTAGCTAACGCAGAACCATTTCTAGAGCAAGGACTGCATCCAACTGTTATTATTAAAGCATACAAGCAAGCACTAGAGGATATGATTACTGTTTTAAACGAAGATTTGAGTTTAGCTCTAGATTGCAGTGACAAAAGTAAACTGACAGAAGTAGTGAAGTCCTGCATCGGAACAAAATTTATTGGTCGGTGGTCTGATTTAGCCTGTGAAATAGCTTTAGATGCAGTTCGTACTATAATGGTTAATCAAAATGGTCATCAAGAAATAGATATTAAACGCTACATTAAGGTAAGATTCTACACAATCTTTTAATAATGTTTTAGTAATATTAATAATTAAAATTGGGAACAGAGATTTCTCAAAAGTTATTTTAATTTTAATTTAGGGTTAAATCTATGTTTTTTTTTGTAAATCTTCAAAAAACCATTCAATATGTTCTTTAGATTCTGTTTTCAATATGCCAACAGCAACAATTTTCATTGCTCCATTGCCATCAATAATATTATATATATAAGACTTATTTCAGCCTTCACGGCCTAGAAACGGACTTGGTTTACGATTTTCTTACCCTATTCAAACATACCACACGACCCATACTAATGCATTGTCACATTGCATGCCTATTCCTGGCTATTGTTAGCTTTCATGTTTTTTCGTTTCGCTATTATACATTATTACATTTAAATACCCTTTAAATTATTTTACAAACTTTTATTACCCTAATGTCACCTTTGCCATTTCCTATATTCTGATAAAACAATTCCCAATCTATATTAGTACATCTAGTTTTACATTCCTCCCATTCAGCTGTACCATTACATTCCTCGTACATATGTTTTAACGTGCCTAAATTTGTACCGCAAAATTTACATAATTTCTCTTTATTCGCTAACCAGTATTTATTACATATATCGTAGTTACCTATCTATCGTAGATACCGCATCTTAACCTAGCTATTATTTCCTTCTCAATTCCTACTTTAAACTCTTTAAAATATTTCGGAGTTTCTTCAGTTATTATGTCACCGTACCTTCTATTATACTTCGCATCCCTAATCCTAGAAGTAAGTCTTTGGTTTTCCGCATCTTTAGTAATTTGTATCGCACAATCAAGAATCTTTCCTATTTTCTCTTTCTCCCCCTTCCTATTTGCTAGCCTAATATTATAATCTACCGAACTCCACCCTAGACTGTTTAAAAATTTGGACCTTTCTACACTATAAATCTCGCATTCTTTTAGTTTTTCTTTTTCTCTCCAATAAATGTTGGTCAATCTATAACTCTTTGACCTACTAATTTTAACCTCAAATTTCAAAGCTCTAATCGCCCATGCCTGACACAACTCCCTGACACCTGTCTCCTTATAAATCAGATATCTTGGGGTACAATAATCCAGCCTAAGAATCCATCTCCAATAGTCTGTTTGAAACCTCTCTAGCTCCTTCTTTTCCCCCAAGCCCCAAATTTCCGCCCCATAAGACATAACACTCATCATTTAATATTGAAATAATCTACCTCTCCTCCTGTAATCCCTTCTACATAATCTTTCCCCTAATCCCCACGTTTTCTTTAAGGCCACTATTCCTTTTTTCCTCAGCTCCACGATATGGTCCTTGTAATTACATTCTCGGTTAAAAACAAAGCCTAGGTACTTAAATTCTTTTACCTCCTCTAGATGCTCTTTCTGCCACTTTCCATACCTCATTCGCGCTATTCTTCTTCTTATTGAATACTAAAATCTTGGTTTTCTCGCTACTCAAAATCAATTCTCTTTCCTCTAAAAATCTTCTTGTAGTTCCAAGCATATCTAAGAGTTCCTCTCTATGTGATGCCATTAACATAATATCGTTAGCATACGCCAACGACCAAATTCTAACTTCACCTACTTTAACACCTCCGATATTTCTTTTCTCAAATTCTTTTTCTAATACTGCAATATGTCATCGGACAAAACAAAATGTCATCGGACTTAAGACACAACCTTGCCTCAATCCTTTTGTTGTCCAAAAACCTTCAGTATAATCATCATCTATCCTTACTCGTACCTTGGTTTCTTCATAAATTTCTTTAATCCTCTCAATTAAGTATTTACTAATACCTAGTTGTTCTATGTAAACCCAGAGCTTGTCCCTACTAACAGTATCAAATGCCGCCTTTAAATCCAGAAATACAGAATACACTTTCCTATTGTTACTTTTCGCTATCTGGACTATATGATTCAGGATGTATACATTATCCATTGTAGACCTCCCTTCCCTAAACCCTGCCTGACCCTCTGGTAAAATGCCTTTTTCTTCAACTTCCTTGACCAACCTCTTCCTTATAATCTCAGCATATACTTTGTAAGCTGATGCCAGCACAGATATCCCTCTGTAATTCTTCGTATTCTCCCTGCCACCCTTCTTGTACAAAGGTACTATAATAGCCGATTTCCAATCTTCAATAAAATTCTGCCCATCCCATACTTTACCTATTACGCAAACTAACATATTAATCAATTCCTCACTACCGTATAACCACGCTTCATTTGGAATTTTATCTGCGCCAGCCGCCTTCTTCTTTTTTAATTTTTTTATTGCTGCTCTAATTTCCCTCGTCGTAATGTTCTCCTGTTCCTCCTCTAAATCTGCAATCAATCTTTTTGGACCTACCTTCTTAGTGTCAATACTGTCCAGTGAACTTCTAAAATACCGTTTCCATTCCTCTAACTCCACCGAACATTTAAAGCTCGGTCTCCTTTTTCTTGATCTATTTAAATATTTCCATACATCGTTTTCATTTTTTAAGCTTCTAAGTTCCGCTTCTTCCATTTCTTTATACATAGTTTGTTTTTGTTTGCAGAGTTCCCTCCAAAATCTTCTTTCATATAAATAGATACCTTTTTCTGTCTTACCTTTCCTCCACTTCACATAAGCCTTTTTCGCCTGCCTCTCTATTGTTCCTAATTTCTTGGATCTAAACTTAATATTCTTCTTAATTACTGCCTTATCCACGATTTCCTTCACTCTTTCCCATCTCACTTGTGTGATATCTGACTCTACATCTATAAATTCTTTGGCTATCATTTTTGTCTTTTCTTTATATACTACAATGTCTTCTTCTGACCAGGAGTAAATACTTCTAGGAACCCCTCCATCATCTCTTCCAACCTCTAAATTATTCACTTTATCCTTTATTTCAATTTCAACTATCAAAGGTAGATGATCTGAATCTATTCTTGTACCTATTTGAAAAGACCTAACCTCATTCCAGAACTTTTCGTTGACAATAACATAATTTATCACTTTATGTCCTCTAGCACCTATATATGTAAATTCTCCTTGATCGTCACCCTCAGCTACCCCATTAAGCATGATCCATCCCTTGCCTTCAATTGTTTCTATTAGATCCTCCCTTCATTACCTATTATTCTATCTTTACTTTGCCTATTTGTGATAATATTACTCTCGTCATTTTTATCGATACCTATACATTTTCCTAATTTTCCTGTCCTAATATCAAAATCCCCTCCAATGACTAACTTTCCTTCCTCTGTAAACTCGAGATCCTGAATGTTATCTATTACCTTTTTTAAATCCCCAGAGATATAGATTGACCACACATTAATTATTTCTCTATACCTAACTATTTTAGACTTTACAATCCCTTCTTTCACCTCCGCAATCACTTTGCTGCCTACCTCTGCCGAGACCGATGCCGCGGCCGCTGCTTCGGCCTCCTCCCTTTGTTTTTCCTTCTCCTCTATCGCTTTCAACCTTCTTTCGAACTCTTCAATTTTCTTAACTAAATTTATCTCCGATTCTTTCAAACCCAGCCTAACCTTCTCAATCGCCAATCTTTCTTCCCTAATTTTATCAAGCTCGCGTAAAAACATCTCTAAGTGCGCCTCATCTTTTTTCTTATCGTTAAACGCATCACTACTCTTAGAGTCTTTACACTTTTCTTTCACCGGTTCCGTGCAGTCAACTTTCTTTACCTTCCCATCCAACGTTGTCTGACCCTTGGATTTTCGGTGTTCCTGCCTCTCGTCTTCGGGATCGCGCCGGTGGCCGGGGATGTCCTGGTCGTCTCCTTTGTTCCATCCTTCCCTCCGCCTCTCGTCGTCACGCTCGGGCCGGCTATCTTTGTCAGCTTCTCTAACCTCGAAACGCTAGCGCACAGTTATCCACCAAAATCTCGTCAAGTACGCCGAACCGTAACAAACCAATTATCACCACTGTTATCCTATGCAGTATTCTATCGCCAAACTACCGATTATACAATTTACATTGCTAAATTACCACTAATATTTGCAAATTAATCCGGAGAGACGCCGCAACGCAACCACTCACTCTCGCGCCATCTACCCTAGTCCTCGCCATCAATAATATTAATGAGAATAACAGGAAAATTCAAATTGATTAAGTTGTCAGTCGCCGTGTGGAGACGTGTCGTCTGGAAGGTACGATTCTTCATGAAAGGAGGCTCTATTGCTCCGGGTATAGTTAATACACATAGTTTTTTTATGGCAGTATAATAAATTTGGTCGACTATGCTCGCGTAGAATAAGAAACTGTAGTATGTTTGGCAGATGTGTCAATCTATCCTGGCGTGGGTTTTCTCTCGAGTATTTCCCACGTCACAAGCGTTAGCTTGGGTGAATGCGGG
Organism: Muscidifurax raptorellus; assembly: GCA_020010945.3. Lineage (NCBI taxonomy): Eukaryota > Metazoa > Arthropoda > Insecta > Hymenoptera > Pteromalidae > Muscidifurax > Muscidifurax raptorellus. The sequence goes on along the minus strand of JAHUUD020000014.1, from coordinate 2,053,173 downwards.
AAAGAACTGTGCATTTGTTTTAGGCAATTATATTCGATACATATTATTTAAGTATATGAGCTGTTCAAGCGACAGCTTATCTCAAGTAGGCAGACAGTATTAGGAGTGTATTGTTTTTATGAGTTTATGGCCTGCGCTGAGCGCAGGGTCGAGTCATTGAAGGTCAGGAATCATTGAAGGCCAAATGCCTCGCCAGTCGATCGCGCATAAATAAATAGAAATTAAATCCTACTTTCTTTTATCGCGTTGATCAACGTCGTCCTCTGGCAAGGGAGTTTCCTGCTCGACCTAGCCGTGTTGCTGTTGCGGTGATCTATGAGGAGCCGTGGTTGCTGCGGTTGCTGCTGTGCTGCTGTTGCTGCCTCTCCTGGTTGCTGTTGCTGCTCTCGATGCTGCTGTTGCTGCTGCTGAACACGTTGAACTTTTGGCGCGCGTGATCTCAACTATTCACGAGTGCGGTCAAAAGCTAACTGACTCGAATTTCCCTCCAATTGCGAGTGCTCTATTGGCCTTCCCGCGCTTCGGTTACCCGCGCCGACGTGTCCGTCTTGCCGCCCGTTACAACCCCCCCCCCCCAGAACCAAAATATCGCCCCGAGTTTGGTTCTACTATAATATAGGGATAGGGTGGCGCCAAATAACCAACTCTTCATTTGCAAAAATAAACAAAGTAAAATTTATTTATAAAAGGGGGCGCCGTGGGCGCCGCCCGTATGAGGGTAATTGGGGCACCGCAAAGCTCTGTTGACCCTCACGTGGCCGCAGACAAAGCAGCTTCGCTTGGTCGTCCGCACTCCATGCGGACGAGCTGGCGACGGTGGAGCGGGCCCCCTGCTGCTGGACCCCTGGCACCTCTTCCTGGACCTGCTACGGGAACGGCTGGTTCGGCGCCTCTTCGTCCCTCTGGGGTGCTCCTCACGTTGGTCCCTCGATGGTCCCCGTGTTCCTGTGCGGGACCTGCTGCGCCGCACGACCGGCCTAGTCCGCCGGTTCACGGGAGAGACGTGCTCCCGATTCCCAGACCGGTCACGCCGAGTAGAGCCATCACTTGCAGAGCGCATAGGCTTCTCTGGTTGTGGTGTGCTCTCCGAACGCACATCGGTCCGGGGTCGCCTGCACGCCCCCGGCCGGACCCCTCGGAGAACTTCATTCCAGATTTTGCGACTTTACTTGGCCGTGCCTTTGGCGACCAGTCCTTCCATTCCGGACAGTCTCTCATCCAATGAGTCACCTGACCGCATGTACAACATTTGAGTCTTTTATGCATTCGATTAGACAGCTGCATATACTGCTTTCTCGCCTCGAAGCAATCTCGCCTCAAATGATCCTTTGATCCACATACCCAGCACTTCTTATTCCGGCAACGCGCCTTTAGTTGTATCCCCGTTCCTGGAGTATTCATTGGGCTAGGCCGCTCCCTCTGCGTACTGGGTCCTTGGCACTTCCGTCTGTCGGGCAACTTTTCCACCTTTACCTGACAGGCTTGGCTTGTCTTGGACTTGGTGACCTTGCCGCTCATTCGCTCTGGCTTCTTTGTCTGCTGAGAACAAGGCCACTCTGATAGCCATGTACCTTTCTTAGGCTTCGCTTTGCTCCGGCGTCTGGCAGACTTCATATTTTGCTGCGCGGTACCTGACACCTTTTTCCTCTTCTGCCTTCTTCTGGCCTTTGACGAGCTCTGTGTTTTAACGTCATTGCATTGACAACTACACTGGCCTGCATTTTGATTCTCGAGACTGCTCAATTTCTGTCTCAGCTCTAGCAACTCCTGACGCATACTCTGAACCTCTTGAAGTATCTGCGAGTATGCGAGGAGACATGTTACCTCTTCACAAGGATTATAGCTTGACTTGCTGAGCATTGAGTCTGATTGCGACTCTGCATCTGACTCTCGCTCTAAGCTTTGAGCTGTTTCTGCGCCTACAGGCGTATACGCTACCTTGGTCGTAGTCGAGGCCATAGCAGTGTTTTCATCTTCTGTTGCAGCTTTTTCATCTACAGCAAGTTGATGGGTACTCTCCTTCCCCAAAACGCTGTCTATCTTCAACGAAGGCGTTCTGCAGTCTCGTTCTGAATGGTCCACTCCTCATTCTTGCTGCCACTACGTCGCTAAAATGCGGTAATACTGCTCGTAACAGCAAAAACAGCCTTATGTCTCTCTCATCTCGAGTGACACATCTGCCCAGGTCGTTTGAGGTAACAATCTTCTTCCTTATAGTCACCTCCGAGCCTAGCTCTTATTCTGATAAGAATAATTTTTGTTGAATCCTTGGCATCCAATAACAGAGCGTCTGTTGCCGTTATTAAGGACTCAACTGACAGCTTCCAGATAAATCCGTTGACTTCCTGAGCTATCCTTTGTTGAGCTTCTTCACTGTAGGTACTCGCAGTTGTGCTTTCCGACATCAATTCTGCCAAAAATACTGCTTCATCTGGCAATTGACAGAAGCTACAACTTCTCGCCTTTAAATCTTTGGCGGCAATTGCCAACACATCAGCTATCAACTTCTGTTGACTTCGCAGTTCTTCTGCCATATTTGCTAGCGTCAACGTTATTACTCGTGTTTCTACGTCGCTGTATTAACAATAGATTCGCGCAGCAGCAGCGGCTAACTAATCTGACAATTTATTTGCGTGTTTCTGTGTATTTACAATACACGAAAAACTCCGCTTGTCTACCTAAATTTAGCTAGCCTATCTAAAAAAATAAAAATCTAACGCCTCTACTCCAATAATTGTGGCGTGATTATATTTCGCGGATTCCAAAAGCGAGACGGCGTGCGTAGCACCGAATTTCTGCTCTCGCACTCTTTCGCCGTCGTATAATTCATCGATTAAACGAACTTACCTGTAAGTGAAGTTCAATCGGAATTGTATGCAGAGCCTCTTCCGAAGAGATTACTCAGTAGTGCCCCCACTCTGTGCCGATGATTCCACAATTTTTAAAGAAAAAAATTTCGTGCGCCCTCTGGCGCTTTATCCCTTGTCCCGCTTTCTGCGGTAACTGTCATTTTTTAAAGCTTGCCGTAACTAAATTTTGGGGCTGATTCTTCAGCTATGGGCAAATAAGATTGTTTATTGAGTGGGTTTGATCTCTTCGGAAGAGGCTCTGCATACAGTTCCGATTGAACTTCACTTACAGGTAAGTTCGTTTAATCGATGAATTGTATTTCGAGCCTCTTCCTCGAGATCACTCAGTAGATGTTTAAAGCAGTTACGGCAACAATGTGAAAACATTATTTATTTATTGGACTGCGATGCCGAAGTACAATCTAGGATACTTTTCCCAAAAGTGGTATCATCTTCTGTTATTTTCAAATCATAAAATTTCGAAAAGGTTTGGGAATCCTTCATCCATCCTGCAGTTGATCTTATTATGTTGATGCTCACGCCAGCTCTTTTAGCTATCGACGTTGATGCATGTCTAGTGCTGTACGCTGAAAACTCTTCTGTGTTGATTCCGCTGTTCTTTAGGATGTTTTTAATCCACCTTGATAATGTTTGTGTCCCTACGGGCTTATGTGGCTTTTTAAAAGATATGAAGAGTGTATCTTCATCGCCTCGAATATCTTTTGTATTTTCTATATATGATTGTAAAGTCCGGGCTGGACAAATATTTTCTTGTTCATAGAATGGTAGATTTAGTACAGGCTGGTTTCTTCCTGCTTTCGATGTTTTTATTCTAGAAGTTATTTTAATTTGTATCTTGCTTCTTGATATCGTTATGTTTTTAATGTTAATTGCCGATAGCGTTTGCATTCTATGCGCTGTGACTAAGGCAAGACGTGTTACTAGTTTGTAAGATAATTGCTCCAAAGAGATTTCGTTATTACGCCATTTGGATAAATAGTCCAGTACTATTTTTGGGTCCCACGTTGAGGAGTACCTGGGCTTTGGTGGTCGGACCTTTTCCACTCCTTTGCAAATTCTCTTTATACCTGCGTCTTGCGCAATGTTTGAACTGAAGATAAGCGCCAAAGCCCAGCGGTGCGAATTGATGAATCCGTATGCTGCTCCGTTTTGAAATACTTCAGTTAAAAAATCTTGTATTTTGATGACATTTTCAATGTACGGGTTAATCTTTTTCTTCAAACACAATGTGTACCACCTCTTTAAGGTGCAATTATATTGGCGCAATGTAGACTTCGTTATGGACCAAATTGCTAGATCAATTGAATCTTCGTTCATTCCTCTTAATGCAAAAGCCTTCCGGATAAAATTGCTGCCACCAGGGTGAGTTGTTTCCATAATGGATGAGGATCTCTATTGGATGAAAGTAAAAGATTAACGTCTGGATTAAATATTATTTGATCAGACTCTATCATCTTTGTGAATAGTGGAAACCAAGGTTGCGAGGGCCATTTTGGTACCTCTAAAATGCCTCTGGAGCCTTCTTGTTTGATTTTCGTTAAAACTTTTAGTATTATAGGGAATGGTGGAAATGCATAAAAGAAATATGGCTTCCAATCAATGGTAAAAGCATCAATGGCGATCGAACCCGGATCTTTTTTTCAAGATACGTAAGTTTTACACTTGAAATTAATTCGACTCGCGAATAAATCAATTTCCGGTGATCCAAATTTTTCCTGTAACTTTTTAAACGCTTCTTCTGAGAGTTCAAATTCCGTATCCGGCTCTGAACGCATTGATTCAAAATCCGCGATAGAATTTTCCTTGGATTGTATGTACGAGGCATACAGCCAAATGTTGCGTTTTTCGCACCAATTCCATATTTCTTTACTAAGGCTGCTTAGCTTGTCGCTTTGCGTTCCTCCCATACGATTTATGTAAGTTATAGCCGTTGTATTGTCGATTCGGAGCAAGATGTGACTGTTTTTTAGCGATTTTGCGAAGCTTTTTAGCCCTAAAAATGCCGCTAGGATTTCCAAGTAATTGATGTGATGTGAGCGTTCGTTATCCTTCCAAAATCCAAGCCTCCTGCTCGCACGCGAATCATGCGAGTCGCGCGATTCACCTCTCGTTCGTGGACGACGCGGGCTTCTGCTTCTGTCGTCTCTGTTTGAGTCGCGTGATCGCTCTCTTGAGCCTGTCGCCAAGCGCTGATTTCTTCTGGCCCTTCTCTCTGAGGATGCGCTGCGCGATCGTGATGCCCGTACTCGTCGACCCTTGGAATGCTCTTCGTCCGATTCGCTGCTTGGGCTCGAAGGCGATGATGACCTCACATAACCTATATTAATCAATAGGACTTATTTTACTATACACCGTTCGTGTATGACAAGAGTAATGACAGCCGAACTGTCGTAGCGTAGGCCTGTCCCGCGCTTTTTCCGCATAGGCCGCCATATTGGACGCTAAGCGCCCGCGACTTGTATTGTCGACGCGTTAGATGCCTCATGGCCTAGCCACCGAATCGAAAACCCTTAGTTTTCGCTGACTCGATTGACCTAATCAATCCTTATTCCGTCAGTTTGTACTGATCTGATTATCAGCAGGCATCCTCCAGGCGTGGCCTCGCCTTGCGTATCCCGCGTATCGTTTCATAACGCCTTTCCCTACATAACCTGTTAATGACTTACGCTTATGTCCTTTGCGATGACGATGTCTTCGTTTCCTCGTGGTCTTCTTCAGCTTCCTTTCTAGCCTTCGAAGTCGCTTTTTAAGCCTCTTTCCCTCGTTTTTTTGTTCTGATGAGGAATCGTGTCTTCCCATTTTGCTGCACGTGTTGACTCACCGGCACAAAATCGGAGAATGACAGTTACCGCAGGAAGCGGGACAAGGGATAAAGCGCCAGAGGGCGCACGAAATTTTTTTCTTTAAAAATTGTGGAATCATTGGCACAGAGTGGGGGCACTACTGAGTGATCTCGAGGAAGAGGCTCGAAATACAAATCGCGTTATGCTGCGTATACACAGGTAGGCTCTATCACTAGCCAGCTGTGCTATCCCATACGCACGCACACTCACACACGCTCGGGTACGCGTACTATATCGCTTCTATTGCGATACGGCGCTTGCACTATGCCTGCGCTACGTACTGTAGCGGACACACGCACTTGCAGCGTACTCACACGCGCCAGCTGCTTCGTACTCGGCGCTCGTACACACGGATTCTCCTACTCTCGCGCGCTGCTGCTCAGCCGACCAACGAACCGATATTTGTTTTGATCGGCTCGGCGCAAATATAATGCTCTATCTCACGCCTAGGCCTTTTCGAACTCGCGAAAATTCAACGTCCCAAAATAAATAGAAATTCAATCCTACTTTCTTTTATCGCGTTGATCAACGTCGTCCTCTGGCAAGGGAGTCTCCTGCTCGACCTCGCCGTGTTGCTGTTGCGGTGATCTATGAGGAGCCGTGGTTGCTGCGGTTGCTGCGGTTGCTGCTGTGCTGCTATTGCTGCCTCTCCTGGTTGCTGTTGCTGCTCTCGATGCTGCTGTTGCTGCTGCTGAACACGTTGAACTTTTATCGCGCGTGGTCTCAACTATTCGCGAGTGCGGTCAAAAGCTAACTGACTCGAATTTCCCTCTAATTGCAAGTGCTCTATTGGCCTTCTCGCGCTTCGGTTACCCGCGCCGACGTGCGCGTCTCGCCGCATGTTACAATATACACTCCCGCTCACACGAAGTTGCTCACCCAAACTGGTCGAGGTGCCTTATAAAAAGTTTTATAGCTCCGTTAGAAATTATGCCAAAACCTTTTCAAAAAATGGATTAGAAAGGTATTTTTAAGATCTTTCCAATAAAAGTGGTTTGATTTAAAAATATCCATTTTTTATATACTTTTACAGAGTTTGAAAAGTTTTTATTTTTTAAAATTTTTTGCCCATGTTTGACCAGATGCCGATTGTAGAAAAATAATTATACATAAACATGGCACGTATCAAATTAAAGCATTTTTACTGCTCTTTCGAATAGCAACCTTCTTTTTGTGTCCGATTACTTGTTAAAAAGTTACAGCGATTATTCTAAAAAAATTTTTTTTTTTCATTTTTTTACTTTTTCATGATTTTAGGTCTCAATAAAAAGCCTAATCTACATAAGTATTTTTAATTTAATTTACTTTTAATTAACAATATTCATCTGATAAGATTATTTTTCTACAATCGGCCTCTGGTCAAACATGGGCAAAAAATTTTAAAAAATAAAAAATTTTCAAAATCTATAAAAATATATAAATAATGGATATTTTTAAATCAAACCACTTTTATTGGAAAGATCTTAAAAATACCTTTCTAATCCATTTTTTGAAAAGGTTTTTGCATCATTTTTGACGGCGCTATAAAACTTTTTATAAGGCACCTCGACCAGTCTGGGTAGGCAACTTCGTGTGAGCAGGAGTGTATATCGACATTTAATTTTATAAATTTTGGGACTTAAAAAATTCGTACTTAAAAACTTATCTATTAAAAACCCTTTTTAAATTCATTTATTCAAATGGTAATTATATATATATATACATATATTGCTAATTCAATCATATTCTGAATATGTAAGCAATATCTCGCATCAGCAAGCCGAAAATGTCGAATTTTCCAAAAATTGCGTATATTGCAATTTTTCCTGGGCCAGCGACAATTGCTAATTTAATTTCTATACTTTTCTCGTCTGCTGTAGAATATAACCTGCAAAACAAAGAAAAAATCGTCTAATTTGGTCAATAATGGAAGAAGATATTTTATTTTTGAAAAACAATGTCCATAATGTCCCATAGTGTGGCGTAGATTGCACAAAATTGAATTATTATACAAAGTTATACAGAGATAACGTGGAAATGATGACAATATTCTGTTTTAATTTCGTGAAATCTTGATGACGAATTTTAATGATGAATTTAGGGCTTGACCATTCGAATTATAGGGTTATATGCATTTAATGCTGAAAATCCTCATTTACTAGGTCTTTTGAGGTTATGGGATTATGAGGGTATTGGGTTATAAGGTTATGCGTTTATAGGTTTTAGGAGTTAACCGTTCAAGTTATAGAGTTATATACATTTAATAATGCTGAAAATCATTATTTACTAGGTTTTTTGAGGTTATGGCCAAACTCTAACGTGCTAGGGTTAAACCAACCTTCGATTCAGATTCAGCGACCCGAAAAACATACAGTATACATAGTCAGACACCCGGGTCAAAAAATGGGAGGGAGGGGGGGAGAGAGAGAGAGAGAGAGAGAGAGAAGCTTCTAGGGGGTTAGTAGCACTGTAGTGAATTGACACTTACCTTTTGTTGAGTTGGCTGCTTTGTTCCTCTGCTACCTCTTCGTCCTCTCGGCGGGTGATCGGAATCACTGGGTCACTAGTTGACGCGGGATATAAGTTATTTAGGTGAGTGATGATATTATGCAAAAAGTCGTAATTCAACAGCAATAAATCCTTTTTTTATTTGCTTCAAATGACAATTATTCGAACTTTGTCGAAGCTCAGTGTGACTACCGCGTTATTGAAATGTGCTAAGTAGATGTAGTAGTGCTAAGCTTACAAATTGTAGGTGAGAGACGATCTACTCCAGGAGACGGTGTGAGACTTAATGATCGTATATTATCGTATACTTCTTTACTGACAGGCTTACTAGTACCAAAAACGAATAATTTAAATTGCACTTAATTCCGATTGGTTCTCAGATGGCTTTACTTTAATTGACTCCGAAGCGCGTTTGAAAGGCTTTTGTGATATATCGTTATTCTTTTCATTGCCCGATGCTATGCAGTAACTACTTTATCTCGCGGCTCGATTTCCTGGTTTCCGTCCAAATTTATACTGTGACGGTTGCGTTCCCCTTGCCCCGGATTTTGTCAGTCGGGATTCAGGATTCGGAAAGGGGTGAGGTTAGAAATAACTCCGTTTGGTTAACTTTAATAACTATATATATTTACAACAGTGCGTCGTCATTCTCCATCTGTAACCAAACAAAGTGCGCTTTTAAGAAGACTTATCTCTTACAGTTATGTCTTATAAACTAAGCGGTAATCGCGGTACTTATCAATTAACGGTACGGTTCTTAATCCTACGCTAGTTGTCGCTTACATTAATTTCGCTTAACATTGATAACGCTAGTTCGGTCGCCGCTATGTTTCGCCTACCTATTGGCTACGCTTCGAGCACGGCCGTTCGGTTGGGTGTGTACTTGGCTCTTGCGGAGTCCTCGCGAGAACGTGTGCGCACAGCGGTAGGTGGAACGGAGGAACGTCGGTGGGATGTTTTTGGTGTGGAGTCTTACAGGACCTGATAGAGACGTGTGCGCACGACTCAACCCGGTACGGTGGTTGTCTCTCGTGGCTTCCCTTGCCCTGTGTGCGAGCGTGCAGAGCCTGATAGAGACGTGTGCGCACGACTCTGTAAGTCTCTGCAGTCAGTTTCGGGTTCCGATTACCCTGTGTGCGCACAGCGGTAACAGGAACGGTCGAAACAGTGCGACAGTGCAGCGGTATGTGTGTGTGGGTTGTGCAGATTCTAACAGAGACGTGTGCGCACGACTCTGCTAGTATTTGCAGCCGGTTTTCGGGTTCTGATTGCCCTGTGTGCGCACAGCGGCAACAGGAATGGCCGAAACAACGGAACGGGGTCTAGCGATTTACTACGGCAATTTCGGTATCCGTACCGTTACGTGTGCGCACGAAACGGTCAGATATCGGCAGTTCCTCTAGGGCCCTCCTAGCGGTGTCGTGTGCTCACGACAACGCTCGGATCGGGAGCTCTGATCGAACTGCCGCCGTGCTGTCGCGGCTGGCCTTATATAGCCCAAGTCGCTGGCGCCAACGCCCTCTGGTGGTGATTGGGTCGAGTGTTGTTGGTGTACATGTTTGGTGCTTACCGTGCTCTTTTCGGTAGTGTGCGTTGTTTTGTTTGCGCCCGTCGTCGGTTTCGTTCGCGGCTATGTTTACACTATACGAGCACGTGTTGCTACCCATGAGCACTCGGCTTGTGCTCATGTTATTGTCGTGCGGGTCTGCCTTTCGCTCGCGATGTTTGTGTGCCTACTTGTATACATTTTGCACTAGACTGATGTCTCGTTGCAATACTATATGGAAATTATTCGTAGTTTGCGTTAATTTGACGCGAGGTTCTAATTTCTGTCAATAATAAGTCTTGTCGAACTTGAATCCCGGACGCACACTTGCGCGCACTGATGCTAAGTCCCGAACCAAATAATTTTACGTGCGCCGATACTAAGTCCCGATCCGAATGTGAATTTTGTCCGACGGCGACTTGAAGTTCCCGATTGAACTTCTGAGATTGTGATATGCAGGTGGCCGGCCCCGCCCAAGATTCTAAGCTCGATTGAAAGAGATTAACCCCGACTGCGGGACCCGTACAGTTTATCCGGATCCTATATAGTCCGGACTCGCGAATGTTCTGGAACATTCTCAACGAAAATCCCCAATAGGAGGGGTTGGCTTTTCCATATACGGACTTATCTATGATCGCTCCCTACTACTCTTCTTACTATTTTTCGTCTCTGGCTTTTTCTTGCTGCTTGTCATATGTCCTTTTCCCCGGATATGTAGTTCCGGCCTGCTCGGCTCTATGTTTGTTCAGGTGGTCGAGCTTCTTTGCATCGTATGGCTTCTCCGGGCTTCTTGCAGTCACCAAAGTAGTGATCTACTTTGCCGTGAATATGGACGCTTACTGTTTGTGGGTAAGGCTGCTTCTTTCGTGTCTGTCTTGCAATAGGTATCGTAAGGGGGGCCGCTGTTTGCTTAGGCCCCGCGATGCGTAGGTAAGGCGGTCCGTCGGTAATAGGTAGAGCATTGCGTTTCTAGCGTCTGCATCTCCTAATTTGTTCTTGATTTTCCTCTTGTGGATATGATATTTGTACATATTTACACACGCCGTATTTTTAAACTCGCTATAGAAATGGATTGGGATATTTGTTATATCAATCGTTTTACTTTAATTTAATAATGTTAATTCCGCATACAATCACTTTGTCTCTCCTGTTCTTATTTTTTCCGCTTCCTATTGTTTAAAGTATTCGGAATGTATAATGTGCTTTCCCGAGTTGGCTTGTGCTTTTATTCTCTTAACCTTCTCGGCTCGGAGCTATTCAATGTTTATTCTCGCTCAATATCGTCGATAGCATCGGTGTAATAGTGGTAGTCATCGTGTAAACGATAGCGTCAGTACAATAATTGTAGTCATAGTGTAAACGATAGCGTCAGTGTGATAACGATAGCCATAGTGTAAACGATAGCGTCGGTGTAATAGTGGTAGTCATAGTGTAAACGATAGCGTCAGTACAATAATTGTCATGTCAGTCAGGTGTATAGTAGTTATAGTAGGCGGTAAATCAGTAGAAGCGTAATGTTCGTTTAATAAACCGAACGACTCAGCGCTGTTGAGTCGACGAAGCATGCTATAGCCGCACTCATGCTTCGCCGCACTCCTGACGCCATATTGGCCACGTGGCTTGTTAATTATCGCGAGTTCGCGCTACTCCTCAATCGGCACACTATTTCCCGTAAGCATCACTTAATACAATATTCACTCTACTCACGGTTACGCAGCAGTCCATCGCACAGCACTCCCGTATAATCTCGAACGCCGCTCAGGTGTTCCGGTGTTTTTCAAAAGAAGAAGTAGCGGAGAGTCAGTGGTCAAAGTACTTGTTGCTACGGCAGTCAGAACAAAAAAGGGAAGAGATGATGAACAGCGCTCGCGTCGACCCCTCTCGCCGTCGACGTTAGGTTGGGTCGCTCGCCTACCTACTCTCGATCTCGCGCGCTCGGGCCTAGCCGATGCCGGCCGAGGCTCCACGAATACGGCCGAACGCGCGCTCGCCGACTCGTGCCGCGGCGCTGCTGTGCTCTGCGCGGCCGCTTGTAACTGGCAGTGAACTGCCATGTTACAACTCTCTTCTCCCCGGGGGGTGCGGGTGGCACTAACGATACCCTGGACTGATGGTGGCGTGAGGTGGTTCCGATACTGCGTCACTAGGTCGTTCTGCAGGTGGTCGGGTTCCTGTGAACGTTGATCGTCGTCTTGCTGACCTCGTGGTGGTGATGCGGGTACTTTCCCTCCTCCTCACGTCTGGTTAGGCTATATTGAAATTTATGGTGGAAAAACGGATTTTGGGTGTTGTTGGTAATATAACTTAATTTATTAACTCAGATATATATATATATATATTTTTTTTCTTTTAACAAAACTTTATTTCTTTAACAACGATAACAAGCGTAATAATGTGTTTGTGATGTGTGGTTGTGTACGATAGGATGGTGACATTGCCCAGACCGCATCGGTAGCAAAACCGGTATTGGTCGTGCGCGCGGTCTGGACATCGGGGAGCCCGGTGGCTTTGGCTCCCGCAGGCCCAGCATCCTGGTCGAGGTGCTGTCACCTACACCTGACGATTCCTTATTATCCTCCACCCCGTATAGTCCTCTACCCGGACTGGGGCTGCCGCTGATGTTGATGGCCTCGGTGTTGGTGAGGCCGCGGCTGTAGGGGTGGCCAGGGACGGCATGCCGGTTGTAGCGGTGGCCAGAAGTGGCTGTCGTCCCGTCCGCTGTGGTGTAGTCTGGGTCGGTTTGGTGGTCGGCCAGTCCTCCGTCTGGGTCGACATTACTGTGGTCGGTGTGTCCTCTGTCTGGTTGTCTCTGTCCGTCGTCAATAGTTCTGTCGACGTCTCGGCATCCACGGACGGGAGGACCGTGTATACCGAGACGTACCGTCGAGAGCGATGTTGGTCTCACCGGAGTCTCCATTTTGCCTAAGCACGGCAAAGTGGAGCCCGGTGACTTACATGGCCGGCTGCGCACCAGCTCGACGACCCTGTTGTAAGTTTCCTGGATAGCCTCCAGGATCTCGGGGTCGTCGCGCAGGAGTCGCTGGATCCGGCTCATGTGCGGGTCCAAGGGCTCGTAGGCCCATAGTATGTCACGGTCGGGGGTCGCGTTCGGTCGGTCTCGTCTGTCTTGTGGTGTCGGGGTCGTCTGTGCCCGTGGCTTCGTATGTGGACGGCGAAGGGGGGGTTCCTTGTCCGTGGATAGGGCATCTCAATCCATGGACTCCCCCTCCTCCGTGGGGGTGTAGAGTGGCGGCGAAGCACGCCGATGGGAACTCGCTGTCGACTCATCACTGTCAATGGTGATGCAGTCGAAGTCCCCCTCCTCCAAGTCGGACGTATTCCCCAGGAGGACGTCCTCGTCAGCGTAAGTCTGTTGCGTCATGTCTTTTGCGTCAGTGGTATTCGATAAGGGGGTCGTTCGGTAGCGGTAATTGGGATTGTGTGTGTGTGTGTGTGCGTGTGTGTTTGTTGTGTGGTGGGTGGATGATATGTTAGTGTGGATGAAGGTGGGTGAAGCGTGTGTAAGCGTGATAGCAGCGGTGATTGCGGTAGCGGTGGCGATAGGTGAGCGATAGCAGGAAGCTGAAATTTAAGCATTCGTGCTTTGTTTCCGGTGTTCCGCTTAGTGTTAGTCACGTCAGTCTGGTTTGTTAGTATAATGTCTGGATTTATATTTCTTTATGTCTGTAATATGTATGCGTGGGATAATTTTGTTATCGTCAGAGATTAGTTCGTAAATTAATGGAGAAATTATTTTAGAAATTTTGAACCGTCCTTTATATTTGTCAGTCAGTTTGGCTGATACATTTTTGTCAGCCTTTGACAACACCCTATTTTTCAACCATACTTTCTCGCCTACCTTGAACACGAGATCGCAGTGCTTGACATTGTAATGCTTGGCTTGCCTCTCGTGTACCATCTCGATATTCAATGCGATCCAGTCGTGGATTGCCTGTAATCTAGTCATTCGTCTCGTCCATGTCGTTACATTAGTGTGTCGGTGTCATAATTACAGTCCAGTTCTTTATGAAGCGAGTGCAATGGCAACGGTTCGCGTCCAAAATTTAGGAACGCTGGTATCACCCCAGTGGAAGCGTGCTTTGCAGTGTTAAATGCGAATCGGAAATCATTAATGTGTTTATCCCAGTCTTTGTGATCCTGCCCGATAAATGCGCAGATCATTAATTTCAATACTCTATTTACTCTTTCTACTGGGTTTGCTTGTGGTCTGTAGGGGGGCGTCTTAGAATGATGTATTTTTAGTTCTTTTGTAAGTTCTGACATTGTGTTATTAACAAATTCTGTCCCGTTGTCGGTTAACAGTACACGCGGTGTGCCCCATCTGTCAATTACTAAGTCCACCATTGCGTCTGTGATTGCTTTTCCCGTAGCTTTGCGGAGGGTCTTAACCTCAATCCATTTTGAGAACAGGTCCTGTATAACCAGGAGGTAAGCCATTCCGGACTTACTGGTTGGGAATGGGCCCATTATGTCCATAGCTACTACCTCCCAAGGGTGCTCGATTATTCGCTTGCCTAGATACCCTGGTGCCCTCGTTTGATCAACTTTAGACTTTTGACAAGTTTTGCAGTTATTAATATAATGTACTACGTCTTTAAATATTCCAGGCCAAAATTATTCCTGAATTAGTCGTGCGTATGTCTTATCGATGCCAAGATCGCCGGCTTGGGTTGATTCGTGAGCTAAGGTTAGGGCTTTCTCCTGTTCGTCATTTTTGAGTACTAATTTCCATTCCGACCCGTCTTCTTTTATTGCGTCGACTACGGGATTCGGGAGTTTACGGAAAAGTTTGTCGTCGCGTATTCTCCAGTCAGTAAATTTGTTGGGTGTATCTGTCACGTCACGTAGGCGTCTTTCGTACCAGTCGTTTAGTGTGTCGTTCAGGGTTGAAGCTATTTCATCGTCGTTTTCGAACATTCGCGATAGTGCGTCCGGTACTTGATGGAGTGCACCTTTTCTGTGGATAATTTCTAAATCTAGTTCTAAGAGTAGCATAGCCCATCTAGCTAGTCTGCCGTGGGGATTTTTCAGATTTTGTAGCCACAATAAGCTGCTATGATCGGTAATAATTGTAAATTTAGACCCCTCCACGTATCGTCGGAATTTTTCGCACGCCCATATCACCGCGAGGCACTCTAATTCTGTAGTCGTATAGTTTTTCTCTGCGCTCGATAGTGCTCTGCTAGCATATGCTATCACGTGTTCCGTATCGTCATTTGTCTGTGTCAGTACCGCGCCTAGTCCAACTAAGCTAGCGTCTGTGTGGATGGAGAAAGGTTTGTCTAGGTTCGGTCTGATTAGTATAGGGTCTGATGTTAGTAAGTTTTTTATAGTTTCGAAAGCGGTAGTTTGCTCTTTTCCCCATTCCCAGCATTGTTTTTTGTGTAACAGTCTCGTTATTGGTTCGATAATTGTCGCGAAGTCTTTTGTGAAACGTCTATACCAAGATGCCATTCCGATAAATCGCCTAACTTGCTTTAGGGTACGAGGTGGTGGATAGGTTTTAATGGGCTCAATTTTATCCGTGTCTGTTTTCATGCCGTCTTCGTTAATGATAAATCCCAGGTATTTTACCGATGCGCAACGAAATTCGCATTTGTCTCTATTTAAAGTTAAGTTCGCCCCCTTAAGATTGTCTAAAACTGTCTTTAAGTAACGTAAGTGTTCGTCAAAGTCTTCGGTCACGATTAGAATGTCGTCTAAATAATAAAATACGTAAGGTTGTAAAGCATGGCCCAGGATTTTGTCTTGCAGTCTTTGAAAGGTGGCTGGCGCGCCCGAGAGTCCAAAACATAGTCGTTTAAAATGGAAAAGTCCGCGTCCCGATACTATAAACGCGGTCATTTCCCTGCTGTCTTCGTCTAGTAGTATTTGGTAGTATGCTTGTTTTAAGTCTATTGTCGAAATATAGCGTGCTCGTCTTAAATTGTCAAGTATTGAGTCCATAAGCGGTATAGGGTAGGCGTCTTTTTTCGAAACTTTGTTTAACTTCCGGAGATCCAAGCATAGTCGTCTTTTCCCGTTACTTTTGTTAACTAATAGTATGGGTGAGGCCCATTCACTATGTGACGGTTCAATTATATCTTGTCTTAGCATGTCGTCTACCTCGTCATGTAGTATTTTCGTGAGAACTTTTGATAACGGATAATTGCGTTGTTTGATAGGTGGGTGTCCGTTGACGTCTATTTTGTGTGTGATTAAAGTCGTGAGTTCGATTTTATCCGTATGTGGCGGTAACTCGTGTGTGAGGAAGTCGTGTAATTTTTGTTCTTGGCCAGTGTCTAGGTCTCTAAGTCCGCAATTTCGAGTTTTATTGTTCGTTAGTTTATCTGTCGGAAGCGTTTCGAAAGTAAATCGATTTGATTGGTCGTTTTCAAATTTCCAAGTTATATTTGCAAAATCTTTTTTTATTCCGAATTTTATCAACGCGTCTAATCCGAGAATTAGATCATAATCTAATTTGTCTGGTACGCGTACTGTTAATTCTCTTGTTATTTCTTTTATTCTAATTGTCAGAGTCATACCGCCTTTAATGGATTCCGGTGATCCCACAGCTGTTGTTACTGTCTCCCGAATATTATTTAATAATTGGAACCCTTGTTGTTTAGCAATTTTGTATAATTTCTATCCTATGAATGTTTTTGATGTCCCGGAATCCACTAGCGCTAATACGTCTGTGTTCAGTGTGTGAATTGTCAGGAAAAGTAAATTATGTTTCTTTTTCGTCGGTATGGTATACAATGTTTCGAGTTCATCTTCGATAACTGTGTCCGTCAGAGATAATTCGATATCCGATAAATAGTCTGCGAAAATTTATGTCTCGTTGGATTCTACGTTACTGTAAATTTTGTCGTCGATGTCTGTCGATAATGAGACCGTATTTGTGTTATTAGGAGCCGCCCCGGTCTCCTGAGGTGGGCTCATTTCCCGTTTTTCAAGTTACAGTCCGGACATTCTTTTTTTATGAATCCTAGTCTACCGCATTTATAGCAAAAAACGTTTTTCGGGTTACATTTCGCGCATAGTCTTTCGAGTGTACCGCGTTCCCCGCATTTGCGACAGAATACTCTACGTGGTCCTGTACAGTCTCTCGCGAAATGTCCGCTCTCACCACAGTTGTGACAACGGTCCGAGCGTTCGTATTTTTGGTCGGTTCTGTTATGATAATTACCGTATGTTTGGTTTCATTGTTTACTTGTGTCTTTGAATCGAGAATTCGTCTGTTGCCTATCTAGTCTGTCGTTTGTCAATAAATTTGCCGAGTCAAGTTCGTCGTCAGAGTCGAGTTCGAGAGCATCGATAGCGTAATTCGTGTCGTGTTCGTTTCGAATTTCGTTTAAATTTGCTAACCCGGGTCTAATGGGACGTTGTGGTCTAGGGTAATCATTGTCTCGGTATGCTAGATTAGGTAGCAGGGACTCATTCGCTCTGGGTAGCGGTTTATAATCTCGAGCGATTCGAATTCCTTTTTCTCTCATCACTGCTACCCGCTTTAAGTCATCTAGGTCTAAGATATCGTTAATGTCGATCTTTAATTGAATCCGCGGTGCCATATTTCGCAACGCGATATCTAATTCCCGGTTTCGGTCTAGTCTCGGTTCTATTCTTAAGAATATTGTCCGTAAGCACGTCAGATAGTCTGCTATTGGTTCGTTTAAGCCTTGGGTCCGCCTCTGGGCTTCGTTTAATAACGCGTACTGGAAATTCGCGTCCAAAAAACGCCTCCTCCAATCTACAATAAATTCATTAAAAGTTCTCCATTTTTGCACGTTATTGCGAAACCAGTTAAGCGCGATACCGTCGAGGAAGAAAGGTACGATACCGAATAATTCGACATCCGGTATTTCCATAAGCCGCTTCCCTTCGCGTAACCGTCCCAAAAATTCCTCTGCGTCTTCTTCGCGTCTCCCCGAAAATCGTAACCGCCATTTTGTCATAAATTCAAACGCGTTGTTTGTGGTCCATTGTCGACTTCTATTATCCGATTGCCGTTTATTTTGCCCGTAATTATTATTAATTCTGTCACGTGTGTGTTCCTCGATATAGTTAGTGTCGTCCTGAAAATTGTCGATGTCGAGTCTCACTTGTCTTACCCTATTATTTTGTTGCCTGTCGTTGAAATTTAAGCGGGGCATGTCTTGCTGATTTTCTAAGTTCCCTTTCGCGGAAAAAGTGTCCAAACTGAACCGTACCTGTCTCCTATTATTTGAATTGTACGTTTCGTTGAATTGTAATCTATCCCGTGGGTCTGTATTTTGACTAAAAGTGTTCCGGAATGTGCCCCTCGGATCGTTACTAATGGGGGTGCTAACGGCTTGTCCTGTATGAGGATGTAGTTCGCTCCGGTTGCTAATATCTGTTCGCTCCGGTAATTCGTTATTCGGTATCTGTCGGATACCGAATAACCAATTGTATTTAAGTCGATACTTGATTGATTGGATATTGTATTGGATATTGTATTTAAGTCGATACTTGATTACCTGTATAATGTGTCTGAGCGATAGTAAGTCGATAGTTGGTCCAGTGTTTGTGTAAACGTCGGTAGTAAATCGATAGCTGGTCAACTGTGTGTTGTGTAAAAATCGGTAGTAATCGATAGCTAGTCAGTTGTATATTGTGTATTAACGGTAGTAACTCGATAGCTGTTCAAGTGTATGTTGTGTGAACGTCGGTAGTAAATCGATAGCTGGTCAGTTGTATATTGTGTAACAGTCGGTAGTAAATCGATAGCTGTTCAGGTGTATGTTGTGTAAACGTCGGTAGTAAATCGATAGCTATATGTTGTGTATGAACGGTAGTAAATCGATAGCTGTATGTTGTGTATGCACGGTAGTAAATCTATAGCTGTATGTTGTGTAAGAGTAACGACAGTTGGTAGTTGGACAAATGTATAAGTAGTTTGTTAATGATAAGTTATGTGGCAGCTGCGCTACGCTCTCTTGCCAGATACACACACATACAAAACTCTCGAACGCACCAAAATATTTTGTCAGCCGCGTAGTAATGCGTTTCTGACAGAACGTGCTCGAACTGGCAAATTACGGTGCTATCCTCGGGTCTTTCCCCGGGTTTCCCCATAAGCTTTTTACGGCTCAATATTTTCGTTGAGCCCCGTAAAAGGCCCAGGGACACACCCACGCTTATCCGGCTGTGGGCCATAAAAAGGCTCACCGCTCGAACGCTCGGGTAGGTCCGAGTGCAGGGCCATTAGCGGTTGTACCCACTCCGACACATGCGGAGGGTCGGAGCACACGCCGCCAGAGGGCGCCTCTACACCTACTGCACAGACGCCATAGCCAGCCGGTGATTGGTTCGGCGCAAGCGCGTTCCAAGAAATAAATATCCTCGGGGCCGACTCGAGAGAACAGTATCGACAGAGTCACGACCAAGCAAAGACCTTTCTAGTGCAGCGAATAAAAAGTCGATTTCGTTTAAAGTGAACTTAGTTTTCTTTCGTCTACACCTTACCCCTATATCACCAAAGTTATGTTGGTAATTTCGTCAAATTAATGTTTAATAATTTCAGTCAGGTATTGGGTGCGTGTGTTGTTATGTGTTTACGAGCTGTTAATAGGGTTTAAATATCTAAAGTCTGTAACAAAACGTTTGTTCTTAGTATTTTTATGCGAGAGTAATGTTGTTTTTCCGTATGAGCTATAGGAAGTTTCTAGATAAATTGGTACGGTCGTCACGTCACGTTTCGTCTTAATTTCCTTCGCAGGCATCGGTACTGTACGTTGAGCATGTACGACAACTACTAACCTAAAGGTGCTCTCTGATTTTAATGGGTAAAACAAAAAAAAAAGATTATTAAATAATATCGTCGCTTTCCTGATTAATATTATTTTTATGGGTAGAGAAAAAAAGAAGAAGAAAAAAAATATAATAATAATAATAATAATAATAATAATAATATCGTCGCTTCCCTGATTAATATAATTTTTATGGGTAGAGAAAAAGAAAGAGAAAGAAAAAATAATATTGTCGCTTTTCTGATTAATATTATTTGTTACTAGAATTAATAAGTAACCGCGTCACTGCACACACTGCCACTGAGTTTGAAACCAATATTTAACTCTTATCGTCGTCGAAAATATTCGACTTACCTTGTTGGTGTTGACCACCTAAGCCGTTGCTGCTGGGATGTTATGTGTCTAGCCAGTCTGTGTTGTCTGTTTGTGTATTTCGTGTTATTCGGTAAGTCTCGGTAGTTTATGTAACCTTGTACGCCTTGTTTGTGTATACGTTCTTATTTAGTAAATTTTCCAGAAAGTGTATCTGTTTGTCGATTTTCGTCTTTTGTAATTTTCGGTCTGTTGTTGATAGCGTCGTTGTGTCGTTCTAGTTTACTTAATGCTAACTTATAACATAATTTAATTTATCTATATGTTTATCTATTACTCGATTTTAAATTACCTAATTGCTACGTAACAAAAATTTAATTCGGCCTAATTCGAGTTAACGCATTCATCCACTCGTACTACCACTAAGTTGGGCCCCACTTGTAACGGTGGACCCAGCGTATGGTAACACTGGGTTTTTTTTGTCCACTGCGTTACCGATAAAATTCTCCGTCTCCTACTATGGCTCCAATACATACGGGGCGGCGGGCCGCCTCGGCCCTGGGCGCCAGGCACCGGAGTGCCAGGGATCCCGCGATCCCCTTACCTTGAGACGCCGCCTCGTGTCGAAACATCACTTCGTCCACCTGCTCGGCTAGCCAGTATACGAATTAAATTAATTCGTATACTGGCAATACAAAGAGAAAATGAGACAATCACACGAAGGTCGTGGGTATCAGTACGGAATGAATGAGCAATGTTAACTTTGACTATTTCTGTATTTCACTTAACAATCTTCTTCGTGATTCATTTACGACATTCCCGTCGATTCGCACACATACTCACTCTGTGATTCGCATGTCACCACGCCGATGTTCGAGCGAGGAAATACCGACGCACGCCCTGAGCGCGTATCCGGTCGTCTTGAAATCCTGTTCACTGATCCGGCGCCGAACTCGCTCGTGCCCGCTGATGTAACCGACGGCTTACCCGACGCGGACGGTGCAGCTGCCTCGCCCTTCCGATCGTCTACCGGTGCCGACGATCGTAGCATCCGTCGCAGCCTGTCCTCACGAGACCTACCTACTCTCGCTCTTGCGTGCTCGGGCCTAGCCGATGCCGGCCGAACGCGCGCACGCCGACTCGTGCCGCGGCGCTGCCGTGCTCTGCGCGGCCGCTTGTAACTGGCAGTGAACTGCCATGTTACAATATATATATATATATATATATATATATATATAAATATATATATATTTATTTATATGACCATATACATATAAGCCTTTAAAACGAGTTGCCTGTACATAGGTATGGTACATTAATTACAAAAGTAGCTTAAATACTAAAACTTAAAACTAATATATTCATGGATTTCCATCTTGAACGCATACAGAAGTTAAACTTGTATCTCCAATTTATTTCACACTAATATTTGATTTCTTATGAAAACCTTTAATTTAGTTTTAACAGTTGCTTTGCTAACTGTCAACTCTTTGAGATCATTCGAGAGTAGGTTGAAAATTTTCACAGCCATGTAGTAGCTGCTTTTCTTACTTATTGTTTTATTAATTTTTGGCAATGGGATGCTCTTTGGCAATGGGATATTTTTATTGTGTTTATACAACGTTTATGCGGGGATGCACGGGGTAAATTTTCCTCTCCATATTGTAAAAAAATCATGTTTTTCTAAAATCAAAAAATGGCCATAAAAAAACAATTGAGAAAATTAAAAAATAAATGTTTTTCTCGTATTCAAAATCCAAAAATAGATATGCATGTTAAATTTGATTGATATTGACGGAGTAGTTTCAGAAATATCACGGTATACATACACACACACATCCATACGGATATTTCCTAAAAAAATCCAAACAGTATAGGTTGGTTATAACAGCTGAGCGATCTGCTGCAGTAACTGACTTGTTTCATGGAGTAGGTTACATAGGTAGACGAGATCGTACTTAAAAACCCGGCGTAAGTATTGAAGTTAGCATTGAGTACTCGACCAGCTGGGCGGTTGCACTAAATACTTTTTGTGCAAATTCAATTATTTCTAATAAAATAAATCATATTTTCTTGACGCACTTTCCGCGTGAAGTTTGAAAAAGTAGTATATGCACCATGAGAATTACAGCGAACACAGTAGACACTGTACAATGCTACCTTCGTTTCGCTCGGGCAGTAACTTCACACAGTGCGTATATTGTTTACTGTACTCCCTTGATGCATAATGTTCTATTTCCTATGTTCCAACGTGGTAACTGGAATAGAAAGGTGAAAAATAATTTCAAATATTGGATTTGATCTGCATTATATATATCTTCATCTCTACCTTTGCGCTATTCATTAAACCCATAGTTTGAAAGATATTAGAGTTTAAAACAGCGTTTTTTTTCTTTAGTTTTGTATTGAAGAATATCCTTCAGAGAAGGCAAATGTCTCGGTTGTGATTCCCGTGTAGTAGTCTCGCATAGTAATGGGCCAGCACGCTGAGGTTTTGTCTTCAAACCAAAATCAGAGACGTTTTTTTTAGAATTTTATTTTAAAATTATAAAATACATAACGTTTTTAAACGGTCATGAACCTTATACTGTTTATATTATAAATCGTATCAAGTACGTAATATTTTTGTCATATTCTTCGCATATCGAGCCATGCCTTGTTACACTCTTACATAAACTATGCTGATAAATAAGTGCACAATGGTTTTAACCAATCTCAAAAAATGTATAGACTTAGCTTCTTCTTTGTAAAAATTATTCTTTGAAATGTTAAAAAATTTAGTGGTATTGCAGCAGATTTTGGAACAACTACGTAAAGTACTACACCTCCGCATGATCGTCACATCAGCAACACTCGTGAGTGTAAAATATAGACACTTGAGAACATTTTTTGACTCAGGAT
Source organism: Muscidifurax raptorellus (assembly GCA_020010945.3). NCBI lineage: Eukaryota > Metazoa > Arthropoda > Insecta > Hymenoptera > Pteromalidae > Muscidifurax > Muscidifurax raptorellus. The sequence goes on along the minus strand of JAHUUD020000014.1, from coordinate 2,030,441 downwards.
GTGTAAAATTTGCGACTTAAATTTGTAACATATATGTTATAACGTTGCTCTTTACGTATACTGAATCAAAATAGTAGTTCTCGATACAAGTGCGTAAAAGTTGATTCTTCACGAGTGAGAGGTTTGTCGCCTGAGCGAAGCGAGGGTGATAAACTCACGAGTGTAGAATCAATTTTCGCACATGAATAGAACAATATTTTTTGATACGGAGAGCGTAAATCCGATTTTAAAAAGTTGCAAAGTGCGCAAAAATACTGAATACAATGGTAAAGATTTGGCTGGCTGAACTGGTTAATACTCTTTCTACTAGGGAACCAGTAAACATGTCTCCGCCAATAAAACAAAGCGACTGTTATCGGCTGTAACATGTAACCATTGAATTTATCACTGGGATTATGACCCGATCATTCTCCCGTTAATTTTTACAAAAATTATGCATGCGCCTAGATATCTCGGGATCACGTAATCGTTTACTCATATCGGCATAACTTTTCCATATGCCGAAAACCTATACAACATTGGATATTTCAAGATGAAAGCTAGTTTTGTTGGTTCGAGCGGGTATGGAAAGATTCAGGCAAAAAATCATTATGAAACGAATTTTTTACAATGATTTAGATAGTAGTATCTACCGAGAAATAAAAGATCTCAGATCTTGATTCTGGGGACTTTATCGCCGATATCTTTAACATATATTAATACTTTATGATTCTACCAATATAAGACAACGAAATTATGATAATGATACTTAAAATTATAAATATATTATAATTGCTTCATATAGGTGGAAAAACTTCCAGGAGGATCTATTGAGGACAGCAGCGTACTTAGAGGTGTTATGCTAAACAAGGATGTAACGCATCCAAAAATGAAACGTTACATACAGAATCCGCGCATTGTTCTGTTAGATTGCCCTTTGGAATATAAGAAAGGCGAATCACAAACAAATGTCGAAATTTTGAAAGAAACAGATTTTACAAGAATGTTAGAACTTGAAGAAGAGACTATTAAAAAAATATGCAATGACATTATTGCTCTTAAACCAGACGTTGTATTTACTGAAAAAGGCATATCAGATTTAGCCCAGCATTATTTATTAAAATCTGGAATTTCTGCGATTCGAAGAGTTAGAAAGAGTGATTGTAATAGAATTGCTCGAGCTTGTAATGCGACGATAGTCAATCGTACTGAAGAATTGCGAGATGATCATGTAGGAACAGGCGCTGGATTATTCGAGATAAAAAAAATTGGCGATGACTATTTTTGTTACATAACTGATTGCAAGGATCCAAAAGCATGTACCATTATTTTACGAGGTGCAAGTAAGGATATATTAAATGAGTCAGAACGTAATATACACGATGCTCTACACGTAGCAAAGAATTTACTTCTTGAACCAAAATTAGTCCCAGGTAAATATTTTCCTATATTATATACTTGTTGTAAAACATAAGTTGCCCCTCCCCCTCAAAATAACCAAGAATCCTTTAATAAATGACTTTATTTTTTGGCCTATTTATCTTCTAGTCCATTCCCACGCCTCCCTGCCTTCTTTTTCCCTTCCTATTCTTCCTCGTTCTCTTCTCACCGTCTCCTAATAAATTTTAAGATATTCCACAAATCTATTGTTTTCTTTGACTGGGTCTCCTATTTTTCCATAATATGCTTCAATCTCTTATATTTCTCGTGGATATTGTAAAACGCTAATGCTGTAATTTAACATATTGTTTGCATTCAAAGTGCGTTTAAAAATTAATGTTTTGTGGTATAATTATTTGATATAAATTCTTAAAATATACATATAAATTGTATCTCTTAAAAAATTGACTTTTAAAAAAGTAAAAGGTTAGGCGATATTGATATATTCCGCAACGAAATTCCGCACAGATAAAAAAGAACTGAGATCAATCAATCAAAGTTAAGTTTATTATATTTAATCATAATAAACAAACAAATTTTTTTGTTCATTGAACTTAAAGTTTAGTTATATTATGATCAATTAGAAATAAGTCTCAAGATACTTACTACGTAACTTGCCATGTCCGTTTCATTTTGTTTATTAATGAACAACTAGAATTTTCTTTTTATGTCATAAAAAAATAACACCATAAATGCAATGATGACTTATCAGAGTCATGTAAAGATAAAGTTTAGGAAGTGAGCTAGCACTGGTAGGGCTCTCCAGAGATCTAAGAAAGATAAAGATGTAAATGTCACTTACAAGAATAAGTTAAATAAAGATATAGATAGCGATCCGAGCTAGATATAAATTCTAAAAGGAAAGCGTTATACGCAGAAAGATGGAGAAGCTATAATAATAAAATCGAAGATGAAGATGAAGGAGTAAAATAGAATTAACAATTTAAAGAAGGAATATAGTCAAAAATAGTATATATCGGAGCCATTGTAGGCTATAGAGCCAGCTAGAGATGGCGGCGAGCAAATCGCTGAAATCTTCCTAGATTTTCATAATCTCTGTAGAATTCCCTGTCCAGATCTCAGTAGAAACCCTGTCTAAAAGGATCTAAATTCTGGCCTGCTTCTAGAGTCGTCTGCAACGATTGCGCGTCTGTATACCCTAACCATACTTTTGACAACGTTTTACAGCTCTGAACCTTTTTAATGTATGATAATTGTAAGATAGTATAAGAAACTGTCATTATAATTTTAACATATTAATCATAGACTTCGTTATGCTGCAATCCTTTTTTATCAATAAGATGTGTTAACTCATAACACTAAAATAAAAATATAAGATAATTGAAATAGTTGTAAAATTCGAAATAAAATAGAAAGCAAAAATTATTCTTACTAAGTCATTTTTGAAGCATGTATTGGTTTCTAAAAAGTGGTTGAATACTTAGGACTCAACAATAGTCTCTAGAAAAAGACGTATGTTGTATCGTTCACTAAATATTGCATACCATATGTGTGCGATTCGTTTATCTAGTAAGTGACGTTGCATCGACTCCCGTCCTGTGTTTAAGGAGACAAAACAGTCCTATGGGCTGAAAAATCAAAATACAAAAAATTAATATATAAATTCAAGTTTTTATTGAGATATTTTTTATACTAAAACTAGGTCAGATTACCTACAATTTGAGCCCTTATAGGTCTCATGTACTGCTATCTGGTAGCGGTGACAGTACAGACACCTATGAAAGTATTTTGTCACTGTCCGTAAGATTCCAAGTGTACCGATGGATGAAAAGGGCTCAAAAATTTTTTTAGAAGTTCTACACATCTTTTATTCTTATATGAATGATATGATTTTAATTTGAATGCGTAGAAGTTGTTTTACAACAAAAATACTATATTTTTTTATTGCTTGTCCACTATTTTTGCCACTAATTTTTTTTGTACAACAACTTCTGCACATTCAAATCAAAATTACCTGATTCATACGAGAATGACAGGTGTGCAGAACTTGTAAAAAAAATTTCAGCCCATTTCATCTATCCATTCTCCTGGAATCCTACAGACAGTGAGCTGAAATCAGGAAAAATCAATATCAGTTTGAATCAACTTTAAACTTTGGAGTTACAATTATAGTTATAACTTTACTTACAAAGCATAAAAAGGCCATAAAAAGGAAGTGAAAAAATTAAAAAATAAATGTTTTTCCCGAATTCAGAATCCAAAAGTAGATATGCATGTCATATTTGATTGATATTGACTGAGTAGTTTCAGAAATATCACGGTATACATACACACACACACCGATACGAAAATTTCCTAAAAACACGTAATTCGAACTTCTAACACTTAAAAACATGTTTCTATGAAGTTTTAGCAAAACTGAAAATTTTACTATTACAAAGCTTCCTCTAGGAGGAAGCAAAGGACATTTTAATTATTTTCTATATTATTTGCAATATTAATATATCAGGGTGAAATTGAAAAAATTATACTTAACTTTTATAAAAATCAATTGGTGGATGGCACCATGCTATATGTGTGTATATACACACATACATAACCTCACCTGTCAGATTCATAGAGAGAGAGGCAGTAAGCAAACTCCTGCAATGAAAAAAAATTAATGAATATTTCTGATTTATAATATCCATAAAAAATACAGAGAAGTATATTTTTTTTCGCTATAATTACAATGCAGGCTGCTTAAATATCGTTGTACATGACACTGAAAAATAAAATTAATCAATATTTTTTATTAAAATAATTAGTGAAGTAATAAAAATATATATTATACCTTTTGTTCCAATTTGATGAAGAACAAGCACGCAGCCTAGTGTGCACCAACAGCATAGCTGTCATCGTTTTGTGGGAATGCTCTTCTGATAGCTCTCTTCATAATTGCTGAGAATCAGCAATTATGAGGTATATTCACTTATATCACTGGCTTCTGTACGGCTTTTCTTACCTGCAAACAAAAAAAGGCATTTTATGAATTTTTGACAATATTTGATAAAAGGGATATTTTATTCTTGATAATGACAACACTTAATACTTATCTTTTTTTTTGGTTTGTGTGTTTAACCTTTAAGTTGAAACTGGTAGAAAATTACCAGTTGATATAAGCGGGCCTGATGGGAGGAGGAGAACCCGGTTGGACCCGCTTAATCCTTCCTGCTCCTTGGCAGGGAAAGGAGTAGGCGAAGCGAAGCGGTCCCTTCGTGTTGGTTCGGTGAGCAGGGAGCGCCCGCTGAGGCGCCCTCGGTGCAGTCGCTGCTGGACTGAATCCCTCGTCGGTGCTTCCAGTTGCCTAGAGAGCGGACACGGCTCAGACCTCTCTAGGTCGGCTCTGGGAGAGAGCCTGGACGAGGGAGGGCCGCCCAACCCAGTGAGAACTCACCACAGCTAATGAGGCAAAGGGAAAAAATGGACTCGGAGAGTCCTATCTTTATTTCTATTACGGGCCAGTCCCAATGGAGGAACCAGCCACACAAAAAATGACTAAAGGACGCGAAGCGTCGTAGTCGTCGAGCGTCAGGTCGACTTGCTCATCGGCCATTGGCTTTAGAGCCCTCTTCCCGTTGCTTAGATTGCGAGCGTTGGGGGACGCACCGCCAGAAGGAGGGGAGGTACCACGGGAGCGATGCTGGTCAGCTTAGGCTTGCCTCGTGGCGGAGGAGCGGTGGACTTCCGCTTGAACGGAGGAATGGACTTGACTGTTCCCTTCGCTCCAATCTTCCGCGAGATGATCTCGAGCTGCGGGATGGCTTCAGGAAGTCCTGAAGATCCGGTGAGGGCTGGCGACTCGGGAGATTGATCAGCTGCAGGTGCTCTGGCCACTATGCGCAGAGCGCTGCGTCATCCAGCGAAGGCGAGCCCGCAGAGTCGGTGAAAGCGAGCGGTGAAGTTTGCTGGTCGTCGGTCTGGCTGTTGTGGTCCTGTTGAGGGCGCTCAGTCTGGGTGGCGGCGTCGATTGGGCTGGCCCGGTGTTGCAGATGCTCCAGGATGGTGATCCGCCGGTTGGCTATGGCCAGGTAGCCGTGAATTAGTTCCAATTCGGCTCGGTAAGCCGCTCTCTCGCTCTCTTTCATGGACGTGGGAGTGGAGGAGGGGGAGGTGAGAAGGGTTTAAATAATTACAGCAGTAATTATTTAGAACAAAAAGAACGGTTTATTCCTTAATTGACTAATACTCGCACTTGGCTAGGCTCGGCTTTCTTTGGTCTAAGGACCGTTGGGGGAGAGATCAGATGCTTGGGCCGTCTCGGCCGGCCTCTTTATATGCCCCTCGCTGTGCTGCTTTGCTAGTGGGCAGCGCGCCGGAGGAGCGCCTAGCGTCGGCGCGCGGTACTAGCGGCGCGGTGTTCGGGGCTAGAGTGGATGCCGGCGCGTGACGGGTTTCGCGCGTTTAAGGGGCTTGTTGCGAGAGAGCCTGTGGGTGGGTTATTACACAGTCTAACCTCCAAATGTCACCAAGCAGGTTAGTGGTACCAAGGTCAGCTGAAAAAGATAAAATAAATTAACGTTCCAGTTTCTTAAAAATGAAATTAAAAAATACAGAGAAGTATACTTATCTTTTTTTCGTAGTCATCACAAGGGTTTTCACTTCAAAATACTTCAGTGCACACTGCCTAGTGTACTCCTGCTGCGTAGCAATCCTCCTCTCGTAGCTCCCTGGCTCTCCTTCTGAGATTGTCCTTCTAGCATGAAAAATTCTCTGGGCATCCGCAGAGTTTACCCACTCTGCAGCAGCGTATCCAGGTGCCACGATGCTTGCAAATCCTTGCAACGATGAAAAGCCTTTTTTTCTCTAGGAACCATCTCCAGAAACATTCAGTCCAGGTGCTACAGTCTCTGTAGCTGCTTTTTCTTCTATCACTACAGTCTTCACATAGTCTTTGGCAACTTTCTCACAAAATATTGATAGACCAGCGTGCCCAAGTCCAAGAGCACGAAAAGTAACCACTGTTCTTCTGTTGTTCTCCCAAGCCTGGTTCTTGACACTAAATTTTCTGCATGAGTTGATACTCGTATCTGCCAGTTGACTACAGTCAATGTATTCTACTTCAATCTTGAATCCTAATATAATACCGAGAAAAATATAGTTGTTGAGTCGAATTCCAACTACTCGTCGTCTCTATGGATTGTGCCGAAAAAGCCGGACGCGTACGGCAATAAAAGATATAGTCTAGTTACGGATTTTCGAGCCCTCAATAAAGAGACGGAGGGCAGTTGCCATCCGCTCCCTTTTACTAGTGACATTTTAGAGCATTTAGCATCCGCGAATCATATCTCGGTTATGGATCTTAAGCAGGGGTATGTTACGTCATAGATAAAAATTAGATATGTAAGGAAAATATAAAAATTTTAAAATATCGACGCAGCTGCGTGCCAAAAAAATATGTACCGTAGGGCTTAAGAACAAGCGTGCGTCCAGACAGAGCAATTAGGCCGTCTGAAAAAATAGCAATTAGAAGCTAGCGTAGGTATAGCGATTGGGATCGGTATACAACGGGCAGCGGCCCTATCGTAAAATTTGTGCGCAGACAGGGAAAACCCAACCATTAGAAGAATTTGCGTGCGACAATCTGGCGCCTTAAATTTTTTATGTGCTATGCCGCAGAATACGAGGTTGCGCAAAGCAAAATTTATATTAAAAATGGAATATTTATGATGAAACAAATATAAAATTGGATTCATAAAAAGTATGAACAGTTAAACAATAAGAAAATATAGAATTGTGCATATTTTTTATTTATATTAAAATGAAGAACTCGTATTCGTGACATAGAGATAAAATTTTGCTCGTGCAGATTTTACGATTTATTTATAATCTTAATTAGATAATTTATTAGAAAGTTATTAGCTATTAGATAGTTTATTAGAAAGAAGTTAGAATTAAAATTTAAGTTATTATAATAAAAAAAATAACGAGTTTAAGAAATACAGTTTTAAAGTTTTAAAATATTAAGTCATCAATAACATAGTTTACAAGTATTATATTACTATACAAGAAAAAAATGTAAAATCAACAAATAATTATAAAATAACAATTAGGAAAAGCAGAAATGATACAGGTAGGGACATCTAACGGAAATCGGCAAGACTAGGAGAATAGCGTGGGTGGGACCAAAGGTGGAGCGGAAGAGGACCGGAAGAGGCGGCAGCCAAGCGGAAAGATGCGACGCTATAGGTCAATGACCGATATAGAGGGCGCTAACGCAGACCCAAAGGGATGGGCCTAAGGAAAAATCGGGTTGGAGAGGGAAAAGGACGCGACGCGAGGGTGAAGCCAGGAATTGCGAGCGAGGAAAATTTCAGTCTTGTTGAGGAGTTCAGTCGAGGTGGCTGCTCCCGAAAATTGTAAAAGTTTCTAACATTGTTTCTAAACCGTGGTGGCTAAAGTGTGTGGAAGTATTTTTCAAAGTTTTCAAAATATATACTTACAAAAACATTATTGAAGTAAAGTGTGATTTCATTGATTTTTGAGTTTAATACAATCAATAAGAATATTATATTTAGTTAAAATAAGAAGGAAGAAGTTGACAAACCCGTAAACTTTGAATTTCATACGTCATCTAAAAAGGCAGTAAGTTTTCTTAAGTAAATTTTATTATAGGTTAGTAATTTGTATAATGAGCAGGGTTCGAACGATGCCACTCATTATTACAAATATTTTGTAAGAACTTGTTTGGTGCTTTGGAGGGTTGATTAACTTTGCTTGTCGAAGGCCCTTTGACCTACAAATAACTAGATTTGCTCATTAGATCGGGAAGGGATTTTGTTTCGACTCACGCGAATTTTCAAAATAAAATAAGGAACGACTCCATCCCGAGTTCAGCGGAAGCTGACTCAAAACGGAGAAGTATTATATTGTGCGCCGACTATCGGACGTAACAGGTATCATCAGATTGAGATGGACCCGGACTCTACTCACCTGACGGCCTTTTATGCGCCGGATGGATAGCACGGGAACCAATTCCTGCCATTTAACTGGATGGCAATGGGCCCATTCACAAGGGCCATGTCCTTAGCAATGGCTGGATTGCAGGGGGGTGAGGTAGAGATATACTTTGATGATTTAATGGTATTTAATGAGACGCTAGAGCAACATAAAATACGGTCGATGCGCTCCTTTTCTAATCTTATAACTGGAACCATCTGACGACGAGCTCAACAAGCTCATATGCTCTGTCGGTAACTCAATATCATAGGGTAACCTCCCGTGTACTCCACATTATCTACTGCCAGTAAGTTGCCGGCAAAAATGAGCATTATTGGAGAGAAGTGTACTGAAGCCTTTACTACCATCTGCAAGGCCTGTGACAAAGCCATCCAAACAAAAGATTCCAAAAAGTGTGAGATTTGCAATAATCATTTCCACACAAAAAGCATCTCCTTCAGGTCTGTGATGGTGAGAACCGTTGCTGCACTCGCTGGTTCTGCCTGCGCAGATGCTCACATCAGAAAACGACTGGAGTCTTCTCTTAACGGCAGTAATATGTCATCAAAAGCCGCGAACAACAACAACAAGAAGAAGATCCAGTCTGCACCACCATCCACGAACCCATCACGCAATCAATCTCCTGCTGGCCCAGCAGTCACTGTAGCATTAACACCGCCCAACACCTTGGAGTGCACTCGCCAGAATATCCTTGCTGCACTGGCGGACATCCGTGCTAAGCAAGATGAAGCCGTGGAGGCGCAGCGAGACACCTCAGAGAGGATCTCCGGGCTGGAGGCTAGGTTGGGGCTGCACTAATCCCAAGAGAGCTCTCTTCATCTACTCGCCTTCTCAGTGCTCTCTGCCCTTGACCGTACTGTCCTCAGGAGGGACATAGCTGCCACAAGAATCATCGGAAAACTTAATGCAACCACCAACACCTCGGCTGCAGACAGCAGGCTACCACCATTTGCTGTCACCCTGTCTTCCCATGTCCTTGTTCGCTCCACCATGGCAGCTAAAATTAAAGGGTAAGCTGCACTTTTCGGAGCTCAGAACGGACCATCTGGAGGAAGCCAAGGCTCTAGCCCCAGACCACCAGGGGCTTATTAACATTAACGAGCTGCTTCCTCCAGATGTGCATAAGCTCCGCGTCAGGGCCAGACAGGAGGCCAGGAAGGCACAGGGCTGTTCAGACCTACGTTTGAATTTTCATCCGTGCTGCTGAGGACGGAGGAAAAGCCACAATTATCATCAGTGAAGAGGACCTAGAGAATTTTTTAGCCTAGAGACCTCCGTGCAACAGCAGCAACAACCATTAAAAATCGTTCGCATCATACCACCCTCACCACCATCATCCACATTATCATTGCCTACATTTTCAACCGTTTCTAAAGTAACTCTGTCCGATGGTTTAAGGGCCTGCCACTGCAATGCTAACTCCCTCGCGGGCCACATTGAGACGGTGAGGCTCTTCTTGTCCAGTCGTCCCCTCTATCACGTAAAAGCTATAACTGAAACCTGGCTGGATGACAAGGTAAAAACCATACCCTTATTTGACAACTACACACTTCTCAGACGAGCCAAAAGCAGAAACGGTGGAGGTGTAGAGACATACATCATTCACTTTCAGCCACAGTTCCGACATCGTCTGACGGTGTCTGGTCGGGCAAGCCAGGGGAGCCGGAGTATCGTTTTTGTGAGATCTTTGCAAAAAGGCTATTACCCATCTTTGTTGGTATTGTGTATAGTCCACTCCATGTCCCTTTTATTCAAGGCAATGATTTGATCGAAAAGCTTATCACACACATGCACAACTACTCCACAAAGATAATCATCAGTGACTTCAATGCAGACCAACTCTCCCGATCAGAAGATGCCAAGTTCATCAAGGCTTTCATCGAAGAGAACTCCTTTCAGTCGGTTCCTTATGGTGCTACACATCATAAACCGGAATCAGATACTTGGCTTGACCTCTGCTTAATCGACAAGCAGGATCACCTGCTGTCGCACTGGAAGACTGTCATACCCTTCATAAACGGACATGACCTTATCACGGCCACTCTCGACGTACAGATACCACGTTACGAACCTAAAACGTTTACTTACCGAAACTACAAAGGAATCTATGCTAAGAGACTAAGGGTTTATCTCGGCGCTTATGACTGGTCATTGCTCGACACCTCATCACTTGACGTTTGCATCACCACTCTCAACACCAACTTGACTAACACCAAAACGTCACCCGTGGTTTACCACTTTGTGTTCTCTTGAATGAACGGAACAGACTCTACAGTTCGTTTCGCAGATCACGTCTCCCGCTGGATCTGTATTTTTATAGACTAGCGAGAGATGATGCTTTTAGACATGTGGAGGATGCCAAGCTGAACTACTATCACTCACGCCTGACGTCGGCGAGATCTGGAGAGAGCTTGAGAGACTTAGAGTTACCACCTCCACAGAAAAACCACCCTCTCGCTTCTCCATTGAAGACCTCAACGTGCACTTCAGCAGAATCTCCAACGATCCGCTGGCTCCTGCCTAGGAGGAATATCTGCACACCCTGGAAGGTCTGAATATCTCTGAACATTTCAATTTCAGGGATATAACGGAATCGGACGTTTTAGATGCAGTGCTTGACTTCGACTCCCAGGCCAGGGGCAGTGACGGCATCCCACAGGTTGTCATTTTCAAAGCACTCCCGGTACTCGCTCCATTTCTATGTAGTATTCAACCTATCAATCTACCTATCTTTGAGTGAGTCATGCTTCCCCTAGGACTGGAAAAAGTCACTAGTGCATGCACTGAATAACGTTTTCTAACAACTCTAACTGACTATCGTTCGATCTCCCTGCTATATTTCGTGTCCAAAGCGCTGGAGTGGCTAGTGCACAGGCAAACCTCTGAATATCTCGAATCAAGACTCTTCCTTGATCACCTACAAACTGGTTTCCGCACTGGTAACAGCACACAGTCCGGCTTGATTAAGTTGACTGATGTCAGGCTTGGCATGAACAAAAAGAAGGTAATACTTCTACTTCTCTTTGACTTTAGCAAGGCCTTTGATACTGTGTATCACGTCAGGCTACTCAGATAGCTAACCTCTTCTGGCTGCTCTAAGCAGGTTATCCGCTGGTTCGCCTCCTACCTCACTGGTACAATGCAGGTTGTTATGGGTGACAATAATGAACTCTCCACCTTTCAACCGTTAAACACGGGAGTACCACAGGGATCTGTACTAGCCCCACTGTTGTTCGCATTGTACATCAATGATATCAGCCTTTGTCTAGACATCGACGTATGTCACCTCATTTATGCGGATGACCTGCAAATTTACAGCCAATGCCACCTTAAGGAGCTCGATTCCTGTTCCGTGAGGATGAGTGCTAACGCCGAGAGGATAATGGGCTGGGCTACGCAGCACCATCTTAAACTAAACGTTCTCAAAACGCAGGCGATCGTCCTGGGCTCCACCTATTATATAAATGCTTTACCTTCTATGGCTAATACCTACATTAACATAGGAGGAGCCAGGGTTGAATATCAATCGTCTGTGCATAGTCCGGGACTGGTGCTTGACTCTAAGCTCAGTTGGAAAGAACACGTTACACAACTACGTGAGCGTGCACACGCGCTTATGCATAGATTATACTTCTTTAGAAAGAGCACCGGTTTCGAGCTACGCAAGCATCTTGTGCAAGCCCTATTGTTCCCCATCATTGACTATTGCTCATTAGTTTACTGTGACCTGACGCAAGAACTGGACATTAAGCTACAGAGATTGGCGAACAAGGGAATTTGTTACATCTACAGTGTAAAAATATAGAATAGAATAGAATAAAATATAATAAAATTTATTTTGCACAAGTCAAAAACATTTTGTACATATCATAGTCATATCGTAGTTAATATACATTTCGTCGATACGGTTCATTATCAACTCGGTACATGTAACGGCGTATTGCTGTCCTAAAACTACCAAGCGGCGGAAGACTTCTCACCCTGGGAACTGAAAGACTTCATCCCAGCGTCAGTACGCGAATTCGAGACTATGAGTTCTTTAGGGTCCCTGCTCCAGGTCCTAGACTGGTTTCTCTTAAAAAGGGCAGCAAAATATGGAGGCTGTCTAATAACTATAGCCTTGTACAGCATGCCCGCGGCAAAATACTCTCTCCTCCGAACCGTTATCCATTCCAATTTCTTTCTGTATGGGGAAATATGCTCGTCCTTCCTAACACAACAGATATATCTTATACAAAAATTCTGCAGCCTCTGGAGTCGAGACACAAGCTCCCCTGAGATATCCATGTAAATAAGAGAGCAATAATCCAGATGAGAGATTGGAAGAGCACTAGCTAACCGCTTACGAAGCGCCTCAGTTGTGCAGGATCTGAAAGATCTGAGACCATATAAAGCCCTATTTACTTTACGGCTAACTGGAAACAAATAGAACGAAAACGCCACTTTCAACTGTTTTGCTAATGTTAAGGCGCATTCTCAGTCGCCCACGCCAACACATCTCGCCACCATCGACAAACGATCCACACCCTCCACAAGATTGTCTCTGGCTATCTGAGTACATATTTGGAGGTCATCCGCATAAAGCAAGTGCCTAACACCTTCTGATAGTGAACCCTCAGGCCCCTGAAAATTGGCTAAAACATCCTGAAGATCGCTTATGTACAAACTGAAAAGCAGAAGTCCCAACACCGAGCCCTGTGGTACGCCAAGATTGGTAGTGAGCCAATCTGACTAGCCATTTGTTTTTGTAACTATTCAACTTCTGAATGAAGACATCCCGCGCCTCTGCCGTGCGTAGCTCAGCCTCCGCAGCGAGCGACTGAAACTCAGTCCACAGACGATTGTCACGCGTATGACGAAACCGACGTCTAACAGCATCACGTCGATTATACAGGTCTTGAAGCTCGACGTTGATCCATGGCGAGAGGCCCTTTCTCTTTGGTTTAAACTGCTTTATGGGCGCAAGTTCATCAATAGCAGCTGCGACATTTCGGTTCAGAGATTAAAGTTTTTTGTCTAATGGCTCAGCGGGACAGAGAATAGTCGACCAGTTAAATGTCTCAAGGAGAGAAAAAAGCTCCCCCTGCTTAACAGATTTAAAATCTCTGAACTAAAAGAAGCTCAAAGTAGGAGGTGAGGACCTAGGAGCAGGGATGGTTAGGTCAATGATGTTGTGCCTGCTCGAGAAGGTCGCCATCAAATTATTCCTGTCTAGGACTGTCTCACCCTCATCAACAACAATCACATTAATCCAGATGTGAGAATCCGCAACATGGTGGGTCGGGCCATGATCAACAAGCTGAAGATTCGGCTCACAAGATAGCTCTCTGATGAAATTTGCATCCTGGGACGTCGACAACATATTCGCGTTCAGATCTCCCATTATTATGCGATGATTAAAGTCAACCGCATGTAGTCTCAAGTTATCGAGCAGGTCTGAATTCTCTGTGAAAGAGATAGCCGATGGTCTGTAAATTACAGCAACAAAAACAGGGGGTAATTTGCCCCCCTGTACTGTAAGGAGGGACGAGCCCATCACCCCCTACAGGCGTGAGTTACAATGGCTGACCACCGGCGCGCCGGACGTAGGAAGTACTTTATGGTCTGTTTCCTTAGAAAACTTAACACCGCTACTCCATCTCATATCATGGCCTTATACTTATACCATGGAGAGGTGAGGTGACCCCTCTCGACATCCTCAGTTTCGTCACAGAGACGCTGAGGAATTCATTTCATATAATCGCCTCATTTTTGGAATTCATTGCCCACTCATCTTCGCGACAATAGATAACTATCATCTTTCAAACGTCAGGCAAAGCAATACTTTATTAGTCTAGAAAACACTTAAGCACTGTACAATCATTCTCATCTCACAATATCTTCATTCATTCTTTCATTTACTCATATTATCTCTCACAATTTTGCTTTTATTTCCATCTGTAAAAAAAAATTAACGTATTCTCTTATTTTATTTCTGGTAATGTTTTTTTGTACAACAAAATGTACAGCAATAAAATTATCTAATCTAATCTAATCTAATCTCTCTCTTTCTCTCTCTCTCGCTCTCTCTCTCTCTCTCTCTCTCTCTCTCTCATCACATTAATTCGCGTTACGGGCACTCTCGAGTCGTCGACGTTAAGTCGACGAGGTCAGCACGAGAAGAACTGCTAAAATCGCGCGCTCTCACGAGCTGCCGAGCGGTATGCTCAAGTCGATTTCACGGGACCGCGCGGGCTGTTGAGCCTCGCGTTCCAGCGAGCCGATAGGTTGAACTCGCGAGACGCTGGCTCTGGCCACGCGCACTATCCCGCGCCCGAAACTCTCCTCACCCCACCGATCTCTCGAAAATCGCGCGGCTGAAAACAACAGGAAGTATTGGCGCCGCTTCGCGGAAAGCCGTCTGGCTCTTGCTATTTACATGCATGCTCTGGCTGGCCGAATCGGTCGGAAATTTTCTGACTCGATACGGCATGCGATGTGCAGCGTCACATTTATTATATTATATTTATAATTGAACTATTGGTAATATTTCTGCTAATACAATTACTTTCTACCTTTATCTTATATTTCATATCTTTTTCATATATTACATAGCGCACTCCTTTCGCTCACGCGGCTCACTAAACGCCTACGGATTAGTGTGTTTTCCCGAATAAATGGTTATAACGTAGATTACCCAAGCAGACGTTTTATGTCTCATTGAGATTGCAACGAAAGGCTGTGCCTAAAATAGATAACGAAAAATGTCAAAATAAAAACAAGAATAAATTTTCTTTTGTAAATAATACTGCTGATAATATTGGGAGGACAAAACTAAAGTTTCACATGTTAACCTTATAAACGTCAATACTTCCCGTAGGGAAGATTTCTCTGCTTCGACGCTGGACGCCGATATTGGCGAAATTGGTGCTAGAAAGCGCACTAAGATTAGTTCACTAGTGGATATGAATGCGTTTCATTATTTTTCACTTCCATCATCTATGCTTGACCTGTTTTCCAACCTGTTTGATCTCCTTGGAAGAGCAATGGATGATCTCAAGACTCTTCTTGTGGGGAGGCTTGTGCCAGCAGCCAGAGATCAGACCCTGTTCCAGCGGCATTGGCGATGATTGGTGGATAGGGTTTTGTCACTTGTAGAGCAAATGGTTAAGCAGAACTCTAAGCTGGAAGAACTGCATGATGATTCGCTTTCTGCTCTCACAGGAGAATACAATTATTAAAGAAAAATTCGATGAGTTTACGCGAGTAATGCTTAAAGTTGAAACTTTTGTCGATGGTGTTCAGTCTGGCTATGGTGATGGTAGCCATAGTCATTTTAGCAACGGCAACGGTAGTGATAGGAATAGTAATAATAATAATAATAATAATACTAATAATAATAATAATAATATATGTAACAAAAACAAAAATAATAATAATAATTTTGAAGCCGATGTATCACGAGTTTTCGTTTCGCTTAGAAACATCGAGTCCGTTGAAGCAAATGGTAGAGCGGTGCGCTTCTAAGCCGACTGATACAGACGATTTTAAGGTATGTAAAAGTCAACGTCGCATAAGAGGTCGTAATTGTGATGGGAGGGATCGTGATCACTCTGCTGGCGGATGACCCTCTTCAATGGATCGGTTGAGCAGTGGCAAGACTACTGCGGAAATTATTATTTCCAACATTTTTATGGTTCTGAGCAAGAGCGTGGAGACGTGGCTCCCGCAGTTCTCAGCACTGTTCTGCCGTCCGTTGCAAGAGAGAACCTAGTATCTACTAGGTTCCTCCGTGCAAATTTCGGAATTAAACGAAAACTGCAAGCGCCTATCGCCGTGGGTGGTCCGTCTTTCGAGCGGCACTATTTTGTAGGACATAATGCGAGCGAAGCATAGAATAACTGGTCTCAATACGCGGCCCATAAACGTCTCGAATTTGCCTTTGGGAACTAGTAATAGCCTGATACAAAGTAAAATCTTGATAAATGAAATATTAAATAAAGAATTATTCGTGCAATTTAATAACTCAAAAGTTTAGCTCGCGGTCTTGGATTTAAATACGTTTAGCATAGAGGCGATCGTTTCCTGGTTAAAATGCGGGATGGAGAATTGTCGCATTCATTTAAAACTGCAGCAGACTTGCATGCGATTGCTGCATCCTATGACTGTGCAATGAACGGTGTGCATAACTTGGCGATAGTACATAGCGGTACTCCGAAAGTTGCAGCCGCAGTGAGCGCAGAGTCACAGACATTGACTAAGAAAAGTTGACTGGATCGGGGACTGAATCAGAAAAGTGTGATAGGGGCAGAGTGTGACGGGATAAGGGTGGGATTCCTTAATGCTACCTCCCTATATGCGCATATGGGTATGTTCCGTCAATTCCTGGATACTGCCTGACCCTCCTATCACATTTTCGTTGTAGCTGAAACGCGATTAAGGCATAAGGTCGATGACGTATTCGTTCAGATAGAAGGGTTTTCGATTAAATTTCAGACTTTACTGATAATTTGCGTAACTATTCCTTAGGATACGATTGCAGAATAGTGTTGGAAGATCTAAACGCTAACATCTTATCGACCTCACATAATGCTGAGTTTATCCGTGAACTCCCATGTGAAATGAATTTAAAATGAGTGAATCATCGTGCGACACACCATGACGGAGATTCGCACACGTGGATTGATGTCATTTTTACTGACGATGACAATGTAGTGCTGAGGGCAAACAATTCGCTGGCGACGTTGCCAAGCAAGTACAATATTATTGATGTTGAGATTAACTTTCAAACTGTAGAACCTCCTAATCTCAACAGTTTTACATACAGGGATTTGAAGTCAATTAACACGGGGGAACTCCTATCCCTTCTTACTTCGTGTGAATGATCGGCAGTGAATTGTCCAGACAGCGGTGTGGACAGTCGATTCGAACTAAGTCAAAACATCATGAATGTTATCGACCAGCTTGCTCCATTGAAAGAATTTAAACTGAAGAAAAACGATCTTCCTCTTTGGGTAAACGCCGAGCTTAAAAGATCTGTATAACCAAAGAGATGCAATAAAAAGACGAGACAGACAAGCTCGACGGGACACACAACGACGAGACGACCTGTGGAAGGAATATCTGAGGAATGCTGAAGTTAAAAAACGTACTGCCCAAACGCAAGAAACTTGTATACAAAACAGAATTTTTGCTGCACTAGATAATAATAAAAACATATGGAGTGAATTTCTTAGTCTTATTTCGAAAGCCAAGAATGACTTACACGGTTTTACCCCGGATGAGTTGAACACTCACTTCGCTGGTGTGTCCATATCCGAGCTCGAGCGTGAGACAGATCTGGGTGCAATTATGATAGAGGCCAGCGAGAGTGGCTTTACTTTTCGTGAAGTTACTTTCTCGGCTGTTGTGCTGGCAGTCGCTTAAAAAGAAAGTAATTCCATCAGTTGTTACGGACTTTCGTCCAATTGAATTTCCTTTCTAAAGATAGTACATGACCAGATCTCAGAACATCTACAGTCAGGGAAAATTCTTGATCCTTTTCAAACAGGCTTTCGAAGCAACAACTCGACGCAGATAGCACTATTATAGCTGATGGAAGAGATAAGGACAGGAATTGACAATGACAAACAGTTACTGACAATCTTATTACTGTTTGACTTTAGCAAGGCGTTTGACACGATATTCCCCTCGAAGTTACTCCACAAGCTGATCAGGATCGGTTTCTCTAGGAGTGGTTACTACATCTAACGGAGAATCACGCTGGCTAACTACCAACCTTGGCGTTCCCCAGGACTCTATTCTGGGACCTCTCCTGTTCAGTCTTTACATAAATGATCTCAAAGACGTTCTGACTGACTTCAAGAGATCAGAGGGACCGGAAGAACTGTTAACCAACAGTGTTGGGCACCTGCTATACGGGGACGATTTGCAAACCTACACTCAATGTACCAGAGACAATTTTTGTGTCGGTATAGATTGTCTGTCGGCTGTGGCGCGAGCTTTATCGGGGTGGGCCTTTGATAATGATTTTCGTCTTAATGCTGTCAAGACTAAAGCTATAATTTTTGGGCCAAACCACAATATTAATTAACTACAGGTGTGGTGCTAGGAGGCGCGAGCATATTACTCCCTATAGGAAGAAACTGGGCTGGCATTTCATGTAGCCAGCTCTTAAACTATTATAGAATTGTACCGAATTGCTTGACGGAGCAACTTATTACTGGCAACGAGTTGGGGAAACACGCCAATATATGTATGCTAGAAAATGAGACGATATTAGTACCAGGAGCCAAGTACGTCCGACTAATCAGTGAAGAAAAAGACGATTTATACTAGTTATACGAAGGTTTACCAGAAAAATATACGACTCAGGTAAAAAATCTTGTAGTAATGTATAAACCTCTCGGGACAAAGGAAGCACCTGTAGAACTAAAGGTGATACTTATAGACTGCACATCGATAAGTCAAAATCCGAGACGCCTATCAGCAGACAAGTGGCGACAGATAGAAGCGCTAATCGATGGTTGACTTGAGGCAGGAATCGTGAGTCAGAGTAACTCAGATTTCGGTGCACCATTAGTGATTGTGCGAAAGAATGACGGTACAATTAGATTATGCGCGGAATTTACAAGATTAAATAAAGTAATCTGCAGAGAGCATTTTTTAGTATCAATGATGGAAGATGTACTGGATCGATTAGTGAACGCAAAGGTATACAACCATTTAATACAACCCATTAGATTTGAAAAATGGCTATTATCATGTCAACATTGCAGAATAATCGCGAAAATTCTTAGCATTCGTGACGCCAACCGGATAATATGAGTACTGCAAAGCGCCACAGGGCTTGTGTAACTCTCCAGCAGTGTTCCATAGGTTCTCGGCCGCTATGTTTGAAAAGTTGATAAGACAACAAAAATTGATTATTTATTTTGATGATTTTGTTTTGGCTGAAAAAAATCAAGATTAGAGAATTTAACGGAAGTTCTACAAATAGCCGCGGAATATGGCATTAAGATTAGTTGGAAGTAATTCCAGCTACTCGGAAGAAGAATAGAATTTTTAGGCCACGTTATCGAAAACGGAACGATCGAGCCATCAAACAAAATGACGCAAGATGTCGAAAATTATAAAAAGCCGATAACGATGAAGCAGCTTCAGCGTTTGATGGGCAGGTATGTTGCGGAAGTTCATTCCGAATTTCGCGAAAATTGCAAAGTCATTGACAGATTTGCTGAGAAAAGACGCTAAGTTCATCATGGGTAGAAAACAGAAAGAAGCATTTTATAACATTAAGGTGCTACCCCCTCAAGAACCAGTATTACAACTGTTTTAACTAGGGAGGGGGGCAGAACTACATTGTGATGCATCTAAATATGGATATGGGTCAATTCTTTTTCAACGATGTAAGTCAGATAATCAGTTACACCCAGTTTATTATATTAGCAAGAAAACGACATCAACGCAAAAGAATTACCATAGCTATGAGCTAGAGATGCTAGCCGTTAACGAGTCCTTGAAGAAATTTACCTATTACATAATGAATTTAAGATTATTACAGACTAGCTAGATGGGCGATGCTACCAGCCGAATTTAAATACATGACAGAACACCGTGCTGGTATACGTATGCAACATGTCAATACGCTGAGCTGAGGGTCGAGTATCCTTATTATAAGAGATGGCATAAGGGTAACAGGAAGTGAATTTATAGCCTAGTGATAAGTTATCGACGTGGGAATAATTGATATGTTTTATATGCAAAATTTCACAAAAAAACTCAATGGTAAACTAAAAAAAAATTTTTTTTTAATTTTTCGGTATTTTTTTAAAAAAGTTTTATTTTTTTATTTTTTATTTTTAATTCATAAAATCTACGGCTTAATCCATGCGTAGTATTGTTTCAAATCATTCAAGCATCATGTAAAAAAATTTTCAGCCCAAAATATAAAAAACTGCGGGACTAGTTCCATTTTTTCTGCTGCCTCAATTACTACTCGGCCGCGTTGTCGCATACTGATGCCGCGGACGATCGGGCGATTCACTGATTTATTCGTATACGACAACGCGGCCGAGTGGTAATTGAGGCAACAGAAAAAATGGAACTAGTCCCGCAGTTTTTTATATTTTGGGATGAAAATTTTTTACAGGATGCTTGAATGATTTGAAACAAGACTGCACATATATTAAGCCGTAGGTTTTATGAGTTAAAAATAAAAAATAAAAAAATAAAACTTTTTAAAAAATACGGAAAAATTTTTTTTAATTTTTTTGAGTCTACTATTGAATTTCTTGAGAAATTTTGCATATAAAACCATATCGACACCGTCGGATACCAAAGACAGGACGCACAAAGTTCGCGTAGCTTATTGAGAGAGAGAGAGAGAGAGAGAGAGAGAGAGAGAGAGAGAGAGAGAGAGAGAGAGAGAGAGAGAGAGAGAGAGAGAGAGAGAGAGAGAGAGAGAGAGAGAGAGAGAGGGAGAGGGAGAGGAGAGAGGGAGAGGGTGAGGGTGAGGGAGAGAGAGAGAGAGAGAGAGAGAGAGAGAGAGAGAGAGAGAGAGAGAGAGGGAGAGGGTGAGGGAGAGAGAGAGAGAGAGAGAGAGAGAGAGGAGAGAGAGAGAGAGAGAGAGAGAGAGAGAGAGAGGGAGGGGAGAGAGAGAGAGAGAGAGAGAGAGGGAGAGATTTTTTAGATTTAGATAATTTTATTTGCTGTACATTTTGTTGTACAAAAAACATTAAAAGAAAAACACAATATAAAGAATACATAAATACTTATAGCTAACTTAGAGACAGGATATAGTAGATGGATGGATAGAGTGAATGAATGAATGATGATGATGATTTGATGGTTTGACGATAGAGTGAAAGTGTATTAAATGATGAGCTAGTGTAGTTGTAGGTGAGTGTGTAGTGTTTAAGTGTTTTCAGTACAGAGGAAGTGTAGCTTTGCTTGACGTTTGAAAGATGACGGTATTTTAATGTCGCGAATATGAGCGGGCAATGTATTCCAAATGTATGATGCGCTTATATGGAATGAATTCCTCAGCGTCTCTGTGACGAAACTGGGGATGTCCAGAGGGGTCACCTCACCCCTTACGGGGCGGAATGCGATTCGGAAGTCAAAAAAGGCCATGATATAAGATGGAGTAGCGGTGTTAAAAAGTTTCCTAAGGAAACAGGCCATAAAGTACTTCCTACGTCCGGTGGTGAGCTATTTGCAACTCGCGCCTGTAGGGGGTGATGTGCTCGTCCCTCCTTACACCATAGATGTAACTAATACCCGTGTTTATCAGTCTCTGTAGCTTCATGTCCAGTTCTGGCGACAGGTCACAGTATACTAATGAACAGTAGTCGATGATGGGAAACAGTAGGGCTTGCACAAGATGTTTTCGCAGCTCGAAACCAGTGCTCTTTCTAAAGAAGTACAATCTATACACGAGCGAGTGTGCACGCTTACATAATTGTCTAACGTGTTCTTTCCAGATGAGTTTAGAATCGAGCACCAGTCCCAGACTGCTAACAGACGACTGATATTCAACCCTGGCTCCTCCAACGTTAATGTAAGTATTAGCTATAGAAGGTAGTGCATTGATATAATAGGAGGAGCCCAGGGCGATCGCCTGCGTTTTGAGAACGTTTAGTTTGAGATGATTCTGCGCAGCCCAGCCCATGATCCTCACGGCATTAGCACTCATCCTCTCGGAACAGTAATCAAGCTCCTCAAGGTGGCATTGGCTGTAAATTTGCAGGTCGCTGCATAAATGAGATGAGATACGTCTATGACAAGGCAGGGGTTGATGTCATTGATGTACAGTGAGAATAACAGTGGGCCTAATACAGACCCCTGTGGTACTCTCATGTTTAGTGGTTGAAAGTTGGAGAGTTCATTGCTGTCACCAATGAAAGCCTGAGTTCTCCCAGTAAGGTAGGAAACGAACCAGCGGATGACCTGCTTAGAAAAGCCGAAGGAGGTTAGCTTTCTGAGTAGCCTTACGTGACACACGGTATCAAACGCCTTGCTAAAATCAAAAAGAAGTAGAAGTGTTACCTTCCTTTTGTTCATTCCAAGCCTGACATCGTCAGTCTGCTTGATCAAGCCGGACTGCGTGCTGTGGCCAGTGCGGAAACCTGTTTGTAGGTCATCGAGAAAAAGTCTTGATTCGAGATATTCGGAGGTTTGCCTGTGCACTAGCCACTCCAGCGCCTTGGATAAGAAGCATAGGAGGGTGATCGGACGATAGTCGGTTAGAGATGTACGGGAGCTGACTTTATTCAGTGCATGCACCAGTGACTTCTTCCAGTCCGAAGGGAAGCATGACACGCTCAAGGACAGGTTGAAAATGCGACATAGTAATGGAGCGAGTACCGGCACTGCATTGCAATTGGCAACCTGAGGGATGCCGTCGCTGCCCCTGGCCTGGGAGTCAAAGTGCATCACCGCATCTGTAATGTCCGATTCCGTTATCTCCGTGAAATTGAAATGTTCGGGGATGTTCAGAACCTCCAGGGTAAGCAGATATTTCTCAACGGCAGGGGCTAGCGGATCGTTGGAAATTCCGCTAAAATGCACGTTGAGGTTTTCAATGGAGAAGCGAGAGGGTGGTTTTTCTTTGGAGGTGGTAACTCTAAGTCTCTCAAGCTCTCTCCAGATCTCGTCGACGTCAGTCAGGGAGGACAGGCGTGAGGGATAGTAATTCAGCCTAGCATCCTCGACCTGCCTATGAGCATCGTCTCTCGCAAGTCTATAAAAATACAGATCCAGCGGGAGACGTGATCTGCGAAACCGTCTGTAGAGTCTGTTCCGTTCTTTCTAGAGGTCACGAAGAGCCGTGGTAAACCATGGGTGACGATTTGGTCCAGGAGTCACTGTACGCAATGAGGCGAGACGATTGATGGCGTTAGTCAAGTTGGTGTTCAAGCGTCAAGTGATGAAGTATCGAGTAATGACCAGTCACAGGCACCGAGATAAACCCTTAGTCTCTCGGCGCTGATTCCTTTGTAGTTTCGGTAAGTAAAAGTTTTTGGTTCGTAGCGTGGAATCTGTACGTCTAGGGTGGCCGTAATAAGGTCATGTCCGTTGATGAAAGGTGTGCCAGTCTTCCAGTGCGAGAGCAGGCGATCCTGCTCGTCGATTAAGCAGAGGTCAAGCCAGGTGTCTGATTCTGGTTTATGATGTGTAGCACCATAAGGAACCGACTGAAGGGAGTTCTCCTCGATGAAAGCCTTGATGAACTTGGCATCCTCTGACCGAGAGAGTTGGTCTGCATTAAAGTCACCCATGATTATCTTCGTGGAATAGTTGTGCATGTGTGTGATAAACATTTCGATAAAGTCATTGCCTTGAATGAAAGGGGCATGACGATACACAACGCCAACAAAGATGGATGCAAGACCTTTTGCAGAGATCTCACAGAGAAGATACTCCGGCTTCCCTGGCTTGCCCGACCAGACACCGTCAGATGATATCAGAACCGTAGCTGTGAGTGAGTGATAAATATAGAGGGCTACACCTCCACCGTTTCTGTTTCTGTCCCGTCTGTGAAGTGTGTAGTTGTCAAGTAGGGGTATGGTTTTTACCTTGTCGTGTAGCCAAGTTTCAGTTACAGCTATTACGTGATAGTAGGGACGAGTGGACAAGAAGAGCCTTACCGTCTCAATGTGACCCGTAAGGGAGTTGGCATTGAAATGACAGACCCTTAAACCGTCGGACAGAGTTACCTTGAAGACGGTTGACGATGTGGGCGATGATGGTGTGAATGATGTTGGTGGTGAGGGTGGGATGATACGAGTGGTGTTTAGCATCCGTAGCTGTTGTTCGGTGGTCTCCTCGCTAAAAAATTCACCAGGTCTTCCTCGCTGTTAATATTGGTAGCCTTTTCTTCCGTCCTCGGCAGCACGGATGTAAATTCTGCCATCCCTCACATAGGTCCTCCAGTCCTGTGCCTTCCTGGCCTCCTGTCTGGTCCTGACGCGGAGCTTATGGACATCTGGAGGTAGCAGCTCATTGATGTTGATAAGCCCCTGGTGGTCTGGGGCTAGCCCCTGCCTTGGCCTCCTCCAATAGGTCCGCGCTGAGCTCAGAGAAGTGCAGCTTGTCCTTTTCGATTTTTGCTGCCAAGGTGGAGCGTACAAGGGCATGGGAGGACAGGGTGACAGCAATAGGTGGTAATCTGCTGTCTGCGGCCGGGATGTTGGTGGCTGCATTGAGTCTACCCATGACCCTTGTGGCAGCTATGTCCCTCCTGAGGACAGTAGGGTCAAGGGCGGAAAGCACTGAGAAGGCAAGTACCTGTAGAGAGGACTCTTGAGTGTAGTGCAGCCCAGTTATCACAACAACATTGTTGTTTGATGCCTCCTGCCGATGTTTTATAGCCTCGAGCTCCCTACGAAGACTGGCGATCTCGGAGGGAACTGTGACGGCAGGGGAAGGTGGTCCATCATTAATGTTGTTGTTGTTGCTGCTATGCACGGGCTGAGGTTGAGATGGGCAGATGTTAGCTCTTTTAACTGCACCTTCAGCTCAGAGATGGTGGACTCCGCAGTTGTTAGGCGAGTCTGTAGCTGGGGCAGGTCATCAAGAGCTTCAAGGCGCTGTTCGATGGGGCCTAGCCTTGCCTCTAGCCCGGAGATCCTCTCGGAGGTGTCTCGCTGCGCCTCCACCGCTGCGTCATGCTTAGCACGGATATCTGTCAGTGCAGCAAGGATGTTGTGTAGCGCGCTCTCCATAGGCGGTGCTATTGCTAATTGCTGCAATGACTGCAGGGCGCGCAGGAGATTGACTGCGTGATGGATTAGTGGATGGAGGTGCAGACTGGAGCTTCTTTTTGTTGCTGTTATTATTCCCGGCTTTGGATGACATAATAGAGCTGTTGAGCGAAGATTCCAGACGCTTTCTTAGGTGAGCCTCCGCACATGCAGAACAAGCAAGTGTAGACGGCTTTCACCGTCACAGATCTGAAAGAGATGCATCTAGTGTGGAAGTGGTTGTTGCAGATCTCACAATTTTTAGGGTCTTTAGTCTGTATGGCTTTATTACAGGTCTTGCAGATGGTGGAAAATGCTTCAACGCACTTCTCTCCACTAATACTCATATTTTCTGGTAAGTTATTGGCAGTTGATAATGTCAGTCGTCAAAGTAAATGAGCTTGTTAGGCTCGCCGTTAGATGGTTCCGATAGTAAGAGTAGAGAGGTGCACACCGACCTGTGAGAGACTGTTAATTCGCGATGATGTTAATTCGCTGTCTTGTAAGATGTCACCACGTGTCTGTCAAAGAGTGCAGATAGGCAAGCCAAGCAGGAGAGAGTGAAGCCAGATGATTTGCAGGTTATGTTGCAGAGGAGAGAATTTCAGATAGTGAAAGATGTATAGCAAAATGCAGCCTCCAGCAGAATAATATATCGGCTTGAAGGTTGTATTAAGGAGCGTGCTAGATAAGCGTGCAATCAAAAGAGCCCGAAGGCAAAGTGCGGCAGAAAAACAGACAAGAACAGGAGCGTGCTAGATAAGCGTCAAGTGTACTCACGTGATGGCGAGAGAGAGAGAGAGAGGTAGAGAGAGAGAGAGAGAGAGAGAGAGAGAGAGAGAGAGAGAGAGAGAGAGAGAGAGAGAGAGAGAGACTCTACCAGGTCTCTTTTTGGTGGTGTTTCGAACGATGAGTTAGGAGGGGGATGACGCACAGAATGCCAACAAAGTATCCTCTACCTGGGCCGCAGCTGGGTTTTTCGTGTACATGTGTGCATGCGTGTGTGTGAAATTACTAACAATAAATAAAAATTGTTAAGTGCGTTGAATTATTCTGTGTACAGAGACATTACGACAGGTTCTCTTGCCGCTCGTAGATGCTTCACGGCGTGCGGGAGTCAAGAGTCGTCATGTGGCATCGTTGCTCATCGAAATTCGGGATTCGCAAATGTAAGATTGTTGGTTATCGTTGTGACTTTATATCCCTCGAGCTATTATGTATGTAGAAGAAATAGTACATTGTGGAATCTGATGTCACAAATTTGATAAATATAAAAACAACTCCTCATATATGGTGAAAACCACCCTTATAGTCGTATTAACCCTTTCAGTCACGTTATTAGATCGCCAATACAAATTAAACGTTAATGTACTATTTCTATGTTTTTAAGGTCGCTGCACCTCATGATTTATAGCTAGTTAAAATAATCAGTATTTTTTGTCATGTAAAATAATGAAATCGTAGAGTCGCCATATTGGACCCGCCATATTGAATTTCCTATATAAAATAAAGCTTTACATTACGTAGCATAAAAATTTAAAAAATCTAGTAAAATAAATAAATATATATATATATATATATATTCATACACGTAAATGCACGTACAAAGAGAAAATAGTCATTTGTTTATTAATTCGGCCGCCATTTTGAATCCTCCATCATACTTTCCTGTTAATACGATGATACTAATATTATCTAAAAACACTTTTTTTCGTATATTTTATTTGTAATAATAATTAATAGTTATAAATTTATAAAATATCATCAGCATTATAATTAGTAAGGCTATGTGTATCTGAACATACAAAAAATCGAAGAATCAAGCATGATATTGCAAAGATATTGAGGTAAAAAATAAGAAAATTAGGTAGCTGATATATCGGCTCCTGTGACTGTAAGGGTTAAACACGAATGGGAGTCGATGCCGCCAGAGCACAGTGGGCTGTGGAAACTAAAAAGTATAATAAATGTTCATTCCATTGGAAAAGCCGGTAAAATTTAATTTGTTTTTATTCTTACACTTTATCCGATTATCTATCAATATCCGTTTCCACCATACACCGTATATTATATAAAAAAATAGCATGAGATGCTAAAAAATCAGGAAAAATTTAGTCTACATGAGCACATAGAAAATGCACTATTTGTGAAATGCTTTTTTGTTTTTAAATCGCGAATGTTTATTTAAACTCGATTCTTTAGTGATTGTCCGTAGAAATTAGGAAAAAAAATTATTTTACATTATTATCAACTTCACCTGGTTAAATCACTATTTTTAACAATACACTGAACTTTTCTGCCTTTAAAATGCTCATTTAATTATTTAGATTTGATTATAAATAAAAATAATTTTTTTCTAATTTCTACGGACAATCGCTAAAAAAGCGAGTTTAAATAATCATTCGCGATTTAAAAACAAAAAGCATTTCACAAATAGTGCATTTTCTATGAGCTCATGTTGACTAAAATTTTCCTGATTTTTTGGTATCTCCTGCTATTTTTTTATGTAATGTACGGTGTACAGGGGAAACGGATATTGATATATAATCGGATAAACTGTAAAAATAAAACAAAAATTAACTTTTACCGGCTTTTCTAGTGGAATAAGCATTTATCACACTTTTTAGTTTCCACAGCCCATTGTGCGGAGTCTACATCCCCTCTTGTTACATACTGTGCATTTTCTAATAAGGGCAGTAATAAAGGCCCGTTTGCATAAATGTGAAGCGGATAGGGAATGGCTCTTCTCGAGTCGTTAACAGGGGAATCATGCTACCATTTTGAAAACTTTTTGATTTTCAAAACTATTCCAATTTTCAAATATTTTTAAAAACTACGCTCTTAGCAAATGAAGTACTCCCGCTGTTGAACTTCACCCCCGCTAATTCAAAGTTTCTCAAAATCAACTTTTCATTCGTTATTCAAATATGGAAGAGGATCTTCTTCGTGCACGTATTAGAGTAGATTTTTTGCAACTGAAAATTTTGTTGGGCATTAAACGTGCCTTTGCTGCCAGAATACCGGTTCCCGTGTCGGGAATCAGTTGTTTCTACCCAAAAACGATGAATTCAGCAAATAAAATCTGATTTAGCAAGTGTTTAACCCGTTTCACTTTTCAAAAAACATGATTTTTTTCGCTCCTACGTATTTAATTCTTTAGCATTCAAGGACAGTCAAACGTCAATTTCCAATATGTAAGATATGTTTTCGATGTATTTTTTCCCGTAGAATACGAAGGCGCTGTTTATCATAAAAGATAAGTTAAAAGGCTAGGCGTAAAAAATCGTGTTTTTTAGTGTTTTTCAGTGATTTTTGGCCCCTACTGCTTTAAGGTTATGTTTTATGATAAAAGCAACAGCGCCTTCGTATTCTACGTGAAAAAATATATCGAAAACATATCTTACATATTGGAAATTGACTGTCCTTGAATGCTAAAGAATTAAATACGTAGGAGCGAAAAAATCATGTTTTTTGAAAAGTGAAACGGGTTAAACACTTGCTAAATCAGATTTTATTTGCTGAATTCATCGTTTTTGGATAAAAGCAAGTGATTCCCGACACGGGAGCCGGTATTCAAGCACTTTGGGAAATAAGCGCCACCCAATTATATATATTTATATGTATTCTTGTATTTTCTTTCTCAGTCAGTGTAGTATATCTGAAGAGGCTTTACACAAGTTCTCTGAAAGATAACCACACAACGATTTTTGTTTTATATCAAAAAGTCTAAAAGGCAATAAGTCTTCTTAGAAAATTTTGATGAAGAATATTATTTCAAACTTTGATAACTTTGTTTGAAAGCAATTCTAATTTTAAAAAATGAAAACATAAAACATAAAATTTAACAAACAAAAATCTTAAAAAATTTAATAGTTTCAATTCAATACCAGGCATTCTGGATCAACAAATAATTAAAATAGCGAGAGTGCTTCAAGCATACGTGAAAAAGTTTTAACACGATCGAGAAATTTTATGATTTCTTCGAGATGAGAAAAATTGCGAGTATTTGAATTGTATATATACAATGATATAACTGCATTGTGCTCAACTTAAAATGCAAGATTACCTACGTTTATGCCCTCGCTGTAAGGAATACGGTGTGCGCCATGGGGAGAAAAGTTATTTGAGACTTGAGTGAGGTGTTTTCAGCATGAGTCGGAGCTGAAGGCGCTTCTCTTGCTTGAAATAACTAATTTTCTTACCTGTACAATGTATTGAAACGGGTCAAGCAATGCAGAAGCTAGGCCGTGCGTGTGATTCGAGACGCGATGTAGTAAAGAAGCGAGAATGCACTCGAAGAAGCAAGATCAAACTCGCAATCACCCCGCACTATCGGTTGGGTGAGGGCAAGCCTTCCCTACCCTCTGTAGTGGAGAAACCACCAGAGGGAAGCTGCTTGTATGCACCGGGAGTCGTGGAGGGGAATCTCACTACCGATCCGTGCTCGAGAAGTACGCACTTAAGAACAGGCAGCTACCAACCTGATCCCAAGGGGTAGACGTAACACTGTCCCGAGAGAGGACAGTGTTACGTCCAGATTACAAATTTTAATTACAAAATCTAACACATTAAAACAATTACATGAATTCCTACCTGAATTGATAATCGAATTTGGCGATACGTGGAAGTTATAATAATTTAAATGATTAAAAGAGTGAATGATAGGAAATCCCTTTTGGCTACCGCGGACGCGGTCATTGCCTACCGGGGAAGGCCGGGAGCCGGATACGAAGTCACTTAAACTATACATTATTTCTTTTAAATCGACACACGTTTATTTTTATGAAAAGAGAAAAGTACCTCAATGTGTAAGTGTGCATGGTTGTTTGTATGTATGTGTGAAGAGGTTCTTGAGTGTCTGCAGCTGTCAATCCTCGGCGCCTTCCAGCCTAGGCTCGGTGGTTCAGGTTACAGCGGTGGCTAGATGCACTTAGATGTGACGGCTCGTTCCTTTGGTGTGCGTAGTGTAGATCGCAGGGAGTTCACTGCCTCTGTTGCTTCTTCTTTTCAGCAGGGGGTGATATTCGGAAAGATGCCGATGGATGCACTTGCTCGGCTGAGCGACTAAGTCCGGTATACTTTCTACTTTTAAACTTACGAGTAGCGAGTAATGCGTGATACTTGTTTTACGAATGGTCTGGCGACGAGCAGAGTAACGTTCTGCGAGAGATTTCGGATATTACTGACGATGCTTGCCATTTGCTCCCGGGCTTTATATACTTGCATATCCACTTGTTTTTCTCGGGCTAGCGATTTCCATATTGGGTCACCTCACTATTTTGTATTTTCCTCTCTCAATTTTAAGGGAATCGTAGCAGGTCAAGTCATAAACATCATAGTTTATGACTACCACTTAAGAATTTGTCTCTTTTAGAACTCTCCCGCGGTCTCTCTTTTTACTGGAAATCGCACACGTGTTTCCTATGGAATTCCAGATCGTCGAATATTGCGCCTCGGTCTCTCTCTCTCCTCTCTAGTTTTTCTCATATTGGTGCTCGTTTTTCCGGGATGGTTTGTCGTCGTATTGCGTGGAAACAGCTCCCCTCGTTCTCGTGCTTCTTAATTCATGGCTCTCCGTTTAAAAATACGAACACGCGGTTCTTGTGAAGTTATCATTGAATCTAAAATATCCCTTAGCGTTCTTATGGCATTTTGGATTTACTGCGTGGTTCGTTGGAATATAGCCCATTTGTGTGAAGGTGTCGCTCGCACGTATGAGCGAATCTCTCTGTCTCCCGATTTTCAGATCCACTTCTTGGGTGCCGCGATGACGTGCTAGTGAGTAAGTGTGTGTGTGTGTGTGTGTGTGTGTGTGTGTGCGTGTGTGTGTGTGTGTAGATGCGATATGTATAGCAATCGTAGTGTTTTGGATGCGTAATGGAATCGGTGATTACATTACAACAGGTAAAAAAAGCAGTAATTATAGTTGGAACAAAGAATTAAATAAAATACATATATATTGTCAAAATGAATACAGATCTGGTCCTTATACTAAATGGAAAGAAAGAGGGTCCCCTTAGTACTGTTCGAGAGCGCTATGCTCGTTAGCATAGTAGGTACTAAGGAGACAGAGCACTCGAAGAGGACTTGGCTCCCCGGCGGGGAATCGAAGCCCGGTCTCCCGCCTGACAGGCGGGGATACTGACCACTATACTACCGAGGAATTTTTCATCTTTTCATATTTGATAGAATTATATATATATATAATTTTTTTGGGTTATTTTTACAAAATAGTCATTTAAAAAATTTGTTTACAGGTGGTGGGGCTATTGAAATGGCTGTATCTCGCATTCTTAATGAAAAAGCTGCTGGTTTAGCTGGGATAGAACAGTGGCCTTATAAAGCAGTGGCTCAAGCATTAGAAATCATTCCAAGAACTTTAGCTCAGAATTGCGGTGCTAATACCGTGAGAACTCTTACTGCTTTAAGAGCTAAGCATGCTACTGGAGGTACTACGTGGGGAATACATGGAGAAACAGGACAATTAATTGACATGAAAGACCATGGTATCTGGGAACCAGTAGCGGTAAAATTACAAACTTATAAAACCGCTATAGAAACAGCTGTACTTTTACTAAGAATAGATGATATTGTATCTGGAAGTAAAAAGAAAGGGTCTGAACACGATAATATACAAACTCCTCGAGCCACAGATGAATCATTGAAAGAATAATAACTTAAATTACTTGTATTCAAATATTTAAAAAATCCGCTGCATCATACAATTCCTTATCTCTAAATTTTAACCATGTAAACTCTTATACAAAATACATTTCTGATATATTTATATCTATCACTTGGTTCCATATTTCCTGTTTATCGTCTTTGAAATTGTCAAGTTTTTATTTTCACCTTTTAAGGGACTCTGAAATCAAACGTTTATCGACTGAGTCGATTAAGCAGGCAAGACACCCCTCTACCATGAAACTATAAATATTTACAAAAATTAATTTAAATTATTTAAATAATATGATCATTTTTATTCCAAAATTAGGTTATAGTAACTGGATTTTGACCGTGCTGATTCCATATGTGTACCGACTTTCCCATAAATACTCTCCACGCACTAGTTCTAAGATTTGTGCACTGTATGTCCATAAGATTTCATATCAACGACTGTAATAAATAGCTTCACATTTTAAAGCAAGTTTTAAACTATGAACAAAATGATTTTTATTTGAAGGCTTAAATATTTTTTCATAATGAAAAATAGTGCTTTATGCAACAAGGTATTAAAGTCGTACGTCATACCCGCGGGCGGGTTTACTGCCCGAGCGAAGCAAGTGATCACCCGAGGGAATGATCGATTTTTGTCCCGTGTAGCATATAGTGATTTATTCATGACTAAACTGCGTAGCCACTTTATATCTTGAAAAGTGGGACCTACACTGTCACCGGCATCATAATAAAAGTGTACATTTATAAATTAAAAAAATAAAAAAATTGTTATTTTTTAAAAATTGGTGAAAAAAATCTAGATTTTGCAGGAATAAAATCCTATTTTTTTACCGCTTTTCAGGGAATAAAATATCATTATAGTTCGTCGTGAATAAATTAAATTTTTCATTCAGTTGTGTTTTCATCACATTTACGTATGTAAAACATTTTGCTTCCACCTAGAGGGCGCTTTGTAATAGTAACATTTTTATTTTCGTCCATACCTTTATAAAATGCGTTTGGGTATGTTAGAAGTTCGAATCAAGTGTTTTTAGAAAAGGTCCGTAAGGGTGTGTGTTTTTTTCCTTAGACCATAACATAAGATTGTTGATAGGGTTGTCATGATGAGTGTGTCGAATTCTTACCAAGTAAAAACACCTTCGTTTTATTGACTTAACCGTAACTCACATCCTCTCCGCTGCCTTCACCAATTGTTATTGAAGGTGCACCTAGCTCCGTTTTCTGTGCCCCTGGTCCTCATGGTACAACCGTCAAGTAATGCTTCGTGGAAGTCGTAAGGATTTTTCCCGCTTCTATTTTATTTGGTAGTAGTACCCAGGCACCATGGAAAAAGTAAACAAAGCTGACCTTGATCCTACACCCACTCCGTCTATCCAAAGTACCTCTAATTTTTCGAGACACTTTTGAGAGAACCCCCACTCCTTCTTTTTCTATCCAATTACCTCTAATTTATAAAGACACTTTGGAAAGAACTCACTTTGCTGCCCTCTTCTTTCCAAAGTGTTTATGATTTTTTCAGCCGCTTCGGCAAGCGACGAGGCAACTTACTTTGCGGTGTAGACACACCGTCAACCGACTGCCGACTGACGGGTGATTCGGTCAGTACGAACCGTTTACACACACACGCATTCACAAACATACATACGCGCAAGCACATGTGCAGAGTTGTATTCAATAGACACGTGTATTCACTGGTTTATATCCTAAGGACCTCCGATTTTTTAAGACACTTTCGAGTGAACCCTCTTTTTATCCGGAGTGCGTTTGATTTTTCAAGTTAGTAACAAGGAAGGGTCCCCAGGTGGGACCCTACCTTACCGATTTTGATCATTTTGTGATATGTTGTAGTACTCGAGATAATATTAGACACGTGTTTTTTCTTATGTGCTAACTCGTCGATAAAAAGGATGAAAATCACCCTTAAAGTTTACTTCCAAAAACAAGTTTTTTCTAATATCTCAAAAACTATTTGGAGTTTTTAAATAAAACCAACGCGAAATTCTTTATTATAAAAAGTCGCTACTGTAGGCACAACTTTTACCCCAAAGGGTGTCAACCCCTGTTTTTTTAGGGGTAAACGTGCAATTTTTCGCTATTTTTTCAATATAAAATTGATCAAATCGGCTAGATTTGGTTGACAATTGCACTATCATCAAAAAAATAAGAAATTAAAGTTGACGTAGTACAAAATTTGCAAAGGAAAATTTTTTTTTCTTGATTCTTTTACCCTTGAGGTAATTTTTTATTTTATCCTTAAATAAAAAATTATATTCTTGAATTATTTTAAAATTTTTTTAAATTTATTTGCAGATTTACACATTTATTGTATATTTTTTAATTTTTAATAAAACAAGATTGAATATCGAAGAAAATCATTTCATTTTACAATGAATTATTTTGGGATTTATGCAGGTTTGAAATAAATTAAAATTTTGAACTCTTGTGTAATAAATTTAATTTCGAATACATTCTACTAACTTATAATATTACAATTATTTAGATTATGCAATTTATGTGAAATACATCGGGAATTGAAAATTATATAATTTTCTTAATTGTTATCAAGGATCATAAGTAGAACAATAATGATAATCATCAAAAAAGTGTTTCAAATATAAAGATTTTTTACACCATGAACATCCAACAATTGCGACATTGGAGCACCCTGCAATTTCACAAAGTATATTAGATTGTGATCTAAAAGCAAAATTTACAGGATTTTTATAATTTTCAGAATGAACAGCTATGTAACCACTTGTATACCATGAATATTTAAACAGATTTATGTATCTCGGAGATGAGAGTTGATTGTGCACTAAAGATTGAAATTTAATGGTATTGTTTCTTAAATGAAGATTCAATTCTTCATTCATCAATATCACGCTGTCCGAAAAGTGTCTTACATAATTTTTCCAAACTCTAAATCCAAAAACATCTAGCGGTTGTATTTTGCCTGTAGTTCCTTATGGAATTATTTTTAAAGTTATTTCTTTATTAGTAGGTTTTACTTCTTCTACGGCTGAAGGACAGTGCCCAGTCCATGAGTCTACAAAAGTACACTTGATAAACCAACAGTCGGAAAATATACTTCTTTGAGCCATGTTTTAAAATGATCTGAAATCAGACGAATTTCAAATTGTAGTAATTTTTAATAGAATACCAATTAAAACAAAAAAATGATCACTAATAATAACACAGGATGCCTTCTGAATCCAAAATAGTATCATAATTATTCGAATACGCCTAATATCAAACAATACCTGAAGTTAATTTTCCTGATTTAGAAGCTGATTTAGAAGCTACAGATTGCACCAAGCATTCTACTTGACTTTCCCCTTCGATTGCTAATGTACGGCCAGAATGGACTTCTAATTAAAATCCACTTTGATCTGAATTATAAACATTTTCTATTCCTTTTTCTTTAATAAGATATTTCACTTCAATAACAAATTCATCAGCTTTTATTTGTAAATAATCTGCTTCTTCTATTGTTTTTTTGGTAATAAATTTATTAACTTCGAACAATTCTATGGGCTCTCTTAAAATTTGTAACCCAATGTTTTAATGCTTTGAAACGAAAATCTTCATGACTAATATCCTTATGTGCTTGCAAAGCCCATTTCTGTAAATCTATATCATGGATAATCTGTCTAGAATCAA